>JAVIWB010000555.1:0-1200000 GCA_031893035.1 Dermolepida albohirtum | reverse complement strand
TATTCAAAAGGTAATAATGAATGTGGTGAAATTACATGAAATAATTAGTGTAATAGAAAAAAAAACAAAAATTATAAAAACAAAACTTTCTATTCTTCTGTCAAACCCCGCTCCAATGTTCTGACGTAACTATCGGTGATAGTTTTTTTAGACGGGACTATTTTAGAATTAATGTATTTTTATAATCGCAAAATAATTGTATTATTAAAACATTTTTAACACGTATGTTTAAAATATTCATAATGTGTATATCCAGATTTCTTATACAATGGCCGTAGATATATATAGATCACTTATGTTAGAATAAATGTCAAAAATTGGCGGGCATTTGAAATATTAATAGATGAATAGAAAGTACATTAAATAAAATAAATCAAAATATTTCGAATAAATAAAAGTTGATGTCAATAGTGAAAAATGTACAATCATAGCATAAGATATGAAATTTTATCAATCTATATATGATAGGTAATGAATGAAGACAATATTTAGAAAACAATCTTAAGATACAATTGGCCTGATTAAGAAACAGTTATTTGTGAACGGTAAAACCAGTTTTGAAAATGATTAATTCACATTTATACAACGTTATTTAGGTTTTATACATACCCGATCAATTTTTTGATAGGTGAATGACAAGACGCTATTTTAATTTTACACGTGGAAATTTTTCCACAAAGTAAATAATTTAATTAAAGCTACCGAAATATTAGCAAAACTACTAGCACACTTAATTACGACTGATTTAGTTTTAAATAATTACTAAAGCACGAAGTAATTTAATTTTTTATAACGATAAATACCACGTGTGTCACTGGACATAACTCGTACAGCAAGTAGCAATGTCACGGTCTACTAATTAACGAAAGAAACACTCACCTTATACAATATTCAAGTTGTACAAAATTTAATGATAAACGTATAACAAAAATATATTTTAACTTCAATCATAAAGCCCATTCAGAATTTCTGATGACAAATAACCATTCGCTTATTGTAAATAACACAAAAGAGATAGGAAACCGGTAGTCTTTGTCAGTCAAATGTGCATCCTTTAGACTTTTATCCTTCATTTGGAACACGTTGCTTTTCCTATATTTAAAGCGGGAAATTTGAATATTTTAATAGAAATAAAAATAAAATTTTAATAGAAATACTTATCAATATGTAAGATCATATCAAATTTAGTAATTTCAAAATTTATTATATATTATTTTTAAACATAAAATTAATAATTTCAACATTTCATGAAAATTGATGGAGTGAGTGGAGGGGGAAACAACGTTATTTCTTCAAAATGCGTGTTTGTACATGTATAGAGGTTATCGTCTTCTAAATTAAGCAATTTTATTTAAGATATACATTAAATTAAAACAACATACTAGTGTAAATTTGTTTGCATAATTATTTTCTTAAACATGAGACTTCCATTCAAACTTTATCCCTACATAGGTATGTTGCACTTTAGAATATTTTCAAAATGTTAATTATTGACAATAGATGTCTATTTTTTCTACAACATAATTGCGCGGGAAAAATCTTATATACTAATAATGAGCCATTTTGAGAGGTCAAACAATTCTAATACAGTGCTATTAAATAGGAAGGGTTATTAAAAAAATGGCTAATTTGAACAAATCAACTCATCCATTTACGGTAATCGTAGAAGGAAATATTGGCAGTGGAAAAACAACCTTCCTTAATTATTTTAAGAAAAATAAAGATGTGTGTGTTTTATCAGAACCTGTGGAAATGTGGCGAAATTGTAACGGCAACAATTTATTAGTAAGTTTTAATTTGCCACTATGTTTCAATATTATTTATGTATGTTTTAGGGCTTATTATATGAAGATCCAAACCGTTGGTCATTTACTTTCCAACTGTATGTTTTACTTACAATGATGCAACAACATACCTTACAGACTGAACGTTCAATAAAAATTATGGAGCGTTCAGTATATAGTGCACGATATTGTTTTATTGAAAAGTTATCGAGCGATGGTGTTATACCACCACCATCTGCCATTGTTATGGATGAGCATTTTAATTGGATCATGAATAACACAAACTTAAAAGTTGATTTAATAGGTATAGATATTTTATAAATTAGTATTTAGGTACTACTATAATTCATTTAATTGGTAAATATAGCATTACATTATTTCCTCCCAAAATAACAATCTCAGAAAGCTTGAAAATGTTATTTTGTGACTCCAAAATGTTAAAATACTTAATAAATAACACACACGCACAGATATAATGTAACTTCCCATTGTATCCTTAGGTGTGAGGTTTTCCTGCATTTATTCCACAGTCCTGTCTAATATATTTGTTTTACAAAGGTCTGCTCCCTGTCAATATAGAATATTTTTAACGCCACCATTCTATGTTATAACCAGACATCCTCCAGATCTTCTCTCCTATCTGCTGTAGCCTCCCGGATTCTTTTAATTGGTTCATTAGCGTTCATACGGATTAACTGATCAAACCATCTCAGTTGACTTTTTCTGTTACTGGTTCCACTCCTAACTTTTTTTCTCATCGACACGTTTTGTACGCGATTCAATCTTGTCATTCCTAATACTCGACATAGGTACTTCATTTCCAGGCTTTGTATTTTGTTTGCTAGTCTGCTGCTCATTACCCAGCTCTCATATCCAAATGTAAAATTTCAAATATACATTGATTTAAAAATATCTATTTTTACCTTTCATGATACTCTTTTCTTTCCCATGAAGCTTGTCTTAGAACATGGTACATATGAAAAGCACTTTCTGTTTGTCCCATTATTTCAATTTCCTAATTCCCTGTTGTATTCATGTGCACTCTCCAATATTTAACTGTGTCAGTTTGCTTCATTTTTTTTTACATCTATTTCGATATATATCTTTATGTTTGTCTTCTTCTAAGTTTTATGAACATTCATTTTTAAATTCCTAGCTTTAAGTGTTTTCTTCCAAATCATCAAATATTCCTGGAGGTCGCACTAACTGCCTGCAAAAATCACCAGGTCATCCGCAGAAGCACTCTTTAACCTATATAAATTCTAAGTCCTTGTGTTAACTATTTCCTCTGTCTCGATTTCTGATTCTTCTGTGCATATTTCGCCTATCGCCTGCGTTGCCCATACGTATAATGCCTAAGCACAAGTAATTTTTGAAAATAATTTTTCCAGCATTCCATTATTTCTTCTCGTTTAGTTAAAAGTATTCCTTTTTTGTTCTGTATTTGTTTTTTTATTCCCTGTCCATAGATTATCGAGCAATGTGTAGAATAATTTTTCATTCGTATAAAGGTCTTTTTCGATTTTGTTTCCAAAATCCTTTCGTGTGGCTACGTGTAACTAACTCTTACTATATTTCTTTCATACTCCTTTATATTGTATTTGTTGGTTCAATTTTGTAAATACAACTTCTATCTGTTTCCTTAACTTGATATGCTTTATTCTACTAAAATGTTTTTGTTTGGCTTTATAATGCCATAGATTTTCTTGATCATGTTAAGTAATGTTTTCCGTATTAGCTACATTTGCTCACAATTTATGTATACTTTCCTCGGTATTTCTTAGGCTTTTATTTGAAGCTTTCTGCCCATTTCTTTAGCATTTAATCTGTCATCCTTTCTTTAATTCATCTAATCAATGGTATTTTATTTTAAGTGCTTTCTTGTTTGATGCTACAGCGGCTTAATTGGGTTTTAGCAATTAGTACATTGATTGCTATTTATCTCTGAACCTCTATCTACCTTTATATGTACTACATTAGCCGATAATACTGTTTGTCAATATGTAGAGTATGATATTTTTCTAGTAAATTTGTGGATCTCTATGTTACAAAAGCGTAATCATTATTAATGGATTGTTCTCTATGCAGTTAATTTATTTTTCGTAGCTGTTTCTACTCCTCCCGCCATATTTAGTGCCTACTCTACATTAGAAATTTAAAAAATCCTTTGGTATATACACAGTCTATTGCAGAGAAAACCGAACTTTTTAAAAATAGAAAAGCTTACTATTTTGGTAAAATTCATTTATTTTATTCAAAGTAGTCGCCTTCGGCTTCAATACAACGTTTCGCACGGTCAATTAACATGTCGAATGAATTTTTAAGTTCATCTTTAGAGATGTCCTTCAAAATCTCTATAGGCGCTTCTTTAATGGCTTCGTATAACGCTATCCTTTCATCGGCAAATGTAGTTTGGAAAATAGATAGAAATGACAAGGGGCCAAATCCGGTAAATACGGTGAATGGCTGATGGTTGAAATGCCATTTGTAGTTAGAAAATCAGTGATAGCCATCGAGCGATGAGATGGTGCATTATCATGTAACAAACTCTTGTTGTGCTAAGGCTTTCGAATCATAAAAACAAATCAAAATTGTCTTCACTTTTGACTTCTCTTAACGGCTTTTTTTCGGTCTTTCTTAGCTGGGATGCTTCCATTCAGAGCTTAGACGTTTGATCTTCAGGTCATATTGAAAACACCACGTCTTATCGCCAGTTACAATGGAGTACCTGAAGTTTTCGTCCTTTTTTGAGTCTTTAATCAGGTCTGTACAATGTTGAATTCAGTTAGCTTGTATGGTACAAATCTTTCTCGGTCCCAAATGCTGCATCAAAATGCGATTAATTGACTTCATTTCCACGTATCGCAATGAGGATTTCGGCTCATTTCCGATAAATTCACGCAAAAGTTTGATGTTACTTTCCGTAACCACAGATTTTTTTGCACCAGAATGTTTGTCGTCATTTATGTCCGTATGACCGTCTTTAAATCGTTTATACCACTCATACACACTCGTACGTGATAAACACGCATACACCTGCTTCATCAAACTAAACGTTTAAGTAAACGATTAACCGATTTTAAAACATAACTTTATATTTACTCTTTGTTCAAAATAAATTTTTTGACCAATGCCATATACACACTGTTACTTTATGCCCAATTTTTCTGCTTCTAATGATGCAAATGTCATGATATTTTGACATAACATTGGTGAAAGATCTGTCTTACCGACGCATATTTTTTTTAATAGATGGCAGATTTTTCTGTGACGGACTGTGTATAATGGTGAATTCCTCGTCCAACTCAAGTGTGAAATCGAGAGTCTTTTCTGATATAAACTTTTAACTGTTAACATATTTTTTCGTCTTAGACTTATCAGACATCCTGTTCGTGTGTATGCCTCACCCTACTTAACAATATTAAGTGCCCATTCTGGTTCACCATATTTGCATCATTTTTTGTTTTTATTAGCGTTAATATATTAGTTTTCATGGATTTAGAACTCCTGCTCAACCCCCAACCCAAACCATTCAAACTTCGTATATTCCATGTTCCTAGTATACATTCTCTTTTCCTCCTTACACTTACTGTGTCTTTGATGTTCTTTCATTTCTTTGCAATCTTATGTGATATTTATCTAGATTTTGTTACATTTAATCCTAAATGCAAATTGATTTAGTGTTTCGGCTTTGTTTTTTTTCATTACACGGCAATTCCTTATCGTTTATGATTACTTTATGCAAACCTCCTTACATTATTTCGTTCGTCCGTGGCTATTATTCTTAGATGTTTTTAATTCTCTTTCATTTTTTGTTAAATCATTATTAATGTGAATTTTGTCTCTTGTAACACCATTCAGTTTATACTTGTTTTTCACTAATTCTTATTGATTTCCTCCTGCAACTCTATAATATACTATTTCACCAATTTTCGTAAGCACTTTAGATTTGATATTTAATTTTAAATGCTACTAAAATCAGTTACACCTTTCATTAACGTGGTTGACTCACTAGTATCCATTTTCAATCCATTCATTATGGCCTTTCTACTATCCTTTTCAATTTTTTCTTATCTCGCATTTGGTGTTTTTTAATTTCTTTTTGGTCTTATACATAGTGTTATAGTCAGAATCTGGTCTAATTTATCTTAATTTCCTTTTTGCGATTGCGGTGATGCTCTAGGTGTTTTTCTACTTTAACTAAATCTCGCCACGGTATCTTACTACATTCTTTTACATTGGTAGTCGGTCAGGTAATAATCTTTGTTAATTTTTGGCGCTTTTCTTTTCTTGATCATATGCTTGGTCATCGACATTGTCTATTGTACGAGGTGTGTTTATTTTTGTAAGTATCATTTTGGTATAAAAACACAAGTGCAATTTTTTCAACATTTATTTATATAAGAAAGCTTGTACCCTAATCTGTTTTTCAATATAATTACCACCAATATTAAGGCACTTATCGTACAAGCAGCTTCTGAATTTTGCCCCCATAAAAATCTGCCGTCTGGTTTCATAAAGAACACTCCAGGAAACTTGCGGCTATCTTTAAATGTTTTAACTCATTTTCGTACAATTACCTTTCCCGTAGTGTTTGCTCCATATACTTCGCTAATCTATCGATGAATTTTGACCGTTTTCATGTCTTTTGCATGCAGAAAACGAATCGCAGCGTGTATTTCACAACCGATGAGATTTTCAATTATCTGAGACGTTTTAAATACGCACAAGTACATGCAAACACGAATGAATACTTCCCTGCTGGTCTCTGTGACCAACGAACAGTTGAAGGTACCTTGAGCGCATGCACGAAATATGGACCGCAACGTACAAGTAAACGCAAACACGAATGAATGCTTCTCTGTCGGTCTCTGTGACCAATCAAGAGTTGTGGGTACCTAGGGCGCATGCGCGAAACAAGGACCGCAACGCTCCAGCGGCCATATATAAAAACGTTACTTAAAAACACGCTGCGAAGCTATTTTTGCACTATAATCTCCAAAATGAATCATTAAGTTTTTCTTTTGACTTTACTTTGCCTCACACAATTCACTGCAACGTCACCGTTTTAAATTAATATTGATTTCGGTATACCTTACTAATATTATTTTTATGAATCACTGCAGTATCTATATGTATTGATAAGAATCGGTTCACACCATAAACAGAGCCTTCAAAGTCGCAAAATATTACTTTCTTAAAATGCCTAACCACATACATCAATTATTTACCCTATTACTACTACAATTTTGACCATTAGCTGATACACAACCTATACATTAAAAGTATATATTTGGCAACCTAGTACAAGCGTCATTGATTACGGTAACCAATTCTTTTCGTGGATAGGTTACACTTGTCATTTTTCAGAAAACGTGTAATAGCTTCTGAAGAATTATCTATTAGTTTCAAATGTATAATACTACAAAACCAGGAAAATGTACATATTACATTATCAATAAATTCTTGGAGAAAATCCTTGAATTTTTAATTTTGTAACCAAGTTCTAAAAATGAGAGCGTTAAAACTAAAAATATTTTCATAGTTTTATACTTTCATTTTTCAGTATATTTAAGAACGAATCCAGAAGTAGTTCATCAACGTATGATCGAAAGAAATAGACAAGAAGAAAAAACAGTTTCTCTTCAGTACTTAACAGAATTACACGAGATACATGAAAATTGGCTATACTACAAAAATATGCATTCCCTACCAGCACCTGTCTTAGTATTAGATGCGAATTTAGACAAAACAAACATAATTAAAGAATATACTAAATCAGAAAATCACATTTATGAAAAACTGGCAGTTCTAGCATAAAGAATTTCAAGTTTTCTGTTTTAGAGAATTTAACGTTAATTATCAGATCTTTATTTTTAATTTACTTTGTGTATCTACGTCGAATATTAAAACTTATTTTATATTTGTTTATAATAGAAAACTTTTATTTGAGAAATATTTCTTAGTTTTTGTTTTTTCATATGTAAAATATTATTAACGTATATATATAATGAAAAACTTTGTTATGTATTATATTATATATAAGCAAATGGACCAAAAATTTTGTTCTTAGTATTCAGTATGTATACTGGTTTATTTGGTCTTCATTTTTTGAAGGCAATTGTACTTCTGCTTTAAAGTAAAATATTCTATTTATTTTTGTGTTCTACTATACATATTTCTAACTCTTTAATGTAATATTAAAGTGTATTAACATTGTATATTATTGTATTTTTATTAAATCTGAAAAAGTTATTTGAAATGTTTCATTTCCATAAATTTTATAAGATTTATATCTGATCTCACTTTTTTTTAACTATTTATTACTTGTATTCAAAGCTGATTTTTGTTTATGGTGATGTTTTGTAGAGTACAATAGTAGTCTATATTTCACCAGCTCTGAACCACCAAAAATATCCATTTTTATAACTTTTTCTATTTTTTTAATTACTCGTTCAGAATACAACATTATATAACAATTCTTGATTTTAGAATTTTGTATGTGTTTATCGACTTGGTACACCAATCATCTGCGACACAATTTATCCGCTATCTCAGGTACCGTTTTTTATATATTACTCTTATGCATTAACTGAAATTGTCGATCTTCGATTGGCGTACTTACTTATGGAGCTTATGTCTTGGTATTTGCGGATTGTATTACCGGCGATTTGAATATGTTTAGTTTTCGCTTGTTTATCGGCGAACATAACCCCAAAAATCAATTTTTCACGAGATATTAGACTATTACGAAAATATGTTAGTAGTTAGTAGATATTAGTATACGATTGTTATATTAGCGACCCTATTAACGAGATGGGCTTTTACCTCTTTAAATCCACATATTTATGAGTTTATTATTAATGTATACGTAGAATTATCATTCTTGAATTTATCAAAATGTTCTTTAGAATTCCATTTCAAAATAGGCTTCGTTACACGAAATCTCACACAAGTAGTAATGTGTATAGTTGAAATCAAGAATGTTTTCCAACTACGTAATCACTCGTGTGAAAAAAATATTAGGAGATTAATACAACCTGAGAAGTTTGTACATATAGGTTACGTTAAATGTCATCAACATTGCTAAAATACGCACACGGTTTTATTGACATTTAAGAAACATATATATTGAGAGTTTATTAATGAATCATTTATTTTTAAGCAAGGTGCATATTAGGTATCTATGATAGTTATCTGAAACACCTTAAAAAGTTCAAAAACCTCATCGGAAAAAAGAAATAAAAAAGTATGGAAAAATGTATGTCTTATGAAATATTGAAATGATTATTATATACCTCACAAGAAGTAGTTCGTTTATTAAATGAAAAAGTAAATAACGTTTTAAATTTTAACATAATAAAACTAGATAAAAATAGTCTAATATAGTTTATTCACTGTCCATGTCTTCATCAGTTTCAGATTCGGAACCAGTATTTGCAGAAAAACAAATTCGTCTTCATCAAAGTTTGCTTCTCTTTCATATCATTTCTCTATTAATGCATCAGTATGTCAAATACATAGCTTCCAAAAATCAGGTGTGCAGATATTTAAAGATTGCTACCACATTTTTAAAACATTTTCATCTCCATATGCTCTTCAACATATTTATTGTAGTGCGTTTTTGCACGACCCAAACAAGTTCGATTGCACTGAATTTACGATGGTATGATTGAATTCGGAGAAGAGCTTTTCTTATCAATTCATCTATTTCAAAGATGTTTTGTTTATTATGCCGCTTTGCTACTTCAAGCAGTTCACATTTTTTCATCGTAGGTTCATTGTCAACATTATTATTATTGAACTAATCAACTATTGTTACTTTTTTCCAATTTCGACATGGTTGCTTTTCAAGTAATTCACTGTGGTAAGCCACTTTATCCATTATGATTTAAAAAAGGTTCATGCAGATTTACAACTAATTGGTCATTTACCCATCTTGTAAACTTAGCACTGCTCATATCACCATGATAATCACTTGTTGCTGTTACCAAAGGAGATATTAAACTTGCATTTTCAATAAATCCATCTTTATTACGTGCATGAAGAAATACAAAACGTTTACCATCATATCCTTCAGGTTTTCTAACACTCTACGTGTTCGCATCTTGCCATGATCTTCCTTTATTGCCCTTAGCAAAAATTCACGTCTCATCGGGAAAGACATCACTTTTATAGGGGGAGGCAATATTCGCTTTGTCATTGCAAAAAAAAGGATTATCGTAGTGCAGCAATACGACTTTTCTCCATTAAAGCTCTGCCATCATTATCTTTCATAAATTTAAATCCTAAATGTTTTGACTGACGAGTCAAAAAAGGAATGCTGATATCCATAATATATCGCTCCTGTATTGATATTTTTTAAAGTGACATGTTTTCCTAAAAATTTAGTCAAAGCATTTCTTTATGGAAAGATTTTAAATACGTACGCTCTTTACACATGTGTATAATACGAACTTCCATTTTCAACCGTCTATCTATATTTCAACTTGCTACATGATTTATAGGCTCCTACTGAGAACACAGTTTCAGCTTCTTTCCTGTGTTTGACATTAAAACACCATTCAAACAGAAATATTTAATGCTGTGGCTACTCTCTAAAATAAAGCTTTTCGAAATTTGTTTCCTAAAGCAACAATGAGAATATTACCTCTTGTTCAAAATTAACGGACAATAAAGCATTTTCAGCTTCAAAATATTTCAACAACTTATAAATAAAGTCTTGGCAATTAGAATCAAGGCGTGCACTTGACATGACTATACCTAATCAGTAAATAACTACGTAGGTTATCTAAGTAAAAATTTACAAGAATGATGAAATAAATATGATAAATTAGCTGCTAGAACAATAACAAATAACAGCGGTAAAATATAAGGAATATAACAATATCGAAACCGTAAAAAAGACAAACTATGTAAGTCAAAACACTATTTTATTTGTATTATACGTGACACATGTGTGCATAATATGTAGACATGCTCTGCATACGCCTGTGTCTATTTCTTCACGATTTCTTGATAAGACGTAGTGCATAATTCTATCACAAAGACGTTTGCGTCGTTTCTTTCTTCAACACACATAATTACTGATGAATTAGACAAGTGCCGGCATATATTCGCATTTTGCAGCGCTATTGATACACCGGCAAACTTTCGTGGTTCCAATTTTATATATAAATATATACATTTAAAAATAACGGAACTTTTAAAATCAAAAACAATTAGTTATTTTGTTTAAATTATTTATTTTTATTCAAAATACATCACTTCCTGGTTATGTTCAATCAATGCTAGCATAAATTTTTTATTTAATTTTTCGGAATTTAGAGTCGTAAAAATAAATCAACATTGTTTTCTCTCGTGACTTCTGTAAACACACAGACTTTCCATTTGTTTCAAAATTTCGTGAATTATGTCTTTCATCGTATTTAATTCCTGCCCTATCCATCTCACAGAATTCGTATCGAAAGCGATCATTTCAAGCACTTTTTCCGCAAACTCATCGCGATTTTTGCTTTTTGGCCGGATTGGCTTTGAGTCGCTTTTCAAAACATCACGACCGGCCTGGAATATCTTACACCACTCGAATACGACGATGTACGACATAAGAAATCGTCACCATAAACTTGTTTCAACAATTTAAAATAAAAAAATATAATAATTAATAGAATTTATCTATCATAAGTTTTTTCTTTTGAATATACAGTTTGTGTAATCGCAAACGTTCAATTATTTCGCCCTGTTGCTCTAGGCAAAATCCTAATCTACTATAAAATCTATTTTTAATATTAGATAGTATTTCTGCCACAATTGAATTTTTATAATTTATCTAAATTTCTGACATTTTCTTCTTTATAACAAAACGTTTGTTGTACGTAGCACCACAAGAAGTCGTTAGGATAACGAGAATAAACTGGTGACCTTGGTCGCCATTTTATAGTCCCCGTTTTACTAATAATACGATCTTGGAATATATTTTTTTAAAATTCCCATATTCTAATAACCGCATTGTGAGTAGAACAGCTGTCCTGTTACCAAATTTCTTCCAAATAACATCGAGAAGATTTTGAGCTCCAGGAAAAATTTAATTGTTAATTAAATGTAAATATTTGTCAGTACTTAAAGTACCATTGATAATAATGTGACTATAATGTGATCACTTAATATCCCAGTCCACACGTTGAGTTTTTGGGGATACCGAGTTTGAAAATCAATGCTCTTATGTTGATTCTCCCAAGACTAATACCTCATTATGGAGAGATTATGTTTCTAAGTATGAAAAGAAACTTTCATTTATAAAAAGAATTTGTCATATGAAGTCAATATTTTCGTTATTATGTTTGCCAAAACTCCATACTCCCTAATATTCTGTCATCGTGAAATATCTCTTGAGATTGTAAATATTTATAAGGCTTGGAACTATCTTATTTAAAATATCAGTAACGGTTTCATTACTAATTCTCGCTTCTTTAACCTTTCTAGATCAGGTGATATCGTTTGCAGCTAGTAAACTGTTTACAAACACATCTCACTGTTCGTTCCCTCTGTTTCTCTGTAAAAACACAGGATGACATTTCTTACAGTAGCCCATGATGCAACCGGCGCATTCACACAAATTTATATTGCAATATTACTAATTGTTTGTATTGTTAGTACCGGTCTCTTCAAAGGCTTTAAATAAAGCCGCATAATTAGCCAAAGAATTGCCATCATAAAACAATTTTATATAAATTTTTTCAATACAAGTATATATAGACAAAATCTTGGGTATATGCTATGTATACTTCGCATCGCGTCCAATATCGGAATGTAACCTAGCTTTGTAGTACAGATCGCATTTGGTTATTGTTACCCTGTCGTCTTTCGGTTGGTAATAAAAAATCTTTGATTATACAAACTCTATTTAGTTTAACATTCGGCTTATAATAAACACACGCCAAACTTAATAACAAATTTTAACTATGTTTATTTTTTAGGCAAAATATGTATAACATCGTGAATTGCTTACAAAAAGAACTAATTCGTTTTTATTGGACGTAAGATTTGAAGGAGGTATCTTATTTCCTAGGTTTATGTATAAATATGTAGATTAGAACCAAATATATAATGACGGTTTCTTCATTTCTTCCAATAAGAAACGAATACTCTAAAGCAGAGATCTACATAGGAAAACCGCTTTTGCAGTTGTTAGCGTCTAGTTTAAGATTAGAGGAAATACTTTAATGAGAGACACAGGGACCACAATAGACCTAGTAAGGTCACAATGGAATAGGTTTCATTTCATAAAAATATAATCATTTAGTAATTTTTTTTTCAAAAAATCTTTTCTATTACACATGTAAATTATTTACACTATTTCTTAGTTTTGTTTAAATATTTTAAACAAAAATTTTATAACAGTTTTATTACCTTCATAATATATGCTTTATTACAGTACATCAACAGAAGGAATTTTTTAATTCAAAAACCATGAATTCAAATACATATTGCATCTACAATAGTTTATCATAACTTTATAATTGTCTAATTTTTATTATCTAAAGAAAGTTTAATAAAAATTACCTTATATTTAAAATTCCAAATTGAATCAAAAAATTGTATTTTCTTCCTATTCTTCAAATTTATAATAAATTATGAACTAAATTGTAATTCTTAAGAAAATTGCTAGATTGTTTATTTTAATAAAAATATAGAAATATCTAACGCTCTAATCTACAAAAGAATGCGTGCTTTGATTCATTTGTATCTCTTCGTAGATACTTGTCATAGAAATCTAATACAACACTCTCCACTTTAAATCCAAACTTTTGGTACAAGAACAATGCTGGATTATTGATTGAGACATGTAATGTTATATCTTTTCCTAAACATGTCTGTAAAAGAGAAAGCAATTAATGTCAGCTAAATGTAAGTAATTTATACTTACTTGTATTAGATGATATATCATGAATTTTCCAATTCCTACATTTCTCCAACAGGGCCTTGTAAATATGAAAGATAAATAACTTTCATTAAATTTAACATTTGGAACTAAAAGTGCAAAGCCAACTATTAATTTTTTATACATAACTACACAGCTAAAGTCAGGATATTGTAAACATTCTGTTACTAAAATTGATATCATTAAAAAATGAATAAATATAATATGGTTAAATTGTACAGTCAATTCCAGGCCAAAAAAATTCGTTACATAAACTATTAATAGCGGGAATGTGACCAGGTTGGATATATGTATAATCTATCGGACCTCTCGGCGGCAGAGACCAATTTTTACGATGTCTATTCGTTTTAATTAATATTTCTGCCATAAGTTGCAACCACTGAGGAAATGTAGAACAGTCACGTCTAATATAAGGTTTCAAACTTAATCCACTATAGGGTGATACAATTAAATCCTCTCTAATATTACCAGTGATTTTCATTTTAAGAGAAATTCCAAGTTTACTTGACAAGTCTGTAACAAATTTTTGTAATATTAAGAACAGCAAAACAACAAAAATATCAGAATACTTATGATTTCCTAATCTGATTTTTTATTTTATAGTAGAATATTAGTAAATGCTATAATAAAAATGTTATTGATTTTAATTCCCTCTTTATTTCATCTTTAGTATTTCATGTATTAACTACCATTTAATTATCTGTTTTGGTATCTATCTAAAAGCGTATATAGCCGGTGTCCATACCAGATTAGTTTATTGTCGTATCTTTCATTTCAATTTTTTTATTTTAGTCTTTCATTTCTAACCTTAACCTTCTATGAAACCCTCAACAATTTTCTTATTCCGAATTCCATTCATATTTCATATATATTCATAATTTTCTGTCTTTCTATCAATTTACATTGTTTTTGTTAATGTAACTCCCCTTTTTTAACAATCCAAGCAAAAATTATGAAAATTACATGCACATATTAGACATAAATTATCAATGAAATATCACCAAAGCCGAGTGTTTTCAATATAATCCTCCGCTTATACATTTTGGTCGTAAAGTTTGTTATAAATCAGTGTTTCTCATAGCGACTTAATAAATTTGTTTGTACTCATACCACAACTTAAACATATATTTCGCGATTTATATATAACAAAATGGAACTTTCTTTTTTAAATATTTTACTGGTCGAAGTTAGATACCGACCGCTAACGTTTATATAGTTTCGTGACCCATAAAAATTTCGGCCCGATCCATTGGGTGGCGACCCAAAGGTTGAGAAACGTTATTCTAGACAATATGTGGACATTTAATAGGCTTTCCTACTCTTTCTATCTAGCACACTTCAACTTGGGGTTATGAAATATGATGAAAAAGAATATGTATTACAAATATTAGGAATATAATTGTGAAAAGAATAATGATTATATATTCAATTCTCATATGCTTCTACTGTAAGAATGTTAAACATTATTTTTTAAAGTGGAACGAAGAATGTTTCCTTACTGAATTGTGTAGTTTATTTTTAAGTTAATATAAAACCGTCATCTATAGTGGATGTTTTATTTTGAAACATTTTCCATTAAAATCAGATGAATAAAAGCAGAGCATCTACAGAGGGAAATAGTCTATAATATGCTTATTGATAGAAGAAATAAATACATATAATAAGAAGTTCAAAGAATTCTTTAATATTACTACTTACTAGAAAATGATGTATTGTAATGACAGAAAGGATCTATGAACCTTATATTTTCTTTTCTTTTTGATTCTACAATCTCTTTTTGTTCTATGGTATCACCTGTAATATTACTATCAATTAACATTGATGTTAATTCATCTTTAATATTCGTTTTGGTATTTTTCTTCTTTAGTCTACAGCAAACAATTTATATATATCTATATATTAGGAACATGAAACAACAATTTTTACTTTTTTGATGGTTCTTCACTCAGTTTTTCTAGTGAAGGCAGTAATGGCACTTTTTTAGAGTTCTTAGCATTCCGCCCCGCTCCTTGTTCAGGTTTCTTAAAAAGTAAGAATATATACTAAATATTTACATGTATTCGCTAGTGACAATGATAATAATCTTTACAAAGCTTTTTCTTGGAGCCTATAGGATACAATTACAATAATATTCTTTATTCTATTTGTTATACAGTGTTATCAAAAATTATTCTGCTTAGTGGAGACCATGGTAAGAAAAAAAAATGTTGAATCATTGTCTCAATTGTCAAATTTATTTGACAAATGGTTTTCTTAACCTTGTAGTTTTATTAGTTTGCCATTAGAATTAACACATGATTGACTGATAACTTTGACAGAATTTTAGAATTAATTCAAAAGGATAAAATGACTAAGGTAAGACAAAACATTTTCCTTACCAGGAACACCATCGAAGCATTGTTGAAATGACTTGCTAGTACAATATGACCAGACACCAAAAAACATTTACAAAATTTCCACTATAGAACCTACATACAAATATTATTGGAATTTTTGTATTTGATATTTAAACTGGTAGAAAAACATTTTGGTAGTAGAAGTAGAAATGAAAAAAAAATTTATATCTTTTGACTAATGAGGGTTTAAATTGTTTTTTAATAAGATTTACCACTTTTATTTCTATAAATTCTGTGTCATCT
Organism: Dermolepida albohirtum; assembly: GCA_031893035.1. Taxonomy (NCBI): domain Eukaryota; kingdom Metazoa; phylum Arthropoda; class Insecta; order Coleoptera; family Scarabaeidae; genus Dermolepida; species Dermolepida albohirtum. The sequence continues at coordinate 1,183,636 of JAVIWB010000555.1, read as the reverse complement.
GAGCTTAGTCCATTATCATTCATTTGACTAATATCTCTAATTGATGTTTTTGTAAAAAACTCTTGAGGTATTTGTTTCTCATTTAGAATTTCATTGAATATTTCCGTATCTGATAAATATATCTTATTATCTTTATATTTTTGTTTGGCAGTTACAAATTCTGAGTCTAAAAATATACACAGTGTAGCATACAAAATTATATTCAAAATGTAATAATTACTCAGCTGTACAATAGCACTTGGTGGGAGTTTTGGATATGTTAAAGTCCACCAACCTTGATCATTAAATAATAAGGTACCTGACAAGAATATATGTGGACTGTAATGTGAAAGAGTACCTGAAATTGTACCCATCCATTTCTTTTTACGTTTGCTGGAAATAAGTAAGTGTAACACAATGTGCAAATCTGCATTTTATTATAAAACAAATTTGACTTACAAATCTTTATGGAACAGTATATCCCAATATTTATTTATAAATGTTGCAATATGTATCTTCCAATGAAAAAAACCTTTCCTTGCTAAACCTGGAGTTCTCGTTTGCATGTGATGCAGTACTAATACAATTGCTTGTAACCTATAATTTTGAACAGATACAATATATAGATTACAATTTTATGTTTTAATTCTCACACCAAGGCATTTTGTCCCTTTCAAATTGTTCTGAACCTGACGAAGAACAATCTTCGCAGGTAAAAGCATAAAATACATCTCCACATAAACCTCCAGGTACAGCGCCTTTTTTCAAGCATTTCACATGAACATTATCTTTGCACTCATTACACTTCATAAATTCTGTTACGATATCTTCTAGTATTAATCCACAATATTTGCAAGACTCTTTGTGCATTTCCATAATAAAATATTTCAATTTGATTACAACGCATCAATTTAGCTACGGTAAATATTATAAAGGTTAGATAATTCAAATATATCACCAACATAAAAAATAAAATTTAGTAAATCCCTATTCCAACTCAATTATTAAACTCGATACAAATCTGAATCAGAAATTTGATTAGAAATGAACGCCCTCTGGAACATGCTAGTGCGTGAAATATAAGAAACTTAAATGTAAAACAATAAAAAGTAAATATCTCTAATATATTTGAAACTTTATTAATGATGCTATATTTGGTTAATAAAAAATACATGTGTGTTATGGATGATCCTTAATTTTAATTGTATATTATTTTTAGTTCCAGAAATATATAAATTGCATATTTTTACCGTTATTAAAAACTTTTAGAACTAAAATAATGCTAAATTAGAACTAACTATAATTTTTAGTACAAAAGATTTTTCATTTTATAAAGCTATATGCATGTTATATTTCGGATGACACCTAAGTAATCAAGTATAGATTATCAGATGCTTGGACTTAATACTTTATTTAAAGTTCATATTTTTTAAATTTTTTGAAAGAATACGTACATGATTTAATACGTAAATTTTTGCACACAATCTTTTACAGTACAGTTTTTTATAATTGTGGTAAGTTGTACAAGTCAATGTAGATGTCGTGAAAACAACTAACAAATTTTATTGCATTATATGATTTTTAATTTGTGGTGTTTGTAATTAAAGATATTTTACAAGTAGGGAAATTACGTTTAGCAATTTATACCATTGCGCATTCATTTCGAAGATGTTATTATATCGGGTGTATGTTAATGTCCGAGACCCACGTGACCTCATGTATTTTTCTACAGTTGGACACCATAGTTTATATCTACGATTCCGCTAACTTAACCTTAAATTGTCACTTTGACAAGTAATGTAATTTCGTACATATTGTTGTTATAATGTTTCAAAAACTGTTTACTACAATAAATACAGATTAAAGTAATGTATAACTCTTTATTTCACAATAACTTTTTATTTTACAATAAATGTTGAAAATGGCCCCCATTATTTTCCAAACATAAATTAACTCTACGTTTCATATTTTCGAAAACGTTTTCAAGTTCTGCAGGAGTTATGCTTTCGATTTCATATCGAATTGCATCTCGTAAGTGATCCAAATCATGTATGCGATTTTTGAATATGTTGTTCTTCATCCGTCCAAATAAATAAAAGTCAGGCGGTGTTAAGTCTGGGGATCGAGGAGCCCACAATCCATGGCTTATGATACGATCTCCATAAAACTGCTGCAGATACTCAAGAGTAGCTCGTGCAGTATGGGCTGTAGCACTATCTTGCTGGAAATATCCTAAAGTTATTTCATCGTCATGCAAGGATTCAATAAATTCTTCCAAAATATTTTGTCGGTATCTTGCAGCAGTTATGGTTTCATTAAAAAATATAGGTCCAATAATACGACGTCGTGATATTGCTATCCAAACTCCAATTTTGATTGGATGTAAACTAGTTTCAACAAATGCTTCAGGTTTTTCAGTAGCCCAGGTTCTATAATTTTGGCTATTTACATAACCTGATAGATGGAAATAAGCTTCATCCGTAAAGAAGGTTAAGTCTAACAAATCATTGTTATTTAAATGTTCATTGAACCATTGGCAGTAATTAATGCGTTTTTCGAAATCAGCAGGTAAAAGTTGTTGGACAACAGTTACTTTATATGGGTGCATGTGCAGTTCTTTTTTTAATGCTTTTGAACATGTTGCAATACTGAACCCTGAAAAGTTTTGATAAATGTCACTACAATAAATTCACGGGCTGATATAATTTATTACCTGTTTGTGCCGATAGTTTCCGTAGTGATTTATTAGGGCTTACATCCATTCGATTGCGAATATCATCAACAACTGGTTGAGTCAAAACTGTGGGTCTACCTGTTGATTTTCCTCTGCAAATGCAATGTTTATTCTGGAATCGGTTTACAAGTATGCATTTATGATTTTTAAAAACATCATAATTAATGTCAACTTCTGGATATGCTTCCATAAATTGATCTATGCATGATTGTAAACTATACGTCCATATTCCGTCTGCATTGCGCGTTCCACTGCGAAAATGTGCCATTACAATAAAGGCATCTTGTTCCTGTGTAAAAGGCATTGTAAATATCTTAATAACTCTAAAATGTGAAAAAGCAACGTAACCACAAAAATCTCAATTAATAGCGTTTAACTTACCCAATAAAAAACAGATAAAGTAATAATAAAAAGGTAATGGTAACTTAGAAATTCGTAACAATTCGTAACTTCGACCTGTCAAAAGAATATACAGTAACTAATTGTTTTTCAGTAGCGCCAATAGTGGTACAAGTAAATACCTATATCGCTGGTCACGTGGGTCTCGGACATTAACATACACCCGATAGAAAGTTTACTATATAAAAATATTCAAGGTTTAACTACATGTATGACAAATTTACAACAGATAATTATTTTGAACAATCAATAAATTTGTATAGTGTAAAAAATAATTATATTGTTTTATATTAATTAATGTCAATGAACAAATTTAAATTAATTGCAAATAGTTTTATAAAAAGAAGTTACTACTTACGACAATTATAGTGTACAGTATAATTTATAACTACATTTAAACGAATAATTTAATAAGCTACACCAAATGTCTACATAAATCTAAGTTCGTCAATTTTTTTAAGAAAAGATTTATTTTTTGTTTTTATATAAATTTTGCGTTTTTATTTCTTGATATTAAGGTTGCATATCCAAGCTGTTTTAATTATCTAATTTTTCATTTGACTAATATTTGTTTTATTTAACAAAATTAAATGCTTTATTTTCTTGTTGATTGTTTTACATAATAGTTACCAAAGTAATACAATTAAAATTGCAAAAAAGTATCTACGTTCGCTGTTTCCAAATAGCTATGCATTCTATTTACTTAAGCAGATGACTATATAACGGTACTTTTGCATGTAAGAGAATATTTGATAGATTCCAATAAAAAGTATTTAGAGTAGAGTTACTTTAATGGCAACATTTAAGTTAATTTTTTTAACTGTTGTATTTTAGATATTTCTATAATAAATATAATGGATGGAGAAGAGTCTGATATAACATTTTTATTTCAATTTGGTTTCATAAAGGATACAGTTACTGTTCCGCAGATTCTAATGAATCTCAAAACAGTAAAAGATTTAGCTTGTGATTTTGTGAATAACAAGGTTTTTAATTTACATATTTATGTTTTCTAATTAAATTGGATATTGATAATATCTCTTAATTTGTATCTATTTCTTGTTATTTTAGATTCCAGATCATGGTATTAATAGAATTAATGATCGACTACTCTTGTTCAGACATGATTATAGTTCAAGTAACATCTTACAACTCATTCATTCTGTATCAGAAATTACAGACGAAACATTAGTAGAAATTGTACTTACTGGTAAAGGTATGCAGAAAATCAGAACTTTGATTAGAAAGTTATTGTTTATTCTATTTTAGTTGGCTCCATGCTTCCAGATACAACAGTTCGACCTCATACATTAAGTGTTCATTCTTATAAAGTACCAACATTTTGCGATTTCTGTGGTGAAATGTTATTTGGCTTAGTACGACAAGGCTTAAAATGTGAAGGTATTTCTTTAAGTCTATTTGTATTATCACAGCCTCTAATATTTTAAAGTAGTAGTAATCATAGTAAAACACATGTATGACTGTGTCTTGATGTATTGTTGCTTATTGCTAAATGTATTAGAGTGACTATATTTTTAAGCATCGCCACTTTGGGATTTCTATGGTCATTTGAACGTTATGCATTGGCACTGCTAAGTCTTCTCCTTTTGACATTATTTTATCTCTTAGCAATTTGCATACCGTAGTGAAGGTACTTCTTTATATTGTTTCTATTCAACAAGATTAACATATATATATATATATATATATATATATATATATATATATATATATACATATACATATATACATATATACATATAGTGACCCACACAAAATTAACAATACATCTTTTAAGACTTAAGCATATGTGATGGTGTCTCTATAAACATATATCTTCATATTAAGAAATATAAAATTTTTTTATGATAAATGATAACCTGATTAACATCTAAAAAATTGAGGATGTTGTCCTAGCAAATTTAGCTCAGAAATTCAAAGATTGATCTACAAATTTATAATTTCATTTTATTAAAATAAATAAAATCTGTATAATGTAACTAAGCAATTAATACACTTTAATAATATGTTTACAGTTTGCTGCATTCCATAAAGATTCAACAAAAAATAGCATGAGTCTCATTATTTGCTGTGGAACTGATGATTTAATGAGAGCTACAAATTACATTTGTTTTCCCAAACTTTGCTGAACTTCATTCTTTTCCAGACATTATATTTATACAGGAAAATATATTATTGTTTCTTCTAATCACCAATTGGCGGACTATATGTTAATCAAATTACTTTTCTAAGCAAACCAGTGAGTTTATTTACTTGGAAAGTATTTTTTCGAATACGCTATTACTCAATCGCAATAGCTTGTACTATACGTATTGTGTGAATTTGGTTTTATAATGAGCTATTTATGTGCGGAGTAAGCTACATGTGTCGTTTCACTGTCGTTAGGTTTTCTGATAATATTTTTTTAGATATTCTTGTCTCAAACTTTTGGTTAGTGTTTTAATTTGTTTGGCTGTTTTCGAATATCAAATTTTTGTGAATTTATGTAATCTGAAATGTAAATCAATCTTCAATGATTCGTCTCTCATCTCACCTTTATGATGTAACATTATGTACTGGTACTTTTTATATTAAAAAAAAATTTACTTAATTTTTCTTTCAATATTTTGTTATTCTTATTTCTTTTGAAAGCCTATATTTTAATAACTTTCACTGTTTTTGAAGGTTGTGGACAAAATTATCATAAACGCTGTGTTGTAAAAATTCCAAATAATTGTTCATGCATTCTTCATGACAATAAACAAAAAAGAAAGTCCAATACATTGCAAGTACCTCGAAGTCCATCTGGTGGTTCAAATTCGTCCACAAATTCTGGAAATACTGAAGAAAACTCGTTGGTAAGAATACAGAATTTTTTTTCTGGAACGTTTGGCATTAAAGATTAGCAAGATTGCATTTCTTTAAACACTAACTTATCCGTCCATTTTTTATGTTATGTAAAGTATTTTGTTATTAATGTGTTTTTGAATGTTAAAAAATGTTGAATGTTGAAAAATTAGTAGTTCTAACTAGACATTTTTAAATTTTGCGCAAGTTTTGTGTTAGTAGCACTATATACAAAGAAAATTTTGATATGATTTTATTTTATTCAAAAAATTAGCTATTTCTAATAGAAATGGATTGTATATTAAATTTTGATTGTCTTAATGAAATATGTATTCCTCTTTCATATTCATGCTGTAGTATTACAAAATATATTTTTTAATACAATTATTTTCTTTATCTAACAATTTAAAACACCTGTGAAATTTAAAAATGTGTACTTTGGATATTTTTAGTTTATAAAGAGTTTGTATATAAAAATGTCTTAATCTTCTGATAAAATTCTGTAGGCAGTTAAGTAGTCTTTGAAGATGAAGTAGCATGTTTTTTATAACACTTTAAGTATACACAGTATGTGAGATAATAAAAATGAACTTTTTAGATACACAATAAAACACCCATTATGTTTTGTTTAGAAGTTAATATATATATATATTACATTTTGGGAATGTTGCTTAGTGCCTGTGTCACAGTTATTTGAACAACTGCAACACCTTCACAACATTATGCATTGGCACTACTAAGTCTTCTTCATAATTTTATCTCCTAACAATTTAGGTTTTTTTTTTAAGAAAATTTTAAAATCATGCTTACAATCATCAATGTCAAGTGATTTAAGTATTAATATTTAAGCTCATGTTATAAATTTATTATACCATCTTGTATCACAGCAATTTTCAACTTGAGAAAAAAAATAGTCACACAGTTTTTGTTAAAAAATTCACAAACTTTTAAGCTCTTGTGTAATGATACATTATTATACAATAAAAACAGCTGTTTACCCCCTGGAAGGATTCTCTACCACAAACGATATAAAACACCTAAATAATATTCTTGATTAACAGTTTGATCTTCTGGAACAAATTTCTTAATTTCTGAAATCGAATTTTTTTTGGTTTTTAAATCTTATAAACCACGTATTCATCACCATAAACTTTTTCAACAATTCATATCATCAAAAAAAAATTCCAGCCTTAAAACAATATTTAATATTTACTCTTTGTTCCATTGTGTTTTTGCGACATACGCACCAAACATACTGTCGTTAAAATGTGTGGAAGTTTGGCACCTGTTATCCGATTAACATGAACTAGGGTACGTTTGAAATAAGAGATGTGCTTTTCTAATGCTGCTACCGTTGAATAGATGGCGTTACGTGTTTTATGATTTGAATTAAAATTTGGGTTATTTATTTAATGTGCTGTGTATAGTAAACGAATAATATTCATGTGATAGATATAATTAATTTATATATAAATATGTATATCCTTTGCATTTATTTTATAGATGTGATATGAGACATTTTTTATTTTTTAGAAATTTTTGAATACTGCTTATGTTCCATATATTGTTGTAGTATATTAATAGTCTTATAACATCTATTTTACTGTGATTTTCATGTATTTCTATTAATTGTAAAATGCACTTGAATTATTTATATTTATTTTGTTACATAGTATTAAAATATTTTCAAGTGTAAATATTCCTTCCGGAATTTCATATATTTTTATTATCGCAATCTCTAATATTTTAAAGTAGTAGTAATAATAGCAAAACACATATTTTACTGTGTCTTTGATGTATTGTTGCTTATTGCTAAATGCACTGGAATGACTAAATTTTTAAGCATCCCCCACCTTAGATTTCTGTGGTTATTTGAACATTATGCATTGGCATTACCGAGTCTTGTCCTTTTGACATCATTTTATTTCCTAATAATTTGGTTCTGCTTCTTTTTTTAAGAAAATTTTAGAATCTCGCTTATGACTATCAATGCTGAGCATCTTAAGTATTAATATTTAAGCTTATCTTATTAATATGTTATACCATCTTGTTTTTACTTTTAAATCATTCAATTTCTCTTTATATTTGTATCTAACTTTTCATTTTTTCAACAAAATTTTTAATATAATTAACAACAATCAGGTCCAGTCACATCTTTTTCGGGTATTTTATTTAATTTCTCTAAACTTTCTTGTTAATTTTGTAAACTATTAACTTTAACATTTGCTTTCGTTGAGTTAATTCCGCATCATATTTTTCTATCAGTCTCGGTAAGTTATTTGCGGCATTGTTTATGTTTATCAGTGCTGCGTAATTCTTCGATCTAATTTTTAAATTGTTTCGGTTCGTATTTAGTGTGAGTTGGTTCGATATAATTTTGGGCAAACGTTCTATTGTTGATTTTTGGCAATAGTCATATCAGTGAATTCCCTAATTTGTTTCAGCAAATAATTCCCAGGGTTAATATTTCGAAGATGTGAAACTTTTTCGAAAAATTTTTGAATGGCTAATTCTGAGACAGATAAATAGATATATTCTTTTTCTAATACTGCAAAATTGCCCAAGTTTGGGTTTATGAATTCTGCCAGTTTCTCCAAAAATCCTTTGCCAACATCTTCTTTTACTTCCATATTGCGTGAATCCTTTAGCTATATAGTATATACGATATATGTGAATAACATTTACTAAATTTTTAGCCATATCCAAATTTATAAAGCATAACCAGCTAGACGGCACTGCGGGTGATTTAATGACCGACGGTTTAAGGTTGAATGGATACTTGAATGATTTCAAGTAATCTGCTATCGATTCCTTTGTGGTGACTGAAATATGGTTGCCAATGTGCTTGAATAAAATATCCACATTGTGCACATTTATTTTGATTGTTACAAGTTTTAATACCGATACCTTTAGAAACTGACTTTTCTTCAATCATTATCATGCATTTTACAATATTTAGAAACACTAGAGCCAACTAAAGATGGTGTCGCAGGTATTAGTTTCCTTGAAGGTGTAAAAGAATTTGAATAGCTACTTGATCTGCCCATAGTGCCTGATACAAAAACTGTTAACAAATTGCTATTTACATTACTTGGCATGGCACTCGACTTCTTGGTGGTCTTAAGATATTTGATTGTTTTACTGTGTCTTAAATGTTTTAGTGTATTAGAAAACTACATGATCTTTTTAATGTAGACATGATTTAAGTTAACAAATTTACTAAAAATAAATTAAATTAGCAAGCTTTGACGCAGTTTTTTGTTCTCCTAATTCATAATAGTAAGAATAGTAACATTATGTGAAAACATCGTATAAAAGACTCTCTTTTATATATAGGGTGTTTTAAAATAATCTTTAAAGATCTTAAGAGTATGTATTTCAGTCGAAAATAAAGTAAAAAGTCTTAATTTGCAAATCAACCGTTTACTAGATAACAGCGACTTTAGCAGCAGACTAAATTTGCTTTCGTGGTTTTTATTAGGGTGTTATTATTTTACATAAAAATATTATAACTAAAGAAAATGTTCAAAATGCCTTCCTTCCATTATGACACAGGATCTACATTTTCTTTCAAAGGAAGCCCGCACTTTAAAAAAACCCGTGTCTTTTCCAAATTATCTGGCAACAACGGTCTATTCGTTGACGCAGTTGTGGAAGATCGTTTACCGGTCTTTTGTATACTAAACTTTTTAAATAACCCTAAATACTGAAGTCCAACAGATTTCAATCCGGAAACCTTGGAGGCCATGCAATAAGGCTCCCTTTCCATATTCATCTCCCAGGAAATTCATTGTTCAGATGTTTTCTAACAGCATGCGTAAATGGCAGTGGAATATCATCTTTCATAAACCAGAGATTCTGTCTCTCTTTAAAGGTAAATCTTCGGAAAGTTCGACTAAAATATTTTCTAAGAGCTCGAAGTATGCAGGACCTGTTATGCATTGTAGCAAAACAAACATTCCTAACTTACGTGCCTTATGCAGAAATGGGCTCTGAGAATTATCTTTGGGTTGAGCTATAGGAGGTTCTTGCAGGGAACATTTAAGAAACACGCTACTAACTTTTTATGAGAATTATATAATAGATCTTCTATGCTTCGTTTTTAAGAATAAAAACGCTTTTTTGAGCGGCAATGTAAGTCATAAATACTATTAGAAATATCACCAACTTCTGTATTTTTAAAAGCAACCTTAAACGGTCCCTGCTTACAATAAATTGTTATTGCATAAATGACTTTCTATGTCAAAATGTATAATATCCTTTTTCTTTTTGAAATGTGGTTCTGGCATATGGGTGTGTATGTAACATGTATGGATTGCTATTTTTGTATGTTCTAATATGTATTGTATATGCTTTGTTTTAGAAATAAAACTTATTATTATTATAACAAATGGTCCCTTATTATGCCTAATCAGTTGTTTACAGAGAAACGCTGCTGTCTGGCTTCAACGGTAGTTTGCGGATTCTCGTCACACTAAACGTTATTGTTGTGGAAATTAAATATTCCATTTTCAGTAAAATCGGTTTCATCTGTTAAAAGGATGCTCAAAACCACCCACAGAATGTACTTCTCTCTTGATAATTCGGAGCGGTAAAAGGTTGCACCTGTTGGATATAGCAAGGTATAGGGGCTGCTTGTGAAGAGTTCTCTAAACAACATAGCTGCTTACACCCATTGAGTCGAAATTCTTCTAATACTTGTTCCGGGATTTTTGTCAATATTCAAAATTTCATCTTCTATCATCGGTGAACATGCTGATTTCTTCCGTCCAGTATCATAAGACCTCTTTTTAAACGAAGCAGTTTCTCTTAATCGTTGAAACAACACATGCCATGGCAGTTAACGATAGGAAAATATTTCAGCATAGAGCTAACATGCTTCTACAGTATTCCCATTGGCACGATCGTACACAAACACCATATCGTTCATTTCCGCATTTGAACCATTGTAATTGATACAAATTGCACATAAGTTCAAATTAAACTGTTGTAAAATGAGCAGCACATGTTTACTTAATGTTTTAAATTTGACAGTAGTATTACTTAGATGAAACTCTGAAAACCAATAGTAAAAATTGTTTGTGTAAAAGCAAACAATGCACATACCTTAAAAATACTGTACGGAAAAAAATACCCAATCTTTTTATAAAACCTGCGAATTATTAAAATATATAAAGCGTAAAAACGATGAGAGTAATCGAGTTACATCAAGAGCACCTTTTATTATAGTAAATAAGTTAGTTATGTAATCTCAATGTTATACTTGAAGCTCTTTTTTTCCGTTGGTGGAGAAATTTGAAAATGCTATTACTAGAAAATACAAGTTCTACGCGTATACATTGATTTTTTTTGTCCCATAAAGTAAGTGTCGAAGGAAGTATTTTATGTAAAAATATAACACCCTTATGAAAACCACGAAAGTAAATTTAGTCTACTATTGTAATAAAATCCCTGTTCTCTCGTCTGTAAATAAATGTTTATTAGGACTTTTTACCTTACTTTCGACCGTACTAAAAGCCCTTAAAAATCTTTAAACGTTATTTTAAAACGCACTGTATAATAATAACACGGTTTCCCATATCTGGGGTTTCGGCCTATCATTGTTGAATATAATTTTTCAACAAAATGCTCTCTCTGTACCCATGGCATATGTTAGTAACCGTTTTAAATTATTTTTGATTCTTCTGTGTATATGAATGTTTAAATTATAGAGAATAGTAGGTGGAGGGTTTTTTTTTGTATTTAATGTTAATAGTACGCATTTAATACTTTTTTGTAGTTTTATAAATATATTTTTAGAATGACCTGTTAGTTTTCTTTTCCTTGTCAATTAAGTACTCCTCGCTTACTTTTTGTGGAGAAAACAAGGGCCTATTTCATATATTGTTTGTAACGATGTATACTTTAAAAGAGTTCGATTTATAAATCATTTTTTTTTATTTTGGAGTCCCAGATTTTGTGCCACCAGATGAACACAAAGGATTAATTAAATAACACTTTAAACACAGTATAAACAACAAATAGAAAATTCACTTAGCCAAAAGTTGTTTAACGATTTCAATTTATGCAAAGCACTGCGCAGTATTGCATTGACGTCAAAAAATTCTAGAAAAAACTCGAATCAGAGAAACAATTCGTGTTATACGTTATTTCTACCTCAAGCATTTTGCTATTGTTTATAACCGCTAAAGAATAGTGTCTAGTAAAAGATGTGCAAAATCTGTGCTGCTGTGATAATTTTAGTCAAACATATTGTCCTTATATATTCAATATTCATTTATTTAATTGATTAATTGTACCATACTAAATGCAAATTTTCGGTGTCACTTTGAAACAGATTTGAATAACGTTTTATTTAAGATTATATTTAATAGATTTGAATACAGACATGCGTTGTGCAGTCCACAGATACCCGGGACGTAACGACTTTTTGAACTCTTACATTTAATAATTTTTATATTTTGAATATACTAATATTAACTAAAATGAACATTTTAATCATATAAAAATTCATTGAATTTGCATTGTTTTGCACTTTTCAAAAATAACTATTTTATAGCAACATATACTATACTTCATTTCAAAAGGGGGAGACAAATTTCCGAATAGATCCGATTAATTCTCGTTGGTTGAGAGCAAGGCAAAATTACATCTTTGTTTATATCACGTTGCGCTTTTAGAGATTTGTTTATAATTATCAAATTTCTTTAGCTATTTTACGACATACATTAGTTTTGACTTGCAGATTAACAGGTTATGTAAGTAAAATATGTATACAAGAACTTCACTTGTACTAAATTAATTTAATTCTGTAGCTGTTGATTTCAAGAACGGATGTAGAGCCTAACTCCAGTACTGCTACAGACAAGTGTGTATCCCTCTCCAAAGAAACAAGAGAAAGCAAGCCACTTGAGTAGTGCTGAGAAGCCGACTACTATTAATGCTTACAAAAAATTGTAACAGATACACTCAACATAAGAAAAGGTGACATAGTAGAGTAGATTTGTCAACTATCCATCAGTATAAAATATGACTAGGAATTTCCAGACTGACAGTATATCCAGTTGTTGATGAAATTAAAAAGGGAATATTTTAAAGTCAAAAAATATAACTGGTAGACCTTCTATATTGGAGTCTTTTGATGAGGCTGTTAAAACTCCTGACTTAGATAAATAACAGTAGTGAACTACCAAATATGAGTTCCTCGACATTATATTAATTAATCAAGCAACCTAATTTAACATAAGAATATTTGTAGTACATTAACGTATCTAAATATAATTCTGTTATATATTGCAGATACCATAACTGCAAGGTTGAAAAGACACCATCAACATCATGGAAAAAAGTAGGCATACAAAATTAGTTAAGAAATAAGAATATAAAGTATGAAGATGACATGGTTAGAGTAAAATTATTGAATTTGCTAAAAATGGTCAAAAGTAAATACATTTCATATATTATTAATGAAATGGCAAAATCAGAAACCAAGACTATTCTTTGTTTACCTCCGTACCATTGCATGCTGAATCTGATTGAACTTGTATGGGCACAATAAAAAATGAGGTTGCTGCGAAAAATAAAATGAGTGATGAATTAAAGACTTGGCATTAACAGTCTATTTTCTTGGCTCTAAAGTATATGAATTTCTGCATAGTAAATATAATAGCAAACAAATAAGACATAACTACAAGATTAAATGAGTTTATCTTGGAAGTTATTCATACTAAAGTGTCTGTGATGACTGAAGAAATCAAGGATTACATTTTATGTATTGATGAGATGTCTAAAAATACATTAAAAGATGAAATAATTGGTTTTCATAAGATGAAAAAAAATCTTATGATTCAGCAAATAACATTCTCACATTACATGCTCAAGGTAGTCATAATAATTGAAAGCAGCTAGTGGCCCATTTCTTTCTAAGTAATTCATGTTGTGCATACTTAAAATTAATATTTTTTGCTTTTTCGAAATTGTGCCAAGTGGGTTTAAATGTTTTTGCACTAACATTTGACCAGGGTACAACTTTGCCACATTTGCAAGAAACATGAGCATTTCGAAAGCTACACCTTACTTTGTAATACAAACGATGAAAGCTTCATATTTTTGATGTACCGCATTTATTGAAATCCACACAATAATTTTTTTAGGCATCAATTTGTTCTAGAGGAATACAAAACGAATAAAAAATACTTTATAGGATATACATACGTTGCTGCACATCTACAATTTGTGTTATGTAGACAAACTGTCTGCTTTAAATGTGTCATCCTAGAAACCTAATAATATAGAGCCCACTTTTAATAAGCTTTTATTGTTTAAGTGACATCTATTAGCTTATTCGAAAAGCATGATAACTGCCATTTTCAAATAACGATGTGGATATGTAATCCAAAAGTATTTTCTTTTTTTTAAATTGTTTTTTTTATGCAAACAATTTAATAAAGTAATTATGCTTTATAAAATTGGAAATTCTTAAATTTAATAAGACTTTTTTAAAACAAATATATATATGCTCGAAGCAATACTGTCAATAATTTACTGTTATAAAAAGTTGCAAGAGGTAAGTATATACCTACACATATAAAAAATAAAGCCGTGTGCAAGTTAATTTAACAAAAGGATAAAATATTTTTACAAATTACTTTTAGAATTATTATTCAATCCTGAAACTTCTTATCTTCAATCTATAGATTAATATTTATAAAAAACAATTTATTTAATAGTGGTCTCTGCTCTTTAGTTTTTCTGAAGCACAAATTTTAATTTATTTGTATATAAAGATCTCATGAGGTGGATATTCAAAATACACTTGCAAAAAATATATTTACTTTATTTTCTTCAACATTTGTACTCTTCATATGTTGCTCCAGAATAATTGATAACAATTCTAAAAAATATTTAGAAATAAACTTAAAATGTAAAAAATTACATTGATAATGATATTCAAAGCATTGTCAAATGTAATATATTCTACTATAAAATATTTTCTTTGAATGTACTTACAAAAGAATATTTTTTCAATAGCTGGAATGTCAATCAAAATCAAGATACTAAATGTATGTAAATTAATTTATATATTTACGGTTAAGTGTATATAAAACAGTGAAATAAGAACTTGGTAAAGCAGTTTTCCCTTAAAATATTTCTTATGTATCTGACTGGAATGCTTTACCAAATTTAATGGTAGAAATGTTCTAAAGATATATTGACAAACAAGAACTCACATATTGAAGAGTTCCATATTTTTTCAGAATTCCTACCTGCACAATTATAATGGCCCAGTTCTATCATTGAAAATTAATATTTCTACTTTGTAAGAAATTAAAAACATTTGCGTAATAATAAAATTTTTACCTGGTTTATTATTTATATACAATTTAGTACACTTTTGTGTCCTAATAACACATATTCAACCCAAAATACAGACCTAATGAAAATAATATGAATGAATTTTACTTCCCTTCAGGAAATGAACAACCAAATGAAGAACAAAGAAACATCAATAAAATACCATCTACTTGTTTGTACGTTTGCCACCTATCAATTTGTTCGAGTAATTCGCTTATTTTATTTCAATTTATACAATCACTTTTTATATAAAAAAGTAATGCATTTTTCAAACCTTGTAAAATCGCGGAATCTTTATAGAGTATAAAGAATATATGGGGCACATCAAGTTTAATCGACTTGAGAAAATCAGTTTAACAAAGTACCTGCTAGAAAATTATCATAATGTAACCGCAGATTGTCTACATGTGATCAAAAATATAAATAATCAGCGTGAATTAGATAGTTACGAAAGCATATACATTTCAAAAAACAAAAATCATGTGTTAATATCGATAAGGGTCTAATACCATATGTTTGAAATATATTTGAATTCCTGGAAAAGAAAAATACCACCGTTGAAAAAGATTCGCATATATAAGCGAAGGGTGTACTTTAAGATAAGGGGTTAGTTTTAAGACTAGAATACATTGTAAATTATGTGAAACGAATCTACAGTGTGTTTGGCTTTTGACGGTTAATGTTTTGTATGGATTTGATTCTGTGCGAGTTTAATTGCGGATCCAGGTGTGACACTGTGATTATCTGGTGATGATGTCAACTTAACTGTCGAAATGTGTATATAGAATACACATTATTGTGGAAAGGGGTTTATTTACCTTTTTTGATTAATTCTATCAATTAGTCTCCAATAAAATTTACCTTCAGTATTAGTAAAAAGTAAAAGAAATAAAAACTCGCAGAACCCTTGAAAAAGTTATGCGGAAGCCAGTTTTAATATCGCTGCTCTACAGGATTACCATACATTTGATTATCAGTCCCTTCAAATATAATTGCGGTAATCTGATATATCACATATACTTCAAGCGAAATAGATTTGTTCTATTTGAATTACATGGGCTTTGAAACTTGTCATGAAGAATTATTATTATAGTGTTTAAATTGTCCATTTTCCAATTTTAGTAGTCAAATCAGTTACCTTTAATTTTTTTAGATTATTTCCCGACACTAGATGGAGCTAAATTTAAATTTTGCATCCAAATAAATCATTTTTCAAAATTAAATTATTTATTTTCTGATAGTATTTTCTTGTCGATAATTAAAGAAAAATAAGTATTTAAGGATAAACAACGTTGTTTTTGTACAAATTGAATGATGACTATAGACTTAGAGTTAAGTGCTTTATAAAAAAACCTATATCACGAATTTATGGTATCTGTAGTATATTTTATCTTTATATTTACACTAAAATACCAGTTTTTTTAATCACAATTAGTAATTTCTAATCGTTACCTTAAGACTTAAAAATACATTTTTCGGACTCCTGAATATCTAATTGTGTACAGACTTCGATTATTGGGTTCCTCATTTTTGTCAAATAATAAATCGTTGAATCGTTATAAAAAAGCAATTCCCAAAAATTAATATTCCAATTATAAAACAAAAACCACAACTGTGGCGATATCTGTTGTGGATTGGGAAGTTTGATTTTTATGTCATTCATTTTATTACGAGCTTTTAGTTCTTGTGGTTCTTGTCACTTCTTGTCACCATGGTTGTCGATTTTAGTAGTGTTTTCAATTTTTATTTTGCCAATATTCATTACAATTAACAAAATTAATGTCTTACTTTTCTTATTTATTGTTTGGAATAATAGTTGTTTAATATAGAGAAGAGTTTCAGTGAAATATTTGCCAAATTACAACATTACATGTACCAAAAATATAAATACATATTTACTTAAGCAGGTGGCTAACGGTATCATTGCATGTGATAAAGTTTTAATGGAAAGTAAGAAATTGTTATTTTTAATTGTCAAGTTGATTTGAAATGATAAAGTTTAATATATTTCAGAACTTTTTTTAACACATGAATGATGGAAGTGCAAGGACCTGATATTACATTTCTTTTCCAATTTGGATTGATAAGAGATACTGTTACTGTTCCTCAGGTTTTATTAAATCTCAAAACAATAAAAGATTTAGCTTGTGATTTTGTAAATAACAAGGTTTGTTATGTTCTAGCTTGTATTTAAATGATGTATATATATATATATATATAAATGATTTGAATGATATATATGTATAATTTTTAAATTTATATTCTATTTATTTTAGATTCCAGACCATGGTATCAATAGAATTTATGATCATATACTCTTATTTAGACATGATTACAGTTCAAGCAACATTTTACAATTTATTAATTCTGCATCAGAAATTTCCGATGAAACATTAGTAGAAATTGTACTTACTGGTAAAGGTAAGTAAAATACAAGAATTTTTGTATGAGCTTTATTATTTTCTATTGTAGTGAATCCTGCAGTTCCATACATAACAATTGTTCGACCTCATGCATTAACTGTTCACTCTTATAAGGCTCCAACATTTTGTGATTTTTGTGGTGAAATGTTATTTGGTTTAGTACGACAAGGATTAAAATGCGAAGGTAATGAATTAAAGGTCTATATTTAATAAAGTTTTTAATATTAGATGAAATAATATTATTAGAAAGACTTATTATTTAAATAAAGTGATTTTTTAAATTAATTTCTAAATATTTGTTAGTTAACGAACTGTAATTTCTATTCATATGCAATTATATGCTATATAGTATGTTTTAAAATTTAAATGCAATTATTGTTAAATGTTACTTCAATAATTTTGATATATTTTGAAGGTTGTGGGCAAAATTATCATAAGCGATGTGTTGTGAAAGTTCCAAATAATTGTTCATATATTCTGCTTGATGAAAAGCAAAGAAGGAGGTCAAGTACATTACAAGTTCCCCGCAGCCCATCTGGGGGCTCGAATTCATCCATAAATTCTGGAAATACTGATGAATGTTTATTGGTAAGCTTACTCTTTATTTTAACAATATCAGATTTTATTGAACAAGCTTTTGATCCTATGAAATCACTGTGGGTAGACAATTTTGTAGTACTGTTGTCACACCAGTGTATCATAACACTTCAGTCATAACAGATTTCTAATAAGTAATATGTTATTGATACGCATATCTGACATTTAAAATATTGTAGAAATGCAGTTTAATGGAATAGATAACAATTAAATTAAGATCATTTCAAATTGTCTAAATGCAATTGTAAACTACATAATAGCAGCTTCTAGTGAGAAAATTGTAATTATATCCATGCAAAATGCCATGTGTATATGAAAGAATCCAAAAATAATATCGTTATATTAAATTAGTGCATGTTAAACATTAGTTTTATTGATAGTTGCATAAATGCAGTATATATTTTACAATAAATATAGTCATTGTTAAAGTAGAATTTTGCTTTCAGATTCATAACAAATCTCCGTCACTGGGTGGAAGACCAGTGTGGGTAGAAAAAGAAATCTCAAGTAGAGTTCGTATACCTCATACTTTTGTATTACATACCTACACTAGACCCACTGTATGTCAGTATTGCAAGAAGTTATTGAAGGGTATTTTCAAGCAGGGTCTGCAATGCAAGGATTGTAATTATAATGCTCATAAAAAATGTATAGAAAAAATTCCAAAAGACTGTACTGGAGAGTTGCCTAAAGATTCATCAGGTAAAGCAAGGTGTATGTAACTTATAAAACAGTTTTTATTTACTTTGTAATCATAATTGAATACGGTATAATATTAACAATACAGTAAAAATGTTCAGTTATAAAATTATAATTTTAAAATTATTTAGATAGTTACTTTGTTTACTGTTTACTTCCAAATCAGTTCATTTTATTTCGATAAAATCACACAAAATCTTCTACGAATATTTTAATTAAATTATTTTTTTCTCAAATTTATTCTTATAATTTTGATAAGTTTTGTTTTGTTAGAATAAAATACTTATTTATATTATTAAGAGTTCAAATGAAAGGGACACAGAATGGCTAGGTCGAAATGTTTATTTCATTTATAATAAAACGATTTCACTTGGAATTTCATGTACAATATTTTTTGATATTCAAACATATAATTATAAATTAAAAAAAGTAATAATTTAATAATTTTTATGTAAAATATTCATTGTATAATCTTATAAATTATACATGTATAAATCAGACTATTACAAATGAAAATCTAGGTATACAGGAACAGCAGTAGGAAGAATACACGAGTAAGCTTGTACCTGTTGTCAAAGGGAAAGTAAGCCAATTTCAAATATAATGCTAGTAGCGTTGTATTTATTCATATTCAAAGGCACTAGGTCATTCGTCGATTGATGATTATTATAAACATTTATTAACACATTTATATTTAGATACAGATATTTTCGAAATAGCAAATAAATGTTGCTCGGCATTCACCAAATCAGCATGCGCACAGTTGGAGTTTTAAATTTATATTTTCAACACATTTGGAGTTATAAATTTATATTTTCAAGACAGGGTTTCTATCTATTACCAATTTATTTAAATAATATCAAATACACATGTAACATTAATATCGCCAGGAATTAAAATTCGATTGAATATCCAATAGCTCTACATTCTCCTATGGGTTATGTACAATTAAATTACTGCGTTTGATGGAGGATCTAATACATATTCACTTAGCTGACCACCACTTGACCTTTATGTAGATTTTTGTTTTTTGGAGAAAGTATTCATATAATGACCAATTTAAATAATAATGACCAAGTGTGTTTTGTTAAGATTAATTTGTGGGTTTATAATATAGGACAAACTAGTAAATTTAATGGGCTGCAAGATAATATGCTTATAATGTCTTATGAAAGTAAATATAATTTTATAAAAAATAAAAGAAATTCTAAAATAACACATAATTTTGAGCAAAAAGTGTCCATACAGCTGTATGCATAATAATTTTTTCTAATATTTAATATTTTGTGGGGTAATCATCTGCCATACTAATTACTTGTAACCGTTTAAGCATCGAATCAACCAGATTATTGCATACATTAGGGCTTAGATTTTGCCGGTCTTTAGATAGAACCTTTTTTAAATCATTTTTATTGGAAATTATATGTTGTTTGACCCGCACCAACTTCTGCCACAGGTGTTCTAACCGGTTTATATGTGGAGATTTTGGAGGTGTTTTTAGTTGATGGAGTGTATTATATAGCAGCTGTTCGCGAACAAGATAGGATTTATGTATGGGATCATTGTCCTGTTGAAAGTAGTAATGGCCCGAAAGATTTAATTTAGCTGCATTTTGGATTAAATTTTTTTTTAATATTTAAATGTTCTTCTTTGTATATTATTTGATCAGTAAAAACTAAATTTCCAACTCCCGCATCCGTCACCATGCTTCACAATACCTTTCAGATTTTATTTTTTTAACACAGCTCCTTGTTTTCACCATTCCAATTCGCTTCTATCTAATCTCCACAGATTAAATTTACTTTCGTCTGAAAAGACAACGCGGTACCAAAACTCTGGGCTTATGTTCAAACTCTCTGGCAAATGCTAATGTTTTCTATCTATTTACACTGTTACTGAAAGGTTTTCTCCGTGCTGTTCGATCTTTTAAACCACCTCTTGTAAACTACAGTAGATTGTTTTTGTAGTTGCCATCTTTCTTGTTCTTTCTTGTAGTGTCTACACAACTTACTGGATGTTTAGAAAAAATTCTCCTTAATTTTCTGTAACATCAACCGTTCTTCACGATTTAGATATGTTACAAATCGTCTTTGTTTCCAAAAATGTCCAGCTTTTTATATTTGTTAATGATATACTGCACTGCAGCAGGGCTCTTACCGACAATTGCACCTATTTGTCTTAAGATTCCCTTTCACTATGTAATTTAATAATTATTTTTTTCTCCTACTCGTTTCCTTTTCCTTTCCATTCATATTTACCGAAGGAGAATATTACTATCACACGTGATGCATTAACAAACACAACTAACCCATTGTGTACAGTAATTCGGGCTTAATTTGCTCAGTTCATTCGGGAATTCTCTTTTTCATAGAGTATGGATATTTTTTCCAACAGAATTTAAGTGCCGCTCTAGAATTTTTCTTCTTCTAGAAAGATATTTATGTTGGTTCTAAGCTATATATTTATTCTGCAGTTTTACTAGCTTCTTCTCTATTATAAACCCACATTAATGTTTAACAAAAACGCACTTGACTATCATGTTTAAATTGGTTACGTATTGAATACTTTTTCCTCTAAGTGTATATCCATTAGACGCACATTATTGAATATGATTTGTTTAGAAGATATAATAAGACGATGCATTTATTAAATAAACTGTTAATGGGTACGAGGTTATTTATTAAAATGCAAACGTAACTATCTGATTTTCAGATAAGAACATGGTTATTGTTGCCAACAATATTAGAATGTCTGAGATTTAAATATATGAATAAAATAGATATGTAATATTTGTAATTTTATCTGTCTTATTACTATTTGTATAAAGTATACATAGATATTTTATTTACCTGCATGAAAATAGAATTCATAATTTAATATCTTACATCTAGAGCTGTAACTTTTCATGTATTTTTTCTATTTTATTTTTTAGCGTTTATAGAATGGTAAAATTTTGAATTTTCAAGTCTGTTCTAAAAATTTTTGTACTCGTTTCATAGAAGATTTTATTTGATTTTATACTATTACTCAAATAATGACGTTTTCTAAAATTAAATTTTATTTTTGTTATCGTTTTTTTAAGAAAATTCTTTAATTTTTCTTTAGTACAGTGTTTTTTGATTATTAATATGTCTTTAAATTCCCAGCATTGCTTTTCGTCGATTTAATGGCTTAGCTTATACTTCAAAATATATGGTAGATAAAAGACCTACACACCTTAAAAACATCAATATTCTAAAGAGGACTTGTTTCGAAAGACCTGTATTACTTATCCTGTATCCACAATTTTCATATTGTTTTTTCCCCATTTTACATCTGTATCTAATAGCCGTTTATATATCCATATTATACATTATTTAATTTCATTTTCTTTTTGATCAAATTCCTTCTGCTTCTGTTTTTATCGAGAATGAATTTTATATTCCACCACTTTTCACTATAACTAAAGGCTTGTTTGGTTTATCCAAATTTGGAAATATTAAGTTACATTAATCTTTATTTACATTGCATAAATTATTTTACCTGAAGTATTTAATATATACAATGACGCAATTTTGGTTTTATGATTGGAAAAATAGACAAAAATATTGCAATTATTATTACCACAATAATCATAATTATTTTGTATTTCAAATTGTCATTACATTTATTATTTGATATTTAATATGTGAAGAGACATTTTTAATATACGCATAAAATTATTATTAACAATTGTTCACTTGATTTTATAGGCTTTTTACTGTATTTTCGCTTGTCGTAAAAACAAATTGAACTAAATATATGGATATTTGTAACGTAGACTTTCAACACAGACTATTGAGCTCTTAATAAAATATTTTTATCATAACATTTTCTTGTAAATATTTTTTGAAATTATTTGTGTTTGTGTATAGGTAACTACGATTATGCAGAAAGTACAGCCAGTAATGATAGTCACAGCACGCTATATTTGATAGAAGATGAAGGAGATGTTGATAAAATAATTGGCACTCAAGAAAACGGTACACCATATACGGAAATTTTTCCTGTACATGATGACGACAACGATTCCGTTTCTTCCAGGTACTAGTTGACAAAAAACATTGAAATGTATGTTACTGATAGCATTTGTAATCACCAGCTCCTCCTCTTCACCCAGTGCCAATATTCCTTTACAACGAATTGTTCAATCAGTAAAACATACAAAGAGGAGAGGTTCTAAAGTCATTAAAGAAGGTTGGCTTGTCCATTTTACTAACAAAGACAAATTAGTAAGTAATTTCTTGTATATTGTCTTTTAAATAATTAATCTTTTATGTGTGCATTGTTACATATAAATTAGAAAATATAAATATGTAAGTTGAATTTCTTTGCACTAAATTTGTTAGTGTATATACAGTTGCGGTATATATAATTAGCAACGATTACAAAATTTATAGTTTTTTTAATTTATTTCATTCCAGTAATGCACAGTATGTTCAACTTTAAATATAAATAGTTGCTTATACTTTTTGCGTTTAATAGCATTAATTATTACAATTCTTTCATATCTACGCCCTGTCAAAGTCATCGAACCTGCTTTCTTTTGACTTTATTTAAATGGACAAATAATTAACAATATTTATAATTTAATAACAAAAGCAATTTTTATTCTTAGTTTAAATAAATATCAATGTTTGTATAGTATCTAATATTTAATTGGAAAATCCTTATCATTAATTACCGCTTGATATCGCTTATTTATGGATTCTACAAGTGTTCTATAGAACTCTGGTGGAATCGGATACCAAGCCAGTTCAATTGCTTTATAAAGTTTATCTAAACTTGAGTAATTGTGCTCGCCGACATTCTTCTTCACTTCATACCACAAATTTTCAATTAAATTGAGATCGAAACTACATGGCAGCCATGGCATAACCGAATTACATTATAATGTCTTTAACGATCCACACAGTATGTTTTGGATCGTTATCATGAACTAATTTCCAGATAATAGGCAAATTTTCGTATGCGTAGACAAGAACAATATACTAATTTACTGGTGTTGATCAATTATGTGTTTTATTCGGTAAATCGGACCAACACTTTTCCACCACACGCATCCCCATACCATTACATTTTTTCCTCCGTGTTTGATGGTCATTGTGGTATTCGATTCCACCCACATCTTAGAGTACGGTGAATATAGTTTTCCGTCGGAATCGCAACGGTTTACTTTTGTTTCATCCGTAAATAACACATTTTTCCATTGATTAATTTGTCTAGCTAATGTATTCTTTCGCAAACTAGACGCGGCGCTTACGGTTTCCTTTACAAACTATGTGTTTTTGCGAATTATTCTGCCAAATAAATTAGCTTCCGTCAATCGTCTTCGAGTTGTACGAATTTTAAGCTAGTTTTCTGAATTTACTTCAATTTTTTCAATATTTCAAACAGTTCCTTATGAATGCCGACAACTGCCTTTCTTGAATTAGCATTGCGCGACGCGAATTATGCAACGATCAAACTGTTCTGATTTTCTTGATTTCTCTTTCTTTGTAATTTTTCTATCGTCCTATTTTTTTCTTAAGTACTGTACTGTATTATACATCATTCTTTTTGAACAATTTAAGCGCCCTACTATTTGTCTATAAGACATCATCTGTCTACTAAATTTAAAATAATACGGCGCAGCTCCGGAGTACAATTCTTATTTTTCCCGTGTTAAATTTACTTGTAAACTGTATCTCTTGCGTTTAATTAACTGTGATATGAATGCTAGCACCACTGTTTCATAAATAAATTTACTATACTCAGTATTTTACCACTGCAACGCACAATATGTCTTACTAAACTAAGTATTGTTAATTTTATGTCCGCGTAATCGTAGGAATATGATTCCCCCCGTTTCTGAGTGCTGTGTACAGAGACAAGCGTATATTATTACTTGACATAGCGTAAAATTACAGTGTTCTTTGTTAAAAGAGGCGGTGTAATACTGAACAGTATTCAGAAAAATGTCACTTTGTTTCGCGCAAGTATAACACTGTTAATTATAGTGCGGCAACTGTAGATCGATGAACAATATATTGCATAATTAATTTTAGATAAGTTTTATAAATTTATAAAATGTTTTAATGTTAATGTTTTACATGTTGATGTAAGTTCTTAGTTCTATTTTTCGTTTTATTATTTAAAGCTAGCCTCCTTTTATTTTATATACATTCACATTTCACATTACAACATGATATCACAAGTGCTGCTTCACAGAGGTCCAGTACTGCTATTAATGACAGTAAATTATTCATATGGGGAAATACTTCAAATTTTTCTCTTGATAGTGCTTCTATATCTTCCATTTTAAAGGATACATTTCTTGCAGCTACTCAATTTTATTTATATATATTTTCTCAATTAGATTACTTCAGGGTCATACGGTGATAAACATAGGACTCGATGAAATTTTCCACAAAATTTCATCTAACTTATATTTGCGATTAGTAGTTTCATGTGCTTTTATGATGTCACACATCTCTGGTTGTGTGGCTTTTAGATTATGGGTGATATTTCTTGCAGTAAGCCATTCAACCATATTAGCCCTTTTAGTACTGAAATTGCTATTATATTCAGTTTTCGTGTTGTGGTAAGAGGCATTATTGATCATTAAAATACTTCTCATGGGGAAGATATGGAAGTAATTGACTGCCAACCAAAAATTGATGGAATTCATATCGTCACGAAAGTTTCCGATTTGCTAATTGTTAAAAAATACTGCACATAGTACAGTATAATTCTAAAAGATAGCATAATTTCAATTGGTTACACTTCCTGCTTTAAATAATATTTAAGTTTTGTCGATTACATTTAAAAGAGGATGTAAAGTTTCGAATACTACCACTAGAGCTCTCCTGTATCGTACAGTAATGTCAACGATGGATAGGTCGCACGGGGAATGAAAGCCGTCAAGATCTTCTGATCTCACACCTTGCGATTTTTTCCAGTGGGGATTTGTGAAAGATGTAGTTTACTTACCATTTTTTTCTCACAAATTTGAATGACCTAAGAAACCGTATCAGAGCTGCGGTTAACTGAGCGCCAACACATTCTTCATCGAGTATGGGATGAATTCAACTACCGTCTACATGATATCCGTGCAGTCGAAGGGGAGCTCATTGAATATTTACAAATTTTAATGTTTGTCAATATGTAGTTCAGAAAATATAGCCCACTGAAACCGTGTCCACCTATTTGAAACAGCCTTTACTTGAGCAATTGAAAAATGTTATTTTATGGAAACATGAATAGACCATTTGGTACAAGCTCTGCCTTTTTACCAGCATCCCTTTAGGTATAGGCATTTTCAAATCTAGATGGGAGCCATCAGATCATTAGATGTGTGTGTGACCTATGTATATTTGATTTCCAGTAAAAATGTTCGATCTTCATCAGCGACATCTTGTTGCAGTTGCTTAAGACATTTAATTTGTTTTGCTCTAATATCATGACTCCATTAAAAGTTTAGACTTATCAGTAGTTTTCTGCCATCAGCAAATATATAAACTTTTCTTTTGTAACAAATTCTTAGTTGAGCCTATTTTTCGCAATATCTCATATAATGTGGTCAATCCACTTATAAAAGGTATTTCATTAAAAAAAATTTTGTCATGTATTTTTGTAAGTGTATGTATTTACACACATACACATTTCTAAAGTGTACTTTTCAATGTTGGTCGTCTCTTCTCCACAATATAGAAATTATGTATTATTGAACTAATTGTTTCGATTTGACCTTCTGTCAAGCTTCTCTTACGCACTGTACGAGATCGTCGCTTCCCTGGTGAAGAAAATGAGGGCAATTTTTCTACTTGCTTCCTGGCTTGTTTGCAGGTATTCCGAGAAATACCTGTAAGGTTTTTTAATGGAATTTTTTGATAATTATTTGTTGCATCTTCTTTCATAAACTGTAAGTATAAGATATTTGCAATCATTTCTCGTGCCTCGTTGTGCTTCATTTTCTTTTAACACCAATAGATTTGTTCATTGACATATTGTTCGAGCTAGTAAAAATAATATAGTCAGATACATATACAGGTGCACAATATAAGTGTACTCATCGTTTTATATTAGCAAAATTGAAGTATGTAAAAGAAACAGTATCAAAGCAATTAACTATATTAACATAAACCTAAATAAATTACGACAGCAGTGCCAATTATATGCCAACAATCCGATACGACGAATTAAAAATTTCTATGACTATGTGCGCCTATTTACCGTGTGCATTATCAGGGTGACTCGTCTGAGTGTAAATTCCTTCGTTGCAAGTAATTACGTATGTGTCGTTCTTATTGTGGAAGAACTTTATAACAATTAGAAAATACAATAAAAACGCTGAAATACGGGTAAACGATGATCATAAGCTGCACATCGTTATAATCGTTTTGCTATGACAAAATCATTGCAGCGCTGAGGTAACGAGAAAAAAGAATTTAGGTGGGCACAGATATATAGCAACTGAGTAGTGGAAGACGTACAAAGTGTGATGTGGATTGACGAATTGAAGTTCGAACTAATTGAACAAGCAACGTCTGTTTTAGAAACTTATACTATAATATCGTCAGGAGAACGTTTAATATGAGAAAATTTTATTATTTATGTATGATAACAACTTCAAATACATGGCGTTGCTGACAAGAAAATATGTACGCTGTAAACAATGCAGTGGCCACCGTAAAGTCCAGACATTAATAACATTGAGCAGTTATGGGATGAACTAGATAGAAGTGTGTAAATTATGCCCTACGTTTATCACAAATCTACGTACTTTAAGAACTGTGGGCTAATGTGCCAAATACAGTTCCGGAAAAGCTAGTAGAGCGGACGCCTTGACTTGGCCAGCTGTTCTTGTTCGTGTAAAAGAAGTGTTTGACGAACACAAAATTTAATCATTATTACTTATGTTTTTTTTTAATTTTACTTTTTATTTTTATTTAAATTAAATCTCTCATAATTCTTTAAAGTTCTTTAACTGTCCAAATATGATATGACCGAGAGTCTGCATATATTCAAGTAAAGTTAGTGTAATGTGGAAAGATTGTTCCTTCTGGGCTGAAAGTTACAAAGAATAGATTTTATGTATATATACAAAACGAGTGATTTAGAAAGGTATTTTTGGTTGACCTTTCTGTTTGTTGCCTATTTTTATATGAAAATTATTTGTAGAAAAAATACTTTAATTCTAAAATCTAATATTAAATATTTTTATAGGTTCGACGTCATTTTTGGAGACTTGATACGAAATCAATTACGTTATTTCAAAACGATCAAGGTTCAAAATATTTTCGCGAGATTCCTCTTTCGGAGATTCTTACAATAGATACAGCTCGAATAAAACAAGGAGGTATTTTATAAAGTTTATGTTACCCTTTTCTTTAAATTCTATTAATGTTTTAGATACAATGCACTGTTTCGAAATAAGAACCGCAAATATTGATTATTTTGTTGGACAAGATCCTCTGTATGATCTACAAGAAGGAAATTCAGTAACATTACCGCCACCAGATAGTGGCATAGGAGCATATTTGGCTCGTAGCTGGGAAACATCAATTAGGCAGGCTTTAATGCCTGTTACTACATCTAGTACAAGTAAGTATTACTGTAGTATGCATTCGGCATATAAATGGCGAATTTTTGACTATATAAACACATTTGTATTATAAAACTTTTAACAAAGAAATACTTTTACAATGTATTTCTTCAGTTGAATGATGATTCAGTTACAGCTATCTATTATAATGTGTTGATGCTACTTACAATGTATGTACTATCTAGTATGTCGACGCAGTATATATTTGCAATTCAATTTTAAGTGGTCTAGTTTAATTTTTCAATTCGAGTATAATGCCAAGAATTTTATAGATATATGTGGCGTTTGAAAAAAGTATGAGAACTATTCATTATAGAGGCACATAATGTTAACTTTTAAATATAAGACTGCGGTAGAAGGACGTGCTTCAAAATGGATTAAAACCGTTGAAGACAAAAGCGTAATTGTATGGTGCCATTAAAAAAACCTAATGTATTTGAAGTTGTCAGATTATCACATGATCATAACACATACTACATTGAAATTTATTCTTTATTTTTTAAACTACTCAGTATTGTATGAAACATCTTAAAACTAGTAGATTTTCAAAATGACAGAAGAACTGGATTAGTTGCATAGAAACCCATTTTTTGCAAGAAAATTTGTTTAATGTCCCACATAACGTTGAAACATGTGGCCATGAATATATGTCTATATTTTAAATAGCTAATTATATTTAAGATGGTAAATATTAGACAAATTGCTACGTTTTTGTTTATCATCGGATACATTATGATACGTTATTAACATTACTATAGTGAAAAGTTTATATAATATTAATTACTTGGTGTAAAATAAGTTGATCTGTCTTTTAATACTTGTTCCTTTGGTTAATCATTCTTCTATTCAATGTTTTTCACTTATCACGAAGAAGCGAAGAACGTTGAATAGAACAGTGAATAAATTGTATTATGTAACCTAGAATTAATTGTTTATATGGAGAATTCAATATTCATTTTGTCATAGTCTGTATATTAAAAGCTTTCTATAAATCTCATTGTTTCTGAAGTTTAACTACTTCCGTAAATGCATTTTTATCGATAACTTTCCCATAAATATTTGTTTTATTTACCTAAGTTATAATCATGTCATCCTTTCTCATATATCTATAATTATGTTGATTTATTGATCTAGGTTTTATTGTTCTAGGGTAACAATTTTTCTTTTCCATTTACTTGTTATCGTTATTGTTGTTGTTTTGAGGATTATGTGTCGATGTCAAGTTTCTTGTTCGTTCCTGCATACCTTTTAGCTTACTTCGTTATATTATATATGGTTATCTATCGTTTCGGTTTTGTGTTGTTGTTAAGTTAGTTTGTAATCCCGTTTGCTTATTTACCTTTTTTTCTTTTATTGCTATTATGTTTTTCTTTTATTACTTTGAGGTGTTTGTGTTTATTCCAACGATTTCGAAACGCGTGTTCTAGTCTTGCGTACAAGTGCACATGTCGCGCTTTTATATTTGAGGTGATGTTCCAAATCATACATATTTCGTTAGGTTTCTGGACACAAGGTACACGCTTTCGGTGTGTTTTTTTAATATGGTTCATTAACGTCTTTATGTGTAGTCATTTATATGTAGTATAAGTATAGTATCGAACCTAGGTTTTGAACATGCCGATTACTGCTTTTGCTGGATAAAAAGGTTTTTCTGGAAGACCAAGGAAGTTTTTTGGACTTTTCAAATTGAAGGTATGTTTTTTATCCATATCCATCTTGAACAAATTTTATGATATTTTTAATTCCTACCGTTGGTGTTATTGTTTTCGAGCTTTAAGTACCAGTTCACGTTTTAGTATAAATTTTAAGTACCATTATTAGTATGAGTTCTAGTACATTCTATTTGATTCATGTGAAGTCAATTTTGTCATTTTGTATCTTGCGGGACTACCGATTGGATTAGCTAGAGCCATCGTTGGAAACAACATCTTTGTTGTAGTACTACCTTAGTGCTTATATAGATCTCAAACTATATCTCTCATTTACTTTGGGATTAATACCGATTTAATTTCTTTTTTTAATTTAGTAAATCAAAATAACAATCAGTCATTATAATTTTTTTTCTATTTAATTGATTTAATGCATGTACGAAAAGTTAAGTTAAATTTTCTAGTTTTTAAAAATTAATTTTGTTGAAATACCCGTTATGTAAATCTAATTTAATAAATTTCAAAATGTATGTTGATGTTTGGAAAAAAAATTTGCTTAGTGCTTTTTTGTTATTTTGACTTAATTAGAGAATCTAGAATACAAAACTTTTTACCTTTGATTTGCTGATTTTTTCCTTAATATTAGATTATAATTTTTCTTCTTAACACTATTTAATGAATTATTTTTCAATTTAATTATTTTTTTTTAATAATTAAATTGAATTAAATTACGTTTTCCTATTAATGCGTGTTCTTTGTCCTTTTGTCATTGTATTGTTTATCATCTACTGATCTTCACTATGTTTCTTATATAAAACATAGTGAAGAAATCTTCGAAAGTGCACGTATTTTTACAAAATTTCTTTGTTAGAAAAAACGTTAATTTTGTTTAAAATTTTTAAATATACTCTTGCGAAGTACATTATTGTGATTGTTTTATGAAAGTGTATCATGTCCTCATCAATAATCAATTGTAGAAACCGAGGAGACACATGAATCCGAAGACGAGATTACTGACATGAATCAGATATTCCAGATATTTCCAGATGAAGTTTTAGGATCAGGACAATTTGGAATTGTATATGGAGGAATGCACAGACGTACTGCCAGACCAGTTGCAATCAAGGTAGATAATTTGATATTATAATCTTGTAGCTCATTGGACGATACAGCATAATGTAGAAAAGCTGGAAACTGATCAAAATTATTAATATTACAAATGATTAAGAATTATCTTATTTTAACATCTTTTGTGTTGTTGTTAATTGCAGCGGGTATCGAAAGGTCATGAGTTATTACGTCCGCACTTTAAAAATAATTTGAAAATTATAGCTACATTTATTGTCACTTTCAAATATGTAAACATAACTGGCGTGATGAGCTTATCTACATTAGAAAGAATTTATTGTTATTTAGCCATGACCGGAGACATTACTTTTTCCACTGGCTATACATACGAGGATAGTTTGACAAGTAGTAAGAATGACACTTAGGTGGCGCTCTAATTGGTAAAACAAATGCACTGTAATTTAGCTTGGCTATTTATATGTTTACATTCCGATATTTAGATAAATCGGTTAATTAGTTTATTTTTGACAGCTGATTGAAAAAGAAGCAACACGTCGTTTTGTTAAAATGGAAAAAGCAGAGTATCGTGCGGTGATTAAATACTTTGTAATTAAGGGTATGAAAGCTATCGAAATAAAAGATGAGTTACGGGAAACATTAGGTGATTCTGCTCCATCATCCGCCACAATAAGTAGATGGGTAAATGAATTTAAACGTGGTAGAACAAGCTGTGTTGATGAAGCGCGCTCTGGCGCAACCAAAATCGTGATTTCTAAGGAAATGATTATAAAAATCCATAATATTATTACGCAAGATCGACGACTCAAAGTGAGAGAGCTAACAGACATGATAAACATTTCAACAGAACGCGTACACCATATTTTAACGAAAGAATTGGGTCTTTCCAAGCTTTCGGTAAGATGGGTGCGGCGATTGCTTACGACTGATCAAAAGTTCACTCGTTTGCGCATTTCCAATGAGTGTTTGGACCTTTATAAGCGGAATCCTGTTGATTTTTGTAGACGATTTGTTACTTGCTATGAAACTTGGATACACTACAGTCCACCCGAAACTAAACAGTCGAAACAATGGTTAGAACGTGGTTCTGCACCTTCAAAGGTGATGGCATCAATTTTTTGGGATTCAAAGGGCATTTTGCTCATTGATTATCTTCAGAAAGGTGACACAATAAACGGACAATATTATAGAGAACTTCTACAAAAATTAAATGTTGAGATTCGTGCTAAACGGCCAGGAATGGCAAAGAAAAAGATTCTGTTTCACCAAGACAACGCTCCCTCGCATACCAGCACAGTTGCGATGTCCAAAATCTACGAGTTACATTTCCAATTAGTACCGTATGCGCCTTATTCGCCGGATCTAGCCCCTTCCGACTTCCACCTTTTTCCAAAATTGAAAACGGCGCATTTCACAGATGGCATAAGGGCATTGGAGCTCTCTTTTAGGAGAATATATTGAAAAATAAAAATTATTTTGTATTTACAAAATTCGTTTTTCTTTTCCATTTTCACTACTTGTCAAACTACCCTCTTATATTGTGTTCGTGTATTTTACTAACCAATTCAATTAATTTTGGTAAACTACTTGGCCGCTTATTAATGATGCCGTTGTAACAAACTGGTTGATAAAATAAGCAAATCGCTTGGTAAAGTGGTTGCTCGTAATGTTCGTCCTCTTTATCGAAAATGTTTATATTTGATCATTTTAATCAATAATTGAGTAAGAATGGCAGAATGGTAAATGCGAATGTGAATACAGATTTGGTAAAGTTCAAATTTATCAGATGTTTACACCCTAATTTTAAGTGTCGATGCCAAAACTGTGCATATGTGTAAGTCATTCCATATAAATAGGGTTTTACTTCAGAGTGTATATACCAATTGATTATCGAAGTAAGAAATTCAAAGCGGTGAAGAAGTTATACGCCATTCCAATATTGAAGGGAATGCTTACAGAATGTGAGCTGTGAAGAGGTAAAGGAACTCTTAGAAGTGGGGCGAATATAGCCGGCTAGCGGTGACAAATGCATATCAGTTACATCGAAATGTATATGACAAAATATAAACATCCCGAATTTAAAATGGATATGTTTTTAGCAAAAGAAAAACTGATATTGTGTCTTGCCATTTTCAAAATTCGTACGAGATCAGAATTTTCTTTTCTTTGTCTTTCCTTAACCTACTTATTCCATCTGCGTCCACTATATCACCCATAATTTTAACACTTATGCATGTGTATTGCAAACTGCTATCGTTGTAGAAGCAACGAACAACGACCTGACGACGATGTAAAATTTATAATTTGCGCCAGAGTAGAAGAGGATAAAAATAAATTTCCACGACATTACGGAAAAATTGGAGATAAGTAAAATGTACACTCAGTAGTCCGCGATTTAATTTAAAAAATACTCTATACCAAAATCAAGTATTTGTTTTCAAAATGTAATGTATACCAAGTCCAAGTCTTCTTCGTTATCGAGCATGGCTTGTTAGCGTCGAGCCATACTTTCAACTAAACTTTCAACCAAAGTTATAGGTAATGACTTCCATACTGTACGTAATTGGTATGATAACTACTTGCAAATGCATACACTTTTTTAAGCTATATCTTCATTGCGGCCCATATGGGGTTTGTGTCCAGTAATTGAAAGGGTAACTTCATCGGACTAATGTCATTTTCTTATTTTTTTCCAGTCTGTACATATCCGATTTCTGTGTTTTGGACTGTTGTCTTGGAAGATCCATCCGCTGTTATCGAAGCCAAACCATTTACGAGCAGACTTCAGCAATGCCTTTTTATATATAGTTTTCATTCTGCCTGCGATTAAAGTACCTGTAAAAATAATGTGTCAAAACCATTTTTTACAGGGTGCTTAACACTACTCTTAAGCAAAGGTTTTCCACAGAAGGACCACGCACGTGGTCTTGAAATCCAGGAAAAGTTATTGGTAAAGATTATGCTATTGAAATTCCGATTGATATTGTCATTTACCTACTGCAGTTGTTTTTTAGACATATGTTTATTTTAAAAAAGGAAATGAGCTTTGTGCTTAGCCATTCATGACCCGAAGTAATCGCTGTCGTGTTGTCATAAAACCAATGCTAATATCCATGAGTAATATTTT
Source organism: Dermolepida albohirtum (assembly GCA_031893035.1). Taxonomy (NCBI): domain Eukaryota; kingdom Metazoa; phylum Arthropoda; class Insecta; order Coleoptera; family Scarabaeidae; genus Dermolepida; species Dermolepida albohirtum. The sequence goes on along the minus strand of JAVIWB010000555.1, from coordinate 1,149,138 downwards.
CTGTGCTTAACGCAGTGTTGGATTTTTTTAAAATAGTGCCAAGATAATTTCGCCCATCTTTGTGTAACAGCAAAATAGCCACGAAAATGAGTTCTCTTTGTAACGCATTTATGTTTATGGTAATACAAATTTTGTGATATAAAAAGTGCGTACGTGTCATACGTGATGTTAGAAGAGTTTCGTGGGCGTTCTTGTGATACTGAAGGTATGCTCACTCGGTTTTGAAGAAAAACAAATATCGAGTACTGCGTTCGCATTTTGTGATGTCCAGTGCAGTATTGTTTGAGTGTATAGCTTTCTTTGTCCCGTCTCCGCTTTAAACTTCTTATTTCGGGAAACAATCGCTATATTAACGATGTATTTTCTATAAAAAAATTATTGCTAAACGTTACGTATATGTATTTCAATCTTCTCCAAATTAGTCAAGTAAAGAATGCAAGCCATAGTTTTTAAGGTCAGGTCAGGTTAACGACATAGACAAGCAACCTTTTTTGGCGACTTGTGAAGGTTATGACGTCACCAGTGCTACTACATGAAACTACCAGTTTGCTCGCTAGAATTTCATGATAATTTAAAAGTTTGAGAATATTTTCATCAATCATAAGTTGTGCATCCTTAAATCTTAAACTAATAACAGCAAAGTTACAAAATATTTTATGAGTAGAAAATTGTTTATTAAAGAAATTCAAATATAATGTATAATTTACATTGTTATGTGTAGCTAGGTTTGCAGTGTTGGTTATGATTAGTTAATTACCAAAATGAATAAATGATTATTAGTTGTATAGTTGTATGAAAAAATATATGTTTCCAGGTAATAGATAAGTTACGTTTCCCTACAAAGCAAGAAGCTCAATTGAAGAATGAAGTAGCCATTCTACAGAATTTGTCACATCCAGGGGTTGTTAATTTGGAACGTATGTTTGAAACACCAGAAAGAATTTTTGTGATAATGGAAAAGCTAAGAGGTGATATGTTAGAAATGATACTATCTCATGATAAGGGACGACTTCCAGAAAGAGTGACAAAATTTTTAATTACACAAGTTAGTATTTTATTATATAGTCGCGTTTCCATTACTTTTTTTTACCATCCCTTTTAATTTACAGATTTTAGTCGCCTTGAAACATTTACATAGTAAAAATATAGTGCATTGTGATTTGAAACCTGAAAATGTGCTCTTAAGTTCTAATTCTGAATACCCACAAGTAAAATTGTGTGATTTTGGATTTGCTAGAATTATTGGAGAAAAGTCGTTTCGACGATCAGTTGTTGGCACTCCTGCTTATCTTGGTAAATATAACTACTGTACCATTATATTTATAGCGTGCTATAAATGTTTTCATTATTAAATTGTTTTTAGTGAACAAAATGTTTAAACTTTTTTGTGCTAGTAGCGTACAATAAATTTCTTTAAGTCAACTTTTCAATTATATACACTAATCTTTAATTTTCAGTATACAGTAATGCTAGAATACGGTGACATATTTTTGTAATGTTAGTCAATCAGTTGAGAACAGGCGGTTGTATAAAATCATGTTACTGTCACTTTATTGCTTGTTTTTGTAAAAGTGAATACGAAACATGTAATGAAACCAAGCAGTTGCTTTTAGTTTAATTAGATATAATTTCTGTGAAACATGATAGACGTTAGAAGAATGTAAACTTTACCTACTCTTATACCAATTCTCATATTCCTACAATTTCGTTTTGTTTTCATATAACGGGTCTTTCATTAAGTGCTTCTTATCTTTAAATTTAAATAAAACAAAGTGTGTGAGATATCATCGAAATTTTTTTTCGTTTGAAAGACCTATCGATGCTATTATGTATGGAATATAACATCGTGCAAATGTCCGCCGCGACTTCGTTGGGTGGCGCGCATCCGAAATGTCCAATTTATCATGACTCTGGCGCATAAATCAGGCTGAATTTGACCCATAGCATGGGTTATGTTGGCTTTGAGGGTCGCTGTGGTTTGTGGCTTATTCGCATAGACCTGCGACTTAAGAAAATCCCACAAGAAAAAGTCTAACAGAGTTAAATCGCACGATCTCGGTGGTCAGTTCACATCACCTTCACGTGAGATGACGATGCCCTCAAATCGCTCGTGTAGAATGTCCAATGTGGCATGAGTTGTGTAGCACGTAACGTCGTCCTGTTGAAATCACATGTCGTTGGTGTCCATATCATCCAATTCAGGCCAAAAGAGGTTGATGTCCTGGCCAACGTCGTTCTCAAAGAAATATGGGCCGATGACGCCGCTGGCCCAAAATCCACACTAAACAGCGACTTTGTTGGGATGCATTAGACGCTCTTGGATCTCATGTGTATCGTCCCAAATTCGACAATTTTGTTTGTTGAAATGGGCCTCATCGCTGAAGATGATTTTTTGATGAAACTTAGGGTTACTTTCCAACTGCTCCAGGGCCCATTTAGCGAACACACATCGTTGTCTACGGTCGTTTACCTTCAGCTCCTCAGTTGAATTTTGTACGGGTGCAGGCCCAAGTCACGACGCAAAATTCGCCAAGTTGTGAGCGACGTGAAATCGGCTGCCTCGGATTCTCCCGCACACTCTCACGTCTGAATAAATGACAGCCAATTCGACAGATGTAGCTTCAATAATATGGCCGCTATCAACTGTTAAAGGTCGGAAGTCCCTATTGGAAGACTCGTTATAATAAGTAAAACTGGATAGTCGTATAGGGACGAACTGCCGCATAGCGAGGAAAGTCGTCCGTACATATATCGGCTACAGCCGACAATCAATACGAGCGAATGCATGCTATCGAATCGGACATGTAGATAATAATAACTTATTGATGTATTACTAGTTTTTACGCAAGTATGTATGGCCAACTCGATAGCACGCATTCGTTCGTATCGATAGTTGGACAGACATGACTATCCAGCTCTAGTCATAGGTATACAATGTGATTTTAAATGATTGAGAATAGTTTGAATTTTCTGTCACATAAAATTCTTTAGAATGCTGGAGATTCTTGAGCTTTATATGAATTTTTGTTGCTTTTATTCATTAGCGTTTTGAATAGGATGTTGATGAATAATTTTCAAAAGTTATTAGATCCTAATTTTCATATTATTACTAATTTATTCTTAAAAATGAAAAATATTTAAGAGCAAATAAAGTGCAGTACTAACAAATATATTTTTTAATTCAAAACAATAGATACAACTGTAATTCTTTTAACTTATACAATCGATTTTTGAAAACCTACATTTTGAAGTTGTTAAAGAAAGATGATTAACCCTTCGCAAACAAATTCATGCAGATAGTCTTAAGGTTTTTAATATATGTACGTATTCTGTATTAATAGTATCACTAAAAAATATTGGAAAATTATCCAACACATCCCAAACTCTAATTTTTATTGAGTGTAAGCTATATTTTACGTAATTACAAGGATTTTCAATTGCCAATGTAGTTCTGACTGGAAATATCACAATATATGATACTCAGCCTCATCAGATATGAATGTTACATTCAAAATGTTATAATTATTAAGGTTTTCATTGAACTATTGATAGTATTATACTCTTCGTACATAATCAGTATCTAATAATCCTGAAACTGTTACTCCGTATGGGTGCATACGCTGATTTTTGACTAAAGCATTATCATCTGTTAGAATTGATAGTGACCTAGTAGATTTACTTCTGCAATTGCTTTTATTTTTAAATTGAATTATATTCCTATTTTGCAATGTGAATTCAAATTGCTCAGTTGTAAAAGGAATATTAAGAAGGGGAACCACCAAATTATGTATCTAGCCATGATAGCTATTTTCAATATGAAAAATATACATAAAACTGTTGCGACAAATTCAAACAGGTCTCAATCATTTAAAATTACAATGTACACTCTTAAACTTTTAATATGAAATTAAATATACAAAACTGAATTTTGGACATTTATATTTTTCCTGATGATTGTTGCTAGTGCAACTAGTTATTTTATAATTTTACTACATAAAATTCTTTTATTTTTATTATAGTGTGCTTTTTTATTTGATAATTTCTTAAAGTTAATATACAGTATCTGTTGCAACTAAATCTTGAAAATATAGTATTTCTAATACATTTATTTTAGTGTAATACAAGTTTGTTTTCTTTTAAATTTAATTGTAGCACTTAAAGTTCAAATACTTTCATTTGGTTCACATATACAGTCACATGTATATGCAATAATACATAATGATAATATCTGTGACATTGTATTATTATCTTCATTAAACTACAGAAGTTGAACTTTGCAGCGCCAGAGGTGTTGCGTAACAAAGGATATAATCGGTCATTAGATATGTGGAGCGTAGGCGTAATTGTATATGTAAGTTTGAGTGGAACATTTCCCTTTAATGAAGATGAAGATATCAATGAACAGATACAAAATGCAGCTTTTATGTATCCAGCAAATCCTTGGAAAGAGATATCATCAGATGGTTTGTATATAGAAAATTACTATATTATTTTTAATATATGTATTTGATTAATTATGTGTTCATTGCTGTTTAAACAGCAAAAATTAAATGTTATTGCAATCGTGGTATAGGTATTACTACTTACTTTTTTAGCCTTCACTTCATCTACAGTAGGAGAAATAAATCTTCACTAGGTGTTGTTCATTTTCTATACATTTGATCCATTTCTCAATTTCCTCTTGTATCATTGAAGACTTTATTACTTTAATTAAATTCTCATTTATTTTAATTTTAAGACATTTCCATATTTCTCGACATTGTAGGCTGACGAAAGCTTTTCCTAAATTAACTGCGCACATGTATAGTTTGTTGTTTGTGCTATAATTTTCTTTGCAATTTATCTTGTTAAAAATATTCAACTCTGCATAGACCAATTTGTTCTAATGGCTGCTCTTTTAAAATCTTTTCAATTATTCCTTAACTCTATCTTCTATAATACGTTTATATAATTTATAAGCTATACAGAATAATGTATTCTCTTAAAATTGTTAGTTGTTTAAGCTCCCGTTTTTATGAATTAGTGTTATAACAGCTGTTTTCTATTCAATTGGTATAGTTTGCGTAGTCTACACTAGGTTCATTATTCTGTGTAGCAACTCAATGTCTTATTCCCTTATGAGTTTATTTCATAATCTTCTCCCTGGTTATTGTCTTATATTACTTTATTGTATTCTGTTTTATTTTTAATTTTTCCTCTTTATACTACAACCAATTCAATTTGGCCAGTCAAGCAGCACGATCGTTTTAAAAGATACACTCCGAGAAAAAAATTTGGGGCGCTTAATTTAACGTTTGACATGTGAATGTGAGATCATGACTGCAGCCTATTAGATTATACAACAAACACATTACAAGTAACACACAAACTAACCTATAAAATCAAACAAACAAATAGATCAAAATAGATATGATATTGTAGTTCACATTTTTTACGCCGGCCAAATAAAATTGGTCGCACAATAGTAGTTCTATGTAATATTCTTTCCATCTTTATGTATTATATTATTCTTCTATGTCCTCATATCTATCAAGATATAGTATAACATTTTCTCATTACCTTAAATGCTTTTCTCTATTTATAGTCCAAAGTTTTTCCACTACTTTGCTTTGATTTCCCTGCCCATTATCTTGAGTTTTCTCTTTGTATTTTGTACAATTTTTTTTTATTGCTTGGATATTATTTTTATAAAATTTTCTTCTTAATTTCTTGTTTTACTTCGTTGTTCCACCAATGAGTTCACCTATTTCTATTTGCTGATTTGTTTTCCCCGCACATCTGCGCAGCTACTGTTGATGGCTACTGACTTAGAAACATTCCATATCTTACCAAGACTCATTGTTTTACATCGGTTCCTTCGTAAGTTAATCTCTTGGATTATCTTTTGATAATTCTTCATTTCCTAATATTATAATTTCTACGATCCAATACTTGACTTGTATACCGAAATTTTTTTTTTCTCAGTACATGTTTTATCTTCTCTCATATTTTACGTTCGCTACTTGAATTCGCCAAGAAATGATCACTTCTGCTGCCATAATCTCTTATTATCCTTACATCTATAATTTTCTTCAATGCACTTTTCTCGACAAAAAAAAGTTAATTATCTATCTTTTATTTTTATGGAGCACTTTTCCTTATTTAATATTCATGTTGGAAAAAGGTACTACCAACAACCAAATTATTTGTAATACATAAATGTATTATGTTTTGGAAGTTATTGTTTTTCTCATTTTCTCCACATCTTCCCACACATCTAGGTGTTTCTTTTGTGTTCTTGTCAATCTTGATATTTATAACACTTATTACCATTAAGGTACCTCTACTGTCTTTCACCTCTTCCTGTACAATAGGGATTACTATTGAGTTTTAGTTTTGAAATGTATACTATTTAATAATATTTAATTTATCATATTTCCACAACAAAATGAATATTATACACAAATAAAAGTATGGTAAGAGGATTACTGCAGAAATATTTTATCACAGACAATATATATACAGGGTGGGGCAAAAAGCGTCATCCGATTTTCTTTCGCTAGAACTTTTGTTTAAAGTGAACACTGTCATTGATTTTGAACTGATTATGTTTATTCGTACTTATAAATTTTATTTCAATTGTGGCAAATTATGTCCGACAAATGGCCGCCGCCGTTCATGCAAATTTGGACTCTTTTGATTATATTTCGCATAACTGTGCGCAGCATTTGTGGGGTCACGTTGTCAATTTCGACTCGAATGTTGTTCGCGTACACCAACGACTTCAAATATCCCCAGACAAAGAAATCTGGGACAGTCAAATCGGGAGATCTGGCTGGCTAGTCAAATCACCGAAAAGATGAGATCCTTGTGCCTGATCCACAAAAAATATTATTTTTTTTAAGATATTGTTGAAGCAAATTTTTGTGGCTCGGAGAGCTACATGGCTCAGCAATTTTTTAATGGTTACTAAGAAACACGCTGTGCCCTCTTGGGGGGGGGGGCATTTGGTCCACATTGAAAACTATTGATCTAGATTTAATCAGTAAGGTTGATATATAACCCCTTTCCCCATTAACTTTCGTAATTTTGTATATGCATTTCGACAACTAGGTCGTCATCATCAGCAGAGTGTACATTTTGGTTCTCAACGGTACAGATCGCGTACGGAGTTTGTTTTCGTACAGGTATTTTTCGTCGTGGTTTACCAGGTGCGACACTTTTCAATTATCTGCTGATGATGACAACTTAGTTGTCGAAATGCGTATACAGAATTACGAAAGTTAATGTGGAAAGGGGTTATATATCAACCTTGGTGATTAAGTTAATCAACCACAGGCTCCATCAAATTCAACTTTATTGATCTAGACGTTAAATTCCTTTGTGATTAGTTTCTTTTCGACTTCCGGATTGGAATCACGTCTCTGCCACTGCTACTTGACTTTTCGACGTTTCATTCACCCTTATACACATCTTCAGGACTCCTGTCTTGTCGTTGCTGTATTGAAACCGCAACTTTGTTATTAGTAAATTTTAACAAACATACCTTCAAAATAACATGGTATATTCACGTCAAAAGATACGAATTTATTGTTGTAATTGTTAATATTATATATTAGAAAGATATCTTTTAGGGCTACTGAACCAAAATTATGAATTCTTGTAATTTTGGTAGTATATTTATTATGGCTAATATTTAAACCAAAATAAATTGAGTGACCCTTAAACAATTATGTTATTTGAATAATTGAATGGACACACTGGATGAAGTCAATTTTCGTTAAATATTATGCAATGCACTCATCAATCAATAACTAATTAATCATTCTTATTTTTGCAGCTATTGACTTAATAAACAATCTTTTGCAAGTAAAACAAAGAAAGAGGTACACAGTGGACAAATCTTTGCAACATGTTTGGCTACAAGTAAGCTTATTGATTACAAAATCATTGAGATCTCTTTTTTAATTATTTTTTAGGACTATGAAACTTGGTGCGATTTGAGATCGTTAGAAACTCAAATAGGCGTACGTTACTTAACTCACGAATCTGATGACGCAAGATGGGAAAGATATAGATCGGATTGTCTTTGACCGCCGAAAGGATGGCTGAACAATGTAAAAAAGTGCCTGCGTGGTATAAAAACTTAGACAGGTGTCTTCAGTAATGAGACTCAAGTAGTACATTTTTTATGAAAATATTTATATTTAATTTATAGTACTCCTAACAGCTTTAACTTAGTGATCTAGTTATATGTAAAATTATTTTATAATGATTTATACACTCCAAGAGTGATATGTTTACGTGTTGGTTGTTTTAAATGTTAAAGTTTGTTTACAACAGGTACAGTAATACTAAATAGGCAAAAGTAAGCATATATAGTATAGAGAATACTTAAAGTATATTTTTTATCAAAACATATGTTTGTTGATATTTTATTTTTGTTATATAACTATAAAATCCATTGTAGATTAGATACTACAGTAAGTGTTGTGAGATCTATATCAGTCGTAATATAATATATTGATTATAAGGATTGTGGGTGTAATACTAGCACAAAAAACAATAAAATGCTTTAGCAGTTGAATTCTGTAGAGATACGATCAATTAATTCTTTACATATACAGATCTTAGTTTTTTAGCAGTAATTAAAGAAGCAACAAAAAAAATAATACAAATTATAAGTAAAAAATGAAAAAGATACTCTAAAATTGATTTGCGTATTTGTAGTGGCAAGTACGTATATCATCTACATTTTAAGCTAAACAATATTGTCGGAGAAAACTGGACAATACAGTGATTAATAATACTCATGATTTTACTCATTAAATTAATATATTTTCTAACGTAAATTGTTCTGTCTTTCTTATTTTTCAGCTTGATCTGATATTTTGACATAAATCAAAACTATTTTAGTATGTTTTATGTATTTAACTGTTTGAATTGACTGCCACTTGATAACAATCTAAATAGCTCTTGAATCTCACTATATTCACATTCTCTTCTTTAGATTTACGTTTTTAAATTAATTATTTTATAAATGTCTACTGTACCACTTTTATTATTTGATGCCTAGCTGCTAAAGCATTTTATTAAATTTCTTACTTCAATTAATTAAAACTTTTTGAAGATTGGTTTATTTGAACAGTACAACTGTCAATAATTACAAAATTGCAATGGGATCAATATTTCATTTATGGCAAGCTTCTTATATTGCATTTGATTATTAGTATCCCATGTAAGGAATTTGGTAGAATTGATAATAAAAAAGCGTAGACAGTTTATAGTACATATAATAGAACGAAACTACATAAGCAAATAAACAATAATTAAAGATAAACGAAACAAGTTGTCACTATCTATCATTCGTACCTGAAATGGTTGGTTTCGTCCATGTTTGTTGTAATTGTGTCTTAGGTCTTTCTCTGAATCGATTCTTATGATCTTGGGTCTTCATCTGCCTCTTGTGGTAACGCGTTCAGGTCTGACCTCATCCCTTTTCGATTGAATTTCTTCCATATCTTCACGGTTGGGTTTGTTTTTAATATATATGATATCCAAGATGGGTAACAAATTATTTTCTTGCATTTTTTTGCCATTGAAAACGTGTCTATTTCATTTTTGCTGTTTGTCCAGGTTTCTTGACTGGGGACTTAATTCTTGTTGCGTATAATCTTGTTGCAGTATGTGCCCATATAAGTTTGCAATTTATTTATATGCTCCCTAGTGGAAGTTTGTAGACTTTTGAGTATTTTTATAATTGGAAATCAATCTCAGTTTTACAAATACCGCGACAGCAACTATTCGATGTTGACGATATTTAATTAATACCGCAAATCCGATCGTTTGCACTTTTAATAATGTTCACATTTAATTTTTTCTTTGCTACTAATATTGTTCCATGCTAAATGAATTTGACATTTGAGCTAGTATTTCACAGTAATAATAATGAAGACACATTACATGTATGGCAATGCTTGCATTGGATGTATTTTCTACATTACAGCATAGAAACTTCATTTTGTTAACCTATATCTTTAAAATCAGTTGAATATAAAATTGCATTGATATAAGAGGCTTTTGTAAATGAAACATTCCTAAGTAAACATCACATTTTAAAGTTTATTTTTCGAATAAGGATCAGCATATTTATTTATCGCAAAGACTATAAGTTAAGTTCTAATACTACATTTAAATACAATACAAATCCATATTACTGGTTATTATAGTAGCATCAGGTTAGTGAGTGAATGAGAATCATTTATTTGCAAAATGCACAAATAATACTCAAATAATACTCATTCTATGTACTAATTCATTTACTAAATTGAGGGTCTGAAATATGTAAATGTATAAACATTTTCATTAAAGTTATGTACGGATATTTATTAAATGATTTAAGAATTAATATTAAGATATTTAAATTATTTTATAAGAACAAACTGGTCAATTTAGAAAAATAGTTTAATATGTATTTAAATATATCATTATTTCATGTCAATATGGAGTGAAGTTGTTAAACGAGTTTTTATGAAAAGATATATTAGATTTGGATAAAGTTAAAATTATATAATAAGCCGTATATAGAGATATACTGGAGTAATTATTTTTGTAAACTCCAGTATCTAAACTGTTCAAAAATTGATTGATAACAAATTCTAAATACATGCTGGACAGCTTTACTTATAAAATTTATAATATTGCAAAAATATTCATTATAGACTAAAAACTGACAAAATTAGTAGATACAATGCTATCTGCTTCTGGACTTCCGGGCTGGAGCCACGTCAATTGGTATCCTTCAGATTCAATCTCTATGGTGAAAACTGAATTTAACGGAGCCCTTTCTTTCCTTGACGTCTTGGTGACTCGTCATCTGGATGGTTCACTAGGACATTCAGTTTACCGCAAACACACACACACACACACACACACTGACCAGTACCTTAATGCCCTCTCCCATCATCATCCCGTCCAGAAACAGTGCGTTATCAATTCCTTAGTCCAAAGAGCTGTCAACATATCTGACCAGCATTCTCTATGCCAGGAATTAAGTCATGTTACCAAAGCCCTTATAAATAATAATTTCTCTAACCATAATATTCAACGAACCATAGATCGACATGTTAATCCCAAAATCCCACAACTTAATACACAGCTTACATCATCTCTCCTCGTCTCTAATGCCCACCTACCCTATATACCAGATGTTACCGCATCAGTAGGGTTCTTCTCAAAAACAACATCAAAACCTTCTTCAAACCCAATTCCAAATTATCTGACCCCTTTTCCGTAAAAGACCATGTTTCTTTAGAATCACCTGGTATGTACCGGATTCCTTGCTCATGCGGCAGGGTATATATTGGTGAAACAAAGCGGTCCGTCGGCACTCGTGTTTCTGAACATGAGCGTTGTACTAGGTTGCTGCGCATAGTCGGTTCTGCACTTGCCGAGCATAGGCTGGAAACCGGGCACCATGTCCAATTCAATTCAACCAAGATCCTATCCCGCACTAACCATTACTATGCTCGCAAAATCCGTGAAACTATAGAGATCTCTAAGCACCCCAATAACCTTAACCGCGATGATGGCTACCTCCTATACAACGCCTGGCAATCCTGCATCTCCAAACTACCCAACCGCAACCGTAACGCTCCATTGACCCATTACCCATATATAAACCCGTCCACCATCGACTTACACCAGCTTCAGTGCAGTAGTTGAGCCCTGAAGATGTCCCATACAAATGGGTACGAAACGTCGGCAGATATATAAGTGACGCGGTTCCAGCCCGGAAGCCCAGAAGCAGATAGCATGGACCACGACCGCGGAAGTCTACGTACCAGATTAGTAGATACAATATTTAGTTATATTAGGTAATAATTTTAATTCTTGATTTTTTAATATATTTTCAGAATCCATTTTAATTTTTCAATGTGTGGAAAACTACTTTTAGTGTAAAAACTGACAGCAATAAATAAGTAAATAGTGCTACAATAATGCTTTCATATTAAAGTGGTGTATTCAGTATTTATCAGAAAAAAAATTATTTCTCTTTTAGAACTGGAACACTAAAACTCTATGAACATAGAATTAAAAAATTTCGTTTTGAAAACTTATAATGAAAATTTAGTTTTTGGCTATAAGAAATAAGTCTAAACTAGTTCTATCTCTTCAAATTACCTGCATTACATTACATATGAAATATTCTTTTTATAATTAATTATTTTAGTATTAAGAACATATTACTGGAATAATAGTTGTAAGACTTTGTAATTCATTTTAATTCGAAGAATTGTACATCTGAAATAGACTGAAAAGAAGAAAAGCAGATTAGAATAAACTTGGAAGATTCGATTAATATAACTTTTTCACATATATCATGCGTTTTTAAGAAAACGCATGATATATATATGTATCCTACAGAGGGTTTCACGTTGAGAATGAAGTACACGGATTATAAAAAACATAGGGAATACTCATTAATATTGTTGCAATTAGAAAGCAATAAAAATTGGTATATTGTCAAGTATTGATTTATCAAATGTTTAAGTAACATGTAAATTTAATAGATAATAATAATAATGTATTATACAATTGTAATTCAAGTTACTCATTGCAGGATAATCTTATACAAAGAATATATATAATATAATACAGAGATAATAATAATAATAATAATAATCTTTATTTGTCCAACAGTCAAAGTCCAATTACAAGACAAAAATAAATAAAAATACATTGAAAAAATACAAATAATAACTAGGTAACTACAAAGTAATATATATAAGGAAAAGAAAGAAATCAAAATATGTACATCAGGACGGCACAAGAATCAGTCACCATCACTGAGACTATCGGAAAGGATTCTCAAACAAAGCATTGGCATTCCTACTCATATGCGCCAGAGAAGCTTTGTACAACACATTTGTTTTAGCTCTAGGGACCGAAAATGTGTCAGTAGATCTACTCGATCCCCGAGGCACACAAAAATTTACCTGCGACAAAATGGAAGAGGCGTCAATAGCATTAGTAACAAGTTTCATTAAGAACTTGGCACCAAGAACCTCACGTTTCTCTGCAAGTGACTGAAACTGAAAAACACGAAGCAAGCTGATGTCAACACCACGAGGAGGATACATGCCACCCACTTTGAATGCCAGATATTTTAAAAACCTCTTCTGGACTCTCTCAAGCTGCAGATGTAAATATACATAGCGTGGGTATCAAACAATGGCAGCATATTCAAGTTTGGAGCGAACAAACGTGTAAAATAATAGTCGGGAGTAGACAGGTTAACGAATCGTCGGCACGAACGAATGATAAAACTCAAAGAACGAGAAGCAGAATTACATATGAAGTGGTTATGTTTCGCTGTTTCGATGATGTTCTACCAGTCTATGAAATAACACAAATTTTGCAGAACCTCATCTAGCTAAAGTTTTGTAGTATGAGTGTAGAATGGTCACCGAGGTACAATAATTTAATCATTTCTCTTTGAATTCTTTCTACCAAGTTTATATAATACTAGTATCCTGAACTCTATACAACCGAAAACTATTCCAACCTGATATGGACAAATGCATTATAAGTAACAAGTATATTGTTACTTAAGGGTCTTGTATTTCTGATCAAAAAGCCAAGTGTTCTGGATGCCCGATTACATATCTGCAAGATATAGCTATTGAACGTCAATTTTATATTAAATAACGCATATAAATATGACGGAGGAACTATTATGTTGGAACAATAGCTTTCTTTGTTTAGAGGATTCGAAAAGTTATAGAGGAGTTTCCAGATACAAAATATACTAGTTCGCAGGTGGTATATGTAGTGTGTAATGAAAATCTGTTCTAATGGAAATGTGTGTGTGTGTGTGTCGATATGTTGATGCAACTCACAAATATAATAAAACAACCAAAAAGCCATATGCTGATTTTATTACGGACTTGGAGACTATGATGACCCAGTATAATATACTATTCAACAACAAAAAAGAAATCATTTTATGTTTTTGTGGAAAATATGTTGTGGAAATTGCCAAGGGAGACAACTACGAGCAATTATTTATCACATGTGTGCAAAAAAGATAGAAAATAGCATTACTGCTGAAACAATGAATAAGAAGCTGTGGTTAACAGTAGATTATTCTACGGATTCTAAAAAAAGCTATTTGCAATATTGTAATACGAAACATATATAAACCATCAGTTCTGTATCTAATAATTGGAGAAGTAATAAGATCGTTAATACTAAAAACTTTGCAAACACTTCAGATTTACACTACCAAAGTCTCAATGTTTGTTAAGGATGGTGGGTCTGACATGATTCGTGCAGGCTGTTTACTAAAAACAGTCTGTCCTAATTTACAACATTTGCATATTGTATGCTCTACTTTGGTAGCAGAAACTATTCATAACTATTATCTAGATGTAGATACTGTAATAACAGACGAAAGTAGTATTTAGTAAATCGTCCAAGCGAATTCGTAAATTTCAGGAAGACTGTTCTGGCATTCCAGAACCTCAAATAGTTTTTACGCGGTAGGGAACATGGTTAGAAGTAGCTTTTTTCTATTATAGTCAAAACTACAATCTATTTAACATTAAAAAACAGCTACATCAAGGAAAGTCAAATAAAGTTTCAAGACATTCAAGTTGAAGGCGATTTGAAACTAGCCATAATAATTATCAATTTGTAGCGGATGCGATTAAAAATGCAGAGTAATATGTTATCTTCCGCAGAGCTAGCGCAAATAATGGATTACCTGCAGTTAGTTCTATACGATTTAAATTACGAGATAGGTGAATGTGCAAAAATTGAATAATGTACTCAGAAAAATGTCGATTTTACGAAATAAACCAACTCTATAATAATCATGATCCACTAATCAATTTCAAAAATCATTTTGCTTATGTAAATGTTACATCTTTAGCTGTCGAACGATCGTTCTTCTTATATAAGGACGTTTCTTCAACGCGTCGGGCACGTCTTAAAGAAGCAAACATGCTGCAGATGTTTCATCACCCCCCACCCAAAAATTTAATATTTACTGGGCAAGTGTTTCACAGTAGTATGTAATTTATAAATTAAAATTTAAACATATTTAACGTTCTATCACTTCCTTGGCGAGATTCCCATGGTGTGCAACCCAACTTTATTAATACACGAGCATATATTAGCTCAAATAGCATGGCCTCTAAAACTTTTCGAACGTTACAAACTATGGAAATCGGATAATAATTTTTAATCCCACTCTTATCACTAGATTTAAAAAGTGGTATTAATCCGGAATAAATTCTAAGCTGTAGAGGATTTTTCTTAGTTAATGTTAAATTAAAAACATAAGTAAGTGACTTCAGCCAAGCATAATAACAATCTTTAAAAATAAAGTCAGGAATCTCATCTGAGACTATAGTAATTTTGCTTTCATCTTCTAAACTTTTAAGAACATCGGATTCTGTGAACTATAGCGATGTAAAAATATTATCTAAAGCACCATTAGACATAACGTCTTCACTTACACTGACACAAAATGCACAGCATACGTGTGTGTTATATCTACAGGAATCTTCGATCTTCCTCTAAAAAATCGCAACTGTGGGTTTAGCCATTTAGTATTGCTATCAATATCAATCATGCGATTTCGAAAATCGCGTATCAATATTACTTTTTTTTCTAAGATCTTTAAATCTGTCATATAACTGCATAAAAGATTTGTGAAACGTAATTAATTGTTATTGTGTTCAGTTGCTGATTTTCTCAAAGAAGTTGGACTTTTATCTTCATCCAATGCATAATGAGTTCTACATTACCTTGTATTTGAGCAACCCTCCACACTTTCTTCAACTGTAAAGGAAAAACATATAACATTAAAGTATGTGAAATGTGCTCATCTTCTTTAGTGTATTCTACATAGTTTCGCCAATTTTAACAATGAAATATCTTTTAATTTAAATGTTGCCTTGTTCATTCTAACAAACTGCTTCACTCTTGTTCACACCATTTCGGTCAAGTTTAATATGCAGTAATAAGTTGGTAATCTTAGTATCCCATACCTTTATTCCTTAACCATAGAGGCTAAGTAATTATTGTGATATTTAACACTAAAGATAGTAAATTTGGTTTTAGTATTCTCCGTTCTATCACAATATTTTTCTTCATTCTATGTAATCTAAATGATGGCGTGGATATAAATCGTGTTTATCTCCTTGCAACATAAATTAGACTGGCTATTACTTGTAACTTAGCAAGGAATAGAAGCATATGTGTTTATACGGATTTGTAATGAACTGAGAAACATATTGCCCACAAAAACCCGTATTTTATTCTTAACGTGAAATGTTTTATAGCAGGAATTTTTCACATTACAAAGATTTATATTTTAATATGTAAACTTTTTTTTTATTTTGAGAATTCAGTTAATCTGCTACTGCTGCATTTTCATTTTCCAGTATACAAGAATTTCACGTTTGGTGACCATCTGACAGTAAATGTTCCACGATCAAATTGCTCTTTTAAATCTAAATACATTATGGATTTTCTTATACGTCCCTGTAACAACGTACCCAATTTGACCAATCAAAAGTACACGTAAAAAATCTATCAAAACAATATTTGCATTATATGATCTTTCTTAGCAGAATTTGAACTTTTTTCATTTTTCTTTATTAAAATAAAAACGTTCATAAATGATGAATGTTACTCTTTAGAGTATGAGTTACTTTAATACGTTGACGCATTTTGCCGTATTTACATGAGCATTCTATGTCGTGGTGCTTAATGCTCTTGAATTATCGAAAAAGATTATCCTTGCTGCTGGTACGAAAAATGATATAACGTATGCATGTGCCGCCTTTTTTCAGTGATGTCACAAACTTATTAAGTAGTTGTTCATAAATTACTAAAAATATAGAGTTTTATCGCTTGTGTTCATTTGTTTTTCGACACTGTCTTTACTTTACAGTAGAGTACATCTAATAAAATTAAAACTAAAGTAATTATTACCTTATGCTGAAATTAATATAAGTGCTATATAAAATTTAATGAAAAATATAAGTATAACAAAACTAATGAACGTTAATGCCAGAAAAGCAATTACAAAAACCAATAAAATTTTATTGTGACTATCCATTGATACGAAGTTTACGGGAAACACTATTTCTACGACAACGATTTTGAATTTCATGTTATATCGGGTCGTTCGGAAAGTAATTGCGTTTTTTTTTGGTTAAAATCAAAGGGGATTTTTTTAGTGCTTAAATATTTTATTATATTATGTATTCTCCATTTGCCTCTAACACTTTTTGCGATCTCTCTGTGAGCAGCATAATTCTCCTCTCAAAAAATTTCTGGTCCTTACTAGCAAAAAACTGATTTAACGTATTCTTAAAGCCCTCATTTGAAGTGAAAATTTTGTAATGATCGGAATAGATAATAATCAGAAGGTGCAAGGTCCGGAGAATATGGTGGATGCGGCAGTGGATCCCAATTCAGCTGTAGAAGCTTTTGGCGAGTTGCCAAACTTGTATGAAGCCTCGCATTGTCCTGGTGGAATACCACCCCTTCTCTATTGATCAATTCCGGCCTCTTCTGTTGAAGTGCATCATTCACATTGTCCAATTGTTGACAGTACACTTCAGTATTGATTGTTGTGTTGTCCGGTAAAAGCTCAAAGTAAAAGATTCCCTTATAATTCCACCAAACAGACAGCATTACCTTTTTCTGATGAATATCGGCTTTTGATGTGCTTTGAGCCGATTCATCTTTGCTGCTCCATGATCTTTTACGCTTTACATTGTTGTATACAACCCATTTCTCATCCCCAGTAACAATTCGTTTCAAAAACGGGTCATTTTCTTGACGTCTGAGAAGCATATCGCAGACGTCAATACGGCGGAGCAAATTTCTTTCTGTAAAAATACGAGGAACCCAATCAGCTTTGAAATTAATCCTAGACGTTTAATGTGATCATGGACGATCGAATTTGACCAATTTAACTTCTTTGCGAGGTCGCGTGTTGTTATTCGTCGATTTGCATCAACCAAAGCCTTTATTTTATCCTCATCAGCTTCGACTGCTCTTCCAGAACGCGGTGCGTCTTCAAGATCGATATTTCCGGAACGAAATTTTTTAAACCAATTTTGCGCTGGCGTTCTGAAAGTACATCTTCTCCATACACAGCGCATAACTTTTCCCTCGCTTGAACAGCATTTTTACCTTTTCGGTAATAATAAAGTAAAATATGCCGAAAATGCTGCTTTTGATTTTCTATATCTGAAAGGGCACCACACGAAAACTATTAGTCGAAATTGAAAAAAACTTTTTCACAAATAATCCTTACTTTGTTAGCTATTAAAATATGTAATAAAAAATTGGCTTCAGTATGAAGTTGGGCATGAAAAATACAAGAAAGCCATCTATTGGAAAAAAAACGCAATTACTTTCCAAACGACCCGATATATATGATTTTTAATATTACTTTTATCATATCCGTTAGCTTAAAGTAATAGTTTTAAGAAGAGAAAGAATCTATAAAATTGCTGCACTTAATATCAACTCTTTTCATTTTATGCAATATTTAAAAGTTTTAGTATGCTTAATTATCTCAGTTTTATTTATTTAATTTCTTTTTATTTAGTGATTTTCAAGACCCAATAAATTATTAATACAATGTTACTGAAAAGGTGGTGGTTTGAAAATATATCAAAATAGTTTCATGACGTTAAAATAACAAATACGTAGCTCGTAGGATTATTTGAAATTTAGAAGCGAAGGAAACTGCTCTCTGAAATTACAAAAATGAAAACCATTAGGTATACTATTGCACATAAGTACTCTATAAATATTCATGATAATTAAGTATATAACAATACTCGTAACATATCTATATATTTTGATATATTTAATAATAGAATATTTCCCCTCAAGTTGATCTCAATACTCTGAAATCTCTCCCACATTCCTTATTCTATTTAATTATTTGAATAAAAATCTGCTCTTATAATTGTAATCATTAGAGCTGTCCGTGCGATGTATTTCATTTATTGGGTTTATTACTTTTCTTAACTTCATTTAGTTTTTATATCAAAACCAGTTTTATTTTTTAGCTTTTATTTGTAGAACACTTTTTAGTAGTGAAATTCTAATTCTGTTTTAATTTTTGAGCAGTTTATAAAAAATAATACTCGAATTTTCAATTAATCTTGTCTTTCAGATATATTATTTTTAAATGTATATAACATGTTAAGCATGATTTTCTCTTCCATATTTATAGTATAAAATATATGTTTATATATTAAGAAAGTTGAAAGATTATATATGGATATATATATTTAATCGTAAGGGTATTTTAGTTAACATATTGTAGTAAGTAAAACATTCAGTATTTTTTCTTCCAATTTTCTTTTGTGTCATAGTACATAAAGCTATTGATCTATAGTCTGTATTTTATTAATTGGTTTTACTGTAGAGTTTATAAACAGGTGTGTTAGTATTATACATCAAAAATGTTTTTCTAATAATTGAAATAGACTTACATGATTGACTTTTAGAAACTTTGATATGTATTCCGATTATAAAACAATTATTGTAGCATCCGTTAATTTGAGTTTGCCAAAGAAATATATAAAATCGTAAATAAAAAGAAATAAAGGGTCCAGGATAGAAATTTATTTATTTCACATCAATTTAATTAAAGAGATTCACTCCATTAAATATCAAAGTAAATAAGAAAATCAAAAAGAAATCCTGAAATATTAATAACGCCATTTTTTTGTTTTTTAATATACATATTGTAATTGTGTTCCATTAGAGGTGGATTACATCTGATATCCTTGTAGGTTTTCAATACTCTGTATTGAAATCCAACAGATCTTATTTTGTGTTATGTTAAATACGAAAATAAATAAATGAATATATGATGCATGGTATACAATATGCTGTAGTTAGATTCGGAATAATTTGAATTTTTGAGCAATAATGTGAAATTTGCATATTTATTATGGAGTGATCTCTCCATATATAGTCATATTTGTCGACACATACGGGTCTTTCAAAGCTTCTGAAATTTTTTGTAGCTTGTTACAAACTTTCAGTGACAAATGAGACAATTAGTTCACATGTAGAGAATGACTTCTTTGACTTGAAATTATTCAATCAAGATTCCATATTTACATTTTTTTGTGGTAAAACCTAACAGGATAACCTGTTCCTGACAAATTTAACCCAGGTTTTAGTTAGAATTTCAAACTTCATATTTTATGTTAAATTAATAAAACAATATAAGCATGCATCAATACTTAAAAAAATGAGATCTCTTTTTTAAAATTTATTGTGGTAATGTCATGATAGCTTACTGAATAATAATACGTTACTACTACTACATATCGGTTCTTAAATTTGAGGTCTTTACTTATTATACGTATTTACGCATTATGTACTTACAATAAATAAAAATTGTTTCATTTATTAAATCTAGAAGATCGTCTTTTATAAAGAAGCTAATATTTCTGGCGCAAATTTTCTGTTTCATTGTCAAATATATAATGTTATCCCAGTATGAACAGAGTGATTTGTTAATATATTTGGGAGAACTAATGTGGTTACACTTGTACATATTCTTTTAGACGGTATTTAAGTTATGGCGAACTTTGATTCTTTGTAGAATTATATTAAATTTCAAAAAACAAAATTGTTTTTGGCGTAGAATAATGACTCATCCTGATCTTGTTGCTTCATCTAAATATGTACAGAAAAAAATATACGTGATTTACTTTACTGTGAATATACATATACAATAGTTCTTAGTTGAAGACTATAGAAGTATATTATAGTATCGCACATAAAACAAGGCCTAATACACGTGCTTCAGTATTGTTACTTATTATTAAGTATTCACTAGTTGTTATTATAAATAACTTGGAAATTTTTAATAATTGTAATTAAAATTTACTGTATTATAATGTTGGCTTGGGTACAGGGATACATTTTATATATTAAACATATACATATTTAAAAATGTGTTTTATTGGCTTATGCTATAATGATATGTCTTTTTTATTTTATTTTTTGTAATAAAAATAAGCTCTAATATGTTTAGAATAAAGAAAGGAACAAAAAGATGAGTTAATAGTCAGTACTAACTAATTGATACTTATTATTGCCTTTCTTTAACAATAAACCATTAATATTTAAAGACTGAATTATATCGTAAAACTTATTTTTAGGTATGCGCGTTTGTTGTGCAAACTCTTGCAATTCTTTTAGATCAAATGTTGATTTTAATAATGTATCCGATTTTGTTTGAATAAAGTTCAGAAACGTTGTCACCTTAAACAAAAATAAATTAATTTTTGATGATATACTTATTAGAAAATGGGTATACCTGTTGCTTGTTACTCATTCCTAAACCATTAGGCGATCTGGTAAAGTCTAATGTGCCAACTTCGTCGGTAAACACATCTACGAGACTATGTCGCATGATTTCAACCACTTCGATAGCGTCTTGTAAGGTAGCTTCATCGCGTAATTCGAGTTTTGCTCTAGCCTATAATTAAAATAACGACGATTTACAGGCAATAGTACGAGGCGTATTTTTTAAAGTAAGGGCCGTTTTGTTGTATACACTAAAAGGAGGTGCGCGCACCGCAACGAGTGCTTGCGCCATGCCCCGGCGTTTCCTGGGGACCACTGTGCTCAGTTGCAGCTGTGTAGGTAACCTGTACTGTCTATTCTTGGTCTCTAAAATGTTCAAGATTATCGAATCGCACACCCCATCGTCAATGCGATAGCCTACAACCAAACCCTGCGAAAGCTACGCAGAGCGATTCAAAACAAAAGACGCGGCATGCTCACAGATGGAATTTTGTTACTCCATGACAATGCAAGGCCTCACACCGCAGTTCAGATCTGAGCTTTATTGGGCTCTTTTGGTTGGGAAGTTTTGGATCCCCCTCCTACAGCCCCGATCTTGAATGATTTCCATTTTTTTCCACTATCTCAAACATCATCTCAACGGCAACACTACAACGATGACGAAGACGTGAAAACGGCCGTGACCACTTGGTTATCGGAGCAGGCGGCAAGTTTCTATGAAGAGGTTATTCAAAATTTAGTTGTAAGGTTTGATAAGTGTTTAAACAAACTTGGCAGGTATGTTGTAAAAATGTAAGTAGAATCTGAAAGTAAATTTGATTTTTGAAAATTTTCTTTCGTTTGGTTATTTTCAAACGGCCCTTACTTAAAAAACACACTTCGTATATTTCAGGTTTTTAATTAAAAGTAAAAAAAATGTAATTAGACGTTGAAACACATTAATGTATGACGCAAATTACCGACTTTTCGATTACAATCAAAACAATGATAACAAGTCATACTGTTATTTCTGCAATCAATTCGGAAATTAATGATCCAACAGTATGAAAAAGAATTAAGCAATTTTAAAAACAAAATAAAGAAAATAGCAGACTTTAACAATCAGAGCTGCTCATTATTCACTTTTGCAAATGATTGGTCATAGATTAGAAGTTATAATTTCTATTTAACTCCTTCCCTTACGATTTATTTTCTTGTGTGTAGACAAATTGATTTAGCGAAACTTTATGGGCGGAGTTTTATTGAATATGTAAATGTGGACACTATTTCATTTGTGATAGGAGAAATTAATAAAGTAACGATAATATTAAACAAAAATCGAAAAAATATCCCTCTTAACAAACGATTAAATTATGAACACAAATGTCTTGAGTTAATGGAAATTATTACGGTTTGGCCCCCTGTGATTTCTATCTATTCTCCAAACTACATTTTCCAATGAAAGGACAGCGCTATGCCGACGTCGAAGCCATTAAAAGGCGTCGACAACGATCTTGAAGTACATCTCTAAAGATGAACTTAAAAATTCATTCGACATGTTAATTAACCCTGCTAAATGTTATACTGAAGCCGATTGCGAATACAATAAATGTATTTTACCAAAATAGTAAGCTTTTGTTTTTATTTTAAGAAAGTTCCATTTTCTCTGCGACCGATTGTGTATATAACACTTCCCATCAATACTTCTATAAAAGCGAATGAGTTGTTGTCTTCGCGCTGGCAGTTGTCTAAGGTAATATCGTATAAAAAAATATAGTAAGAATAGTAAGTAATTATAGTGATTTATGATTAAGTAGTGCTAAACCAAACACACTTTCTAGTACGGATTTTTTCTCTGTACGGGTTTTGCCGTGGTTTCCAGTGGGACGCTATGATTATTTGCGGATGATGACAATTTAGTTGTCGAAATATGTATACAGAATGCGAAAATTGTTGTGGAAAGGGGTTATACCAGTTCCATTGTATAAAGATTTTTTAATCGTGACAATGATACTAAGGGACATAGGGCATTAAAGTTATTCCCTAGTTTAAGTAAAATACAGGGAGATATTCCTGGAATATCTCTGAATTTTATTATTTCGGGAATATTGTCATTATTCCATGCGTCCGACAAATTGCTAGAATTATCAAATACCTTATCATTGTTATTTAGGCGTTTTGTACGTTTTCTAATTTTAGGAAGTATAGTACCCTCGTTATTCACGTCATTATAATTTTCAGTTTCACTTTCAATTCTTATTTCCTTAATCTAGGCTGGCAAAACAACACAAAATATTATAATATTCTTTATACAAGTTGGAAGAAATTTATATGGTTTATACCTATTTAAATATGCGGCGGGCGTCGCCTTTTAAAGATGAGCTTGGCACAGAAAATGTATGCGGGCGAGACACGTCATTTCCACTTAAGTAATTAATAAATATGACGTATATAATAATCGGTTCCATGTAGTATTAAACATCAACTAGATATAAACCATTGTTGTGTACTTTGTGAGTTGTAAATTTCAGGTGTATTGTGTATAAATTCATAACGAGAAAATGCTTTACAAAATTAGGAAAAATATATTAGGTTGTTAAAAGCGATGTTACGATTATTGGAAAGGCTCGAAAATACGATTTGGAACCGCGGTGAAATATCTGCATAAGCAAGAATACATTCATAAAAATTAAATAATATTTTAAAAACATACCTGAGTTAATCTTTTCATAGATTCTAGTTGTCTTGCAGTTACTGGCGTGCAATCCTTATTACGGTAGCTTTGCCTCAAATCTAAATAAAATTCTTTTAATATTGCTTTTGCTTCTTCATTTAATTTAGGATGTACGTACTTCTGGGCGTATGCTATGTAAGTTCTAAAGAGTGAATGAGGCAGGTTATCAATTCTTTCGCCTGAATGCAAACTTAATTTACTTCTACAAAAAATAATATATTAATGATGGAAGGACAAAAGAAATTAAAAGAATACTTTAAAGTATCAGCGCATTCATTATTTGTTGAAGCACCTGGTGATATTGATTTTTCGATTTTTCTTCGCGAATGTAAAGCCAATACATGTTCAGATAATAACATATCCAAGTGCTGCAATAAATTACAAAATAGACAAATGGCAACTAAAAAAAAATCAGTTACTCTGGTAAATATTTAATATTTATTCATCATATTAAAACATTACAACTTCTAAAAATAATGATTTGTTATATTAATATAATTAGCATAACCATAGGTTTAATTATTCGAAATTAATAATAAAAAAATTTACAAAAAATAACAAAATTAAATGATTGACAATGAATCTAGAAGTGTCTACTTTAGAGTTGGATATATTGAACTGAACGCATTTTTGAAAACTAATTCGGACGTTACGAATTCCTTTTCCACGCTTCATAGTTTCTGCGTTTACTAAATTCAGAGCTTCAGATAAATTCGGGAATAAAAGTATGAATTAGACTTATGTGAACCATATGTAGAAAACGTAATAAGTGGAATTGGAGAACCATATTCGTAACGTTCGCAACTTAACATCTGCATCATATTCATTTATAACGATTTTATAGATTTACATCAGGTCGGGCCTGAGTACCCTGGACTCTCAACAGCAACAGGTATCCAGAACGGCTTTTAAAAATTAACTAAGCCGTTCTCAAGAGCTCTGCAATATTTCCAGTTCAGTACCAACTCTAGTTTAGTTAAGACCAAAAATTTTCAATCCCATAGATAAAAACATTTTGCAATATAATTTATCTATATTTATTCATTTAAGTTATTATAAAAGTGCATCGTAATTATCTTTTCAAAATATGACGAAAGTTATTTTATTTTATTATATATATGTATATATATATACAGTGAGTTCATTAATGATTGAGATGGAACCTTATGCAACCAAACATACACTATTGGTAGCCTTACATTCAAAATTCCCTAGACCCTAGAAATCTATAGTTTTAAAAAAATTATCCAACACACTTAATATGAAATTAAATCCAACTTACCGCTCTAACCACCAAAAATTTACCAATACTTCTGAAAGTTACTGATAATTGATAACACGTAATTACAAATCGAATAAGGCAAAATGTCAAACAATTTAGTAGGGTTATAAAGAGAGATCTGTCACGATCTAGTTACAAGAATATTTCATACCAACTGTAATCTTTGTTGTTGTATACTTGGTTGCATAATCCGTCTCAATCTTTATTGAACACATTGTGTATATACATATACTCCTGGCAGGTCATGAGCATTATGCTTGTACTTGTGTTGTGACTTAAGATCTTTGGCCGTCGGTATTCACTTTGAGCGAAAAGGAAAGCGACGAATGCTTGGACAATACTCTCAGATTGAATCCGACACCTAGATGGGTTGGGAAGAGATCTAGACTTATACAAAGTCAACAAGAGGTATTACTGGATTATCCGTGATTATATCACACTTACTAGAACAAAATGACTTGGTACTAATTAAAATAATAATCCTGAACATACTTCCAAATTGTGTTGGGTCTATGTGCACTAAAAAGATGACGATATTCTAAATATATGGTATCGAATCTAAAATCTAAATTGAACTATTTGAGCTTGCGTTGAATTCATAATTTAAATTTAATACATGTATCAATAGATACATGTATTAAATTTAAAAATTAAAAATTAAATTTAAAAATGCATTTACATAATAATGTAAATGCATTTTTATAGTTTTACATCTTTTTTAGAAATATTAATTTAGTTTTTTATGTTCATATAACTTCATTCAGTTTTTATATTCATCAATTTTCATTATAATTTTTTAAGCGTAATTAAATTTTGCATGGTAGGATGCTCCATATGTTCCCGGCCAATAAGTTCTAAACAACGTGCTGAAATGTAAATGTACAGTGGGATAGTTTTAGTCGTTATCATAACAGTAGCCAGTCAACGCGTTACCGGAAAATTACGGAAAAACTGAGACTATTCTCTCTCATTTACATCTCTATAGATGTAAATCAAATTCTTCACAAATTAAACAAAATCTGGATAATTTTTATTGAGAATTTTTTCTATTCTTTAACACTGTGACAGAGAGGACAAAACATTCGTATGGGGCGAATATATTAGGACTTAAATATATTAAATCGATTAATTATAAACTCTCTTCTTATAATGAATCCTTAATAGTTAATGATTATGTATTTTAATATGTTACTTTAATGCAGATAATTTTTATTATATTGGGTCTGGGAAAAAGTTCGTGGCGTTTTTTCAGTAAAATTCAACTGGTCCCCGCATGGCGCGTGGACGAATTCATTTAAACCGAATATGCTCCATTATTATCGACAATGTTTCGCCATTTTTTTGGTAGATCCATGATCCCATCGGTGAAAAACTTCTGTGGTTTCTGGTCGAAAAACTGAATCAAGTAGTTTTCACAGGCTTCTTTTGAAACCAACTTAATTCCATTGAGAGAGTTCTGCAGAGATCGAAACAGATGATAGTCAGAGGGTGCTATATCCGGACTGTAAGGTGGGTGCATCAAAACTTCCCAACCAAACTCTCTCAATTTTTGACGGGTCATCAAAGAAGTGTGTGGTCGGGCGTTGTCATGATGGAAGACAACACCTTTCCTATTAATCAATTCGGGCCGTTTTCTTTCAATCGCCTGGCGTAATCTCTCTAGTTGTGCACAGTAGAGTTGAGAATCAATCGTCTGACCAGTTGGAAGTAGCTCGTAGTGGACGATTCCCCTCCAGTCCCACCATACACACAGCATCACTTTTTTTGGCGTCAATGTTGGCTTAGCGAACGCTTGTGACGGCTCACCATCCTTATCCACGATCTTTTACGCTTCCGATTATCGTACGTAATCCATTTTTCATCTCCGGTTATTAAACGTTTCAGAAACGGCTCGATTTCATTCCGTTTCAGCAGCGCATCGCAGATGTTAATTCGGTCAATCATGTTTTTCACGCTCAACTCATGAGGAACCCATACGTCAAGCTTTTTTTTGTAACCAGCTTTGTGTAAATGGTTCAAAACAGTTTTGTGGTCAATGCCTAGCTCCATGCCAATATCGACACTGCTGATATGCTTATCTTGTTGGACTTTTTCAAGAATTTCATCAGATTTTTCAGTAATTGGACGACCGGAGCGTGACTCATCTTTCACATTGAAATTTCCAGAACGAAAGCGAGCGAACCATTTCCGCGCAACAGATTTCGATAAAGTACCTTCACCGTACACAGCACAAATTTTATCACAAGCCTGCGCAGCGTTCTTCCCCTTATCATAATAATATTGCAGAATATAGCGAAATTTCTCATTATTCTTCTCCATTTTCAAGTGCGAATAACTTTCCAACCACTGCACCGATTACAATGTTTCTACGCTCAAACTAACGTTCGGAAGGTCATCTAAAAAACGAGCCGTCGGTGGTGTCGCTGTGACTTGTTGTTCTTTAGTTATCGGCAACCAATGCCATCTATCGGGAAAAACGCCACGAACTTTTTCCCAGACCCAATATATATTCTGTTTAGCTTTTTTTTAACGTAATTAGTTCCAGACTAGACAGGTACAGTCTGTATAATAAA
This sequence comes from Dermolepida albohirtum, assembly GCA_031893035.1. Taxonomy (NCBI): domain Eukaryota; kingdom Metazoa; phylum Arthropoda; class Insecta; order Coleoptera; family Scarabaeidae; genus Dermolepida; species Dermolepida albohirtum. The sequence continues at coordinate 1,121,216 of JAVIWB010000555.1, read as the reverse complement.
AAATACATGTCAATATCCCATGAAAGGAAAGTTAATGGGAAGGTGGGACTGAGAAATTAGATAGAATTATCTTCCCTCTAATATGCTTACTCAGTTGTAGTTTACTTATCTGTTGTATATCAGGCAGGAAACAGTTTTTGTTGAAATGAATGCAGCGTATGCAAAATATTCCGAAGCAGTGGTTTTAATGTGTGTAGATAATCTACCAGGGCGTGGGAAAAGCCGAATTACAACAATGCGGAAAAGTAAGTCTATTATTAGTTTATTTCAAAAAAAAAAAAAGCAATTAATACTTCGTCAAAGACAATTCAAGTTAGGCAATAAAAACATAAATATTAATTTAATGATGACAATTAGAAGCAAATTACGCGAACGTGATGTCACTTATCGAAGCATAATATTAAACAGTTGTTTTATAAATATCGACAAGCACGCGTAATCTGGAAACAAGAAAATTCTAGCAGAGATTGGTACGATGTTGTGTTTACAGAACGAATTATCTTTGTAGATCTGATCATTGGGAAGGTGTGATTATCAACGGACTAAGAACGTATTATACAGCGCACTGTAAAACATCGTGTGAAGGTTCGTGTTTAGAGTTGCTTTAACATGCGGGATTTTGTAACTTTGTGCGTGTTTACAGGTATTTTAAAGGTGAAACGAATAGTAAAATTGTATTAAAAAGAACTTCAAGATCGGCAGAAGTGTGGTTTAAAGATAACAGTGTGGATTGGATCTTACAAGAAGACAACGATCGAAAACATCGAAGCAAACTGTGTAGGGAATGAAAGGCTACAAATAGTATTGCATCAATGGATTGGCCTTCGCAGTATCCAGACCTCAACTCAATTGAAACTGTCTTGGCTCTTACAAAGCAGAAACTTCGCGGGAAACGTGTATATAAAATTTGGCTGGAAGCATAAGAAATTTTTGTGAGCTTACTTTCAAAAATAATAGAGATTGTACGCTATAGTAAATATTAGTGCATTAGCACATAAGATGTACGTTGTAACAATATGTCTATTTGTTCTACTAACTTTTTTTTTGTAAAAATATTAGCCCACGTTTCTTATTCTGCAGAACGTACAAAGGGTACTTGGAAAGTTTTGCAATATGACGCAACAATGAATCGTAGGAAGCTGTTGAGACATGTTATACGTGCATAGTAGCCGGCGCGTCATGTCGATGGGTCAGTTATGCATTAGCACTGAGAGTGTAAAGTGCTTGCGATGGCATCGTGGTCACAAAATAAGATAAGGGGAGTTTTGCGTTATAATTTCGTGCGTGGTTTAAACATAGACCAGTGCTTCAAGAAATGATTCGTGCACTAGGTGATGTTTGTCCACATCGCACAACGATATTCAGGTGGTATAGAGAATTGCAAAGGGGAAATTTAACTGTGGAAGATGCCGAGATGCCGGGAAAGCCACGAACGTCAGTTACGGAGAAAAGCGTTACTACTGGGAGGAAAATGCTTGGCGAGGACAGGCGAGTGACCTACCAACAGATTAGAGTGTACTTCAGGTCTAAATGCACCAGCAATTCGTTCGACTCTGCATGATCATTTTCACGTGAAGAAACTTTGTTCTCTCTGGGTGCCGCATCGACTGACTGAAGAGCAGATGACACGACGTGTGACTTGATGCCGGTAATTGCTAAAAAAGTTTAATAAGGGACAATCTCGGTATGTGAACAACATCGTGACAGGTGAGGAGACTTGGCTGTACTATTACGACGTGCCGATCAAAGCTCAAAACAAAGTTTGGGTCTTTGATGATGAGGACACATCCGTAGTTGTAGGAAAACTCCGATCTGTAAAGAAGAAATGTATTTTTCAAATCGAGTGGAATTGTGGAACGCGTCGTTGTGAACGCACAGAAGACAGTCACAGCTGAGAACCTGCGGCTAAAGTCAAGAATGGACACCTGGTTCCTCCATCATGATAATGCTCCAGCTCACCGCGCAAAAGCCTGCACTGAATATTTGACCACGACAGGATTGAAACTTCTCGAACACCCTCCCTACAGTCCAGATCTTGCTCTCTGCGACTTTGCACTGTGCCCGCATGTGAAAATGAAGCTAAAAGGGAGGCGGTTTTCCAGTGATGAGGATCTTCTGCGTGCTTGGGACGACGAGTGTGCTTTACTCCCCAGTGAAACTTGGCAGAACTAGTTTAAAGATTGGTTTCGGAGGAAGGGGAGGTGTATTGAGTGTAGAACTAAATTAAATAAAGCTGTATTATAAAACTTTCCTACTACCCTTTGTACATTAACTTTATTTTGGAAAGGTTAATAATTTACTATTCTAATATGGGGTTGTTAATTAAATTACATATGTTATTTTTAAATCTTTCACATTTTTCTTAATTTTTAACGGAAAAAATTAAATTGTTTTCTCAAAATTGATCATCTTAGATATTCTTGATATAAACAATAATCAATAATATAGAAAAAGAACCTAAGTGAAATAATAAGTTTACCTCGTTTGGTTGATCTAGTAAAATAAAAACTAAATCGAAACGGGAAAGTAAGGGTGATCCCATTTTTAAATTTTCAGCTACAGTTTTAGCTTTATTGTAATGACCACCAACAGGATTTGCAGCTGCTAAAATACTCGCTTTCGTAGGAAGACTGCGGGAAATACCGGCTTTTGCAATACTTATACATTGTTGTTCCATGACTTCCAAAAGATTCTGAAAGAAATAATTTAAAAAGTAATAATACGCAAGAAAGAATGTGTTTGTAAATATTTACAGCATGTTGAGTTGTCATTTTGTCAAATTCATCGATACAACAACATCCCTGATCTGCAAGAATAAGAGCTCCTGCTTCCAAGGAAAATTCGCCTGCTGATTCTCGAACCATTGTTACCGTTAGTCCTGAGCCTGTACTCGTATTACCACAGACGTATATGCCTGGTGATACAAAGTTTAAAATGGCGAATTAGGTAGGCACAAATGTTTTTCTATCTCTTTTTTCAACTAACAAATTTTGTAATGAAATCCCCTAGATTGCAGACAGTGCAAACAATACAGGGCTAAACTTAATTAATCCAATAAAGAGGAAATTGTGAACTGAAAAGTGAAAGTGGAAAACTCTTGGGATATGAAAACTACTTAATGTTCCCAAAAATTCTAGCACTGGTATAGACGGTGGTTTATAAAAAATATGAACAAAATAGATGATTGTTGAGGTCCTTACTTTCTCAAATTACATTACACTAAGGAATGTGAAATTTAGATAGTGTTTAAGTTCCTCTTTAATGCCTTCGGTGCTTGCAATTACGAAAAATTATTGTTAATTTTCTTGCAGTATATAAATAATATATTATTATATGTTATTATATTAATTCAAAATTCCCAAGTAAATTTTTTAATTACATAGGAGTTTTGAGTTGGTAATAGTAGCAGCAATAAAGGTTAAGTACAAGAGTGGTCCCATAAATACTAGGCCTAGAGATGGCGGTATTTGTTTGAAAAATATCACTGTATTAGAAAGTACACAATCTATAAAGCATATGTTTCAAGTTTGAAGACGCCACGTTGTTTAGTATTTGTTTGGCAGCCATCAATTGTGAACGTTTTGAGTGAATTTGTAAAAATGGAGAAAACTGGTCATCGTTAAGTGATGCAATGCTTTTATTTGAAAGACATCAGCCCAACCAATATAAAAGCTGAACTGGATTCTACTGTGGGTGAGTTTAATCCTTCGCTTACAACAGTGAAATATTGGGTAGCAGAGTTTAAACGAAGCCGTACGAGCTGCCAAGACAAGCATCGCAGTGGCCGACCAAATGAGGTGACGATTCCAGAAATCTAAATCTAGGTGAAGAAAATCTACAAAGCGATACTGGATGATCGTCGACTGAAAGTGCGCGATCTAGCAGATATAGTAGGCATTTCAAAAAGCGTGGTACATCGCATATTATCTGAAAATATGGATATAAGATAGCTGTATGCAAGATGGGGCCCGAGCAAAAACAGTATCGTGAAAATGTTTCAATTGAGTGTTTAGCGAAGTTTCACAGCAGCAAAGCAGAATTTTTGCGCCGTTTCATAACCATGGGTGAAACATAGGTCCATTACTTCACAGCCGAGACAAAAGAACAATCAAAACAATGGACTCAAAAGGGAAAACCGGTTCCAAAGAAGGCGAAGACCGTTTCATCTGCAGGCAAAGTCATGGCATCGGCTTTTTGAGATGCGCGTGAAATAATTTTCATTGACTATCTTGAAAAAGGAAAAACTATCAACGGCGAGTATTATGCGAACTTATTGCAACGTTTGAGGGAAAAAATCAAACAAAAACAACCGCATTTGGCTAAGAAGAAAGTGTTATTTAATCAAGACAATGCACCAGCTCACAAATCCGTTATTGCAATGGCCAAAATTAATGAATTTAAGTTTGAATTGCTACCTCATGCACCCTATTCGCCAGATTTAGCCCCCTCGGGTTATTTGCTGTTCCCAAACTTGAAAAAATGGCTCAATGGTCATAGATTTTCCAACGATGAAGAAGTGATGTCGGCAGTTAATGGCTATTTTGAGGAGCAAGACAGTTCTTATTATAAAAAGAGTATCAAACTTATTGAACATCGCTGGGAAAAGTGTACAGAGCTGAAAGGAGATTATGTTGGAAAATAAATATATTTCTTTCCAAAATTTTTATGTTTTCTTTATTGGGTCGGGTACTTCTGGGACCACCCTCGTATGATTTTATTTCGTTCAATAAATTAGCAAATAACGTATTTTTATGATTAGTACGGAGTTTGTTTTTAATTGTAAATTCATTTCCTAATAAAATATAGTATGTGACAAAAAACGAATAACTCAGTAAAATTATATACTATATACAAGTTAAGAATAATAAATGACTAAATTTTTACTGAAAAAAATGAACAGTTACAGAGAAAACTTAATGAGTTGCCGCTTCATGACGACGAATACACTGTTATAGCCCGAGCACCTAATACAGTGTGAGCAACAATGAGTGACCTGATCCTACACTTCTTTCCATACATATCACTTCAATATTTACTTCCTCTTAAAAGTGAAATTAGACAGTGTTTCACGCAATTCTAATAATTATAATAAAAATATGCTAGCTACTATGTAAACAACAAATACTACTGTGAAAACGGCATTTTCGCTGCGTATATGTGAACTGAAGACTTTAAAAAGACTGATGAAGGCTAGCATATAAGTATAAATAATGGATATTAATCACAAAACAAGTTCTGTACACTGCACGCCAATGAAAGGTTAATGACATAAACATAGAGTAGGAAAGCTCACTAGAAATTACTAAATTGTTAACTTCAGATAGAAAAAAAGAAGTAAGTACTGATATGCGGAAAGTAGTAAAAGATCAGGTCAATCATTGTTGCTCCCTCGTTAGAATGTTGTGTGAACACATATGGAAGCCCATTCCAAGCAACTTGTAGAACATCATATATTGCAGTCTCGTTTTATGGATAAATTTAAAATTGTTTTTCTTCTTTTCAACATCAGACTCGTCTATCACCATCAAGGGGTCATCCCAATTTGCCCGTACATTACACAATTCTAAACTAAAGGTACAATGCCGATTACTGAAAGGCAGTATATGGAATGTATTGTTATTTTATGAAACATCTCTGCCCAAAAACATTTCACACAGACCTTGAAGTACTATACAAGCAATCTTAAATTTATATCTTTCCGTTCGATGGTTCTTCTAGGATGTCCACAGACTCTTCAACAATGTTGCCTACCTTCTTGAGATCAATCAATAACGAATAACTATAGCAAATATTTTTTGGAAAAAAAGGCGCTTAACTGGCGATAATTTGGTGGTCTTCGAACTTTTGAGATTTTAATATATTAATTTACAACTACAGAACGTGGCGAAAGTCGAATTACAACAACGCGGATAAGTATGACTATTATTAGTTTATTTAAGAAAAAGAAACGTAATTAATATTTCGTCAAGGGCAATCTGAGCTATCTGAACATAAATATTAATGACGATGACAATAAGAAGCAGATTACGTGAACGTAACAGAGATTGGTCCGGTACTGTATTTACAGATAAATTGTTAAAAGGAATCATTCTATTATTAATAACACCCTATCAACTACATATGTTTCATCGAATTCACGAATCGTCAGGTTGATTTGTGTTATTAATGAATAATTCCTTCAGAGTGTATTATCATATCTTTCGATACAGAAAATAATGAAAATATCACATCTCCCTCTCTCGACCAATACATAAATGTATTGACCGACAAAGCAAGAACGCTTCTATCTTACAGATCGGAGACTATGTTTCCAGTGTATAATAGACAGAAACTTACATCTCGGCTTTACGCCAATTAAAGAATGTTAAAAGGAATCATTCTATTATTAATAACACCCTATCAACTACATATGTTTCATCGAATTCACGAATCGTCAGGTTGATTTGTGTTATTAATGAATAATTCCTTCAGAGTGTATTATCATATCTTTCGATACAGAAAATAATGAAAATATCACATCTCCCTCTCTCGACCAATACATAAATGTATTGACCGACAAAGCAAGAACGCTTCTATCTTACAGATCGGAGACTATGTTTCCAGTGTATAATAGACAGAAACTTACATCTCGGCTTTACGCCAATTAAAGAATGTTAAAAGGAATCATTCTATTATTAATAACACCCTATCAACTACATATGTTTCATCGAATTCACGAATCGTCAGGTTGATTTGTGTTATTAATGAATAATTCCTTCAGAGTGTATTATCATATCTTTCGATACAGAAAATAATGAAAATATCACATCTCCCTCTCTCGACCAATACATAAATGTATTGACCGACAAAGCAAGAACGCTTCTATCTTACAGATCGGAGACTATGTTTCCAGTGTATAATAGACAGAAACTTACATCTCGGCTTTACGCCAATTAAAGAATGTTAAAAGGAATCATTCTATTATTAATAACACCCTATCAACTACATATGTTGTTATCGAATATTCACGAATCGTCAGGTTGATTTGTGTTATTAATGAATAATTCCTTCAGATCGGAGACTAGTGTATTATCATCTCTTTGTCGGTCAAAAATAATGAAATACAATATTCATTATAACACAAATCCCTGACTCTCGAAACATATGTAGTTGATAGGGTGTTATTAATAATAGAATGATTCCTTTTAATATTCTTTAATTGGCGTAAAGCCGAGATGTAAGTTTCTGTCTATTATACACTGGAAACATAGTCTCCGATCTGTAAGATAGAAGCGTTCTTGCTTTGTCGGTCAATACATTTATGTATTGGTCGAGAGAGGGAGATGTGATATTTTCATTATTTTCTGTATCGAAAGATATGATAATACACTCTGAAGGAATTATTCATTAATAACACAAATCAACCTGACGATTCGTGAATTCGATGAAACATATGTAGTTGATAGGGTGTTATTAATAATAGAATGATTCCTTTTAACATTCTTTAATTGGCGTAAAGCCGAGATGTAAGTTTCTGTCTATTATACACTGGAAACATAGTCTCCGATCTGTAAGATAGAAGCGTTCTTGCTTTGTCGGTCAATACATTTATGTATTGGTCGAGAGAGGGAGATGTGATATTTTCATTATTTTCTGTATCGAAAGATATGATAATACACTCTGAAGGAATTATTCATTAATAACACAAATCAACCTGACGATTCGTGAATTCGATGAAACATATGTAGTTGATAGGGTGTTATTAATAATAGAATGATTCCTTTTAACATTCTTTAATTGGCGTAAAGCCGAGATGTAAGTTTCTGTCTATTATACACTGGAAACATAGTCTCCGATCTGTAAGATAGAAGCGTTCTTGCTTTGTCGGTCAATACATTTATGTATTGGTCGAGAGAGGGAGATGTGATATTTTCATTATTTTCTGTATCGAAAGATATGATAATACACTCTGAAGGAATTATTCATTAATAACACAAATCAACCTGACGATTCGTGAATTCGATGAAACATATGTAGTTGATAGGGTGTTATTAATAATAGAATGATTCCTTTTAACATTCTTTAATTGGCGTAAAGCCGAGATGTAAGTTTCTGTCTATTATACACTGGAAACATAGTCTCCGATCTGTAAGATAGAAGCGTTCTTGCTTTGTCGGTCAATACATTTATGTATTGGTCGAGAGAGGGAGATGTGATATTTTCATTATTTTCTGTATCGAAAGATATGATAATACACTATGAAGGAATTATTCATTAATAACACAAATCAACCTGACGATTCGTGAATTCGATGAAACATATGTAGTTGATAGGGTGTTATTAATAATAGAATGATTCCTTTTAACATTCTTTAATTGGCGTAAAGCCGAGATGTAAGTTTCTGTCTATTATACACTGGAAACATAGTCTCCGATCTGTAAGATAGAAGCGTTCTTGCTTTGTCGGTCAATACATTTATGTATTGGTCGAGAGAGGGAGATGTGATATTTTCATTATTTTCTGTATCGAAAGATATGATAATACACTCTGAAGGAATTATTCATTAATAACACAAATCAACCTGACGATTCGTGAATTCGATGAAACATATGTAGTTGATAGGGTGTTATTAATAATAGAATGATTCCTTTTAACATTCTTTAATTGGCGTAAAGCCGAGATGTAAGTTTCTGTCTATTATACACTGGAAACATAGTCTCCGATCTGTAAGATAGAAGCGTTCTTGCTTTGTCGGTCAATACATTTATGTATTGGTCGAGAGAGGGAGATGTGATATTTTCATTATTTTCTGTATCGAAAGATATGATAATACACTCTGAAGGAATTATTCATTAATAACACAAATCAACCTGACGATTCGTGAATTCGATGAAACATATGTAGTTGATAGGGTGTTATTAATAATAGAATGATTCCTTTTAACATTCTTTAATTGGCGTAAAGCCGAGATGTAAGTTTCTGTCTATTATACACTGGAAACATAGTCTCCGATCTGTAAGATAGAAGCGTTCTTGCTTTGTCGGTCAATACATTTATGTATTGGTCGAGAGAGGGAGATGTGATATTTTCATTATTTTCTGTATCGAAAGATATGATAATACACTCTGAAGGAATTATTCATTAATAACACAAATCAACCTGACGATTCGTGAATTCGATGAAACATATGTAGTTGATAGGGTGTTATTAATAATAGAATGATTCCTTTTAACATTCTTTAATTGGCGTAAAGCCGAGATGTAAGTTTCTGTCTATTATACACTGGAAACATAGTCTCCGATCTGTAAGATAGAAGCGTTCTTGCTTTGTCGGTCAATACATTTATGTATTGGTCGAGAGAGGGAGATGTGATATTTTCATTATTTTCTGTATCGAAAGATATGATAATACACTCTGAAGGAATTATTCATTAATAACACAAATCAACCTGACGATTCGTGAATTCGATGAAACATATGTAGTTGATAGGGTGTTATTAATAATAGAATGATTCCTTTTAACATTCTTTAATTGGCGTAAAGCCGAGATGTAAGTTTCTGTCTATTATACACTGGAAACATAGTCTCCGATCTGTAAGATAGAAGCGTTCTTGCTTTGTCGGTCAATACATTTATGTATTGGTCGAGAGAGGGAGATGTGATATTTTCATACAGATAAATTATTTTTCAATTTTCAAATGCATGACAGTGTTACTCCTACACACTTACACCAACACTATCTAATGTCTCACATATCCTAGAAATTTATTACAATCGATGTTTGAATGCGGTTTACTATGTTAACTATAGATTATAGGCATACCTCTAGGTGAAACATTAGCACATGCTTGTAACATTTGCGATTTTCCTAATCCTGGATCGCCAACTACCAAAACATGGCATTCTGATCGTTTTTCAAAATCATTGCGTGTTCCCCCAAACAATGCTAATAATAATCCTGCTTTAACCATATCATGGCCATATATACTTGGGCAGAGACTATGAACCAGTAAACGGAATAGTTCAGGTTCTGAATGTATTTTCTAGAAATAAATGAAAATTGATATCGTTGCTCTAAGTTTGTCATATTTAATTACCTGTATAAGTGAGATATCAGACATATTAAATGAAAGTTTTGAAATGGATGTATTTTGAGAATTAGCCTTTTCATTAATAATGGATATAGCGTCTATATATAATAAAAAAATCGATGATTGCTTAGTTTTACGACTTTCTTCGGTACTACTCCTAACCTTTTAGAAATAACAAAAAACTGTTAAATATGTTTCCTATTATAAAACAAACATATATACTTTAACAATTCCTGTTAATATTACATCATCACCAGGGACACAACAGCCTACTAAATCTTCTGTTAGATCACATTCAATTGTTCTTGGAATACGACCATTTAAGCGCTTCAACAGAAATATCAAAATTAATTTCTTTTTTAATTATAGCACAATGCTTCTCTTGACTATAATTAAGTTTATAGAAATTATTGCTGAGAAATTGATTGGATTTTATAGAGTTTGTAATTAAGAATATATATTCAGGTATTCATATTTACAATTAATTATATACAGTCTGTAAAATAAATAATAAGCAATGCAGACCAATATCTATAAAGGGAAAGTTAATGAGAAGATTGGTTTAGGAGAGTAGGTAGAAATATATTCGGACGATTTCGTCAGATGGTGGGTGAGGTGTCATCAAGAGGACCTAAAGTGTATGACTTTTCAGGACGCTGAGAAAGCTGTACTACAATAACGCAGCAAAATAAGGCTTATTAATTTACTTATGAAAAAAGAAACGCAATTAATATTTTGTTAAGTACAATTCGAGTTAACCAAGAAGAATATAAATATTAGTTTAATGATAATTAGACGCAGATTACACGAACATGATATGATGCCGCTTATCGGAGCATAATTATTAAATCGTTGTTGTCACAAGAAAATTTCAATAGAGCATGATCTGACGTTGTGTTCATAGATGAATCACCTTTCTGGGCCTAGCCACCTGAAAGGAAGGCATGGTCAACAGACAAAGAACATTTTATACAGCGTACTGTTAAAATACATGTAATGGTTCATGTCTGCGATTAGGATAATACGCGGCGTTTCGGAAATTTTGTACATGTTTACCGGTGTTTTAAACCAGAAACGAATGGGATGATTGTACCAAAAAGTATTTATAAAATCAGTAAAAGTGTGGTTTAAAGAAAGAAAACTGTGTAGGAGGTGGAAGGCTTCAAATGGTATTGTATCATGGCCTTCGCAATCCCCAGACGTAAACCCACTTCAAAATGTTTTGACTCTTATGAAGCAGAAATTTCACTGGAACCGTGTATATAAAACTTCCTAATTATCTCGTAATATAAAGAAGATATGGCGTTCATTACCTACGAATTAGGCGGACAATTTGGCTGTAATTACAAGAAATCGCTGAGGTTATTCTAAAAATTATGGAGAGTGGACGCCATATTAAATATTATTGTGTTAGTACATAAGATGTATGTTTATAACAATATATCTATTTTTTATATTTGTCCTTTTTTGTAGCTATATTACCCTGCGTTTTTATTATACAGACTGTACCTAGTTGCAGCTTACAGTAGTACATGGGCTTTTACATGCATTCTCCAGTCTGAAAGATTTGAATCTCGTTAAACACTAGACTTCTAGAAACACACTGATAATGATGTTCTTGAAATCTTGTAAAAATTTCCGTCGAATTAATGTTAATCAGAAATTGTGTTGTTATGCGCAACTACATACTAAAAAGTACAGAAGTTTTTGATGTTACAATGGAAACTGTTGAAATAACAAAACGAAATAGTTATTAAGTTTGGACATTCTTCGTTATTTAATTCAAACTAAAACTACTACTATAGATATTGTCGAGTTTGTGATTTATTTACCAATATATTTAAAAAAACACTTTTCTATATTTCAGCAGAAATATTAAAACAGTTTTTAGCACTTAAAATATGTTGAACATCAAGGAAAAATAATACATTGCATAAGAAATTTTCATGCTAGGATAGCTATTAAGCCAGTGACGATATTCTTGATCAGTGTGATCGTTCATATTGTGATGTATTAACTAACAGTGTATATGTTTCTTGAATTTTGGATTGTTTTTGTAATGATTAATATCTATCAAATCATGTCAGATTCAGGCCAGCTTGCTGTGCCCAATAAGCATTAGCATAGAGAAATATGGTTGATGAGACCTCAGAAGAGTGTGTTTCTTTGCCTTAATAATAGTATTAACATATTTCTGATCTTAATGAATTACTCTCCTGATTTCATGTTGTGGGTTTTTTGTAGATTCTTTTGCTAATTATTAACCCCATAAAATAGGAGTCTTTGGTGGCGTATTTCATTTTATTAATTTCGAACCTTCAGTTGACCAGAGACATTACGGCTACATTGTATTATTTTCTCAAAATAATACAATGTACCTAGGTGTAGGCTATTTAAGAAATCTACAAGTCTGCAAATACAAAGTATCTATTTAATATCTTAAGGTAATACTTTATTGAAACAAATGCGGAAATACAAGCAGTAGTGACTCTCAAGAATTGCAATGTATTTAAGAAAATTATATCAAATAGAAATTCAAAAGTGAAATACTATAGAATATATGTAAGTGTAAATTATAAGTTGATTGCATTGTTATTTATGCAAAATTTTCTGTAATGTGTTTAAACATGAATAACTTATTTATAGAATATATTTTCAATATTAAAAGAAAATTTTTTTTCAGTAGAGGTTAAGACATTGTATGGTCAAGCATGTATCAACTTGAAATGGATAATACAAACCTGAATATCTTCAACAATCTCCTGTAGTTTTATAACTTGGTAGTTTATTGTTCTTGTATATAAAGAATTTAATTCAGGTTGAAAATTATGAGATTTACAAGCTTTACTTAAGCATTTTGTTGGCAGAACATAATTTCCATCAGTTTGTTTAATTACTTGTGTTCCCTTGCACATACAGCATTTAAATGTGATATATTGACAGTATAATTTTGGAACACTAGCTCTTATTATAGTTCCTTTAATAGAAATCAATTTTCCATACAAACTAACTTTTAAATTTTTTAATTGTATAATTGGTTCGATATTGTGCAATCGTGCATTTATAATTTTGCAGGTGAAATCTTCTTGTAATAAAAATTGTTCTTGATGTGCATATATTGTTTGATGAACAGCTAGCCCCATACATTTTAGACACATTTCTGTGTTTTCTACAATGTCTGTTCTAAAATTAATCCATTCTAAATTCAAATTCTTATCATTCAAAAGTAACTTTAAATTTACAGTAAAATAACCTTGTTCTTTAATTTTTGCTAAAGGAAATAGATTTGAGTTGTTTTGGATAAAACTATCAAAGGATTTAATATTTTTAACTATCTCTTCATTATTTTCTAGTTCTGGAATACAGATTGTACATATATATTTAAAATTTAACATTATATATACCTTCCACAAAATATAAGCTAAACGATTCATATCCATACTTAGGGTTGAGTTCGAAAGTATAAACTTCTTTACAAGTTCGTGTAGTTGGTGCTTTTTTGTACCAAGTCCTACTGTGTGATTGTTTATTAAAATTTGGCATTATATTTATTTAAAAATAAATTTTTCACCGTCAATTATAACACAAAATTACTATTATGATTATTTTGGACATTTAAAGTCACAGTTATTTCATTTTATAATTATTTTTCCAAATAATTATACAATTATTGCTAATGAGTAACCACTGCATATACATCAACCATCACCAACTACGAACTAATATGCGAAATGCAACTGACAGTTTGAAAAAATGCGGCTGTGTAGTGTTTACAGCTGCCAATATATGAAAAAATATCATTTAGAAATTTGTTTAACTAGATATCGCTATTCTTGTTGATATAATTGTTGAATTAAATTTTAAGAAACTAATGCAGAAATATTTAAATTCGTGTTTCTAAATTAGTAAAATAACGTTTACGTAAAGATATTTGAAATATTGAAAATAATGATTTTGTTGACCACACTGTTGTTAACACATCTGTCACACTACTGTGTGGATGTGTATGAAATTCGAATATATCACTATGTCAGTAATTGATTTAAAGTGCTAAGAAATTATTTTATAATTTTTTATGTTTGGCAAAGAAATAATATGACTAAATATTCTCTTATTCTTAGAGTATTTTAAATGAAATATTTTTGTACAGAAAAATGAGTGGAGGTTAGGAATGCGGGGAGTCGCCCAAACAAATATTCCTGGGCAAGTAAGTTACTTAGAATTATTACACTACAGATTCTAAAAAGACTTATTTTCTTTTTAGTATGTAATGGAAAAATTGAAGAAATGGCAGAGTTCTTGCCACTATGTGACCTATTATTTAATGTTGTGTCACTGGCAGTTTATTTTTGCGATGTAGTTTTTGATATTCTAATGGTTTATGCTTTATATGAAAAGGAATTAATAGGAATATTTGCCCAATGCTTAGTAGCAATTGTAATTTCAACAATTGTAACTCAAATCCTTTCGTTACATTGGTCCTTAACAAGAAGTAAAAATAATATAAATAGGATATTTATAATTTTATTACATATATGTCAACTAGGGGTGTTGTGGCGGTATGCTAGATTACTAGCACCCGTACAACTCTCTGGTGTTAAACAGGAAGTTAGGGATTTGTGTATATTAAGGTTAATACATGGATTTGTACAAGCAGCACCAATGCTGCTTTTACAATTAAGTTTATTATCATCTGCAAATATAGAGGGACCATCATCTGATCTTGTAATAGTTTCAGCAACTCTGTCATTATTTTCAATATGTTGGGCCCTAGCATCATTCAGTAAACATATTCAAAGTGTGGAACGGCTAGTGTTAACATGGTTAGGAGTTATATCACAATTATTGTGGCGTGCTGGTACTGTAACATCTAGAGCAATTGCTTTAGCTGCCTATGCTGCAAGTTACCATTCATGGGTCTTTTTAGTTCTGGCATTACATTGGGCATGCATGTTTTTATGGTTAATATCACCAAGAAGTGCTTTTCATGGACAAAAGGGTAGTCGACTTGGAGTTTGTGTTTTAATGGCCGCTATATATGTTTTAGCATATATCAATCTGCAAGATAAGCCTCATAGAAGAACTATGACTGTGTTTTATATTGTGATGTTATTAGAAAATTTACTTTTAGTAATGGCTTGGTTAGCAGCTGTATGGCCCATACGTCCTACTAATTGGATTTTAGTTCCTCTTCTTACAATTGTTTTGTTTATAATTGGGATTTTGTTTATGCTTGTGTATTATCGATACTTTCACGTTAGAAGATTAATGGATAAACCATCAACACCTCCAGGAGTTTTTAACTGTCGGTTTGCTAATCCAACTGCAGTTGCTTTATATAGAAAGAAAAAGAAGCCAACAAGTTTTGTCCCTCCACCTGGATTAAGTCCTGTTGCAGTACCTTTCTGGAGGCGACCATTACCATCTTCTAGTGAAAATGAAGGTAGTAGTGTGGGATCACGTGTAAATATTCACCAAAAATTACAAGAGAAAAAGCAAAAACAACTAGCAGAACTGAAGATAATTGAAGAGGAAATTAAACAGGGTAAGTTAGTTGGTCCAGAAGGTGGAGATCCAGATGATAGACAACCAATACCAAGGACAAAAAAACATCTAGAACCGCAATTGCTAAGTCTTGCTTCGTTAAATAATCTTGCTAGTTATGGCGTAAATTTAAATCGAAGACCACCACCAAGGGCACCTAGAAGTAGAACGCCTGAGCTATTACTTACTCCGAGATATTTATATTGTAATTGTGTTCTTCCCGAACCTGAACCTGTCGAAATACCCGGCCCTCATACAACTTCTGATATAGAAAGTCAAGTTTCGTTACCCCGTTCGTATACATTACCTAGAGAATTCAAGTATTATAGACGGGGGCGATCGAGAAAACCGGTACGTCCCGTTGCTTCAACAAACAGTAGCGACGGTGATGTTGATTCAGCCGATGATGAATCAGATTATAATACACCACCTGCTGTTGTGAGGCCATTAAGAAGGCCCTTTAGACATGAAACAAAACTTTGAATCTTGTTTGCCATTACAAATATTGTATAGGATTAATGTATTATTGTGTATACTTAATTTAATTGAACCAAAAGTAACATTTTGTACAAATAATTTTGTAATAAAACATATTTTTATATATTTGTATATGTACTGTTTTTTTAAACAATGGGAATAGTAAACAACTTTATAAGAATATTTTAGCTGCATATTAAATGTATCAATAATAATGCACAATGCAATCAATAGAGTTTTTGCCCCAAATTTGTTAACGCAATCTGGAAAATTACTGATCTGCTTTTGTTTTATTATTAACTCCTATATTGAATAGTAAATTGTAAAATATGTCCTGTAGGATATTAGTATTAAGAAATTACGTTAATTACAAAAAAAGCTTGGTTGTATTTGCTACTCATATTCTAACTTATTGCACATAACTGTCTGAAATTAATAATAATCATTTTTATATATGCAGTAGTGTGCAAAAAAATAGGAATTATTTATTGAATGCTTTTGTTTCTCTTATTATTTGTACAAGAACGCCATTTCTTTATTAGAAGTGAAAGTATGAATACTTGATTAATTCCTGCAATGAACTATTAGCTAGCTTAGCTTGTATTTGAAGGAACATCCTAATAACGGTAACAATTTTTGTGTAATAAAATAGTGTCTGTAGATCCTTACTATAAAACTTAAACTTTAGATTTTATAAGAGAAATTATAATTAAGAAGTAAATATATAGACATAGATTTATAAATTGTAGCCGTTTAGGATTTTAATTCTAGAGATAAATATGGTGCATGCTACACATTGTTCTAAGAAAAATTAAATATTAAAGCACTTAGCTAAGCCGATAAAATTTTAAAATGAAGAGAATAGATGAAAAAATATGGTAAGGTAAAGAAAACGTCAACCCAAACTGTCAACATCGAAAAAAGGGATTACAACTGACTACTCATACCTCTATTAAAATACGACATACACAGAGTAATTTGCTAGCAAGACCATTAAGAAAAGTTCCGCTCTTAAGTAAATGAAATGTTCTTCAAATTGTATGGTTTGCAAATAAGTATATAGTATGGAAAATGCAGAAATAGCGGAATATATTGTGGAGTGACGAAACAAAAGTGAAAGTATTTGAGAGGATAGGAATTTATAATGAAATTGCCATGAAAAAATATGCTGTTAGACTGTTTTTCTGGTTTGGGGTTAGTTTGTAGTTTGGATAAAAGCAAAGCTATCTCAAACTAAATTTATTGCGAAATGTAATGCTTCTTTATATTGAAGAAAACGTAATAATAGTAACTAATACTTTTACTTCCCCTAACAGTTTAATGCTAATTACAGGAGTTAATTACGTACTCTGGTACGTCTTAAGGTCTTTGACTATCAGCATTCATTTAAATGAAAAGCGAAACCTTGAAAACCTCGAATAGTAGGCCGTTAGATCCGATCCGGAGACAGCTCGCTTAAAAGTTGCCTAACAGCATGATCTAAAGCACACGTTCAAAATAATTCAAACAAAGTAAAGTTAATCGGTATGAAGTAATTTGAGGTATTGACTTATAAATAAAGCAGAACTTGTACAGTAATACAGAAAACTTGATATTCTATTCCAATTGAAGCATACAAACATTTGATAGAACTTATATATTGAAAATGCCAGGCAGTATTAGCAAATAAAGGCAACCAACTATTAATATTTCGGAACAATAATACAAAGAAATGACAACTATATGTCTATCGGATATATCGTTCCTTCATTGCTTGCTATTATCGTGTCGATAACTACACCCATCAAGTCCGTAGAATAGTCAAACTAAGCTAGATTACTTGACGAGCTTTGGAATTGGGCGAAACGACCATAGTCATTGCTCTGTTCGCCAGTAGTTCCTGTATATTTTCTGGGTTAGAAATAATTATTATCATCAGTAAGAATGTAAATTATTAATATTGTTACATGTTTTTGAGGCTCATTAGTGACAATAAAATAGAAACCTGAAGCAACGGGAACAACTTTTGCATCATTTATTAATCACTAATTACATACAGCTCAATTAATAATGTCTAAGAAATAATTACGTATATCACTAATACTGGTCTTCACAGATCAGTGTCAGTTTAAGTACTCTCTTACGCACGATTACACTGCTTTTATAGGATCGTCGAATCAGGAATGTTCACTGTTTGGAACGGGTACATCCTCGAACTCTATGTTTTCTCATGTGCCCTGGTATATATTGGCCCTTAAAAATTTCATGACATGTACTGCGTATTATACTTACTATACACATTTATATATAATTATTGCTTCGAACCTATTTTTTGTATATCAGTATAAATAGAAATAAACTAGAATTACTTACAAAGCTATTCTGGCCAGAAGTAAAACTGATCTACGGAGTAAGTTTAGATGTAATTTAAGATTTAATTAAGGTTCGTATAAGTGGAAAATTTGTCGCATTTGAAACATTAAAAAACTATCATGAATTCAGTCAATATTCAGAAAACAGATAATATTAATTACTTTATTCAATACTCTCATTGAAATAAGTATATAAGTTAATTAATGAAGTACTTGGCTACAGAAAATTGTACGCACGTAAGATTTTGTGTCTTCTTTTCTGCTGAATATAAACGATGTTGGATTAATGTATTAAAAAGCTTTTGAATCGTGATTAAAGTTTTTCATGTGCATGTCAACGTACTTAGCTTGTCTCGGAACTAAGCTACTCTTAGGAATAGCTCGTCTTAAAAGTACGCTGTACTATTAATGTTAATATTGATTACCCGAGTATTACCTCCACCAGGGAACACATGAAGCATTGTATCTAGTCTTCATTAAGTGGTTACTTTACCTCCGTTTTAAGTTGCTCTATACATTATTTTTAGACGGTAAGAATCTGACCTTCGTGTAGGTGTTTTAGTGTCTTGGTATTATATTCGCTTTTCTCTTTTTTCAAATCATCTTCATTTATCGACTATATCTTTTTTACAAGGCTGTTTTTGAATGAAGTGCTGGTAAAGATTTCTGATTTCTTCTTCGAATACTTAATAATTGGTGTACTCTATTTTGGACAACGGGCGTTGCTTCGACGGAGACATAACACGATTCGACGGATTCTATTTAAATTTTTTATTTCTCTTCTGGAATTATAGTTTGTCTTGGTATACCAATTAGATTTACTTCATTCATATTCACTATAAATGGCGTTTCATGTTCAACTGTACTCAGCATATTTTACTGATCGAGAGCCTCAATTGTTATCTCATTGCTTGTGTCCTGAAAGTTATTGAAGGTTTCATTTAACATTATAACCGCTGAAGGAGTAAAATATTCGTCAAAAATTTGTGAATTATATGGATAAATTCTAGTTGATCTAAACGAATTTCTTACTTACTCTATATTGCCAACTTTATAATAAGCCTGATAAAATAACTCCGACATCGCATTAGAACAGGTATGGGCAATCTTTGACATGTTGTGGGCCAAACTTTAATGTGCAAATTCATTCGCGGGCCGCGTTTAAAAGTAGTACATTTTAAAGTAGTATTCATAATTTTTAGCGATAGATATCAGACATGAAATAATACGACAATGTCTCGCAAGCCGGATCAAATCTTACAGCGGGCCGGATCCGGCCCACGGGCCGGTTGTTGCCCACATATGAAATAGAATTTACTTTCAATTTTGGGAGGTTGTTATAAATTGGCGATTGCTTTCGCTCCTTTCCCCGCTATGAAAATAGTCCTTAGAGTACTTGATATAGGCATACAAAGAAAGCCACCTTAATATCCAGAAAAAGAAATACGGCGGAAATTAATAATTGTAGATAAAAGTTGGTGAGAAAAAATTCTTACCTTGTCATCGTTTTCTCTTTTTTTCCCAACGAAAATATAAATTACTTGTGATTGTGATGATGCAATGTACAATTCCTCCAAAAGAGTAAGAAAATTACATCATTAGAAAGATGCATTTTTTCACCTAAAGTAGGAGAGTATTAGTTATTAACTGAATGTCTCTGATATTAAATAAGTCTTAATTGCACTCTTTCACAAAACAGGTCTGAAAATAAGTGTTATGTGCGTCGAGATCTTTTCCAAAACGAAAAAATGTAGGAACCGTGCGAATATGGGGGATCAAACTTGCCTATGCGGTACGGACATAAATATGATCGATTTAATAAAGGTATTACGAGCACATAACAAGTTTTATAAAAAATAATTATTTAATTTAGAATGGTGTAGCAAGCTTTTTCAATAGTACACAACTTATTTGCATTTTTAGGACAATTGTACAAGTGTATGAGGAAAAATAAATAAAATTTGCATAAAATGTTTAGATTACATGTATTCAGATACAGTAAAAAATATTACATAATAATTTAGATTATTAGGTACGACTATAAATAAAACAAATAATGTATGTAATTAGGTACCTTTCCATTTTTTATGCGTTGATGTATGCTGATGTGAAAATGCGGTGTGGTATTGTATCATTAGTATACCTTCCATTTCAATTCAGCCAAATATCTACGACGGGATGAAAATATGTGCATATATTTGGAAAATGAGCGTAGTATGTCTAATGAAGTAATATTCGCAAATTTTAGGAAGTACTCCGTATCTCTTTTATTCTCTTGCTTTTAATTAAAACACTTCGATACACACGAGAGTTTTAACACCGAGATTATTATTTAAAATTATAATTTTTTGAAACTTTCTATATTTGTGCTCTACTTGGATATCTGGAAATAGTTGTTGGCTGATTGGAATTGCTTGAGTTTTTTGTATATTAATTTCACAAGTACGAGGATAGTTTGACAAGTAGTGAGAAGGACACATAGGTAGCGCTCTAATTGGTAAAATAAATGCACTGTAATTTAGGTTGTCTATTTATATGTTTACATTCCGATATTTAGATAAATCGGTTGATTAGTTTATTTTTGACAGCTGATTGAAAAAGAAGCAACACGTCGTTTTGTTAAAATGGAAAAAGCAGAGTATCGTGCGGTGATTAAATACTTCGTAATTAAGGGTATGAAAGCTACCGAAATAAGAGATGAGTTACGGGAAACATTAGGTGAATCTGCTCCATCATCCGCCACAATAAGTAGATGGATAAATGAATTTAAACGTAGTAGAACAAGCTGTGTTGATGAAGCGTGCTCTGGAGCACCCAAAATCGTGACTTCTAAGGAAATGATTATAAAAATCTATAATATTATAACGCAAAATCGACGACTCAAAGTGAGAAAGATAGCAGACATGGTAAACGTTTCAACAGAACGCGTACACCACATTTTAACGAAAGAATTGGGCCTTTCCAAGCTTTCGGCAAGATGGGTGCCGCGATTGCTTATGACTGATCAAAAGTTCACTCGTTTGCGCATTTCCAATGAGTGTTTGGACCTTTATAAGCGGAATCCGGTTGATTTTTGTAGGCGATTTGTTACTTGCGATAAAACTTGGATACACTACAGTACTCCCGAAACTAAACAACAGTCGAAACAATGGTTAGAACGTGGTTCTGCACCTCCAAAGAAAGCGAAAACCACCAATTTTTTGGAATTCAAAGGGCATTCTGTTCATTGATTACCTTCAGAAAGGTGCCACAATAAACGGACAATATTATTCAGAACTTAAGCTTACAAAAATCGAAACAATGGTTAGAACGTGGTTCTGCACCTCCAAAGAAAGCGAAAACCACTTTATCGGCAAACAAGGTGATGGCATCAATTTTTTGGGATTCAAAGGGCATTTTACTCATTGATTACCTTCACAAAGGTGCCACAATAAACGGACAATATTATACAGAACTTCTACAAAAATTAAATGTTGAGATTCGTGCTAAACGGCCAGGAATGGCAAAGAAAAAGATTCTGTTTCACCAAGACAACGCTCCCTCGCATACCAGCACAGCTGCGATGTCCAAAATCCACGAGTTTGCATTTCCAATTAGTACCGCATGCGCATTATTTGCCGGATCTATCCCCTTCCGACTTCCACCTTTTTCCAAAATTGAAAACGTCACTAGCTGGAAAGAAATTTTCGTCTAACGACGAGTTTATCATCTTCGTAAATGAGTATTTTGCAAGCCTTCCGGAATCGCATTTTAGAGATGGTATAAGGGCATTGAAGCACCGTTGGAATAAATGTATTGCTCTTTTAGGAGAATATATTGAAAAATAAAAATTATTTTGTATTTAAAAAATTCGTTTTTCTTTTCCATTATCACTACTTGTCAAACTACCCTCGTACGTGGTATATTACAGCGTGAAGCCTACGTTCTGCGTTTCTTAAATACTGGCTGTAGT
The DNA here is from genome assembly GCA_031893035.1 of Dermolepida albohirtum. Taxonomy (NCBI): domain Eukaryota; kingdom Metazoa; phylum Arthropoda; class Insecta; order Coleoptera; family Scarabaeidae; genus Dermolepida; species Dermolepida albohirtum. The sequence continues at coordinate 1,098,823 of JAVIWB010000555.1, read as the reverse complement.
GTCAGAGGAATGCCAGAACGAAGATTTTTAAATTCGCGTATGCTTTTGGGAGATTTAATAAAAACTTATTTGGTAGAAGCTAAATAGTATATTAATTTATCTACTATACTTTTGGGCAGCTGTTTCTAATATACTCTGCTGTCAGATGAAATGCATAGAGTAAACATGTTGAAGAACTTTACGGAAAGATTGCTGTAGTATTTTGAATCGCTATTTTTAAGCAACATTACAACTTGGGTTGGCGATATACGAAATCTCTCAATAGCATTTTTTATAGTTTGCCCTATGTATTCCGCATTTATTTTTATAATATTCTACTGCACAAAAGATGAGGCGACGGTCTTAGCACTTTCTAAAGTGCGTTTCATCAGCCGATAACCATATTTTTTTATTGTCTAACTCCGTCTTTATACGGTCCATAATCATGTCTTTCACTAAATTATACTTTAATTGTCTTCTAGTTGGTAACTTCTAATGTGGAATATATTTGCCCCGAAACTGATGACGTTCTCGTTTTCTACTACTATTCAACACGTGTCGTCTGCTCTTAATGTGTCTTTTACAATCCGTAATGTCAACGTAAAATATTAATGTAGCAAATAACACATTTAATGATAGTTTTAATATATTCTAATGCAGAAAAACGGTTTAGGAATGTATTTACACAACAATCCACATTTGCGAGGCATCTTAGCGCCACTGACATGATGCAAGCTATTGGCAATGAATGGACGCGTTCGCCTCCCATTGGTTCCTGTTGCTGGTTACCTAGAGAATTGTTAAACGTCAGTTATAAACTAATCTAAAACTACTACTACACTCAATAAAATTGTATTTTCAAATATGTAACTTGAGCACTCTTGGTAGGATGCATATTCTTAGTTGTCCTTAATCTTGGTAAAATATTTGGATGACTGAAAAATTTTCAATGCAGAATAGTATTTTGCAATAAAATCTAAATACATCATCTTTAGAAATAGATAATTCCGCAAACCTATAAATTTATATATTAATTTTGAAGAAAAATCTGAATTCGACGGTTGATATAATATGTTCTTAGTTGACACAGTAAATTATAAATTAAAATGCGAATTATATTGCCCTACTTTGAATAGCATGTTATGTTTATCAGTTTATTATCGTTTTATTGATTTTTATAAAACTACGTTTAGGTAGTTGTCACAGTTTTTTATATTTTATTTTTAGAGAATTTATAAAAAGGTATTCAAATTTTAATGTGATGATATTGGAGACATCTTTGAGCCTTTATTGTTAATTCGTAAAAGTAATAGTCCTCATTTTCTCTTTTTTTTGTTACCTTCTTGAGCTCGATAGAATATTTCGAAGTACGTTTATCATTTTGGCATGATATTACCGTTATGCTCATGCTCATGTTCATTTCTCCGTTTTTAATTATTCGTGCCTTTATTTAAATGTTCTAAAATATTTATATATAATTTAAGCACTCTTATTTTCTTCAATGTTGCTTCACTCGTCTTTTCAAACTTCTCCTAAACCTTTTCTTTTTGGATTTTCACTATCTTTACAAAGATATTTAAATGTTTTTGTGTTGACAGTCTAATAACTTTTTCTTGATTTTTACAATTTTGTGTGTTCTTTCCGTCAGTCTTATAACACATGGATCAATAAGTCCCGAGACTAACCCATAGATGGCGCTCGTAGTAAACCAGTAACCACGTCTTTCTAGAGTACTAACCTTTGCTTGAAACGTGTCAAAATTTTAAGTCGATCGGACCAGAAACAGCTGAGTTATCGAGGTTGGAGTAAAGTCGTTTTGTAGTTTGTTTAAACAATGGAAAAAACCGAGTTTCGTGTTCTGATAAAACATTGTTTTTTAATGGGTAAAAACACCACGCAAGCAAAACAATGGATTGAAAAATGTTACCCGGATTCTTGTCCATCAAAAGCAATGATTTGTCGGTGGTTTGCCGAATTTAAACGTGGTCGTACCGACACAAATGACGCGGAACGCTCGGGTAGACCTGTGGAAACCGTTACACCGGAAAATGTGAGTGAAGTGACAAAAATTATAATGAAAGATCGTAAAGTGAAGCTCCGTGAGATTGCTGAGATGACACAGATATCATATGGAAGTGTATTTACTATCCTTCATGAAAAATTGAGCACGAAAAAGGTTTTTTCCAAGTGGGTGCCGCGATTGCTCTCGATGGAACAAAAACAGCAACGAGTCGATGATTCAGAAAGCTGTTTATCGCTATTTACTCGCAACAAAAAAGATTTCTTGCGTCGTTACGTGACCATGGACGAAACATGGATACATCACTACACTCCAGAGTCGAAGCGGCAGTCATCTGAGTGGCGCACAGCTGGCGAAAGCCGTCCGAAACGTCCGAACACGCAGCAGTCAGCTGGCAAAGTCCTGGCGTCAGTTTTTTGGGATACACATGGCGTGATTTTCATTGACTACCTCGAAAAAGGTAAATCGATCAACAGTGATTATTATATTGACTTACTGGTGCTTTTGAAGGAGGAAATCGCAAAAAAACGACCGCACGCAGAGAAAAAAAATCCTTTTTCACCAAGACAATGCACCCTGCCACAAGTCGATGAAAACAATGGCAAAATTGAACGAATTGGGTTTTGATCTGCTTCCCCACCCCCCATATTCGCCAGATTTAGCCCCCAGTGACTACTGGCTCTTTGCTGATCTTAAAAAAATGCTCCAGGGAAAAAGATTTGGCTCAAATGAGGAGGTCATCGCTGAAACTGAAGCTTATTTTGAAGCGAAAGATAAATTTTTTTATAAACATGGTATTGAAAAATTGGAAAAGCGTTGGAACCATTGTATCACCCTAAAAGGTGATTATGTTGATGAATAAAAAAAAATTTTGCAAAAAAAATGTTGTTTTCATTGTTAGTCTCGGGACTTATTGATCCATGTGTTAATCTTCTCGAGTTATTATTTGTCTGTTTTTCAAATTTTGTAAGTTAGTAGATAAGCAGTCGCCAAATTTTGATTAAAATTGAAAATTATTGTAGTTTGATATACTAAAAAGAGTTTTAAATATTCTTGCAGATGAGATAGTCTAGTAAAATTATCTATTAAAAATTACGTAATCCTGTTTTCTTCTTTTCATGTTCTGCATAATATAATATTTGTAACTACCTAGAAATGGCCTCTGGGAATTATAGAATTTTTTTTGTTTCGAATTATGAAAAACACGAAAATATTACTTTTTTTAAACAAATTTTTATCTGGTTTGATAATTCATTTTTAAATATTTATTTTGATGGACCTTGTATTGTAAAGAACATATACATGTCATCAACCTTTGTTTATATTTATAATAAATTAACGAAAAAAATGAATGGTCATCACATAATTTCGTTAAATGTAGTGAAATTCATTATTGTTTATTTGAATTTTTGTTATTATCACTTTTATTCGTATAAATATTAATACAAAGGTATTAATATTTCATTAAAGACATCTCGCTCACATTGGTTCATTTCATGTAGGAATTATATAAATATATTACTTCAATTTAGTATACCATGTGACAAAAAAAGTCACCTAGTAAAAGTAGATATTTTTAAAGCAAATATTGTACAAATGTTTATCGTGTTGAGAATAATGAATGATTAAATTTTTTCGGTAACTACAAATGAAAATTTCAAGTCGTACGAGAAACTATTGAAATAACGAAGAAACCAAATAATATAAATAAACCAAACGATGCTCAACACCTTTTGCACATATGGAAAACAACGTTAGCAAAGCGAAGAATATCGAAGAATGGTCCTACAATACGTAAAAGTGGTGCGCAGGAAACATGAGTACAGTGCCGCACACTGATAGACGATATACCTATAGTGAGGTGCCACAAATACTGCCAACATCCAGCTTCAGAGCCACCAGTAGTCGCGCCCTGATTGGTCTCTCGCCATAGCCAATTGACGATCAGTTGCCGCCGTCGTTAGTAGAAAAGTTGGACAGTAAAACAAAGGAAAGGATTCATGCCACGACTGCGAAATTAAGAAAATTTAGAAAATGGAGAATGAGATTTCGTTAAAAAATCTGTCAAGAAACAGTTCTTGGCACCAACTACCACCCACAACGCGGGTCAATCGATAACTTAACATGACACAATACACATACACATACCATATTTAGGAGCTTTTCCTTTTGAAAGTCCACTCATTTATATTTTCTGTATGTGGAGGTGCAGTTTGTGTAAGAAGTAGTTTTCCTCCCATGGTCATGGTTAATTAAATATTAATACTATCTATGATTCGTGTATTTAGGATATTCTGCCATATTGCGGTAGGGTTATTTCAATTTATATGGTTATATACATATTTGTATGTTCGTACTTCAGAAAACAGTACATCGCTTACTGGAATACCGTATATAAGCTTTCTTGTGGAAGATACTTAAATAAAATAATAATGCAAATACAATATAATAAGCTTATGAAATTTGATTTCATTCCAAAATGTTAAAAAAATTTAAATAATTATTTAAATATAGATTTTAATATAATAACTTGATTGGAATGGCAATGCTATATTTGTCGTGTCGCACGTATCTAATATAACAACAACAAAACACTAATTTGTTAATATTCTATATATTATTAGTTATTAATATTATTAAGATTTTAAAATAATCTTTGGGTATGATGGATATCTTTCTTAAGGTGCTAACTTGTTATCAAACTTTATATAAGTATATACAGCACTGTGCAAAAGAACGAAGCACCTTCTTGAATTTTACAAGAAATTATGAAAGGATAAATAATAATCTTACACAAGTTGAAATTTTTTTTAATGTATAAAAACTAACACATATCGATATTTAAACATAAACAACTTAAATTTTTAATATTTTGTATGACCATCTTTATTTTTTATGGTATCCTGCATTCTTCTTGGTAGGCTTTCCATTAATGAATTAATGAAATTTGTAGGAATATTGTACCACTCTTCCTGTAGTATGATCCAAAGTTCATTTTTATTCTTGGACCTCTTTCAGACTTTTTTCTGTCAAGATACGAGGATAATAAACGGACAATATTATGCAGAACTTCTACAAAAATTAAATGTTGAGATTCGTGCTAAACGGCCAGGAAGGGCAAAGAAAAAGATTCTGTTTCACCAAGACAACGCTCCCTCTCATACCAGCACAGCTGCGATGTCCAAAATCCACGAGTTGCATTTCCAATTAGTACCGCATGCGCCTTATTCGCCGGATCTATCCCCTTCCGACTTCCACCTTTTTCCAAAATTGAAAACGGCACTAAGTGGAAAGAAATTTTCGTCTAACGACGAGCTTATCATCTTCGTAAATGAGTATTTTGCGAGCCTTCCGGAATCGCATTTTAGAGATGGTATAAGGGCATTGGAGCACCGTTGGAATAAATGTATTGCTCTTTTAGGAGAATATATTGAAAAATAAAAATTATTTTGTATTTAAAAAATTCGTTTTTCTTGTCCATTCTCACTACTTGTGAAACTATCCTCGTAATCCCACACATGCTCAATAATATTTAAGTCAGGACTTTGAGGTGGCCATATCATAGTCTGCAATACCCATTTGCGTCCTATTGTGTTAAATAAGTTTTCACAAGTTTTGAGGTATGCTTGGGATCATTATTTTGCTGTAGAATCAAATTATTGCCAATAAGTCGGTGTTCTGATGATATAGCATGTTCTTCTAATAGTGTTCTATATTTCTCACCAGTTAATTTACCCCCTATTTTTATAATTTCACACACAACTGGTGCCGAAATACAACCCTAAACTTGGATATTTCCTCCTTCATGCTTTATGGTAGTGTGTAAGCGTGGTTCCAATAAAGATTCACCAGGGCTTCGTCTAATATACTGATGTCTGTTCGTTCTACATAATTGATATTTAGATTCGTCAGTCCATAGTACTTGTCGCCACTGATTATATCTCCAAGTTTCGTGGTCTCTGGCATATTTTAATCGTTTCTCTCTATTACCTCGTCGCAGTAAGGCTTTTCTCACGGCCACATATCTCCTCAAGCCTGATCTGAGCAAGTATCGCCTTACTGTTGAAGCATGTACCGAAGTATCAGATAGCAAGATCTGCGCTAACTTTCTTTCGATTTCTTAAGGAATTTGCTTTTAAAAACTGTGCATCAGCTTTACTGAGCTTTTTGGACGACCACTCTTTGGTCTATCATTTACACTGCCGGTTTCAGTCATTCTTTTTATTGTTTGTTGCACGGCATACCGGGAACATTTCACTATCTTTGATATTTTCACTTGACTATAACCCTCTTGGTGTAAAACAATAATTTTATTTCCGTCTAGTAATGTTATTCTAAGCCTTTTGTATATGTTATAACAATTTACGGCTTACAATTTTTTCTTAAAATGAAAATTTCACTCGCATGCGCGTTTTTTAAGAATTTAAACCTAAATCTATTGTGGAACTGCTCTGTATCGTTTCTACCACTGACTTGAAAACGAAATCTTATAGATAAATAACTCTCCTTTGAAATTTTATTGCAGAGCATTGTAGTGCAATAAAATTTATTACTTTAATCCTTTTATCAGGCGGTGGATCTCACCCCTATGCGGAAGTACGATATAAACTTGGAAATTTCCAGTGATTATATTTCGACCAATAAATGAATCGTTCTTGGAAGGATGTATTAAGTATTATAAATTAAATTAACCCAATAATTACTAGTAAAAACATTTCAGTAAATAAGTTTTGGAAAATATTGTTAGGTGCTTCTTTTTTTGTATAGTAGTGTATGTATATCCACATGTTTACACGATGAATGTAGGTGTGTTTTAGGTCAATAACATATTACAGGTTTGTTTAATGCTTAACTGCGTTTAGAAGATTCATTTGTAGTAAAATAAAAACCGGTGATTCATAAAAAACATTTAATTTTTTTTATATTGTCCAGTGTCATTAAACTAATGCATTACATCATAATTTATTTACTTAAAACTTGATTCGATAATAAATATTTTCACTAAATACACGTATTAAAAATTTAATTAAGTATTAAAATACACACTACCAAAAGTTCTATCCTGACATACTCCATTTTTGAATTATTGGAAAAAAATTGCACAATTAAAAGAAAATATTATCTTGTTTGAATTTAAAATTCTACTGCACTACAGAATTAAAGAAATTTTACTTAATTTTATTTGTGTATTAAACTTATAATGATAAGAAGGTTAGTTGGTAGTATATTATACAGCGTGTTTCAAAAAGAATATACGTATTATAAAGTATTATTTTCTCCAAATTATCGATCGCTGCCCCTCGGTTCGGCTATTGGAGAAACGAATACAAAGTTTAGTTTATTTAATAGCCGCTAGATGTCTGTTGTTTTCTGTTTTTCTTGGAAATCGTCATATGTTTAAAATGGCTACTCCGCAACAGAAATCATTTCGTGTTCTCGAGTTTGCGAAGTGCAATTCCGTGATTAAAGTGCAAAGACGTTTCAGGTTGAGCTACCAAATTGATCCTCCGAATGAGTGGAACATTCGCAGATGGTATCGACAGTTTGTTGATACAGGATGTGTATGTAAAGGAAAGAGTCCTGGTCGTCCTCGTGTTTCTGAAGCAAATGTTGCACGAATCTCATACTGCTTTCCAATGTAATCCTTCAAAATCAACTTGTCGTGCCAGTCGGAAGTTACAACTGTTACAACAAACACAATGTTCGAATTTGGGGTCTACAGAACCCACATGCAGCCATTAAACATGTACTAGATTCGCCTAAAATCAATTGTTTTGTGCGATATCCCAATCATCTGTTTACGGCCAATACTTCTTTGATGGAAACACGGTTAATGGTCAGCGGTATCTCGCTATGTTACAAAACTGGTTGTTTCCGAGGCTGCACGAAGACAACTTCATTTTTCAACACCCCTCACTGGAGTCGCCAAGTGCGTGAATATCTGAATGAAACTCTATCGAACCGTTGGATTGGTCGTCAAGGAGCTGGTGACTTAGCATGTCTCAGCTGGGCTCCACGGTCATCGGATTTGACACCCTGTGACTTCTTCCTGTGGGGTGTCGTTAAAGACAACGTTTATGTGCCACCACTTCCACAGAACCTGGAAGAGTTGAAGAACTGGATGCGTACTGCCAGTGACGAAGGACATGCTTGCCCGAGTATGGGAGGAATTTGAGTATCTATGCGATATTGTTCGTGTCGTTGATGGAGGACATATTGAACATCTGTAATCTGAACTTGAAAGGCTCGTAAATATGTGTGTAAGGTTTCATATTCGTATGTCTTAAAGTTTAATAAATATATGCATTCGAAATACGTATATTCTTTTTGAAACACCCTGGATTTTACGAAAAGTTATGTTGAGTGATTTAAATTAAATTCGTTTAAGAAAAATAAATATTTCGATTGATACCTCAAATGGTTTATATTTTATTAAGGCTTTTCAAAGTAATTTAGTTATTTAAATATTTTAGAAGATTAAAATTTAATTTAATTAATTCTTTTGAGTTAGAAATCAAGCTTTATTTCTGATTAATGTGAATTTTAATTTTATTCTTTAGAGTAATTATATAAAACTCATAACTTTAAAATATAAAAAAGAATACATTTATTAGTGCTGGTATTAATAATTCATCTGAAGCATACTACATCACCTATTTCGTGCTGTATTCCTGTATGGAGAAAAAATTAGTTAAAAAATTAAAAGTAAAGCAAGAAAAATTATTTATATACATAATTATATATTACAGGAAATTTTATAGTTTATATCAATTAATTAATTTATTGAGAATTTGTCAGGTAGCCTTCGCTTCGTCGACTGTGTCTAACTTGTCTAGTTGGTGATGAATCGAAAAAGAAGAAGACAAAAATTTCGTTTCGTGTTCATTATTAATATCTTAAAGGAAAGATGAAATAAATTAACACAATTATAGTTTTTCAATAATGTTTCATTTTTCATACACAAATATTTATTTATATAGCATTTGGCACCAATAACGTATGGCTTGAAATTGTGAAACATATGTACACTACAGTATATATTAGTTCGAACACTCAAATAAATACATATAAAAAAAGGGAAAACAGCTAAAGTAATTTATGTCAAAACTTTAAATTTTATTGCATTAATGTTCATAAATGTTTATAAAGTATAATAATAAGAATTAAAGCAATTCTAACGTTAAATAAATAAATATATCCTAAACATTCCACTCATCGAAAAAAACTCCTTTTGCGCAAAGAACTCGTACAATTCGAGGCATCCGTTTCACGAGTTTTTCAAGCACTCTATTCGGTATACTATTTCAATCTTTTTGCAATATGTTCCACAAGTGATTTGTTGAGGTAGGATACACTTTTCGAGCCTTCCTGCCCAATTCATCCCATAACAATTCTATGGGGTTTAGATCGCGGCTTCGCGGTGGCCATGTCATTATTTGTAAGGCATTATTGTTTTGTTCGCTATTTAAGAAATTGTTACATATAAGTGTGTTTGGGGTCGTTATCCTGCACAAACACAAAGAAAAATAACAACTGAAATAGATTTGACTACCAATATTATAAACAAAGGAATAATAACTGTGATAATAAACGTAATGATACAATTTGATAATAGAAGAGAGTACACAACAGTAAAAATAACAATAACAATAATATTAATAATAACAATTATAATAATGTATGTACTGTACTAACAGATACAATAATAGATATTAATTCTATAAATGAAAACAGATAAATATAGTTCCATAAGAATCTGTATTGTTTTCTAAGGTACCAGACTGCACATACCCTTTAAGAAAATTAAGCTGCCTTTAGTTAATTATAGTAATTTTTAGTATATCAAGAATGCTGTTTAGATTACAATTAAATTTGAATTTAACTAAACTTTTACATGTATTAAAATAATACACAAAATTTTAGTGACCTCGAAGAAAGGCCTTGGTGATTCATTTAATATTATTTTTTGTATATATTGTATTTAAAACGTAATACATGTGATATACTACCATAATTCCTTTTTACATATTTAATTTTTATTTTACTATATATAGTATATGTATAATCTATAGAATTATTTTACGTACACATGTGCTTTATTCGAACTTTCGGAGACTTTTTTGCGCACACTTTATTATTTTTAGCTTTTATAATTACAATTTGACCATAGATTTTATATTTGAGAAAGGTAAAGTGAACGCATGTTGCTATTAATTACATAATTAGAAAGAATCATAATCACATCATGTGTAGTTTGGGTGATTTTATTTGTCAAAAATTACTACTTTCGCCAAAACCCTTACCTTAAACAGTGTCATAATTAAAATCACTACGAGGTTACAGTGGAAAAATTGGAAAGAAATTTTGTTCGAAGTAATTCGCCTCATGAATAGTATTTTTGTTAGACCAAAGTACATTTATATTTATTTATAATTTTTGGAATGACGAATGGCTATATCAAGCGTGGCGAAGATTTGTTGTTTAATGCTCTAGTTTGTGAAAATTAAGGACCGTGCTTCTCTATCCGGTGAATGACCAAAGTTTGAAGGTTCTGGGTTCGAACCTTAATTCCTCTTGAAATTAATATTTTCTATGGACCCTAGCTCCACTCAATCTTTTGTAATATGTGGCGGTAACTTTGGGGTAATAATAGGTGAACAATTAATTGGGCTAGCCTCGTTAGCAGTTCTAGTGCATTAAATGGCTCTAAATGTAACAGCTTATCCTGTATAATTTAAAAACTGAATTATTTACACACTAATGAATTTTAAAAATATGTTTTAAAAATCCGTAATATTGTACAAATATTTAAAGGGTTTCTAAAAAATAGAAAAACGTGTAAATCATATTTGTCTAATATGTAATGCTCAAATTTATAAAAAGGTAATATCAAATCTAATTATGAAAACGAAATGTTGGAAATATGGAAGATTAATTGTTCTATCTTAGAGGGTCAATTTTGTCGTTAATTCTTACATTTTTATATTTTATACTATCGAACAATACAAACAAATCATAAAAACCTGCTAAATTAAATGTTAGTAAACTAAGGCAACACGATAAGCTCAATTGTATTGTATATTTATGAGTGTGAAAACTTAAGTATGTATATCTTTTGTTAAAATCGTCTTTGGTTGTCTTATTTAATAGTAGGCTTAAGCTTCAAGATAATAGTAAATATAGTGTAAACAGTTAGAGTAAAGAAAGAAATGGGATAAAAGTGTGATTCCAATGTAACACGTTTTAGTTGACTTCTCAAAGGCTCCATTTTGGGTAAGGGTAAGTAATCGCAAGTGAAAAAAGATTATGAAAGCATGTTAAAGAGGTTTTTAATATTTACTTATAGACATGTGGAAGAGCTTTGTGTTGTTGACTTCATTGGTCGCCCTTACCGCGGCTTGCCCAGGTATTTTCCTTAATTTTTTTAAGTGTGTTATTTTAGAATAAAGTCTGTAAATTTGTAAATAGAGACAGTGCGGTAGTGTAAGGTAGTGGTAGAATTACCGATCGATAGAACGTTTCTAACCAAAGAAAATTTAAGAATATGTCTCCAATTTTCGTGGTTGTAATTATGCGAGTTTCTACATTTGATTTTACTATAAATTAATATACAATGATTTATAAAATATTAATTATAAAATTCATTTATTTTATTCAAAGTAGTCGCCTTCGGCTTTAATACAAAGTTTTGCACGGTCAATTAACATGTCAAGTTCATCTTTAGAGATGTCCTTCAAAATCGCTATCGATGCTTTTTTAATGGCTTCGGCGTCGGCATGACGCTGTCCTTTCATCGCAAATGTAGTTTGGAGAACAGATAAAAATCACTGGGGGCTAAATTCAGCGCATACGGTGAATAGTTGATGGTTAAAATGCCATTTGTAGTTAGAAAATCACTAGTAAGCGTCGAGCGATGAGATTGTGGATTACCATGTAACAAATGCAGCTACCATTTTCACGATAATAAGGGTGCATACAACGAATACGCTTCATAACGCCAAGATTATATACAGCATTGACTGGCTAGATGACACAAACTCTTTGTGCACTATGCCTTTCGAATCATAAAAACAAATCAACATTGTTTCCACTTTTGACTTCTCCAAACGGTTTTTTTCCGGTTTTTCTTCGCTTGGATGCTTCCATTCAGAACTTTGATCTCTGGATCATATTGAAAACATCATCGTCAGTTACAATAGACCTGAAGTTTTTGTCCTTTTTTGAGTCTTTAATAAAGTCTGTACAATGTTGAATTCGGTGCAATTTTTGACCATCAGTTAGCTTGTGTGTTATAAACTTTGCACAAATATTTCTCTGAATTGAATCTTTGGAAATATTTAACTCCATTCCCACGTGTCGCAGTGAGGATATCGGCTCATTTCTCATAAATTCACGCATAAGTTCCGTAACCGTAGATTTTTTTGCACTAGGATGTTCGTCGTCATTTATGTCCGTAAATAGTTTATACTACTCATACACACTTGTACGTGATAAACACGCATCATCATACACTTCAGTAAATGATATACCGAATTTAAAACAGAACTTGATATTTGCTTTTTATTCAAAATTCATTTTTCGACCAATGCCAAATACACGCTGTTACATTTCGCGTAATTTTTCTGCTTCTAATGATGCAAATGTCATGATACTTTGACATAACATTAGTGAAAGATCTACCTTACCGACGCATATATTTTTTAATAGATGGTGTCACCAAAAATTACTATTTTAAAAAAATTCGGTTTTCTCTGCGATAGACTGTGTGAGTCCATAAAGACTTATATACCACACGATTAATCATTTTATAATTTTAATAACGGTAAACGTGATTTGAAATCATAGTAACAATTTCAAGTATCTTTCTATTTACCTTTGACATAATAAATAATATTAACAAAACTTGTAATTCTTTTGCTACAAATCAAAACAAAAACTTTTTTAATTCACGTTTTTACTGTTTATTTTGTATTATACTACAGACATGGATTTGCAATAATTACAATTCTATAGCCTATTTGTGTGATATGCATTGCTATAAGTTGAATCATATGGTATATGTAATATTAGTATTAGTATGTTACATTTCCTCAGTTTTGTTATGTAGAATAAGTGAATATTTGTTTATATTTACGCAGGTATTATCACTGCATATCTGTTGTATACTCGTATATTGCTATCGGTTGATAATTCAAGTTTTTGATCTTTTACGCTAAGAGTTTATTGGGATCGAATTATATGGCTTAATTTTGAGTTTTAATTTATTCGTAATTTCGAGCTTACTTTCAATATTTAGGTTAAAGTAAGAGCTAATGATACGATTGTCCATAAACATAAAAATTAAATATACATGTTTGCTATAGTGTTTAAATAGAAATAGCCATAAATAAAGTAATTCATTGTTGATTTCAATACTAACTTTTATATTTCAGACAAAATCGTTTGCTATCTTGGCAGTTGGGCCCATTACAGACCCGGAGATGGACAGTTTTCTGCTGACAGAATAGATCCTTTCTTGTGCACTCACATAATATATGGTTTCGTTGGTATAAACTGGGATGGATCGATTCGTATTATGGATTCATGGCTTGAAATTGATCTAGGTAAAAAAATAACACATATTTAGTGTATCTCATTGGTTTCAATTTATCGATTTCAGGCAATTTTGCGAAATTCAATGCTTTGAAGAAAACAAATCCCTCTTTAAAGACATTAGTTGCGATCGGTGGATGGAATGAAGGTTCGACGACATTTTCAGCAGTCGCTACGAGTGCTTCACTTAGAACAGCTTTCGTAAAAAATGCTGCCACATTTTTAAAAACGTATGGCTTCGATGGGTTTGATTTAGATTGGGAATATCCAGCTCAAAGAGGTGGTGCAGCAACTGATAAGGTTAGAAAGTTTTTTTTTTGAATTGTTCTAGATAAAGTAGAATGTTTGTTTGTGTGTATCATAAGTATAAGATGGCAGAAATTTATTTGCGAAAGTTTATATAGCGGGATAACGAAGTTGATAAATCAGTTTATTAATTGTGTGATATGTCATTAACTAAAAGATTGTTTCTACCACTCGTTTGAAAAACACAATATATGCAAGTGCCGGCTTTTTCTAATAGTGTTATAAACTTATTCAGTGGCAGTACGTAAATCGTTAAAAATATCTTATTGTATCGTGCACGTTGGCCTATTTTACAATATATTTGTATTGTCTTATGTTGATGTTAATACAAGTTTATAACGTCCGTCCTTGTTCTTAATAGGACTATGAATCGCCTGTATTTTTTGCGTAACTAACGATCCTCTTGCTTGCTCTCAGGGTGCTTACCTGTTCAAAAAAATATGTGAGAGATGGGTGGGGTTCCCTGTTAATGTGGTGTAATAGGACGACACAATATTGAACCCCTGAAAGCCCTTTTGCCAATATTGAAGCAAAGGATCAAAGAAAAAAGCGTACGTTGTTCTGTTAATTAATTCCCTTTTAAAAGAAAGATAAGAACTAGAAACAAAATCTATACCACTGGGTTGCCATTCTTCGGAGAACTTCATAATTCCTCGATCATAGCTGAACCTATTTTTATAGGCAAAAGTGTTTATTCACAACCTGATCTGAGTCGAATGTTACACCTCGCAAAATGTTTTGAGGTCCAGCAAATATGGTGAGTACGGCAGCACATTCCACTCAGGATTAAATGATTGCTGTATTTATTTTTCATCACTAGTTGCCAGCCGCTTTAAGAATGGATAGTTTTTCTCACACTTAATTAGCATTTTGTAGATATCTATACGCGGTAAAACATAATGAAATGGATAACTTTTCTTTGTCTTTCTTTCAAATATTTGCTGGACTATATTATAGTGTTTATAGAACAACGAGGCGCACGAAAATGTATATAGTTTTAATTTCAATTACAGGACAATTTCTCAAAGATGTTGGCTGAATTTAGACAAGTGTTCGATGAAAAGGGTTACCTAGTAACCGCCGCGGTAGCTGCTGCTGCAGCATCTGTTGACCAGTCCTACAATGTACCCGACTTAAACAAGTAAGTTAAAATTTTACATTAATGTATTTTTTTCTAAAAGGTTTAATAAATGCAAGATATATTTTTTTCTTCTTCTACCTATTATAGTAGATATAAGATGTTCTATGATGTACATATGTGGATCTTAATCTATATTGCAATACAAAAAATCGAAGTTTATTTCTATACCACATTCCAAAAAAATATTCTAAAATTTTGATCTCATAATAATACGCTTAAAATAGGGAAAATACGCACGAAATTTATTTAAAACAAATGAAGATGTAGCATGTACTATATGTACGTTACTGACTTCTGTACCTTAGTATAGTTTAATGTAATAGTAGTTTCACTTAAACTTCATTGACAAAAAATAGACTTCAAATCAACATAATTTATTTTATTCTGTTAACAAAACCAACAATAGATTTAATATTTGTAGAATACTCATTAATTTTTTATAAATAGTCTATATTTGCTAGTTTACCTAAATACAGCAACTTTCAAGAACTTTGATCTTTTCTCCTGTAATCCATTCTTTCACTCTTTCTTTTATTTGCTTTGAGGCCTTGTTATGCATTAGTACCTATTTTAAGAGCATTTCGTATTCAGCATAGGGATACCCCTAATATTTTTCATTTCAATACATTTTGAATCATGATGTCCTTTATATAAAATATGGGACAATACGAAAACATTCCTATACCATGATTTGAATCCGTTGCGTTTCACCGTTTTAATTTTACATTGTGAATGCTAGGCACTTTGTGGCTGTTTTTTAATATATAAACCGCAATTTGGTGATCTACGTAAAGCAATGTTCCAAGAATATTTCTCTACTTAAAAAATTAAGTCTCGCTAGTACATGGCGCCTTTTTAATAATGGTAGTCTTCGCAGACTTCTTGCTACAAGATTATTTCTCTTAATCGTCTACGCTCAGTTAATACATTTAGGTGCAATTCAATTCGATTTTTATAGTAGCGACTAAATGGATCATATTTCGCACAACGTATAATTATTTCATCATTACGAGCAGTTGTTTTTTACGATTACGTGCTTCATAATTTTCTTGACATTTCAGGTAGTTTAAAATCATTTCCGCAGAACAGTTCAAAAGTTGTCGTATAAATGTATAAATACGTTTTTCTTTGTTGTAGTAATTTTCCTACCAATACTCATTTTTTCGCCAGAGCAATGCTTCTATTGGCTTATAATATACCAACGTATGGAGTTATATCGGAGTAAAGTAAACAAAAATTAATGTAAAGACTTCAATTGCATTACGAAGGGCGATAGATACTGCTATTGTGTTCAATATATCTCTAGTTCAATAATATCACTGGCCAACAAACTTCAAATTTTGGTTTTGCTATTAAGTGACGTATACTTCGTTTTATTGAAAACATAGGAACATTTACTTTAATAAAACATGGTTGGTCAAGTCAGCTTTAATTTTGTTTTAGATTTTGATGAAAAAAAATAACATACTTTAATAATTTGGTACGTAGACTTCCGCGGTCGTGGTCCATGCTATCTGCTTCTGGGTTTCCGGGCTGGAACCGCGTCACTAGTATATCTGCCGACGTTTCGTACCCATTTGTATGGGTAAACTGCTGCACTGAAACTGAGTTTCAGTGCAGTAGTTCAGCCCTGAAGATGTCCCATACAAATGGGTACGAAACGTCGGCAGATATACTAGTGACGCGGTTCCAGCCCGGAAACCCAGAAGCAGATAGCATAAACATACTTTAATGTATATTTCAAATTCTTATAATTAGAAATGTGATGAACTATTGCATTATCTTTTATAAACAACATCCACACTTTCCTTTCATAAGGCCCAATAGTAATCCACTAACGTTACAGGATTCCATTTGCCTTTGTATCGTTTTTCTATTCCAAAATGTCTAAGTGGAAATGTTCGCCGTGTTGATCACTAATGTTGCCCATATTTTCCAGGCGAAAGTCCACATGAGAACATAGAATGTGCACTTTAAGGGACATATTTTTGTATTTTGTTCATTACGGAAGTTTTGTATTTTTCTGCTTTTTTGTTTTCCAATAAACTGGTAAAAGTTTGTACCATAGATACCTACTCAGCTTTTTCCCGCGCTATTAATTTGATTTCTCGTATCTGAGGTCTAATAAAGATATCTTCATTTGGGAACTTTTCTAGAAAGCGTTTAAAACTGTCACCTTCTTGATCTAGTGCCTTATAAAGTTTTTCATGTGTCCTAGTTTAACGTGCAGAGGTGGTATTATGATTACTTTGTCTACTAGAAGCTGACATATATAATCTTTTCCTGGTATAAAGTTCTATCCTAGTGTCCAGTTCTATTTAATAAACTGATTTTCCCTATTACTATTATACCAAAGACAAAAAACAGCTGTCTGATTGCATATCCAAAATAATTGCAATAACTTTAAATTCCGCATAAATATTTCAGGAATAGTCTTCGTATTTTATCTTCTCTAACAAAATTTTTGGGTTTTCCTAAGTTTTCTTCATAGAAACCGCGTGATGTATTGGAATTGAATGCTAAATGTTTCTATTTCGTAACAAAATCGGTTTCAGGCTGATCTTTTTTCAGTTTCAAAAAGTTTACAAATATCATTGCAGCCGACCAAATTGCAGGCCATACTATAGAAATCAAGATTTTTATGTCCGTTGTGAAAAATACCAATTTAAGAGATTCCATTGTTGTAATCGCGACCCAAGTGTCCTGAAATAAGAATGGACTGATTTATCATTACCTTCAAAGCTAGCGTTATTACTGCTTTGACTGTTCTCGCTTTTTTTGGCAATTGGCGTTTGAGAAATTAGATGATGTTCGTCATGTGATTGGGATTTTTGAACTGTCTCTTCATAATCATGTTTTCTTTTTATACGCCTGTTGAGTCCTGCTATCTTATTAATGCAAAAATAGTAATTATAATGTTTCTTTTGATTTCTGTAGTGCATAGAAACAGCGGAAGCTAAAGAATGTCGCTGTCCAGTACATATTATACGAGTATGTGAACCTCGAGTCTATGTTGATTTTTGACGGTCACATTGAAGTAAAGTTTATAGGCTCGACAAATACTCAGACTTAACTTTTCGTTATTAAAACTCACTGAACTTATCCTTATGGCTCTGTACTGTTCTATTGCAGCGGAAGCTGCATCCTTTCTATAGCATGATCTGCTTATTCCCTTCCCAAAACGTAGTAACAGATCAAACTAGGACAATAATATAAACTTGCCCCTTGAGTGAACAAATCACGTCACGTCTGAAGAAGTCTCTACATGTATTTTCTCCATAACTAAATCTAAGCCAATACTGGCACTTTTCGAATAATTTGTATTTTGTATATATTGTTTAACTTTTTCGAATTTCCCTTTCGGGTAAAAAGTTTCAGTCGATAAGGAGTGTATTGCAGCTGCGAAGCATTACTGTAAGGGGAGATGTAATACGCTCCTATGTCGTTCTAGTAGAGAAACTGAACAAAATGATTGCAGAAAAACGACTTGGAATGGCTCATGAAAAATTCTCTTTCATTATGTGCCTTCTCATACCAATCAAATTGTTCTCGAAAAATTGAATTAGTAATTTGCCAGATTTAGTGTCAAGTGATTTGTCCTTATTCCTAAAATGACTTTCATTTAAAGTTAAAAAGTTTCAGCCGAATATAGAATTAATTGCAGTAACGGAGCAGTATTTTGAGAAGCTTAGGAAACGTCATTGTAAAGATGATACAAGGGCATTTTAGCATCGCTTGTTTAAATGCCTTGAACTTGAAAGGAAATATGCTGAAAAATAATAAAAAGCACATTCGTTTGATTTTGAGTCCTACTTCTTATCAGATCAGTGTCAAAGACAAATATAATAAATAAAATATATCATTGTAATTAATGATTTTTATTTTAGATATCTTGACTTCATTAATGTGATGACATACGATTTACATGGTGCGTGGGATTCTACAATAGGTCATAATTCACCTTTATACGCGTCTTCTTGCGACACAACAGAGACTCAAAAACAACTTAATGTTGTATGTACTTCGAAATATATTTTTCGAGAGTTGAAAATTTATAATTGGTATTATTTTAGGATGCTTGCATCGATACCTGGTTAAGTAGAGGAGCTTCGCCAGAAAAGCTTATTCTAGGTGTAGGAGCCTATGGTCGTAGTTTTACAGTAACGAATGCTTGCGACAAATTTTGTCAATCCCATTCTGGTGGCGGCACTGCTGGTCCATATACAAGAGAAGCTGGTATTCTTGGATATAACGAAGTAAGTTTCTTACTTTATTTACGAATCTTAATTTAAAGATTGTGATTTTTAAATGCATGGTTTGTAAGTATGTTTGAACTACTAGATAGTGCTTTGTCCGTTACAACCGAAATTGGTTTGTATATATAGAAACCAGTTTCGGTTAGAATAAGAATGTTCGTTTTAAACGTTATAACGAGGAAGCTTGCTACAACTGAATAACTGTTTCTTTCCTGTTCTTCATTTGTTTTACTTCTTCTGATGTAATAAATACAGTTATTTCCACTTCAGGTGTACATTCGCACGCTACTAAACAATCGTTATTTGGGTAACATACATTTAGTAAATCGATATACAAATGTCAATTTAAAATATCGATTTTAATAGCTTAGTTGTGTAAATTAAAGGACATTTCATCTTATTCTGAGGTTTTGTTTTGTATGCAATGTATCATTATAATAGTTAACATTTGCTATATTATGTCGAACAAAGGAAATTTGATTTCTATATCGGCATTCAACTAAGATTATCATCTGACAAAGAAATATTTTTGGTAATTCTGTTTCAGACAAGCAATATCTATGCTTGTCTAAGGTTATCATTGTGTTAGGAGGGAGAAAATTTTATTTAAAGTAGACAATAGTGGGTTGTAGTGGGTAGTATATCGCGACTTATTTTTCTGTTTCGTTTACAAATAAATCAAAGTTTCAGTTTCTTATTCCTTTCTAAAAAATAGCTGATAAATTCCATATGTTCTTGTTTCTAACATTTCAGAAACTTTGAAACGAATTCTTTTGTCTTGACGATGAGAAATAATTTTGTTCTTTCCATACCTATCACATTGAATATTATCATATTGACATAAACAAGAACGATAATCCTTTCTGTACCATTTTGTATCTATAGCATTTCTCTTTCCAAAATTTAAAAGTGCAGTTTAAGACAACTTTGTAAACTATTTGAATTCTAAACCAAATTTTCTGGACAGTTTTTTGTTGTCTACATGGAAACACTAATGGGAGGTCAAAAAAAAAATCGAATGAATTTGCATTTAATATTGAATCTTGCGGACGTATGATGTATTAGGCGGTTCTTGGTGAAACACTGTATATTTAAACTAAGCGTGAACAATACAACCACTTTATGTATTTCATAATATTTGATTGTTCCGGTATATTTGAACCGTTTTCATCATTTTAATATCCTGCAACGAATCAAGTGGTTATATTATTTAATAAATATACGTTGGGTATTTATAATTAACACATTTGTTCTAGATTTGCAAAAAGAGTCGTAGTACATGATTGTAAGCAAGTCATTTGTTCTAGATAATTGAAAAACTTAACGCAGGGGGATGGACTGTAGTTTGGAATGATGAACAGAAGGTACCGCATATGTGTAATGGAAACCAATGGGTTGGATACGATAATCCAGAATCGATTGAAATAAAGGTAATTATATGTACTTGTTAAATATACTTTCGGAATTTATTCGCGAGCACATTCTGTATATATAAACGCGCGGAGATACAAGTGTGATTTTTTGGTATACAATAACTTTACTGGCGCACGACTCAAATTAACGAGTTTCACATCTGCCTGTTGCCGTAGCGATGGAAACAGCACTTTGTTTGCATAGGTAGATAATAGTGTACTTTCAAAAGCTAGAGTGTATACATGCTACGTGTGCAATTGAAGGATGCCAGCGCTACTTGGGTGAGTCCGAGAAAAGTTCCAGGCGCGTAAGGATCGTTTCTTGATTCATGGTGCGATAGCATCAAGTACTTCATATTCCCGACAACTAACACAAGCGAGACGCGAAGGTGCATTAACTACCCGATCTGTACGGCAGCGTTTAGTGGATAGTGGATTGCGAGCACTGTGCGTTGCAAAATATTCCATTAAAACTGTAATACCATCGTATACGGAGCGAGTAGTACAAAACTAGACAATGGTGGCGTGTTGAATGGATACGTATCTTGTTTTCTGACAAATTCAAATTCACGCTGGGTGTGGAAGTCTCACGAATCTTGGTTCTTCGAAGACTTGGTAAGCGTCTAATCGATGCGTGCGTTTAACCACCATGCTCACCGGCAGCGGGGCATAATGGCATGGAGTGCTATTAGATATGGCAGACGTACACGTTTAGTACGTGTAAAGCTGTCGATGACGCGTTCCTGTTATATAGACGGAGTGTTATGTCCAGTAGTTTTCCCTCTACGTTCGATGGCGCATGCGTCTGGTTTTTAGGCACGACGATGTATGAAAACACGTGGTTCATGCAATATAGATCTTTATGCAAGAGTGTAATATATGAGTGCTTCCTTGACCAACTTGTTCTCTGGTTCTCAACCCGATCGAATATTTCTGAGACAAGATTCGGCGGAGACTTTAGCAATATCTGGTTCCTCTGACTAATGTTGAAAAATTATGGAGACGAGCTGGGACAGCATGGTTGGCCATCCCTCTACGCACCGTACACTATCTTATATTAGTTTAGTACTATTTGTTTACCAAATTTAATTGTGCTATGTTCACGTGTTCGGGGTATGTTCTAAGAACCAAGATTCGTGAGACTCCCACACATAGAGTGAGTCTGAATTTATCAGAAAACAAAATACCTATCTATTCAACACGCCACCGTTGTCTAGCATTGCACTACTAGCTCCATATACGACGGTATTACAGTTAAATTCTAACAGTTAATGTTTCTATTTTTATCTTTGCGTTATGTTCAAAATTTTATTGGAAACAAATGTTTTTTTAATTTTCACATTTTTAATATGTTAAATACCGCGAGTTACAATTTTGTGTCAATTGATATAATTTATTATATAAACTAGTACACTCATCATGCCAATCTTCAAGACTCCTGGATTAGCAGATGGTTCTAATTAATGAATAGCTAAGAATATGTTTTGAAGTAACGTAAGATTGACTTACTTCAGAAAAAGGTAACTGCGAAATCCATGATATATATATTTGTTTATTGTTATAGAAAATTTTTCTTCTAACATTCTTTTCGAATGAGAAATAGTTTTATTAACTGTATTTATCTAGATAATTTGGCGGGAAATGTGACTACTAGTACCGTATTTCGGAAATAATCCAAAAATGATCTCAAAATGCGTAAACTCAATTTGTGGTGTAATATAATATTTATTTTGAAAAGAATAAACACGACATTTTGGCAGATATGCAAACAAACTTTGGGTGTTAATGCTTCTTCGAAGATTATATACGATTAGAATGATTAAAAATACTAACAACGGAAATGATCAATAATATTAATTGTATAGTTTTGAATTGATATCAAGCAATCGCTGACTGAGTGAACGCACACATCATATTTTACACATAAAATTGGGTATGACCGAGCTGCTAGCAAGGTGATTGCTGTGAATTTTGAATTGTGATAAAAAAGTGAAAGTTATGCGATATTTTGAGGCTGTTTAACAAGAAACACACTGATTTTTTGCGAAAATTTATGGCGGTGTACAAAATTTTATTTTGTCATTATGCTTCCGAAATCTAAACGTTGATATGATAAATGGATATATCCTGGTATCCTTGGTAGTTCCAAAGAAAACCAAGACATTTCCAGGGACGAATAAAGTAACGACGACGGTTTTGTAGGCAAGCATTTTGATAGATTATCTGCAAGGAGCTAAATCTGATGTCACTCTAGTATATAAAGTACGAAAGCAATTTGCGAAAAACGACTTGGATTGGCCCATAAAAAAGTTTTCCTTCATTACGACAACGCGGCTTCTCAGAGCATTCATGTTGTTGGTGAAAACAAACAAATGAGATTTCAGTTTGCGCCTCGTTCATATTATTTTCCATATCTGTCCTCAAGTGACTTACTTTTATTTATTCCAAGAATTCAAATATTTCCTTTGCTTTTTGGTAAAAAGTTTTATTCGAATGAAGAATTTATTGCAGCTATGAATTAGTATTTTGTAAAATTTTATGAAGTATATTATTACAATAACGGTATAATGATACTTCAGCACTGTTGGACCAAGTGTGTTGAAGCTAAAATAGAATATATTGAAAAATTATGGAAAATTTAATATTCTTACTCATTTGTTTTATTTTGCGCCTCTCCCGTCATGCTACCCTTGTATCGATTAGTAAATAACTAGTTGGAGTAATTTTAATTATTTGTGTTGTCAATAGTTTTTCGGGATTAATACAATAAACTGATAATAATATTAAAGTTTTTTGTGAAAGACAACTATCTGCATAAAGTGAAAGTCATTTACAGCAGTTCGAATTTTTTAAATGTCTCTTTCTTAATAGGATAGTTTCTGTAGAATTATTTAGTGGCGCTTGTTGTGTCAGATATGTATGACGACTTTTTTGCATATGCATAAAATACTGGGTTTCTTTTAGTGTCAATATGCCATAACCAGGAGATTGGGTGGTATAATGGTTTGGTCTGTTGAAACAGATGACTTTAAAGGCAAATCTGGTAAAATTAATCCTCTTTTAAGCACAATAAAAGCTACCTTAGCAGCGGTAATATTTTTAACTTTTAGATTTCTTAAATATTTATTACATTGATATTTTAGGTAAGTGAGGATTGTACGACTGTGACTACTACAACAGGAAAAACAGTAACAAGTGAATATACAGAAACAGAAACAGTAACAGTAACAGGATCAGGAATAGGATCAGAAGCAACTACTACCGCCACTACTACCATCCCTACTACCACCCCTACTACCACCACTCCTATCCCCGGACTTGTCTGTAAAGCTGAAGGATTTACTAGAGATCCAACAGACTGCACTGTATTTTATCGATGTGTAGCTTACCAAAACTCTTTCCTCGAATATCGATTCGTATGTCCATCAGGATTGTACTTTGATACGACCATAGATAACTGCAATTATCCTTATTTAGTCGCTTGTTGATTTATTGTTAAAGTGTTATCCAGTGAATGTATAATGGTTGATTATGTTACGGAATTTCATAAATAGTCTAAAATATATTTTGTATTATATTGCATGAGTATATTGCAGTATTTTTTAATTACTAATTCCCATAATATTAATTTATTAATTTTCTTTATATATCTGACTTAATAATCTTAGGTTATAAATGAACAGACTTTTAAATTAAATAAAACGGATTACATTATAAGATAAGGAATGTCAGAGAAGTCACAAGAAGCTATAGGAAATTCATAATTAAAAAACTTTTATTAACTGACAATTACAGAAAATGTCATTAATTCAAAAACAGAATATAACAAACATATTATTATAAAAAAAACTATAACTATAACTCTCCCAGTAACTTGCACTCAAACTGCTATTATTTCAGTAAATACTTCCTAGAAAGTATACTTGGAAGTATTGATTATAAGCTATATCAGGACAAAATAATTCACATAGACAGAGAAATTGAGTAAGACATCAGATATTATATTTATCGACAAAAAACAAAGGACATTTTCACAACGATACGAAATGATAGAAACATTACACAAAAGGAAGAAGAAAAAATAGCAAAATATACGCCATTTTAAATCGAATTAAAAGAGCTTTGAAATTAAGTAATAATAATACTCTCGATTGTGATGTCAGTAACAGGTATTACAACGAAATAATTTCTTGATCGTATATAATTTCTAGAAATAAGTCCGGATACACACATAAATATACAAATATACAAAAAGTAGTTATTATGAAAGCAACAGCAATAGTCGGAATATTTCTCAATCGACTGTATCTAGAACATCTCAAAACAGTCATGATCTAATGAATATCCTTTAATTAATCAACACAATAACAATTATGAGAACAATTTAAAATAATATTTACCTTCTATACTACTTCTATACACAGACTGTCGCAGAGAAAATGGAACTTTTTTAAAATAGTAATTCTTAGTGGCGCCATCTATTTAACGAAATATGGGTCGTAAGGTAGATCTTTTACAAATGTTATGTCAAACTATGAATTTATCTGAAACGAGCCGAAATTCTCATTGCGATACGTGGGTATGGAATTAAATATTTCCAAAGATCCAATTCATCGCATTTCGACACATTATTTGGGGCTGACAAAGATTTGTGCAAGATTTGTACCACACAAGCTAACTGATGGTCAAAAATTGCTCCAAATTTAACATTGTACAGACTTGATGAAAGACTCAAAAAAGGGCGAAAACTTTAGGTATTCTATTGTAACCGGCGATGAGGCGTGGTGTTTTCAATATAATCCAGAGACCAAGCGGCAGGCTCTGAATGTAAGCATTTAAGCGAAGAACCGTAGACCGAAACAAAGCGGTTTGGATAAGTCAAAAGTGAAGACAATGTTGATTTGTTTTTATGATTCGAAAGGCATAGTGCACAAAGAGTTTGTACCAACTAGTCAAACGGTCAATGCTGTGTATTATCTTGGTGTTTTGAAGCGTCTTTTTGGGCATATTTGTCTTGTGCGTCCTCAATATCGTGAAAATAGCATTTGTTTGATAATGCACCATCTCATCACTCGACGCTTACCACTGCTTTTCTAACTACAAATGGCATTTTAAACATTAATCATTCGGCGACCACTTTGAATAAAATAAATGAATTTTACCAAAATAGTAAACTTTTGTTTTTATTTTAAAAAAGTTCTGTTTTCTCTGAGGTAGATACACATCCTGTCTCAGTGATAACGAAATTTACTGTGAAAATAAAAAATGCTATAAAACTTGTAGTAATTACCGTTTTAAAATGGACAATGAAATCATACAATATCATTCGAATACAGCCCGAATTCAAGCCTATCGATATGTGTACGTGAATGGAGTGAACAGTTTCCCGGCGTTAAATTAAGGAAGTTTGAGAAAAACGTACGTCATAATAATAATAATGATGCAGGACTTTTGTATGCACCACACACACACACACACACACACACACATATATATATTATTTTATAGTAATGGTTATTATTTATTTTTTTAATACATCCTCACCTTTTTATTGTATGTTAAATAAAAATCAGTAAAAATTAATCTCTAATAAGTCAATTACAAATATCATTAATAAGTATTTTATCTATAAATTTATTTTAGCATTTGTTACGCAGATCAGAACGTCGTCAATTCCTGAGAGAATTCGAAATAATGCTGTAATTAACTTGGTTCAAAGCTTTTGAAAAGTGTAATATGTTTGTTGTCCAACTCCTATCACTACTACAAATTATATTGATCTATGTTTTTTGTCTAATTACGTTAAAATAATAGCGTGGACGTGAGAAATTTTTTAACCCTACATTTTGTAAATTTTTTGATTGTTAAAACATGCAAACTTTTACAATTTAATTTTGATTTAGAATATAATTAAACAGTGGATCTGCTTCAAGCTTTTTATGAGTCCGAAGACTGAAACGGTGACGATTCAAAAGGTTGGTCGCTTTCAATTCCTGAACGAGTTGAATTTTGTATACTTTTAAACCAAGAATAGAAATAGGCCAAGTTGTGGTATACGACAAGCCAAACTGTTGAGATCTACATATGTCAAATCGATTCTTCACGGTCATCGCGGACACTCTCAGCTACTGTCGCTATATTTTCTTCAACACGTGATGGATGTGGTCTATTTGGTCACGTATTATCCAATAATGAAAATTGCAAATTTTTCGACGGTATAGGGAATTGTGCGTTCGATGGGCCGATTACATAGACCATAAGTTGCTCTAAGTATATGTAAGACATTTCTCATGGAACGCTGATTTTCATAATACAGCTGAATAATTTGTAGACATAATAAAATGTCACACAATACTTAATTTAAAATAACGTGAAAGTTTGACACGACTCACGCTTTATTTGTAAAAAAATCGCTATTGAAAAGGTACATTATAATGAATCACCCATTACTTAGAGAATGAATGTTCCGTGTTTAATTTAATATTCGAGCACTTAAAATACAACACAAGCACACGCATAATTAAAAACGAAATCGTGTGTAAGTTTTCAATATGACATTTAATGTGCCGTATTGCTTGATGACTAGATGTTGTTTACAATTGAATACATCGCGATCTACAATGTTTACTTTACGTACCAGCCATGAACATGGCTCAATACATTAGTACGTGTAAGGAAGTAACAGAAATTATTACTATTACAAATTTGTTGAAATTCGTTAGCGATAATTAAATAAGCCGAAAATAAAATAAATAAAAAAAAATCAACTTTTCCAGTAATTTATTATAACCTCCAATTACTGGGAACGTGGAGTTAAATCGCCAAGTAGTTCAAACTTATGCTTAATATAAATAAAACCGAAAACTTGGAATTGAATGGAATTTGACACGTTTTTAAATCTCATGGGAGAATAGGAGTACGTGTAAAAATTAATTTCCGCTAATGTTTTTAAAGGATACAATTGGCCACTGAAGATTGACATGTTTTCCGATTGTTAAATTATTCATAATGGTTGTATAGAAAAGGTATAGATACGCGTTCTTGTATAACACTACAAGAGAACTATTGTAATACGTACGTGTATATATGCCGGTCATTAGAATACACTGAAAAATATCATCGTCCTTCACCTTAATCCTTACATGGCACACGTTTTTATTTTTATAACAGTTATACTCGTTCAAACATATTATTCGAAACGAATATACATACATTACTATAATAGTGACTTTACGGGCTCCTTAAAAATGGCCTTAATAAGTAAACAACTCTATTTTATTTTTATGTAATTTAATTTTTATTTTGTTATTCAAGGACAATGGAGAATAACAATTAAAAGTATTTAAGAATGTGATAGGATGACTTATTATCACATACAAAACAGCAAACAAATGAAGTTGTACGAAGCCCCAAAATCACCAGATATGAATTCTCTTGACTTCTTTGTTTAGGTTTTTTTGAAGGAAAAAGTTTATGCGACGCCTCCGGCAAATGAACAGTAAATAATAAATAGAATTAACGTCACAATACAATTAATTACCCCAAATATGTTGCAACGCGTCCTACATTCAATTCCACGAAAGTTACAGCTACATATATCTCCGAACCGATGGCTACCAACCAACATTTACTTTAATTGTCATTATTATTGTTATTTTAATTAAATAAAACTCGTATTTTGTCATATCATTCTTAATGATTTATTGATGGTTTTATCCCATGTTGCTAACTGGCTTAACAAATGACAATGTAACATTTCTGTATTCGGACTGTCGATTCAGGATTAATCATAGAATCGCCTTACCTGTATATACATATACACATACATATATATATATATATATATGTATGTGTATATATATATATATATATATATATATATATATATATATATATACATTATATAAATTGCGTAAAAATAGTCGATTACCAACTGGTCTGACTTGGAAGCGAGATTATCTGTAAATTGTAAATAGTGGCGAAAGACATACTTAAGATTTAACACTATATACGAATGATAAAGCAGTTCAGAAATGTATAGTATGTACACACAGTGGAAGAGATTCCTTGCGCTAATGTCTATGCAAATGTTTCTATCATGGTATGCGAACTAAATGTATTTGTCTCGTATAATACATTGTAAAAGCAAAGTAGCCTGCCTCATTTTGACATACTACATAAATCCAATATTGCCTGAATTATACGACGGTATGGTTAATGTACACTTAGATAATAAATAGAAGTTTTGAATCGTGGGGTGCTTTATTTCTTTTTATTATTCAATATATTACAAGTGCTGAGCGAATTGAAGTCATCGAAATAGTAGAAAGAATAGTATTAGCATTTTTGAAATAAGTAGAATATAAGGACATTAAACCAGTGGTGGCTTCTCAATTAGATCATTTTGTCAACGACCATCCAATCATTTCTGATGCGGTATGAAGTATAAAAACCCAAATAATTTATTACAATTGTTTTCCATCGATGAGTAATAAAATAGCAATTGTCGAACAGATATAATTTTAGTCGTTCCCCATATGACTTTATATACATAATTTGTCTATTGGGCTGGCAATGATCATACTATTTCAACCGAAATGATTAAATTTTAAGGTATTTAATGATTTATACATTGAAAGGAAATAGAATAGAAATCGCGTTGTGTTGAAAGTTAAAAGAGCGAGAACTTATAGTTCTCTCGTTTTCGGGGAAAAACTAATTTTATTTGTGTAAAGCTACCAAAGTTAAGATAACTAAAATACGATCAATTTTTGTAAATATTACTTGATGTTTACGCAACAAGCAATATCAGAAAAATTAATGATTTTATTTTATGACAATAATATTAGACAACTTTCCAATTTTAAGGAACACGTGTCAAATTATTTTGTAGATGTTAAAGAGCAAAGAATTGGTTCAAATTTATATTTGTTTAAGATATCTAATTAGTAATTGCAACATATTCATGAAACTACTTTAATTATTTTGATTAAAAATAACTTTTATTTCAAATTCTATACGATCTTCTTATATCTTTGGTCAAGAGCTGCTACTATGTTATGTCTATGTCTAGTAATTCTGAAAAACCTTTTCGTTCATGTAGATGGAACATTGTTATAGTAGTATGTACACTCCGCGCAACATGAATAGGACCAACTGCATATATGACATTTGTAGTTGGTATAAACATGGTAGCGCGCTGGAATTGTTATTTTCGAAAATAAGAGGGTTGACAAAAAGATGTATGTAGGTACCAAATATAATTTTTGTAAAAGTCAGTGCAAATGTACGTTACTAATGACAATAAGTAGAGTAATTAAACGCCACTTGAATACGACCAATCTACAAAATAAAAGATTCGTTTGCAATAACAAAATACTTTATTGTTCAATAATGAGTACTTTTGCCATTATTTCTTATAACCTCAAATAGTCGGGATGGAATGGAATTATACAGGGTTCTCAAGTAGTCAACGGGAAGTTCCGCCCAACTTCGTTTCAGCGCCTGCTCTAGTTCGTCAGCGCAACTGAATTGGGTAGCATTGGAGTACAATTTACGCGACAACCATCCCCAAACATTTTCTATGATGTTCAGGTCGGGGTCTCCCCCGACCCGGTTCTCGATTGGCGATGGCCAATCGAGAACCTCCATGCCTTGTTCTTGAAACCAGCGTCGAACAATGCGCGCGGTGTGAATACTGGCATGATCCTGTTGGAAAATAAATGGCCCACCTGCCATAACGTTGGAAAATTTGTCTTTCACCTGTTGCAGCAGCTGGACGTACTTTTCCGAATTCTGTCTGCCCTTCACTATTACTAAATCAACAGGTCCGTTATAGGAAACAGCTCCCCATACCATGACTGAACCAACATCGGCTCGCCGTCGTGACTGAATCACTTCATCTTTACGTAAATCGTGGAAATAATAAGAAAACCCATCCGGGCCATCTAAATTAAACTTCTTCTCGTCACTGAAAATAACAGTTTGCCATTCTCTTGTCCACCCCATTTTTGCTTGAGCAAACTGAAGACGTGCAGTGCGCTGAAATTCCCTTAAAGGAGGCCGTCGTTTAATTTTCAAACGTTTTAAATGCGGACAGGTCTTCAGTAACTTCTGTACAGTTCTTACCGATGCATTCGTTCCAACGTTATTCGCGATTTGTCTTGCCGTTAATGCCGAATTCGATGCTTCGCGTAATATGGTTCGACATTCTCTCTTAGTTGTAACGGATCTTGTTCGCCCTTTAAAACGTTTTCCATAATTCTCGGGATCCCTAATAAAATTGTTCACAACCTGGTGTGATCGACTTATTTTCTTTGCAGTAGCCCTTGAGGAATACCCTTCTTGATGGAACGCTTTAATTTTTCCAATTTCTTCCATACTTAAGCACTTCTGTCGTCCCATCGTTGCACAATACCTTTAATTACAGATGTTTGTTTATCCGGATACACGTTGTAACTCGACACTCATCCGGTAGCTTACTATTAAATACTGGTCGTATCCAACCGGCGCGGTGCATTTTATATGTATGTAGTACTTACGTCACCCAATGCATAACGTTAGGCACTATTGCGCAATAATGTGTATTATTTGCCATATCATACCATTACAAACTTGCATTGTATTTTTAGTAAATGAATTGTTTTTCAAACCACCGAAAGCTTGCAACAAGTCGGGTGGTCCTATTCATGTTGCGCGGAGTGTATACGTCCTAGTAGCTAGGCAGGAAAGAAAGTAGGTAGAAACCTAATTTATGTAAATAAAACTAACATTAAAGTCATTTTAGAGACAGATAATTCTGTAATTCCATTTGTTTGTATATTAAATTCGAAAACGAAAAAGTCTATATTCGAAAGTTGTTAGTTATAGTGGATTGTAAACACAATATGAATAAACTTGATCTATTTTGAATACAAAATATTCGTAACTATCTTTCTGTTGTTCCAGTTTTTCTTACGCTGTTTTTGGAGATTGATATATTCTAATTTGTCGTTATTGTTTTTTTCTTTCAGTCTTTATTATTAACTTGCAATTGCAATTGTGACAGTGTTTTTCACTTTTATTAACATTTTTTATTAACTTTTATTTTGTTTATTTGTTTTTCTTGTTACCTTATTTCCATTTCTTTTCTTCTTTTTTGTGTGACACATCTTGATGTACATACATTTTAAATTTTACTGACATATTACTTATTTTAATGTTTTAAAAATTCATTCACTTTTACCTCATCACTGTTTTCTTTAACTGACTTTCCAAATTAATCCTAAATTTTTTCGTTTGTAATTTTGATTAGTTTTGAAGAAGTATTTGAATTTTCTGATGATGAGTAGGCATTTAATGTCAGTTGAAAATAGACATTAATTATTATAGTTTAACATATTAAAAAATTAGAACGCAAAATCTTTAATATGAGACGTAATTGTGTTGTAGTTTCGTCTTTTTTAAATTCTACATCATATAACAATCCAGAATTACCCACGAGCAATTATTGAAGTTTTGTCTTTTTAAATTATAAAAACATAAAATGATATTACAATTTTTTAGATGTATTTTTATCTGATTTGCTAATCCTTTCTTAAATATTAGTTTTTATAAACCTATTATATTATATGCATTACGTATAGTATGCATACTAACATTTCTCATACTATTTATTTGCACACATGTCATCTACCTTCGTTAAGAGTTCTTAAATCATCTCCATTAAATATAGTAAACTTCATTGATGCTTATTTGAGTTTCCGGAAAAATTTTTATTATAAGTTTCAATGAAAATATATTCATTACAAGTAGTTACTTCGCCCTCGTTGATTCATTTCATATACAAAGGGTACTAGGAAAGTTCTACACCTCTCCATCCTCCGAAACCATCACTGGAAAACCGCCTCCCTTTTAGCTTCATTTCCACATGCGGGAACAGTGCAAAGTCGCAAGGAGCAAGATCTGGACTGCAGGGAGGGTGCTCGAGAAGATTCAATCCTGTCGTGGTCAAATATTCGGTGCAGGCTATGGCGCGGTAAGCTGGAGCATTATCGTGATGGAGGAACTAGGTGTCCATTCTTGATTTTGCCCGCAGGTTCTTTATAGATTTAATGACTTTAGGCAGGCACTGTTCAGTATACCACTTAGCTGTAACTGTTTTCTGTGTGTCCAAAACGACGCGTTCAACAATTCCACTCGATTTGAAAAATACAGCTATCATTTTCTTCTTTACAGATCGGGATTCTTTGACAATTACGAGTGTGTCGTCATCAGCAAAGACCCAAACTTTGTTTTGAGCTTTGGTCGGCACCCAGAGAGAACAAAGTTTCTTCACGTGCAAACTATCATGCAGAATCGAACGAATTGCTGGTGCATTTAAGCCTGAAGTACCCTTTATCTGTTGGTAGGTCACTCGCCTGTCCTCGCCAAGCATTTTCCTCACAGTAGTAACGTTTTCCTCCGTAACTAACGTTGGTAGCTTTCCCGGTCTCTCAGCATCCTCCACAGTGAAATTTCCCCTTTGGAATTCTCAATACCACCTGAATATCGTTGTACGATGTGGACAAACATAGTGCAAGAGTCGTTCCTTCGAAACACTGGTCTATGTTTAAACCATGCATGAAATTATAACGCAAAACTGCCTTTATCTTATTTCGTAACGACGATGCCATCGCAAGCACTTTACACTCTTTCTGCTAATAAATAACTGACCCCATCGACATGGCGCGGCGGCTACTATGCACGCGTGAACATGTCTCAACATGCAGCAACAAGCAACTTCCTACGATTCATTGTTGCGTCATATTTCAAAACTTTCTTAGTACCCTTTGTATATTAATTGCGGTGTCTTGCTAGGAAAGAATACGAAGTCGATGTTTCATTGAAATTGTCAACTATCAATAACTCCACAATAAATAGACCAAAATTATTATTTCTAATCTGTTTTTAATTATATATAATAATAATTCTATACCTATCGCATTGTCTTGTAATTGGAGTTTATATGCGAGGAGTAGCTAGTATATAGAGTGGGCGCCATTTAGGCAATATACCCATAGCAGTATGAAATGTCCACTCTAAGTTTCTAAAAGCAGACGATACAAACAAAGAGGGTCGTTAGCGCTTTTTGTCAGTTTGTGAGTAGCGATTGAAATGACAGGTGTATAAGCGTGTTGTTGGAATTACGTGTAATGTTAAAATAGAATTAGATTGAATGCTTTGTGAAATAGAAAATTTTTTTGAGTTGGTTTTAGGAACTGTTGCAGGAGTTGTCTATGGATGAGGGAACATTGAAGATCAGAGGCCGAGTTGACCTCTCATAGTAATAGAAAAAGAAAACATTGCGAAAACGTTCGCTGATTAAGCATTCAGATGATAGCGCATTGATAAAGAGACTCTCTAAGTAGTTTTGCGCTACCGATCGAAAATGTTCAAAGCCTGTGCCAAAATGGTCCACAAACATCTCAATAAAGAACGGAAAGGCGTCTGAAAACATATTTGTACTAATGACAAATTTCAGCAAATTTATTTTCTAGTAAACATTCACGGCATGTGACGTGACATGAATTTTTCAGTACCAGGCAGAAATAAAAATACAATGAATATATTAGAAAACGAGATTGAAAATGAAAAAGCAAGAAAAGCAAGTTGAAATACAATGTTGATCGTTATCGATCAATATCAGTGGTGTGGTCGCATTTGAATGGGTACCATCAGGCTAGACAGTCAATCGATAGTATTACTGAGATGTTAGCCGAGCTGGGAAAATGAATGAAGAAGAAGAAGCTCAAGTTATGTAAGGACAATGTGTAGATTATCCATCTGGGCCCGCTCCAGATCATACTGGTTTGTCCGTAAAGTGATTTCTTGTCGAAAAGAAATTCCTCGTGTGGAGTCAGCCACCCAATTTGTTAGATTTAGCTCCGTGTCACTTTTGTCTGTATCGGCATTTAAGGAATTCTTATCATACCATGAACAAGTTAAAAAATAAAATAGTGCTAATGAAGGAGTTGATACATATAGCGCTGTTTCCAACCATAGAAAATTCTATTGAAGACGTACGTAGACAAGGAGGGGGAGTATGTCGAAGGAAATAATAGTAGAGTTACCAAATAAAAAACAGTTTTTTATAAATAGTGTAATGGCTACAGTTTTCATGCTGGAGTAATTAACTGATGTGTAGATTTAAACTAAAGGAAGTGCATCTTTAAAATTACATCGAAATTAAGATATGTTTACTACAATATTGATAAAGGGTATTCAATGCATATTTTAACAAGCAATATATACTCCAGTGCGCGCTGCATGTGAAAATAAACTAAAATGAATTTTTTAAAAAATATGAAACGAACCACACACATGCTACGCGAAACCTTCGTAATATGCATCTTGTGCCCCCAAGAACGTATTTTACAAAAATACAAAAAAATGTTGTTCACCATTGCGTAAAAATATACAACCACATACCGCTTCGAATTAAGAGCTTGCCGTTGGCCCGGTTTAAAATTATTTTTAAGTTTTGGCTAATAGAGCAAGAATTCTACAGTGTGGAAGATTTCTTTAAAACAATTGTAGACATTGGCATATAGCATACGTCAACTGCACGCATATACATGTATGTATGTACATATACTTACTATCTATTTTAACTTGTGATTGTTTTTTCATTGTTATATATTTTATACTTATGACATATTCTATGTTTTTTGACATTATCGAACGTAATAAATATTATTATTATTATTATTAATATTTGCATCTATCGATACAATGTGTGCATTTTATGAAATATTTAGTAGTAATTATCCTGAGAGCCCTAATTAGTAATTGGTTAAGAAAACGCAAACATTTTGGCAAAAATTATTTTACTTTTCATCGTATTTTTTTGCAACTTATTATATTTAGTCCACCGATAATGAAGTCACTTCATTCCTTCAGAAAAGTTAGTTTTTATCAAACTTTTCGAAATATGTGATTTCAATCGACCCAAAATTCTCGCTGCCTAGTCAAACTTTCGAGTTGGTGAAATTAGTTTAAGGGGATCAAATCTGGCGAATAACTGAATGCGGAAGCAGTTGGAAATGTAGGAAAAGCATACGTTCGTTTCTTCTTTAAGTGGAATGTGTATTGCCCTCTGCAGTTGATATGTAGGGGTGCATAGTATCCGCTCGTTTCGTTTTCTTTGAGAAGACAATCAATAAAAAGAATCCGCTTGTGCCAGCCTCAGTCCATTGTTTCGATTGTTATTTCATTTCGGGTGCATAATGGCGTAGCCAAGTTTTATTAATTATTATTATTCGGCGTCAAAAGTCTTTCGGATCATGTCACTAAATTTATGGATAAAAGGCGATTTTGTTCATGTTTGTGGTACAGTCATAATGCGGCACCCGTCTTATACATAATTTTTAATACTGAATTGATTACGAAATAGCGAAACTACTGAACCATATGAAATGTGTAGAGTCTTTGCTCGACTGTCATCTAGCACTCTACCTTCTATTCAAAAAATAAGCCTTCTTAAAAATACAAGTGCACGCAACAACTGTTATTCAGCACTTTACTTTCTATTTAAATAAAATGCTTCCTTAAAAATCCAAATAAATACAAATTTTAACAGTTATGTTTCGAAGGTTGTCCAAAAAACAAAAAAGGTTTCCTTCTAGTGCTGTCCTCTTTCGTCAGGGTCACAATATATTCATTGGTCCGTGTAAAAATATAATGTACTATATGTAACATTATTCTAACACAGTCTTGAAAGTTAACTTTACAATAGTCGTAGTGTGAAAGTGGAAAGTTATTGATTATTAGATTCAAAATTAAACTGAGTTATAAAAATGAAAGTACTCTAATTACAAAATTGCTCAAATTGTAAATACTCAAGTCTTTACTTCTTAAGTAGTGGACTTTTTACCAAACGCATTCTTTTTCAGACGGATGACATCTTGAAATTTGTTTTTAGGACATATATGTATACATATATATATATATATATATATATATATATATATATATTAATTAATTTATCAAAATTAATGATCATTCAGGTCGTATTAAAGTACGAGCGGTAACAGAGAAACAAGATAAGGCCATACTGAATTTGTTTAGAAGAAAACCAGAATACATATTACCTCAGAGTCAATACAATTTGGCAAAAAACAAATTAATGTTTGTTTTATGACTATTAGAAATCGTTTACGTAAGAGTGGAGTTGTTTATTGGACCGCCATCGAGAAACGCGTCGCATCTAGACAAACAACATTGATAGAGATTGGTTTGACGTTGTATTCGCATATGAAGCATCTTTTTGCGGTTTGATCAACAACAAAGAGAACTTGGCCTACATGATAATAATAATTCAACGCACAGTAAAACACTCAGTAAACGACTATGTGTGGGATTGTTTCAATAGGTGCGAATTTGGATCTTTATACAGAAAATTTGAACGCTGCTAAAATTGTATCAAAAGGTGTTGTAACTTCTGCAAGAAAGTGGTTTGGTGAACACAACCATCAGTGCATTTTGTAGGTGGACAACGATCCAAACATCAGAGCAAGCGCTGTATGGATTGGAGGCTGAAAAATTGTATTACAATGGTGGAATGGCCCTCTTAGAGTCCATATGCGAATCCAATAAATAACATATGGGCAATTATGTAGCAAAAGCTTCGTAAAAATCGTTATACATTAAAGCAATTTAAAATTAATTTACGTAAAGTATGGAGGACACCCACTTCATATGTCGAAAAATTAATGGAAAGTATGACCAATCGCTGTAAATTGATTATAGAAAATAATGGAGGTTGGAGACCATATTAAATATACTGCGTGCTAGGAAATGTAGTGTAGATTTAAGCTGTACGTAAATATTTTTCAAATAAAGTCATTTTGAGTTTTACGAATTTTTTTTCTTATACACTCTTAATATATATATATAATACTATATGGAGTTAAGATTATTTGATTTTTCAAGTAATTACATATCTTTTCAGAAATTATAGCTGCATTTGTTTAGTCATAGCATTTCTCAGTATATCAAGAATGTTATTTAGATTTCAAGTAAATTGGAATTTGTCTTAACTTTTATAACAGAAAACACATGCGATATGCTAATTCTTTCTTACATATTTAATTTTTGTAAAACTTTATTACATTATATAATCTGCTCATTTATTTTATGTATACGTATGCTTCGTTTGCGTGTGGGAAAATGTTTGGGACAACTGTGTTATTTTTAGCTTTTACAATTACTATAGATAGATATAGATTTTAATAACTGCGAGGTCGAATTTTGCGAAAGATAAAATATTTGCATGTTTTAAAAAATACTATAAGTGCGTATTAATTATAATGCGTAAAATACCAGCCAAGATGAAATATGAACATTAAATATCGATATCTAAGAAATACCTTATTTTAAATACAAAATATGATTTCCTTCATGATCGCTGATCTTCATCTTGAAATATTTGCATTTTAATGTTTTACTGGCTTTGACAAAAATATTCCGTATAGCAACTGACACTTGTATAATTAAGATCAACTATAACTACAGGGTTACAGCTGGAAAATTGAAACAAAATTTATATTTTGTGATTTTTCCCAAGTTAAATATATACAGATCGTGTGGTTTTTTCTTCACCCATATGATATTAGTTATATCGCACAATCTCAAGTTCTAAATTTATATTATTTATTTAATAGATATATCGAACTTTATAAATAAAAATTAAACAATTCCATATATAAAGAATGTTTAAACCTTTGTTGACTGGAAAATGTCAACTAGATATCCTAAAAATTAATAACGTATTGGCAGAAAAAAACATGCGTGGGATGTCTTCTAAGTTTGGCATAGTGGGACACAGAAGGCGCTACAAATCAAATGTCGGTACTTAACATTTACCTCCATCTTTAGCTAACCTAAATTCAAAGATTCAGTGCGATACGTATAGTGTTGTAGCTACAACGAACTGTCAAAGTTGACAATTTTGTTGAAAAATGAAATTTTTCGCAGAATAATTTTTTATAATTTTCGAAGACAATTATCTCGACAAAAATGTCTCGCCGAGTTGGTTTCTGTTTTCGTCAACGAAGTACCACATCAGTCAACAATTTTTCGTTGGTATAGAGAATTCAAACGTGGACGGATTAGTCTTAGCGACGGTCCAAGAGCAGCTTCACCAAAAACGGCAGTCACTCGATCCCGTGCGCAAGATTATCAAAGAAGATCGACATGTGACAGATAGCCAGATTGAAGCATTATTGGGGATTTCAAAGACTTCAATTCAAAAAATTTTTTATAAAAATTAGTTTTCCATTGGATACCGTATTTGTCAACCGAAGAACAGAAAGTAGCTAGGGTGAATTGGTGTCAAAAAACTCTAGACCTCTTCAACACGAGAAACTATAACAACAGGTACAACATTGTCAGTGATGCTGAATCTTGGATTTACTTACAGGGCGAAGAAAAGCCGACAAAAATTATCCGTTCTCGAAGTGTCTCCAAAAAGATGGTCGCGACATTTGTTTCGAAAGCAAGTCATGTAGCAACAATTCCGCTACAAGATCAAAGAACTGTTATTGCCGATTGGTATACAACCATTTGTTTGCCGCGAGTTATCGAAGAGCTTCGAAAAACTAACGCCGAACAAGGAATCATCCTCCACTATGACAATGCAAGTTCGCACACAGCACGAAAGACAATTGAATTTTCAAGGCAACAAAACGTCAAATTGTTGGACCATCCTCTGTACAGTTCGGATCTAACTCCCAATGATTTCTTAACCTTTCCGAAAATCAAGCGTGATAAAATGCTCCAGTCGTCAGAAGGAGCATTCGATGCCTTCAAAATACTTTTGACTTCACCAACTAATGAGTAGAACAACTGCTTCTAGAGTTAGTTCGAGCGCATGCAAAAGTGCATTAATCTTCGTGGAGAATACTTCAAATGAAGTCTTTAAAAGTTATCTACTGTTTTATTCCAGTTTTATATGCAAGATTTGAAAGACAATCCACGTATTAACTTAATTTATATTTTTGGGTGAATAAAATACTATTTCCGAAATTTATAATTTTTGGAATAATTAATTTAATTTCTGGAAATGATTTGTCGTTTCATGCTTCATTAAGGGCCATGTTGGTTTAATTGGTGTGGTTGTTAGATTAGAAGTATGAAAATTCCGGGTTTGAATTTCGGATCACTTTGAACATTGATGATGTGCTCTTGGGTCTACCTCCAATCAGGCTGTTATGAAATAAATACAAGAAGGTAACTCTGCCTACTTGCGAATATCTATTCTTATTATGTGTATAATTAAATAATTTGTTAAAATTAAAACATAAATGATAATACACCATTGAATTAATATTAAAAAGAAATATTTCATAAAACCCTAAAGAAAAAATACATAATATGATTAACTTTTCAGTAATATTTGCACAATTAGCAATGTACAAACCTGTAAAAGTACTAATTCTCATTGTAACTGTGTAAAGCATTGAAGGCCATTTGTCCTTTTTGCTTATTTTACACATTTTTGTATTTTATACAGTTGAAAAACACAAACAAATCATAAAAAATGCGCTAAATTAAATGTTTGTAACTTAAGGCAATATGATAAGCTAAATTATTATTGCATATTATGTGTCTCTTTTTACAAAATCGCGTTTGGTCGTCTTTAATAATAGGCTTATGTTTCAAGATAATGTAAATATAATGTAAATAGTTAGAGTAAAGAAAGAACGGGATAAAAGCGCGATTTGAATGTGACAAGTCTTAGTTGATTTCTCAAAGGCTTCACGTTGGGTAAGGGTAAGTTATCGGAAGTGAAAAAATTTTATCGAAAGA
Source organism: Dermolepida albohirtum (assembly GCA_031893035.1). NCBI lineage: Eukaryota > Metazoa > Arthropoda > Insecta > Coleoptera > Scarabaeidae > Dermolepida > Dermolepida albohirtum. The sequence goes on along the minus strand of JAVIWB010000555.1, from coordinate 1,058,290 downwards.
CTTATTAAGCAGGTTTCTAATTTACTTATAGACATGTGGAAGAGCTTTGTATTGTTGACTTCATTGGTCGCCCTTACTGCGGCTGCCCCAGGTATTTTATTTACTTTTGTTAATTTTTTTATTTTATAATAAAATCTGTAAATTTGGAAATATTGAAATAGTACTAAAGTACAAGTTAGTGATAGAATTACCGATCGATAGATCCACTATTATATTTTCATTAACTTGTTTCAAAACTAAGAAAGGATAGGTTTCTAATTTTCGTAGTTGTAGTTACGCAAGTTTCTATATTTTTCTTCTAGTCTACACTATAATAAAGTGGAGAAAACTTTACGTACATACAATGCCATTTTATGCAACCGGTTGCGACTTCCGCAACTTAAATATCGTTGCTTTTATCCAGTCATAGGGCATTTGCTCCTCCACCAAAATTTTATTTATAAAGATTATTAAAGACTATTTTTTCTTTTAAAACTTTTCCGACGTATTTAATATTCTCTGCTGTTACTTCTTTATGGCCAGAACATTTGCTGTTTCCTCTTCTGCTGGATCAAGATTTTTTTTCTTGATTTATTACACTGAAATATTATTTTCATCTTTCTAATGCATTTTTTTACTTGCATTTAGCCAACCGTCACTATTTCTACTGAAACGAACCCGTTTCGACCATCTTTTCTGAACTCTTTATTGTCTAAATATTGTAAAAATTCCTGACTTTCTTCTTTTTATATTTTTCCTCTGTCTCCAAATTCCTTTTCGTTATATTTTCTTTTCTTTTTTCTAAGACATTTTGCATACCTGAATTATCCTTGGTATACTTTCTTATCTTCCTTTCTTCCATTCTGTATATATTTCGTTCCGTATTCTTTTAGTTCTTTCTTAATTCTTACAAAAACTATTCAGGGAATCATATTTTTTCCTTTTTATTATGAGTATCTTTTTATAATATATCGTAACCAATTAAACTATTGTAACTATAGTAACCAAGCAAACTATTATTATTACAAATCGTAATTATAATAGACAATTTTGTTGTATTCGTAGTTGCTGAATATATAATGTGTGATATATGTATGTGTTATATTAAATTGTTTTATATCTGCTTTCCAAGTAGATTATTACTTATGTACATGTTTTATTCGACATCTTTTTTGGTTGATTATTTACTTGTACATAGAGTGTGCGCGAGCGTAAGTTCATATACATTTCCGACTTTTCAAATTGGACATTCTTTTATTATGTGGACTATCTTTACTACGATTCACCATATTTATATAAAATTGCTATTAATATATCATGGCTAGATTGGTGTCGTTCAAATGACTAGACTTTTTCAGGATATTTGTATTGCATTTAATGTATACCAAAAAAATCCTTAAGGTTCTCGATTTAGTTTCTAAAACTTGAGTGCTGAGCGACAACACATTTTTCAGACTAATTTTTTGGATATTAGGTGTTACGAATGAAAGTAGATCTTTAATAAGTAAAGCTATGGACCGATAATTTATGCTAAATAAATGTCTTATTTCTGTTTACTTAATTTTCATATTTAGCCTAGGTCAAACTAGTAGTATGTTACTTGAAACCGTAGTAAGCAGATGTTTCGCTCGCATTAAAAATAATAAAGAGAACTCCTCTTATCTTTGCCCTATCACGAAAACCACAAGTTTAATTAAAATGTTATATACACTAGGCATAAAATTACATTAAGTCTATAGAAATAAGTGGAAACTAATAGGTTCATAAATTCAAGTGATTTTCTAATTGATCCAATAGAAGTTTATTAATCACAATTACTTAATACAAGTAATTTAAAAAGTTTATCAAATATTCGAAAAGAACTTTAATTTTATTACATTCACGTTCTTTCCTAGTTAAATGTCTTTTAAATATGTACTATTTTATAAGATAGACTTTTCACCAGTTTATCATAGCTCATGATACAGCTTTCGATCATTACCAACTTGACTAACTTTTCATAATGCATATATATCCGTGGTTTTGGATTGGCGCGTACTAGTAGAAGTTATCATATATACAGAGCCTTTCAGTCTTTCTTTTCAAGTATGTGCACTATTATAGTACAAAATTCCCTACATTCATATGAACATGAACAGTCCCTCAAAGATAGAATTTGGTCCCTCTGCTTTTTCTTATTTACACAAACGATATAACTTCAGTGACTTCTCGTAAGAAACTTTTTTGCTAATGACATGAATATTTATTATAATATTTAGTATGTTGAGGACTACCTTACTCCGAAGGGAGTTGGATGTGTTTGTTGGATCGTTTAGAGATAAGCGTATTTGTATTGAATTGATTTGACTCGTAGTAGTAACTAACATTAATATGTACATAGATTAATAAACTGACGTGGCCTTTATTTGATGAAAATCTATAACAAAATTAAACACAAAAACTCAGTTGTGTGATTTTCACAAAATATTATTATTAAAAAATAGTAACAATTGTCTATTTCTTTGGTTTCAAATAATGATAACTTTATCACTTTATTTTCAGAACGTAGAATGATGAACTCTAAATTAAAAGAACGACAACAAGTATTTAAATGTACTGTATAGTTGGAATTATTTTTTGTTATGATTAAAACTTCTTTTGTGTTCTGATATTCCTGTTTTCACGGATTTTCCAGTATGATCGATATATATCTTAGAGCAAGCACCACAAGAGAGTTTATACACTCCCGGTTTGTTGGATATATTTATTCTTTCTTTGTAATTTCTAATTAATTTTTCCTAATATTTTGAAAAGCAATATAAACATTACGAGGGTGGCCGTTCATATTCCGGGAATAGCAAACAAAAAAAAATTATTATAGAAAATAGAAAATTTTGATTTTCAAAATATTCTCCCTGAAAATCAATGCACTTTTGCATTCGTTTAAACCAATTCGAAAAGCATTGCTGCCACTGTGAAGGCGGAATCTCCAAAATACGAGTTTTGAATGCCTCAATTGCCTCTTCCGGCGTAGGAAATCATTGACCACGAAATTTATTCTTCACGTGTGGGAACAAAAAGAAATCACAGGGTGCTAGATCAGGGCTATACGGCGGATGGCTCATCAATTCAATGTTTCAATGTTGACAGCGATCTTAAAGAACATCTCTAAAGATGATCTTAAAAATTCATTTGACATGTTAAATGACCGTGCAAAATGTAATAAAGTCGAAGGCGACTACTTTAAATAAAATAAATGAATTTTACCAAAATGTAAGCTTTTGCTTTTACTTTAAAAAAGTTCCTTTTTCTCTGAGTCAGTTTGTGTAGTTCATTATTATTTCATATTAACTCTTCATTTAATAGATAAAATCGTTTGCTATCTTGGGAGTTGGGCCCATTACAGACCCGGAGATGGACAATTTTCTGCAGATAGAATAGATCCTTTTGCCTGCACTCACATAATATATGGCTTTGTCGGTATAAACGGGGATGGTTCGATTCGTATTATGGATTCATGGCTTGAAATTGATCTAGGTAAAAAAATTAGAAATATTTAGTACCACGTTGTTTTCAATTTACCGATTTTAGGCAATTTTGCGAAATTCAATGCTTTGAAATTACAAAATCCCTGTTTGAAAACATTGGTTGCTATCGGTGGTTGGAATGAAGGTTCGACGACATTTTCGGCAGTAGTTACAAGTCCCACACTTAGGACTGCTTTCGTCAATAACGCTCTAAATTTCATAAAAAAGTATGGCTTTGACGGCTTCGATTTAGATTGGGAATATCCAGCTCAAAGAGGTGGTGCAGCAACTGATAAGGTAAACGCGTTTTTATTTTTAATTATTGAGGAATATAATCCATCGGTAATACTTTTTACTTTAAATATTGTGATTAAATAAGTATATTGTGAAACAAATTTAATTGTGAAAGTCTATGAAAAAGGGTAATCGATTGATAAGACTGGTTACTAACTAACTATAAAATTCGTTAATTGCATCGTTCTTCTTTCATTTAACTCTATGTTCGTTATATATGAAATATGCTCTTAACGAAAACGTGTGAACTATAAGGCGCTATTGTAAAAAGTTATTTATTTTAACTTAATTTTATAATTGTTTAGTCACATGTTGAAACATGTTATTAAAATCTAAGTAGCTGTATCAAGGATATTCGAATGGATCCATACATTTGTCTAACTCTGTATGTATTAACACTAAATTACATTCAAAAAAGTGATTGCAGTGTTGTAAAGTCGTATGTAGTGCCACATCCGTACAAGTGTACAGTAATTGGTGAGCCAGATTAATACTTACGTTTACATTGTTCTGGAAAATGTGATAGTGTAAAGTATTTCCACGTGCATTCGCCATTAATAATAACAAGGAAGGCACTCCAGAATTCAGATTTTCCTGGTTTACACATATCTAATTACATAACAAGAAAACTGGGCTCGACAAATCTAGTAAATTGTTTAATTTCAATTTTTTCAAATTCTGTCAAAGTTAGTTTTGGTTCCCAGGCAAGCAACTAGACTTGCTAACACTTTTCATCTTCTGACACCTCCAAGGACAAGTGTACTGATTAGATTGCCTACGTATAGAATATGTGACTATTTTAACAACTTACCGGCTATGGATATAAATTATACTCCTCTGCCAACAATACTTAACCAATACACTTACCACTTTTGTATTCTATGAGTGGACGTGCATTCTTTATATGCTTGGTGGTACATATGTATGATGTACAATACTAAAATCTGGTTTAGTTATAAATTTATACTTGGTACATTTAATTCTATGTAAATTTAGTTTTCAGTGTATGCTTGCAATATTGTAGATGTTATTTGATATTGTAATTGTTCTATAAAAGGATCTGTTGGGCAAATATACAGGGTGTTTCAAAAAGAATATACGTATTTCGAATGCATATACATATTTATTAAACTTTAAGACATACGAATACGAAACTTTACACACATATTTACGAACCTCTCAAGTTCAGATTACAGGTGTTCAATATGTCCTCCATCAGCAGCACAAACAATATTACATCGATACTCAAATTCCTCCCATACTCGGGCAAGCATGTCCTTCGTCACTGATGTTATGGCAGTACGGATCCGGTTCTTCAACTCTTCCAGGTTCTGTGGGAGTGGTGGTACATAAACGTTGTCTTTAACGAAACCCCAGCTGAGACATGCTAAGTCGCCAGCTCCTTGACGACCAATCCAACGGTTCGGTAGACTTTCATTCAGATATTCACGCACTTGGCGACTCCAGTGAGGGGTGTCCCGTCTTGTTGAAAAATGAAGTTGTTTTGCGTGCAGCCTCGGAAACAACCAGTTTTGTAACATAACGAGATACTGCTGACCGTTAACCGTGTTTCTATCAAAGAAGAATGAGTCGTAAACAGATAATTGGGATATCGCACAAAAAACATTGATTTTAGGCGAATCTCGTACATGTTCAGTGGCTGCATGTGAGTTCTGTAGACCCCAAATTTGAACATTGTGTTTATTTAGCAGACTACTAACATGGAAAGTCGCTTCATCACTGAACACGATGCGTTGTGCGAAAGTGTTATCATTGTCAATAGTATCATGAATTTCGTTACAAAATGCCACACGTTTCCGTTTGTCATCAGGACGCAGAGCTTGTAACAACTGTAACTTGTACGGCTTCATAACCAAAGGACGTCTCAAAACACGCCAAATTGTTGTTGTAGGCAGTTGTAACTCCCGACTGGCACGACGAGTTGATTTTGAAGGATTACGTTGGAAAGCAGTTTGAATTCGTGCAACATTTTCTTCAGAAACATGAGGGCGGCCAGTACTCTCTCCTTTACATACGTATCCTGTATCTACAAACTGTCGATACCATCTGCGAATGTTCCACCCGTTGGGAGGATCAATTTGGTAGCTCAGCCTGAAACGTCTTTGCACTGTAATAACGGAATTGCACTTCGCAAATTCGAGAACACAAAATGAATTCTGCTATTTTAAACATATGAAAGTTACCAAGGGACAACTGACATCTAGCGGCTACTAAATAAACTAGACTATGTATTAGTTTCTCCAATAGCTGAGCCGAGGCGCAGCGATCTGTAGTTTGGACAAAATAATACTTTGTAATACGCATATTCTTTTTGAAACACGCTGTATATTACGATTAACGAGCTCTGAAGGTTTCTAGATGATAGATTCGTTCAAATTATCCAACTGCCTATATCCTATGCTAGGAGCATTATTATTATTAATTAAGTGTGTGTCTCAATTCTTCTACTGGATACTTTTTTTGTAAATGTGACATAAGCTTTGAGTGAGTTAATAGTTTTTATTATTAAATCGAACATTCTAAGTTTTTAAGTTATGAATGATATTTGTTCTATATTAATACCACTCTGGCGCTTGAAACACAAATACTACAACAAGTGTACATCAAAATTCTATACACTGACAATAATTCCAGAACACAAAGTAATATGTATTCATGAGTTAGAGGTACTTGTAGATGTTTTCTGTAACTTAGTTTCTATGTTAAACATCGAGTTGTTGGAAAAGTTATGGTGAATTTTTCCTGTTGGTCATCAACCATTTTGTTAATGTACAAAAAGATTAAACAATTATTTTCTTGCATCATTTTTTGGCGTCTCTCGGTGGGCTTTATAATTACCTTATAGAAGAGTCTATTTTTATTTGCGAAACATTTTAGATGGTACCGGTTCAAAACCTCATTTAAGTCGACCGTTACACCATGCAAGGTGTTTTGGAAAAAACCCAAGTGCTTCTATTTATTCAAATTCTTGGCGGGCTATCAAACTTGTGTGTGGTGTCCCGTTGTCACCATGAAATATCGCTCTCTTACGATTAATGAGCTCTGAAGGTTTATGGATGGTAGGCACATAATCTTTCTGTGATAAATCTTTGCTTACGACGTCATTTGAAGTTGAAGATTCGCCTCAAATGCCATTGGAATCAATATCGTTTTATAACCGCACACAATCCACTTCATATCATCTGTTATTGGTCGCTTCAAAAAAGGATTATTTTTATTAATGTTTATACGTGCTGTTATGTGAATTTCTTTGAGCACATACGGAACCAATATTAAATCTGCTGACGTATTCTAGCTTCTTCATGTGGAGGTTACAGCTTTAATGATGAATGTTTAATATTTTTGGAGTCTCTTGTATAGTGTGCCATTGGTTTGATTTGATCAATTTTAAGTTGTCATCATCAAGCTCTTGATCAAGGGATGTTTTTAAAAATAAAATTACCAAAATGGAATTTCATGAAATATCCTTGGCATTTATCTACCTATAGATTACTGTTTAAATCGTTTATTTTTTTTTCAAAATGATGTTAGAATTGCTAGCTGTCATATGACATAGCATAAAGTTCGATGTGAACCTAATCTTATTTTAGTTCTCAATAACGAGAATTTTCATGTCGAAAGTCGTTTTAAGAGACATTTTTAATTATGTAACTGTTGAATTCACTGAGAGATTTATATTAAACAGGCGACTATTTCAAATTTTATCTGAAGATATTAAATCGGCGTTTGTTAATAGAACAATATGTTGGTGAGACTCAACTGGAGTCAAGTCAGTAATGATCAACCTACATTGATTGAATCATTGCCACAGATTTTGCGACATGCATGAAGTTTTAAAAATGATTAGGCGATGTGTACATGAAATGCTTGAAATTGTTGGATAGCCTCATGCAATAGCAACCTTTCCTGAAGTGTATAGTGTTGTGGATGGACCTTTGACTTTCGTTGCGTGAATATCCCAGCGTTTTATAGACTAACTTGGTAAACACTTCACTAATTGTTGTTTGTAACCGACGTAAAGTTTTATTATATAAACTCTAATTAGCTTGGCAGCGTACATGGTATTAGGGCGTACTCAAAAGTTTCTAATCTAAAAGAAGGTAGTAGAAGACCTTATCTTAATTTTTTGCATTTTTGCGATTCTAAATAATTTCTTGTTGATCCCATTTCTTGACAGCTAGGTTGTGTTCTTATATCTATTAACTCATTAACTTCGGCGAACATATTTAACATATCGTGTGATTGATTTGGTTCTTTGCTCTGTTAATTAATTTTTTTCATAAAATATTACCGCTTCCAGTTTATAATTAATAGTTTCTAATATTGAATGAATGAATTTGAATGCCTCCCGGCAGAAGGTATCCAAATTGAGAGTATTCTTTCTTTTCAAGTTTTTACAGGGTTTAATTATTACGATTATAGAAATATAATTTAAATATGCGTATGTAAATTTATATATTTTAATTTTCATTTCAGGATAATTTCTCGAAGCTGATAGCTGAATTTAGACAAGTGTTTGATCAACATGGTCTTTTAATAACCGCTGCGGTAGCGGCTACCGGAGCATCTGTTGATCAATCTTACAATGTGCCAGACTTGAATAAGTAAGTTAAAATATTGAATTATTTTTAAAGATAGAAAAAGTGAACTCTAACGAACCAATAAAAATTAGAATGCGGTTGTTTTTTCACGAATTTTATACATGCATCGCTGTTTACATGGTTAGCAGATGATATGTTCGAGTGCGGGAAAAGTGCTATAAGTACTTTCATTACTATCCGAGAGATGAACATGTAGATCTCTCCTATTACCTTGTATTATCGTCTCAATAGAAATAAATTTTACATGATTTTAGTATCGAATATTTTATCAAATATAATACACTTGTCTATTTTTGACAATTATAAAAATATATGATACTTATTAAAATTAGTAGTATTTCTTAATATGTAGTTTAAGTGCGTCACTATGATTAAGTGTTTTTGTTTTAGATATCTTCACTTCATTAATGTAATGACATACGATTTACATGGTGCTTGGGATGCTACAATAGGGCATAATGCACCTTTATACGCTTCTTCCTTTGATGTAACAGAGACTCAAAAACAACTTAATGTTGTATGTACTTCTCAATGTATTTTTGAAACTTGAAATTTTATAACAGCATTATTTTAGGATGCTTCTATCAATGCCTGGATAAGTAGAGGAGCTTCACCACAGAACCTCATCTTGGGCCTCGGAACCTATGGTCGTAGCTTTACAGTAGCTAATGCTTGTGGTAAATTAGGTCAAGCTCATTCTGGTGGTGGTACTGCTGGTCCGTATACAAGAGAAGCTGGTATACTTGGATATAACGAAGTAAGTTTGCTACTCGCAAGGACTTATTTGCGAATATTATTTTAGGAACACGTAATATTTATTTGAGTTTTAACACATGCATTTTGTTTATTATTTCGGCAAATTCAGATAATAGTTAACTTCAGTTATCATATTCGAACTGGAAAAAAAATGTGGTTTTATACTAATAGAAAGAAGAAGGAAAACGACCTGTATACCAGGATATATGTTATGTATGACAATTCTTATTTTCTTCATTTGATATAATTACTGCTTGTTACTTACTTTAAAATTTGTTTATGTATTTTTCCAAAACTTATGTATATCTATGGCATCAGTGAATTTAGAAATACCAACATTAACTATTTTAGGTTTCAATTCGGATGATGTTCTTTAAGCTATCATCTGCTTAAAATCTTTTTTAACTATAGGCATTGATCTCGTTCCCCTTTTCCTTTTCAATGACTGTAGATATGCACCGCAGCATTATTATTATATTTTTAATTTAATGGCGAAGCAAAAACTTTGTACTAATCGATAGGGATAGAATTGGAAGATTGCTTATTGACACAAGTAATCTTCCAATTCTAGTGACCTCCAATGTTTAAGAAATAGAAATGATATCACTATCGCCCGATTCAAATTATATCTATCATACATAAAGTTCTTGAATATGTATTATTTAAATGTAAATACGGCTACGTTTATAATGACTTGTTAATTGCTCAGCATGAGTTCATTAGGAATAAATCCACTAGAATCAATCTTTGCTCGTTTGTCAATTGTGTGCCAGATCTTCTTCATGTTCGAGTCAAGTAGATACAAATTATATTGAATTTTCTAGGGCCTTCAATCAAGTGGAATACGATTTAATTCTTAGTGTATGAAATTATCTTGACCATTGATATTGTTATGAAGGCTTGTGTATGAAATTTGACTTTATGCAATTAGTCTAGGAGAATTATTTCTGGAATAGTGTCTTTCTGCATAAATTAATTGGAGGTAGCATAACGGATGCTAATTTACTGAAGTCTTTATGCTTCAATGTGCAAGAAATCGACTAACATTTTCGTACTATGACCTGATGCTCACCATCAGGTTTTAAATCTGCTTCGATGATGTGTAGAAATGTGAAGAAAGAAACGCTGCAAGAAAATGTCGTTTTGGATACACAGAAGACAGTTACAGCTAAGTGGTATACTGAACGGTGCCTGCCTAAAGTCATTGGATCTATGAACAACCTGCGGCCAAAGTCAAGAATGGATACCTGGTTCCTCCATCACGATAATGCTTCAGCTCACCGCGTCAAAGCCTGCACCGAATATTTGACCACGATAAAATTGAAACTTCTTGAGCACCCTCCCTACAGTCCAGATCTTGCTCCCTGCGACTTTTCACTATTCCCGCAAGTGAAAAAGAAGCTAAGAGGGAGGCGGTTTTCCAGTGATGAATACCTTCTGCGGACTTGGGACAACGAGTGTGCTTTACTCCCTAGTGAAACTTGGCAGAACTGGTTTAAAGATTGGTTTCAGAGGATGGAGAGGTGTATTAAGTGATTACTTTGATTGATGATGAAATTACTTTGAAAAAATTAAATAAACAAAGCTGTATTGCAAAACTTTCCTAGTACCCTTCGTACATGCTTCGTGTTACCTCGTAAGCAAATATTGAAATCAATTTGTTTAGTTCTGATATCAAACAAAAATGTAATATTTCTGTAAAATGCTTCATTTGATAGGAGACATAGTTTTCCTTGTTCTTAAAAATAGTTTAAAATTTGTCGTCGTAAAGTTAAAACTTTTATTAAAACGTGTCCTGTTGACAGCCAGCGAACCCTGCAGTACTACGGTAGATCAACACTGTACTTTTTCTCGGCTAAAGTGAGCATCAGCGGAAATTCACGATGGCGCATTGCATTGATCATATTAGCCATATATTTTCCTCTTTTTGTACCTATTTGTGTAAGCTGTACTTATTGTTAAGAAGCAAACATTAATAAAAATGTTTTATTTACAACATAAAATCATAGCAAATGTTGGAGTTTTCGAAGCAACGGTCGAATGAGAATTTAAGCAGAATGTTGCGGATCGGCTAAGGGCGCTTTTAGTACATAGAGAGTAATCCCAATTTTTGGAGTTCTGTGTAATATCTGCGTATGGCAACGTTGCAACCTCAGACCCATGCATTCCCCACCTCCGATTTAGGTCATTGTAGAAATTGTTATTAATTTATTTGTTCTAGATTATTGAAAAAATTAATGCAGGAGGATGGACTGTAAATTGGGATAGTCAACAGCAGGTACCGAATATGTGTAGTACAAACCAATGGGTTGGATATGATAATCCGCAGTCGATTGCAATAAAGGTAATTATGTATTCCTAAAAGATATTACATGTGGTATGAGTTGCTTTTTATGTTTTGTTTTAAAGTGAATTTCAAAAATTGTAATATATGTATACATTTCGCTATATGTAATTAATAAATTCAGATTTTATATGTTAATGATGCAGGGACTTTCAAAAGTTAAAATTATATTGGAGATATAACAGGCCTGACGTCATATATAATAGAATACAGTTTTATGAAATAACTGGTGTTTTTTTAAGAGCTTGAGAAATTTAAATGATAATACGAGACAGAAATATTGTTGGAATGAAATTTTTTTTATTATAATCTGGTAGATAATTTCATGGCATTTATTTTACAAATATGATTTCCGGCATATAACCGTCGCGGCTACGAGTTACATGGTCCGTTCGATCGTTTCAATTTTTGACTACTTTTTCCAATAAATCTGGCCGTATGGCGTCAATGATGGCTTGAATATTGGCTTCCAATACTTCAAGAGTTGCTGGTTTGTCAGCATAAACCAATGACTTAACATAGCTCCATAAGAAGTAACCCAGAGGCGTTAAATCGAACGAACGAGGGGGCCAGCGAACAGGACTACTTCTGGCAATAAAGTTGTCACCAAATTGATTGCGATAAATCGATTGTTAAACGCGCTGTATGGCAAGTTGCGCCGTCTTGTGGGAACCAAATGTCGTCGATGTTTAGCTGATTATTTTTTGTAAACAAAAATTTAGTTAGTATGGCTTGATAGCGCTCGCCATTCATCGTAACGGCAGGTCCTTCCACATTTCAAAAGAAATAAGGATCGATGATGCCGTCAGCGTGTAAACTGCACCAAATAGTCAATTTTAATGGATGTAATGGTGATTCGTTAACGGCTTGAGGATTGTCTTCACTCCAAATACGGCAATTTTGCTTATTGACGTAGCCATTTAATCAGAAATGAGCTTAATCACTTAATAACACAATTTGTTGATAAAAATGCTCATCATCAGCCAGTTTCAAATGAGCCCAATCAGCAAAAATGTGACGTAAACGATGGTCGTTTGGCTTCAATTCTTACACGAGCTGAATTTTATAGGCACGTAAGCCAAGATCCTTACGTAAAATTTTCCACGTAGTCGAAGGACAAAGGCCAATAAGTTGAGAACGACAACGAATCGACATTTCGGCGTCTTCTTCAATACTTCGCGCTACAGCAGCAATATTTGGCTTGTTGATGGTTTTGAATCGAGAAGAGTAAAATTAGTGCGAAAACTATCAATAACTGCACGAATTGCTTGCTCACTAGGCCGATTATGTTGACCGTAAAATGGACGAAGTGCTCCATGAACTTCGCGAACAGATTTATTTTTTTCAAAGTAAATTTCCACAATTTGGAAGCGTTGTTCTGGAGTCAAACGATTCATGATGACTTGCCAAACCTTACTGAACAGAAATGTCAACTCAGTTTGACATTATCAGCTGTCAAACCATAGTTATCGATATCGATAGTTCTCATGCAGCTTAAAAAACACCCATTACATTATTCATTATTTGCTTTGTGTTATTATGATCTTCGTTAGTTTGGTTAATCATTTCCATTTCTAAATTCTCTTAATTTGTCCTTTCTTCTTTGTTCTTACTAAATGACTGAACGCTCTATTTCTACTCTAATTTTACTATCTTTTTTGGATATTCATTATTTAGCACTTTCTTGAGATATTTCATTTCTATGGTAAAGATCTTTTGTCTTATTATTGTATTAAAATCCAATTTTCTCGTCCGTGCAATAAGACAGATAAATAGTTTAGGTTCTATAGACTGATATTTTAGTTTTATTTTCTGTTATATTCTTATGTTCAAGAAATTTGTACCGAGGCGAATAGTGGTCTAATGACCGACTGTATTCTCTGTTTATTTCTTTTTATCTCCTTCCCGTGCTGTTAATTATGCTTGCTAGTTATCTGTGGTTGTTAACTATGGCTTCTTTTCCTATTCTTGGTATTTAATAAATAGTAAAATATATACCACTTGCAAGAGATTTGGAATCAAGATGCAGCAAGAATAGTATCGATTGTGATTTCACTAATACGTTTTGCAATTAAACAATTTTTCCATCACGGACAAACTGTAGTAATAAGTCCATATATACACATAAACATACAAAAAGCATTCATTACAAGAACAACAGCAATCGTCAGAAAGTTTCTCAAATAACAACCTGACTAGTATCCGTCATTCGATCAACACAATCGCTATTATAATAGCCACCTTTAAGCAGGTACACAAAATATCGTAAAACTTATAGTAAGTACTGTTTTGTGATGGATAATAAATCGTACAATACCAGTCGTATACAATTCGAGGTTAAATTCTTAGAGACGTGGGTTGAGTGAAAAGTTTCTCGACGTTAGACTAAGGAAGTGTGAGGAATCTATGCCATAATAATTTTATTAACTCATCTGATCCAAAACAACATTAATCAAGGCAATCAGTCACAAATACATGTACATACAATATATAATTTAAACCTACAAATATAACAATGTACTCATAAACATCTATAGTTAATAAACATTTTAAAATTGTTGCAAACATTTCACAACTAAAAAGTCTTTTAGGAATTTTTTAAAGTATCTGAGGTTATTAATTTCTTTAATATGCTTTGGAAGCCAATTTGTAGTACATACTTACACAATACGAAGATGGTAATTTCTCGAAGGGGGTTCCGGTATGTGCCAAAGATCTTAAATGTGTATTGAATCGAGTGTGATAACTATGATATATATTTTTTTTATTTTCGTTATATTTCTTTACACAAATATTTACTCTGTATATAAATATGCTAGGCACTGTCGAATTTATTACTAATGGAAGTATTTTTGCAAGTCTATCTCTGTTGCAAATTAAACATTATTGGTATTATTAGTTTTTACGCCATAAAAAATCGTTTTTGAAGCGGAAGAATACCCACATATTATTATATTATATATACCACTAATTCAAAACATAATAAACTGGAAGCAAGTACTTATCGTACAAGGTGGATTTTAGTGTAAGTAATGCATTGTAGACATTATTTAGTTTTCCAAATGTTGCCATTGTACGAGCCATTTAAATCTTTGATAAACATGGAGTCCCAAAAAAATTGACTTTTATTAATTTGCTAATTACTTTCCGCACATTTTTGTAAAAATACATACACTGGGCCTTATTTTTCTTTTGTTTTTCTAGCACCACTCTTTTTTCATGCCTATTTTCCGTTCCAACTGTCGGGCGTATTTCAAACCATAACCACGGACGTATGGTCCGCATAGTTGAGCATAAGATCAGCTGATTTAATATCTTCTTGAATATCGTTTATAAACAATAGGGAGACAGTTGAACCTAGGGCAAATTTCTGAGCAATTTTCTGAACAGCTATAGTGATGTACTGTTACTTTTCTGCCTGTTAAGAGAAATATAAAAAGTTTAATTTATTTTTCCTGATAGCAAGACTGAACAACTTATTATGTATAAATTCTTTTGACACTGCAGCAAAAACTTTTAAAAATTTATATAACGTCCCTATCATGCATATTTATGCCAATTCGTTAGTATATTGTATAGAGTGTATGAATTCATAAGTGTCCGTTTCCGTAGATTTATTTCGTGTAAAAGCATGTTGGGCAATGGAAAACAATTTAAATTTGTTCAAATTTTCGAGCCTATTTACAACGATTTTCTCCAAACTTTTGATATTACATTTGGCAGTGATATGGACTTATAGTTGTCTATATTTTATACATTTACACTTTTATACAACGGGATAACATTATTAATCTTTATTCCTCCTTCATTTCTTTTATTAACGGTATACGTTAGTGGTTGTGAAATATCTTTCACAATAGCCTGAGTCAGTAATGGTATTAATCTATCTGGTCTAGCACTTGTTCTGTTTTACAAATTCAGGACAATAATTATATTTATATTATTGTATACTTTGTCCCAGAATAAGGAGTGATTCAAATATTGCGCCAAAATAGTACATATTTTTAAGAGATTTTATTGGTTCTTGAACTGAACAAGCAAGTTTAATATGAATAAATGAATGCCAGATATCCGTCATTTTTCATAACCTTTAAACGTTTAATTACATTTTTGCATTGTTTTATTTTAATAAAATTTAATTTTAATTTTGGGATAGGTTGTACATATCAATCCGAAAAGTAACGTTTGTACAATCATACTTTCATTAAAACGATTTTTTTTTCATTTATTTTTATATAATGAAGGAACAGATGAATGTTGTTGACAAACTACTAGATTCACAACTGTTTATGCTTTATTTTTATGGTAAGTTACATTTTTGAACAATGTGTTCCGCATTTTAGTGGGATATTTAAATCACTCTCTCTTATTCTGAGACAAGGTATAGTAGAAGCACAATGTATGGATTGAGAAACTGATCCGTAATCGTACAGTCCACTGGCAGACTGTCTCCAAATACGCCTTCGCTTTCCACTCTGCTGTATTTGAAAAATGTTTGCAAAACGTAGAAACTGCTGTTACTGTTGCAATTGTTTTTATTTTTTTCTATACTTAAGAATGGACATAACGATTCAAGTATATCTCTCCAAAATTCCAGAGACAAATGCTTCTTTCTTGATAAGTTTTTATTGCTTCCCTCAGATAAACGATAGAAGATTAACACACTACCTTTTCCGACACTTCTGAAGTTATACATTTTTCTTATAGTTTAATAGTTATGTACATTATTTGCTAATTGATTTTTTCATATAAGTATGCTCTTAAAAATGTAAATATTCAAGTAATAATAACAATTAAGTAATTTAAAATAAAAACTGCGCTATACTATAAACGGTTATAGTAAATTATGAATTTTATGAGTAACACTTATTTACTAAGAAATAATTTGCCTTTTATTAAAAACGTTAATTATCAAACAATGTTCTGATTTTTTAGTGTAATTATGCCAAAACCAAGGGATTGGGTGGACTTATGGTTTGGTCTGTAGAAACAGATGATTTCAGAGGCAAATCTGGTCAAGTTAATCCAATAATAAACACAATGAAAAATTGTCTGAGTTTGGTAATGTTTTTCATTTATGTTCTTTTAAGTACTTATTATATTGTCATTTTAGGCAAGTTGTGGTAGCTCTGGAACAACAACAACAACAACTACTACTGCCACTAGTGCAACTGGTACTACTACTACTACCGCTGCTACTACTACTACTCCAGGTAGTGGAATATGTACTAAAGCAGGATTTGTTAGGGATCCAACAAATTGTAGCGTATATTATCAATGCGTCTATACGGGAAGCGGTTACATTAAATATCAGTTCTCATGTCCGAGTGGATTATATTTTGATACAACTGTATATGTTTGCAATTATCCCGCTCAAGTTGCTTGCTGATTTATTGTTACCCATACATATATATATATAATTGGTTATATTAACAAAATTACATGAATAATTAAAATATCCTATTATATTGCATGAGCATACTGCTGCATTTTTTAATCTACCAATCCACTTAATAAAAATCTCCTAAGACAAAAATATTAGATCACTTATTACGATAGAAAAGTATATGCTATGAATTTGAAGAAATTGGTGAAAATTTATTTGGCTAGCTACATATCTATCAATTGATGATAACGCATATTCATAGTAAAGGCTGACTTATTTAGAGGTACTTTTTTCAAAAATAAAGAAAAAAATGAAAATTTCAATTTTATCGGCTAGTCTTTATTATCATATAAAAGAACTATTCCTGACATTTACTTTTTAAAAGTTATTTTCTTCAAATGCTGGCCGTAACTGCGCCTAACACGGTCCACTCTGAAGTTCCAATTTTCAATGACGCGCTTGAGCATTCCAAGTGGTATTTGGCGAATAACGCGAGCAATCTTGGCTTCCAATTGCTCAATCGTAGCTGACTTATCCATTTACATTTTGGACTTTACGTAGCCCTCAAGGAAAAAGTTTAAAGATGTGATATCACATGATTTAGCTGGCCATTGCACAGGTCTATTATGTGAAATTAAATGTTCACCAAATCGCTTTCACAATAAAGCCATGCATTCATGGGCTGTGTGGCAACTAGCGCCATCTTGTTGGAACCAAATGTCGTCGAGATGGGCTTCAACTTCTGGCAGAAAATAATCCGTTATCATGGCTCCATAACGGGCGTTATTCACAGTTACGTTGCGGCTGTCTTCATTTTTGAAGAAATATGGACCGATGATTTCACTTGCTCATAAAATATAACAAACCGTGGTTTTGTCTGGATGTAATGGCAGCTATTAAGCCTTTTCGGGTTGCTCTTCACTCCAAATACGCCAGTTGTTCTTATTGACGTAGCCATTAAGCTAGAAATGGTCCTCATTGCTGAACAATACTTTAGTCGAAAACAGTGGATCTTGTTCGAGCTTTTCAAGAGCCCGAAGACTGAAACTGTGACAATTCGAAAGGTCGGCCGCTTTCTATTCTTAAACGAGTTGAATTTTGTATACTTTGAAACTACGATCCTTACGTAAAATACGCCAAGTTGTGACAAGCCAAGCTGTTGAGATCTACGTCGAATCGATTCTTCACGGTCATCGCAATACTTAACTAAAATAAGTTGAAAGTTTTACATGACTTACGCTTTATTTGTCAAAAAATCGTTATTGAAAAAAGTACATCATAATGAATAACTCATTAGTCAACATGAGAAGTAAAGGTCTAGAACTATAGATACATCCACTATGAATAGGGACAACTAATAATTCAAAACGCTGTGCTGTATAAGACATAGACACTTTCTGTCTTTATCTGAAAGGTGATATGGAGAATTTATTTCTTATGTGTTACTAAGAATCAAAATGGGAATGTCTAAATTATGCGTTTACTGAATATATTTTAAACATATGCAGAATAACTAGCAATCCATAAAGAATATTTTTGTCAATACACATTTTGCTACTTTACTATTTCTGAGGGTATGTACATATATTATAATTCATTTCCTCTAAGGCCCTAATATGTGTAACGCATAAAACTCTTATATTAAAGCAAGACTATGAAACAAACCACGTTAGAAACTAAATCTTTATTTTACAAACTGCTCAATTCTTCTGGAAATTTATTTAGGAAGTTGCTATTATACAGTGTGTATCAGCCAAATGGAATAAATTTGATAATAATTAAATGGAAGGGTGTTCAAAAAAACGCTCGGACACGTCGATTGGGATTTTTAGTTGCGTATTTTTTTAAATAAAAAGTTTATATACAGGGTGTGTCATGTAAAAGTGGTCAATACCAACTTTCTTATTTTAAATACAACACCCTATCAAATATTAAATTTTTGGATTCTTTAGAAAATTCCAGACATATTTCATGTACAATGTCTTATACCTATCTTCGACTGTTTCGGAAATATTAAATGTTTTCAGATTGATTTGAAAAATTTTTGATAATGTAAAAAATAACAAGAAAAACATTAATGTCACTGTAGGAGATGTTCAAAGTGTTCGCCGCAAACGTTTTGACAACATCCTAATCTTAAATAAAAATTTTTTCTAACGTTGCTCTACATCTCAGGTGTGACCGATCTAATCGCAACTATTATTCGTCTTCTTAAGTCAGCTAAGTCGAGGGGTTTAGTTTTGTATACTATACTCTTGACATATCCCCATAAGAAGAAGTCTAATGGCGTTAGATCAGGGGATCGTGCTCTCCATTCCATCGATCCTCGCCTTCCTATCCACTGATTCGGGAATATTTGGTTGAGGTACTGCCGGACCTTGATTTGGTAATGGGGTGGTGCTCCATCTTGCTGGAACCACATCGTATTTGCTGGAACTTATGGGTTTGCTAGATCAGGATGTAAGTTTGTCAAAGCTGGCACGAGATTATTTTGAAGCAATGCTAAATAATTGTCGCCATTCAAATTTCCATCAATGAAAAAAGGACCTACGATATGATTTCCAACAATTCCTACCCAAACATTAACCTTCTCAGGGTATTGCGTATGTTCTTCCCTCATCCAGTGAGGATTTTCCCTAGACCAATAGCGGCAATTTTGACGATTGTGAATTGACCGTGAAGCGTAAAGGTACACTCATCAGAAAATAAAATAGGTTCTAATTGGATCACATTGTTATCTAACATTGTCATCATTTGTTCACAAAAATACGTTCTCCTATCAAAGTCGTCTTCCATGAGCTCCTGAGTTGGTATAATTTTATAGGGATGCATTTTATCTTCTTTTAATGTGCGAGTAATCGATGAATGGCAAACATCGAACATTGGTGCTGCTTGTCTACTAGAAGTATGCGGGTTTTCTTCAAACTCAAGCACAATATCCAGTTTGGTATCATTACTTACTGCATTCGCAGCTGCTTTTTTTATTTGCCTTACATGTCCAAATTTGCGAAATTGCTTTTCTATTTTACTAATTGTTCCTTGGGATAAAGGCGGCAAATTTGGAAATTTCTCATGAAATAAGTGAGCAACTTCCATTTGTGTCCGTGTGTTATCTCCATAACCAATCATCTGCAGAATTGTTATTTTGTGCATTTCTGTTAAATGAACCATTTTGCTGAAATGTAGTTAACGAAATTCAAACAGTTATGACACTGATAACACTATGACACTGACAACAGTTTGTTAAGGCAAGGTATTTTAAAACGAAGTACAAGTATTATTAAAGATTTTCACTTAATAGTTCGGTAAACAAACTATTATGTGAAATTCTTATTTTAATTGTAAACAAAATTATTAATCTGAAAACATTTAATATTTCCGAAACAGTCGAAGATAGGTATAGGACATTGTACATGAAATATGTCTGGAATTTTCTAAGGAATCCAAAAATTTAATATTTGACAGGGGGTTATATTTAAAATAAGAAAGTTGGTATTGACCACTTTTACATGACACACCCTGTATATAAACTTTTTATTTAAAAAAATACGCAACTAAAAATCCCATTCGACGTGTCCGAGCGTTTTTTCGAACACCCTTCCATTTAATTATTATCGAATTTATTCCATTTGGCTGATACACACTGTATAAATTTCTATGTTTGTAGAAAAATTTATTTTGGCATACACTATTTAACCCAAGGTCTTAAAGTTGATCTTGTTTTAAATATGTGTCTTAAGGTATCTTAAAGAAAATATTACACTTAGTAGTAAATATTAGAGGTGAAGACTGGCCAGGACCGGATTACTACATTTCTTACTCACGCCAGGTCGGGATTTTTAAGAACGAGTCACGCTGTTTATTTTGACAGATATACTCGATCCGAGACTGTCAGTTAACTTGCCTCTTTAGCCCAAGCAGCTAATTCAAAAGAATCAGTTGTGATCTTTATATATTGGGGACAATTATGATATACGTTAAAGATTGTGTGGAACAGCGGAAATGAAACTTCTTTTATCAGCATATTGATAAAAATATCGGTGTTGGAAATACATATGTATATTCGCAAAAATAGCTAGGTGGATTATTGCGTTGTTCATTTTTTTTTTTTGAAAATACTATTTTTTCATAATATATAAAATCGTTTTAAATAATAAATTAAGACATTACAGTACAATAGAAAAATATTATATAAATTTATATATCGAGTCTCTATTTGTGGCTAAAAAACGGTTACTTTATGTAGCATATTGTCTATTAAAACTTTAAGTTTTTTTAAAAGTTAGACACTGACAACGTCTCTAATTACTTTGGCAATCGATTGTAAACTTTTAGGCATTGTCGTACAACACTTTTCTGCATCGTTGTCAAATGCGTTGATAGCGACAACAAAAATTGCTAAGCAACGCCCCTAGTTCGAGGATTGTGTGCTAGTTTACATATTTGAAATAATTGTGTATAATACACTTTTACAACTAATGTACACTCCAAGTACCATAATAAATAAGTACATTGCTCGTCTGAACACTCTACGTTGAGAAGAAGGAATTTCGTAATTCAACAAACTATTGAACATCTTTTTTCCATAAGCTGAAATAAACAGTAGTTACGTAGTTAAACAAATACAAAGTGATGCTTAGGGAAAACTTTGAAATTACAAATATTCAATGAATTATTATGAGAATTTCAAGACAAGGAACAAATGCTCTTCTTTAATCAAACAGAGAGTTCATTCAATATTATTTTCTTATTGATTTACTATAGAATTGTGAAGGGAAACATGTACGCGTTTATATTTGCGCACGAGTGTGGGGAAAAAGACAACATAAATATGTAGAAATAATAAAGTGTTGTGCTTATTTAAAATACTGTTGATTTATAGAATTCAGAAAGTAAATAATTACATACAAATATTTATGTATGTTTGCATACGTATATGAGCAAAAATGACGTCTTTCACCGTTCTACTATATGTTTGATAACGACTAAAGCGATAGCTTTTACTGCTATCCGAGAGATGGATAGATGAGATGGATAAATGAGATGTATCTTATGATAATAAAACTCGCCGGGTGCGTGTAATTTGTCGACAAAAAATATTTTGATAAACCTAGAATACGCTACTCTGGATTTGCAAGATAATGTTTTCAATTACGCTTATTTGGCAATTTAACCGTTGTATGCACACGTCGCTGTTTACTTGGTCAACAGATAATGTGTCCTCAATAGCGCTTAAAGTGAATAAGTACTTTCAATTCTATCCGAGAAATGGACGGACAGTTCTCTCATTACTTTATATATTCAATGTATTCTTTTCTTGTTTTAATAAGTATTTCTTATGTGCATCAGAGTATTTTGCATTAGCAAGTTATCATTGCATTTTAAATACTAAACTGCTTTTATTCAAGTAAAAATGTAGATATAAGTATTGCGTTTATTCAAAGTGCTTTTATATTCGATTCGTATTATCATCTCCTAGCTTGGTATGAAGTGTGTTAAGGGGTCAAATGTCCCCTTAATTAATAATAAAGATAATATTATTTAATAGAAAATATTTATTTGCACGTGGTGGTCAGTCAATTTATGACGATTGCGTGTCCGACTAGCTGAAGAGCTTTATAAATGCAAATAAGAAAAGAAATTACAGGAGTTAATAATTAATAAAGGTGTACAATAAGCATCAAAAGGCTAGGACGTGTGCCAAGCTGAAAGAAAGATTATTAGTGGAAATAAAATAACAGGATTGCCCTTAAAATTTTATTCACTAATTTAAACTAATTCTTAAAACTTGAGTATTTGAAAAAATAAAAACAATTAACAAAAGCGACAGCAACAGATAAAACAAAATATACGTAATCACAATGCTGTAATAAATGTAATTCGAGTGATACAAAGCTGTGGAATAAAATATTATAAGGATTAAATTAAAATATGTATCGAACGATACATATGAGCTTCGAGAAACCAACTTCGAATTGCGAATTATCCTACACCAAGACAATGCAAGTTCGCACACAGCACGCAAGACAATTGAAACTTAACGCAACAAAATGTCGAATTATTGAACCATCGTACAGTTCGGACCTAAGTCCCAACGATTTCTTTACCTATCTGAAAATCAAGAACGGATTGCGTGATCAAAGGTTCCAGTCGTCAGAAGAAGCAGTCTATGCCTTCAAAAACGCAATTTTAACTGTACCTACAAACGAGTGGAACAATTCCAGAGTTGGTTCGAATGCAAAAGTGCATTAATCGTCGTGGAGATTATTTCGAAAAGCAATGAAGTATTTAAAAGGTATCTACTGTTTTATTCCAGTTTTATATGGCAAACTTAAAAGATAACCCACGTATAGTCCTGAATGCAGCTTTGTGTAAGGTATTTTTATAAATAAAATAAGTGCCTGTACGTGAATATGTAGAATAAATGGTTGAACGGTTATAAATTGAATATAAATGTTAAAATAAATATTTAAATAATACATTAAATAAATGTTTAAAAAAAGTATAAATTAAAAGCTATAATTAAAAGGTGAGATAGATTGATTATATTAACCAATAAGCTAAATTAATTACGGCGTCGATTAATAACAGAAAATCTAAATTTAAAACTGAATAAAAGGAAATGGTGAATATACAATAAATTGTATCAAATTAGAAGAGTAAATTAATTTTAAAGTTTATCTAATGTAGGGAGAAAGAGAAAGTAAGGCAAGCTTTCATTATTTAAATTAAGAAATAGGTTGCACCATTTATTAAGAGTGAAATTAATATTAATCTAATTATTTACTTGACTAACTAATATGCTATTAAATATATAGTAATTAATAAAATACCGACGCAACTATATAACACAATTTAAATACAAATACTACAATAGGGCAAATACACAGTTAAATAAAACGGCCAATTAAAATACAGAAGTGCCTGTTTGACTATCCTCTTATGACGTAATGCCGAATTGCACTTTATAAGACACTAATAATAGTATTGCAATTATAATAGTTGTAATAATTACAGAAGCACACAATGCCGTTGCTTAAGTTGTCGCCGTTAGAATATTATTCAGTTAGTTCTAAAAAAGGAATTCGGGGAATTCCTTTTCTTTGTTTCCCTATACCTATATATACCTATATATATATATATATATATATATATATATATATATATATATTTGTATATCGATCATAATTTGTGGAACAAATTGCAGTAGCTATTGAGCGATGTGAATGTATAGATGGGGAAGATATCTTTCACTTTCTCAGCCTAACACCAGGAAGCTTTCACTCAACTTACATATATATATATATATATATATATATATATATATATATATATGGATTTGAGCTCGGACTGTGTACGGCTGATATACGGTTTCGTTGTCTATCCAAAACAATACTTACTATAAGTTTTCTGATGTTTTGTATGCCCATTTAAAAGCAGTTGTCATAGTTTCGATTCTGTTAATTAAATGACCAAGATTAGTCATATTATGAGATCTTCTACTGTTGATTGAACTATTGCTATTGTTTTTCTAATGATTGATTTCTAACGGGTTTTCCAATAAGAGGTTTCATTTTGACATGTAAAAAGAAACGAGTATTTTTACGCGAACCCATCCGATGTTTATTTAATTGTAAAGAGGAGGCTATGCCATTAATAACGGAAAACAATATCACCCAAATGGCCGCCACGGCTACATTCCCTATACATATATACATATATTCTTTTCATGAAATTTTTCCGTCATCAATTTGCACAATTGCGGCTGTATGTCCTCGATAACTTCACGAATTCCATCTTTGAGGTCTTGAATCGATTGAGGGCCATTGGCATAGACCTTATCTTTCACGTAGCCCCAAAGAAAAAGTCTAAAAGTGTTAAATCACCAGATCTCGGTAGCCAATTGTGATCACCTCTTCGAGAAATCACACGATCAGGAAACTTTTCATGCAAAAGAGCGACGGCATCGTTACTTGTATGATACGTAGCGCCGCCTTGTTGAAAGTAAGCGTTGTCCACATCAATATCTTCCAATTCCGGTCATACAAAATCATTAATCATCGTTCGATAGCGCAATTCATTCACGGTAACAGTCGCTCCAGCCTTTCGAAAAAGTAAGGTCCAATGACTCCGCCATACCAAAAATTGAAACAAAAAGTCACGCGTTGAGGATGAAGAGGCTTTTCAATAATAATTCTTGGGTTTTCCGAGCTCCAAATGCGACAATTTTGCTTGTTAACGTAGCCTCCGAGGTGAAAATGGGCCTCATCACTCAAGGTGATTTTTCGATGAAATTCCGGATTAGTTTGATGCATTTCAAGGGCCCAATTAGCAAAGACACGACATTGTTGAAGGTTGGTAGGCGTGAGTTCTTGTGTTAACTGAACTTTAAAAGCCTTAAGACTTAAGTATTTATACAAAATACGGTGTAATGTCGTTTGTGGAATGTTTTCCTCAATACTATGGGCTACAGCAGCAATATTCTCAATTGCTCTTGAGCGACGTGCACGAGTTCGATTCTTCACATCACTAATTTGTTCGAACTGCTCAAACTTTTACACTAGTTTCACAATTACTGGCCGAGAAGGTGCTTCACGGCGACCCAAAAATGTTTTAGTTTTGCGAATTGTGACCGCGAAGTTTTCACCATTTTTGTAGTGAATTTTAATACTTTTAATGCGTTGTTGAAGCGTATATCGTTCCGTTTTTACTAATGGTGTAGTTTTTACTTGTCATCTGTCAAGTAGTTACAAGTTGAGTCCTGACAAGTGTTAAAATTGCGAGTTATTGAAAATCAAAGGTCTTAGTGGAATACCTTTCATATGTTTATATGTGTATGTGGACTTATTTCTAGAGTTTGTATGCGATGAAGAAATCATTTTCTTGTAATACTTGTTATTGACATTATAATCGGTACTACTGTTACTGCATCCTGTTTCCATGATTATTATTATTATTATTAAAAGATTTTTGTAGGAGCTCTAATAGTTTTCTTTGTTATTTTCTAAGAATTTCAGTTATAAAACTAAGTGGACTTTTATTATGTTAAGTTTGTATTATATATTTTTGTAATTATTACAAACATATTCGTTCTTGAATTATTGTTTAAAATAAAATTATGTGTATTCGGACGTTTAGGAAACAAAATTAAATATTGGGCCTTTAAATTTTACTGACAAACACATTAGTTTATACAATTTTTTTTTTACATTTGAAATTACAAATTATGTTATAAATTATTATAATCTATAAAGATTTATTTCTTTCATAAAATTTTTATTATTTTATCGAATAATGCAAACAAATAATAAAAAAAAGTATTAGATTAGAATAAGATTGTTTACATATTCAGTTATAATAAATTGTGCGTTTTTGAATATAAAGAATGTGTGTGTGCTTTGTATACAATCATCTTAGATGGTGTTATTTTACAACAGGAGTAAGATAATTCAAACGTAAATGTAAGTAAATAAAAATAGAATATTGTTAAATTTAAGTGCTGCATATATAAGGGAACGTTATAAATGTAAAAAGCTGAATTCTTTCTTATTCTGGCCTTGGAATCAATGCCCATATGCCTCAGTGATTTATGATTTATGACTGTATTCGGGGCCTAAAGAAATGGCTAACAATAACCAACTTGAGAGCTTATTCCGTATACTTATACATGTGGAAAAGTCTTGTGTTGGTAACTGGCCTGGTCGTCGGCTGCTCCAGGTACGATATATCGTAACATTTTCTTTACTTGAGAAAATACTTAATTTACAATATAAGATAGTTTTTATTGTTAATTAATTAATTCCCATGTATTTGTCAAAAGTAAACACGTCAGACCACATCACTAAGGTATAGTTTTGAGTACAATGTGTTTATGATTAAATGTCCGTAGTTTAAATATTGGTGGGTATATCTTTATGCATGTCAATATTTATTGATTCGAAAGCAATAAGTAAATATATGCACACGCACTTTTTTATACGAATATCAGAGGCGTGCGAAATCAAGTTGTAGTACAGAACAATTTTATAGAGAGTTTACAATTTCTTAAAATTTAACACTATAATTTGATTATATTATCTAGGCTAAGTCTAAGTCTAGTCTAAGTTTTCCATATCATGTTCCCATTGCAAAGATAACTATACCATTTATACAAAGGGTATTAGGAAAGTTTTGCAATACAGCTTTGTTTATTTAATTTTACTCTACACTCAATATACCTCTCCATCCTCCGAAGCTAATCTTTAAACCAGTTCTGCCAAGTTTCACTAGGGAGTAACTGGAAAACCGCCTCCCTTTTAGCTTCATTTTCACACGTGGAAACAGTGCAAAGTCGCAGGGAGCAAGATCTAGACTGTAGAGAGGGTGCTCGAGACGTTTCAATCCTATCGTGGTAAATATTCGGTGCAGACAGATGGAGGAACCAGGTGTCCATTCTTGACTTTGGCCGCAGGTTACTACGGGTGTGTCCTCGTCATTAAAGACACAAATTTTGTTTTAAGCTTTGGTCGGCACATCGTAGTAGTACAGCCAAGTCTCGTCACCTTGTCACGATGTTGTTCACATACCGAGATTGTCCCTTATTAAACTTTTTTAGCATCTCCCGGCACCAAATCACACGTGGTGTCATCTGCTCTTCAGTCAGTCGATGCGGCATCCAGAGAGAACAAAGTTTCTTCACGTGCAAACGATCATGCAGAATCGAACGAATTGCTGGTGCATTTAGGCCTTAAGTACCCTCTATCTGTTGGTAGGTCACTCGCCTATCCTCGACAAGCATTTTCCTCACAGTAGTAACGTTTTCCTCCGTAACTGACGTTCGTGGCCTCTCCGACCTCTCAGTACCCTCCACAGTTAAATTTCCCCTTTGGAATTCTCTATACTACCTGAATATCGTTGTGCGATGTGGACAAACATCACCTAGTGTAAGAGTCATTTCTTCGAAGCACTGGTCTATGTTTAAACCACGCACGAAATAATAACGCATAACTGCCCTTATCTCATTTCGTGACCACGATGCCATCGCAATCACTTTACACTCTCACTGCTAATGAATAACAGAGCCCATTGACATGGCGCGGCGGCTTCCATGCATGTATGAACGTGTGTCAATATGCAGCAACAAGCAACTTCCTACGAATCATATTGCGAAACTTTCCTAGTACCCTTTGTAGATGTTAAAAGTTCCTCGACTTGTTAGTTGGCAAAAGAATAGAGGAAACCAAAGCTAAAAGATTATGTCTCAATTGTCTGAAAACGAATCATCAGGCTTTTAAATGCACAACTAGGGTATGCGAAGTTTGCCAAAAAAATCACAATGATTTACTCCACTTACCCAGAGAAAAAGACGCTATGCCAGTTTCTGGAACGACGAACAACGAAAATAGTGACTGTGCCCAGTGTGTCAAATAATAGCACTTTCCACACAAATTATCATGTGTTATTGACGACTGCTTTAGGTATAGTTTTTGAGTACGATATGTTTATGATTAAATGTCCGTAGTTTGAATGTTGGTGGGTATATCTTTGTGCATGTTAATATTTATTGATTCGAAAGCAATAAGTAAATACATGCACACGCACTTTTTTATACGAATATCAGAGGCTTGCGAAATCAAGTTGTAGTACAGAACAATTTTATAGAGAGCTTACAATTTCTTAAAATTTAACACTAGAGTTTGGTAATATTATCTAGGCTTTAAGTAATATTTATTGTATGTAGAATTGTTGTGTTCTGTTTTATTTCATTAAATTAATTAATTATATATTTTTTGTGTTTTTTATATTTATACTAAGTTATTATTCGCCAAGCGAATCTATTTTTCGATCAAATTCTTCATTAATACACAATTGTTGGAAGTATAAATTCGTGTTGTGTTGGGATTTAAAACTCAAAATAATAATACCATGATGGTCTCTACACACAAAAGTATTTTGCTTCCAGGAAACTTAGCTTTTAGGGAAGGTCTCGGAAATTTGCTATTCGCTTGTTTTGCGTTGAATATATCTTGTGTTTAGAAAAAGGGTTATTTCTTTGTTGTGAAAGAAAACTTGTCACTATAGATAAACGTGTCGTATTGTTTTTTTACAATTAATATACGTAAAACCCAAATATTTAGCTTACTGGCTTCTCTATTTTTTCTAAATGGCAGCATATGGTGAATTGTGATGTGTTTAACTTCTTCTAATTCCTGAGTACCTTGGTATGGATTTCATACGGACAATGATTTTAAAGCTTCACTATTAAAGTCTGATAAACGCCCCGGTATGAATTAAATTTAGTATTATAATTATGTATCTTCATTAGTGGACCCCTTCACTAGAAGCATTGCATATTTGTTAGACGTCTTCGTACAGCTTTACTCTTGTCTAAACTCTAACATTGCACATGGAATGTCCACTTACGCTTACGTACATTTCCACCGTTGAAATAAGACTGAAATATATTTTGACGAGTCAGTAAGATGATAAATCCATCTTTTTCAATTTATTCCCACAAACAGAAATTATGACTCAGTCTAATAAATATCATTTAAAGAAATATTACATAAAAATAAATATAATTAAGTGCTTAGAAAGTAAAATACATCTTAAACTAGTTTTAAAAATAGGGACAAAGATGTGTTTAATTGAACTAAAGAATGTAAATGCTAAATAAAGCAAAATTAAAACATTAGAGTGAAACGAAAATATATACATAAATGGTGATGTAACAAATGAAAGAGAAAACTAGAGATGTATATGAATGAAGGTAGAATAAGAAAAAAGAAAGCGGACAAAGTGATAGCGACCTATAACAGAAAGATGGAAAATCGTCAGGAGATTGATGAAAGCTGTGGCTACGAAAAAGAACAAGTTTTAAAGGCTAAAACCGTATGAAAAATAATTGCGACAGTTATAAGTATAAAAGTATAAGTTGGAACATTGTAACATGGAATGTAAAAGGACTGAGTGTAAAGAAGAATGAAGTAAGGCAGGAGTTTGAGAAGCGAATTTGAATATTTATCTCTGACGGAAACAAAAAAGAAAGGTAATAAGAATATAAATTTAGAGAACGACCATTGAATAATACATAGATGTGTTGAACCAGAAATGAGAGCATAAGCAGGCGTGGGATGCATTATAGAGAATAATATATTAAAATACGTAAAAAGATTGTAGTATATTTTCGAAAGAGTATTAAAAATAGAATTCGAAGTAGAAAAAAAGGGAAAATTAACATTTTGTGGACTGCATGACAATAACAAAGTGGAGATAAAAGAAAAGTTTTGCGCAATGGCAACCAACGCGACCGAAAATGGCCAAGGGAATACAATACTATTGGGAGACTTGAATGGAAGAGTTGGGAAAGGAGATCGTAAATCTGGAAAAGTTGTAAGAAGGCAGCGAGAGGATATTAGAAATAATAATTGTAGTAGAATATTAAACGTCTACGTACACAAAGATATATATATATATATATATATATCTATATATATATATATATATATATATATATATATATATATATATATATATATATATATATAGTATATAGGAGTAGTAAAAAGAAATCTATTATCAATAATAGATTTCTTTTTTCTGTACTGATATAGTAAGAAGATGTATAAAGGTTAGAATAGGAACAAAAATCAATAGTAATCTTTTCTTACTTATGGTAAAATGCATACAGCATGTAAATATTCTGAGAAAAATAAACTATAATAACATGAAAGTAAATAAGTGCATAAATTAGCAGATGAAGTAATATACCAACAATATGAGAACCAAATAGAGGAAGAAATAAAAAAAATGTCAGCGGAAATTGACTTAGGACACCTGGAATTACTTTAAGGAAGTAGTTATTGAAGCTGAAAGAACAAATAAAAACCGAAAAGATAACTTTTGGTAGTTTGAAGAAATTAAGAATGAAATTGAAAAGAAAAAAGAGAAGTAGAAATTATATTTGGAGAAGGGAACAACCTGCAGATACTCAGAATGCAAAGAACAAAGAAACGAAATAAAGAAAATGGTGAAAGAAGCTAAGAAGAAATCTCGCAAGAACTTTTGAAATAAAATGGAGAGAAATTGAAACAAAAATCAAAAACTATTTTACAAAATCCTCAGAAATCTAAAGAAAGAAAATAAACAGATAGACAGACATGGGTATATAGTAACGAAAGACGAAAAAAATATGGAAAATTGGAAATAATATTTTGAAGAGCTATCGAACACAAAAGGAAGTGAGGAAAAAAGTCAAACTAAATTACAAGCAAAACATATATGTAAATCAAGTTATGAGAATAAGATCAAGAGAAAAGAATGAGGCGATAATTATGCTAAAGAGAATTAAGGCAGTTGATACATATATATATATATATATATATATATATATATATATATATATATATACATAAAGTTGGAACAAGTTGAGATATTCTAATATCCTGGTATGCAAATAAATATATTTGTATGAAGAAATATCGAAGCAGAAATTACAACTAGATTGGAAAGTGCATCTATAATGTATGTCAGTAAAGAGTACGCTATTTAATCAGAAATAAATATCTAGACGAGAAGCTGGTTTGCTCCAATTCTTTTTTTGAGTTGTGAGAGTTGGAATCTCCCTAACAAAGCTTAAAAATAAAATTCAAAGCCTCGTAATGAAATTTCTACCAATAATTCCAAGAGTAATAGGAATGGACAAAATCAGAAATAAGGTAGTGAAGCACCAACAAACAGAAGCAGTTTCGGATAGAATTGAAGAACATCAATAGACATGGTATGGACCCCTGAAGAGAACAGACAAATCAAGAGGATATGGAAAACAAAAGGAATTATAAAAGTTTTGGAGTAGAGCTTTAATTTTTACAGTCTTTCGAAATTATTCCTTCTACATTCTATACACTTGTCTATTCTTCAAAGCCAGTTGCTAAATCAACTCTTCTATGTCTTATCTAAAAATCGATCACGATCATCATCCAATGCCTTAAGAAGATTCTTGTCGTTGGAAAATTTCCTCTCTCAAAGCCTGTTTTTATGAGAAAACAAAGCAAAGTTGTATGGAGCTAAACGTGGATTGCAGTGTGGATGTTTCGAAACATCCACTCTTCAGCCGGTCCTTGCTTGGTTTAGAATGAAGTCGAATATGTTCGAGTGCTTGAAAAATTTTAGATAGGAATTCTTCGGTCTACTACTTTGCAATAGCTACCTATCTATTATGTTTCTAGCACCATGTATACTACATCTCCTTTCACGGTAAAAAAAGATGGCCACCATCGTCCTCTTGAAGTTAGGATTTGTGACAATAACGAGATCGTGAGCAATTCTGGAGCATCTTATGGCACCGCAAAACGCATTGTGCTATTTGTTCGAAGTATCCAAAGGAAATATTCGTGCAGAAGGGTACGAAGGTTTGAATGGTTTGAAGGACTTGCGATAAGGCAAACGTAGGTTATTATTTTGAATTAATTATTCGATACGATCTATATTGTAAACGTGTGTTCAATGTTTCTATGCCACCTTTAGAATTCTTGAAATTGGATTGGCCTTCCAATATGATGAAACATTAGAAGAACTATAACAATAATAAAACATACATATTCTACGCACAATATATTCAAGAAACGTAACTCTGCAATAAGTATATTTTCAGAATGTTGTCACTAATAATCACGAACCATTTATTGATAGAAACTAAAATGTGTGTAGACAGTGATTGTGTCAATACGTATCTCTTATATGTTTTCATTTCGAACTATGAACAGTGTTTTAATTGCAGATACTCTTACAAATCTACCATTTGAGAATGCTTTAGAAGTAAGGGAGATTGACCTAATAAGTAATGAAAAAAGTGAAGCTATATAAATTGGTATGAACAAAGATTTCAGTAATACGAGGTATGGTAATTAAGTAACGAGACTGCGTTCCTTACATTGCGCTGCTGCATCGGGCGAGACTGTAATTGAAATGTCATTGATTCAAGCAACAATCCATAGTTTTGTTTCTCTGTCTGCTTTAGTTTACTTTCGAGCTTTAATTGTAGATGACCATGTTGCTTAGTAGTGCCATGATAATGGAGCAATGAATTAACTTGTACTTCCTTGTCAAATTAAAAAATTGCCAACAGAATGTTTACTGTAAAAGGAGGTGTTTAGTGATAATGTTATGTCACGAGCGCGAGTTTTTGAAAGGCACAAATGATTTTCCAAAGGTCGGGAAGACGTCCACGATGATGAAAGTTCTGGTCGACCTATGACTGCAAGAAATGAAGGGAAGGTTCAAAAAATTAATGAAATTGTGCGGAAAGACCGATATCTGAGCATTCAGATGGTTGCCGGTATTGTGAACATTAAAAAAGAAACAGTAAGACACTTTTGCATGATGAATGAAACATGACAAAAGTTTGTGCTCACAATGCTCTATCTGTGAAGCAATTCTTGGCGGCCAAGCGCATTGCTGTATATGATCATCCTCCATATTCATCAGATCTTGCACCATGTGACTTTTACCTGCTTACAAAAGTGAAAAGTGTATTAAAAGTAACACATTTTCAGTCTGTTGAACATAAAAATAAAATAATACATAAAATAAAAGCAAAAATGGCAAAGTTATCGAAGATGCTGACAACTGATGAATTACAGCATTGTTTTGAACAATGGAAGACACAAATACAGCGGTGTATAGATAGTGGAAGAGAGTACGTTGAAGTAGATAAAAGTTAAATATAATTTTATTTGCAATAAATACCATTTATCACACCAGTTTCGTTATTTAATTAACATACCTCGTATATAAATGTTGAGATCATTCATTTTCTTGACAATAGAGATCTGTTAAGAAGATCTTAGAGAATTAAGTTTTTTGTGGTAGTGGACTGATATATGACTGAGTGTTGTTAACTGATTACATTTGGAGTTATGTTAGCGAGTAGCTCCTTAGTTTTAAGATTTTAATTATAGCGAACGACAGATGAAAATTATTAACAATTTCTATGCTTAAATTGTAATGATTATGAAGCGATATTTATAAAAAAGACATCATAATATTAATATATGATTCATTTAGTACAACTTAGTACATATTTTTAAGTAATTAATAAATAGTCCTACTTAATAAACATTCATTTAATATACAGACACTATAATCATAATAGGAATTAAAATACTATTGACAGTAAAGATAAGTATTTATTATGTATTGTTCTACATTTGCCTTTGTTTTATTTTACGAACATCACACATACTCTAGATTAAGAGAAATATATTGTAATTTCATTAATTAAATATGTATAAGATATACACTAACAATAAAAACTGTCGTTCACGTTACGTAACATTTTCTGGTTCGATAACTTATAACCGTAAATTTTTAACTTGTATACATACATACTTATTTCGCTTACATATCTTGTTATGCGTTTCATTGGAAGAAAATGAAGTTTCCTGAAGTTGTCACATTTTTTCTCAGAAGCGAGTCGAGTTCTTTCAAACTCACAACTCCGGAAATTGTCAATAAAATTAATGACATTGAAAAAAATTAATTGAAAATTGATACCAAAAGGATAGCTAACATACTACCATCGTAAGCATATCCTCTGAATGTGTACATTATATCCCAGCTATCGACAACATGGGGACCGCGAATATTGAATTGTAATTAAAATCCCGAAAGAACGTGAATGTCAAGCAATAATTTGAAGCTGTTTAGTAAGAACCAATATGAATTTTTGCAAAGATTTGCTACGGTTGATAAAATCACATTTTCTAAATCTATATTATTCCTCGAAAAATTAATGTGATATGAGTGTCAGAATTTCCTTTGTACCATAATTATTGAAACATACTCAGCACACTGTGTGTTTCTGTTTAGCTAATTTAATATAATCTGTTTTGGCGTATTGATTTTTAGAATTAGACTAATTGGAGACATATAATTTAAAATTTTAAAAGAATAATTAGAAAAGAAACTTTCTTGAACTAGATAATAAAAAATGAAAGCATTATAATTGGGCTTTTCAAGAAAATTTGACAAATATTTTACGCAATAGTAATAGTAATACTGTCCATATTAATAAAACAACATATGGTTGTTTCGAAATTTTACGTTTTGTTAATATTGTGATCGATCCAATTACAAGGATTATTTTTGTTATCAGAAACGGAATAACACTAACGAAAGCAAAAATAGGTGATTATGATTTTATTCTACTTGGACAAAGTTAAAAATTAGTTGATGCGGGATTGATGGTAATAAAAATTTTATTATCCTAAAATAATCATCAACCAAATTCAAACTCGAATTACTATTAACAATTGTGTCATAATATGAAGCCTCTACGTTCTTCATTTTTAACACTTATGAACTAAGATTTAAAATTTAAGATTATTTGAGATAGACGTAAAATCTGTTCCAGTGCTGCCTTTGGAGTCTTATGATTTCTTTGCCTATGTAAATAGAAGCAAATTACGAATAAATGAAATAGAATTAAAATTACTTTTAATCGTATTTAATCCCATAATGTTCAAATCCATGTTCATGATACAATTAAAATTTAAAACTTTCCCTATAATCACTCACTTATAATAACTACATTTATGCACAATAATTGGTAACGTTAATAATAATCCAATATTAATGAAGTATCTGGCATAAACTATTTGAGATGTCATATAAGAAAAATATCACACTTAAGGAAACACTTTTTTACAAACTTTGGTCATCCTCAAGGTCAGCGCTGACTCTATCACTTTCATTTGAATGAATTATAAATTCCTGATAAATATTGACGTTTCTAAATATACATTTTCTATTTCAATTTTATGTTTAATGCAATTTTCTCATTTCTCTGGCGTTATATTGGCAATAACTTCTGGAATACGATTTAAAGCTACTTTGATAAATTAGGGACGATCGTTAGTGCCGTGAATATATTCTTTCAATTGACTCCAAATTAACCCGATTGAATTAAATATACAGTAATATGGCGGCAAACAGTGTGTTCTGCGGCTGTGGCTATACTATCTACAACGTATAATCGTATATCGAAAGTCCTTATTTGAAAGATTTCTAATAATTGACTTTTTGTGTCAAATAACAAATATATTTTTTTTGTATAAGTTCTGATATTTCAGCATTCGCAGTGCTTTAATTTGGTAGCTTCTTCATCTATCGTGAATGGTACCAAGCATTGCCCATGACAATAACACTTCTTTCTGGTAATACTGTAATATTTTTTCATGTTTTCTTGCGAATGTAACACTTCGTCGAACCAATCTGTTCAGAACCAACGTATAAAATAGTAATTCTTTTTCTTTTGGAAGGGGCCACATCTAATAAATATGCTTATGAATTATTAATGCAATCTTTTCTATGGTTCGCGAATGTCATACCAAGTTTCGTCTGCGTAACAAATAAATAGCCCTTTATTTCGGAATTCTTTCATGTGGAAACCATTTAGCTTCAATGTTCGTTATGTTGTTGTTCTATAGGCTTCTATTTCGTTATTTTCTTTAATTTTTTTTGTTAGATACTTAATGCGGCAACTTTATCCTACTTGTGCTTACTATATATTGTTCATCGAATGATATCAACGTCCTAACTTAGTACTTTTTTTAAAAATCCTTTATCACTTTTAACTCTTTTTTCCGTAATACTATGTTTTACTATATTATACGAGGGTGGTCCCATAGGTATCCGACCTGACCTAGAGATGGCGGTAGTTGTTTGAAAAATATCACTGTATTAGAGAGTACCCAATCTATAAAGCATATGTTTCAAGTTTGAAGACACCACGTTATTTAGTATTTGTTCGACAGCGCAAAATTGGTCATCGTTACGAGATTCAATACTTTTATTTGAAAGGCCTCAGCCCGACCGATATAAAAGCTGAACTGAATTCTACTCTGGGTGAGTCTGCAGGTGGTGGGTAGCAGAGTTTAAATGAGGTTGTACGAGCTGCGAAGATGAGCATCGCAGTGGTCAACCAAATGAGGTACGACTTCAGAAATAGTGAAGAAAATCTACAAAGCGGTATTGAATGATCGTGGACTGAAAGTGCGCGAGCTAGCGAACATAGTAGGCATTTCAAAAGTGCGGTACATCGCATTTTATCTGAAATTTGGACATGAGAAAGCTGTGTGCAAGATGGGTGCCGCGTTTGCTCACACTCGAGCAAAAACATTGTCGTGAAGATGTTTCAATTGAGTGTTCGGCGTTTCACAGCAACAAAGTTTCACAGCAACAAAGCAGATTTTTTGCGCTGTTTCATAACCATGGATGAAACTATCAACGACGAGTATTATACAAACTTATTGCAACGTTTGAGCGAAGAAATCAAGCAAAAAACGGGCGCATTTGGCTAAACAGAAAGTGTTGTTTTATCAAGACAATGAACCAGCTCACAAATCCGTTATTGCAATAGCAAAAATTAATGAATTAAAGTTTGAATTGCTATTTCATGCATCATATTCGCCAGATTTAGCTCCGTCGGATTATTTTCTGTTCTCAAACTTGAAAAAATTGCTCAGTGGTCAAAGATTTTCCAACGATGAAGCAGTGATGTCGACAGTTAATGGCTATTTTGAGGAGCAAGACAGTTCTTATTATAAAAAGGGTACGAGCTTATTGAACATCGTTGGGAAGAGTGTGTAGAACTGAAGGAAGATTATGTTGAAAAATAAATATAATACATATATAATAAATATATTCCTTTCCAAAATTTTTGTGTTTTTTTTGTTGGGTCGGGTACTTCTGGAACCACCCTCGTAAACTGTGTTATAGTGTACACCAGTTAACTTTGATGTTATTTCTATAATGGCCTTTCCTGTAACTTCTGCATTTTCTTCTTATAAATTATTATACATATTTAGCAGTATTTCTTTAGCTAGATCTACCAGTCAATCTTTTCGACGTCATTATTTATGTATATTGTCCGTCACCTAGTCGCAATTATCGTTATTTATTTCATATTACTCATCGTCCCTATCTTCGTTTCAAGGTCCCCACATTTATTTATAATAAAATGTATGTTTTCGCACCTTAGAATTTATCTTTCGCTACTAACAAAAATGTACATATACGGACTGTTTTATTTAAATGTAAGAAATGTTAAACTGTACTGCCATTTTAAGTGTACGATGTTAAGTTATGATTAATAAATTTAATTCCCAGAACTAATTTACATAAATAAAGAAATCAAGTTCTCTTACTTAGACACAATTTATTTAATACCACTCTGGTTATTAAAGTAAGGAATAGCTCACGTATTAGATGTCTTTATGTTTCAGTGAGCCTTCATTGCAGAGGATGTCACAAGCTTAAAATATATTGAAACGAACTATACATATGAATGCATTACTGTTAGGATATTCTCATTAAGACAATATTTAGTGGTTAGGAATTTTCCTTGTGCTATATTATTTCGGATTTTTTCTGATAGTATCAAGCATACATATTACTTAGATGAAAACGTAATAGAGTCAGAAACAAAATGTGCATGCATTATTTACTTTCTACAAAATGTTTCGTTTTTTTTGTTAAAAGTGCTGGATTATGGCTTTACAATAGCAAAGAAAGTGCAGTGCAAATATTTAGACAACGCAAAAAATAATAGAACAAAAGGAATTTAAATATGATTTTCTAGATATTTATGTTCTGCGAAACATTATATACAGCTGAATCGTACTTCAATTTTACATTTTGCGGTTTATTAGGTTAGTTCCATAGAATTAATGAAAATGTGGGTCAATTTTGTACTATTAACTACTATGTTTGCAACTACTCTAGCTGTAACTGGTAAGTAATTCTATATTTTTTCTCATTAACGTGTACGTTTATAATGGAATTTAGTATATTTGTTTATTTATTATTTATTTATGTATTTACTTATTGTTTTACTTTCTATCTAAAAATATTTTATGATGCTGCTTATGATGTTGGTGAAAGTTTCAAGTGGAGATGCAAATATACATGTAATAATAATTAGCTGCATATATACATAAAGGCTGTTTAAAATTTCGCGGTTTTTTTAAAGAATAAATAAAACACATAATTTGCATTCACTCTCAAAAAGTTTTTATTGGTAATTGAAGTATCAGTTATGACATTTATATGTGAAAAATAATATCTGCCAAATGGCCCCCCTCTTGCATCTCCACAGACGTCCACTCTTTTGTTAAAATTTTCAATGACATTTTGACATAATTGAGGCTCTATCTCACCAATGACAGGAATAATTTTATCGTTCAAAGCAGGAGTTGATTGTGGATTGTTTTTACGAACCTGACTTTTCATAGGAAAGTAGTCTAACGGTGTCAAATCACATGATCTTGGTGTCCATCACCGTTTTTTGATATTACAGGTCCAGGAAATTTTTCTCTCAATAAATGAATTGATTCGTGTGCAAAGTGAGGTATAGCGCCATCTTGTTGAAATCACATATCCTCTAGATCAATATTCATTAATTCAGGCCACAAAAATTCGGTCATCATCCGACGATATCGATCACCATTGACAGTTACAGCTTCCCCAGCAGCATTTTCAAAGAAGTAAGGTCGAATTACACCACTTGGCCATAATGCACACCAAACAGTAACTCGTTTAGGATGTATAGGTTTCTTATGAATAATTCGTGGATTTTCCTCACCCCAGATACGGCAATTTTGTTTATTAACATAGCCACCAAGTTCAAAATGTGCGTCATCGAAAAATATTATTTTTTGAGAAAAATCAGCTGGTTGTTCATTGATGAAATTGACAAATGAACGACGTTTTAAATGATCTAATAGCTTCAGTTCTTGTCTTATTAGAACCTTATATGCCTTCAGAGCTAAATCCTTGTGTAAAATACGGCATGTTGTTGATTCACTAAGTCCAAGTTGTTGTGAACGTCGTCTAATGGACATTTTAGTATCTTCAACAACACTTTCACGAGCCAAACTATTATTTTCTTGTGAAGGACCACAACGACTGTATTTTTCACTTTTCTGATCTTCTACAGATGGACGATTATGTAAACCATAAAATTCGCGTAATTTTCTAAAACTCTTTTCACAGAACGTTGATTTTCATAAAATAATTCAACAATTTGAACGCGTTGTTGTACCGCGTACGAAGCTATTTTTATAAATGTCATACATCACACTTTTTAAATGCCCGCATACTGAGGCAAATTCAGTGCGCCATCTATATTTTATTTATCCTTAAAAAGAACCGCGCAATTTGAAACACCTTTACATGCTTCAATTTATTCATTTATCAAGGGTAATCACCAAAAGTTACGGTGGAATGGGTATATTTGTTTAATGTCGAAAAGAAGATTTAGCATATTGAAATA
This sequence comes from Dermolepida albohirtum, assembly GCA_031893035.1. Classification (NCBI taxonomy): domain Eukaryota; kingdom Metazoa; phylum Arthropoda; class Insecta; order Coleoptera; family Scarabaeidae; genus Dermolepida; species Dermolepida albohirtum. Next base: position 1,018,092 of record JAVIWB010000555.1, on the reverse strand, counting down.
TGTTAAAAGTTAATATTTTAACATGCGGCGGAAGAAGACAATTTTTTTAAATACATTGTATGAGATTCGGATACATCGACATACAATAGCAAATGGTCTAGTAAGGAATAGCGAAACGAAAGATGAATAATACCTAAGGAGCAAAAACAAAATTTCACTGGGAAAGTTCTCTTTAAAGTTTTTTGGAATTATCAATATATTATGTACGTAGATTTCTTATATATGCAAAGAAATGCAAATATCGAATACTATATTGCGCTTTTAGTCAAGAAGTGTGATAATGTTTCACGGTGGCTTTTACATCAGTCGTATTAGAAAAATTGGACGGCAAACTCCTGAATATGCGTCATATAATCCAGACATAATCCCTTGCCGTTAAAAATGTCCTTAGGAGAATATTTCATAGGTGATGAAGAAGTCGAAAAAGTTACGCTTAATAAGTTAGATGAATATCCATCTTTCTTTCAAAGCGGTATTGAAGTATTAGCAATTAGAAGACATAAATGATTAGATAGGCAAGGAAACTATATAGAAAAATGATTAATGTATAAGGCATATTATATTTCAGTTTAATAAAGCTTTACTTAAAAAGTCTAGTTAAAATTTGACTAACCTTTCATAGCTTCTATCTGCTTATGCAAACCAATATTCGTGCATATATAGTGTAAAAATTTATCGTCATTGCGAACTGACATCTCAATACTTTTTGTAGCTTTGCTCAATTTAAATAGCGACGGTAAAAAGAATTATGACAAAGAAACTATATTGAGACCATCGATGCTACTTAGAATCTTTGTTATTTATACATAGCTGCTGAATTAAGGAAGAATTTTAAGAAAGCTTAAAATGTCAATCTCGAAAAATTGTTTTCCTAATGTCTTCGTTGGTGATTCGAATCTACAGAATATTGTATCCATCACAACTGTAAATGACGATAACATTTTTAGATATCATCGAAAATGGACACAACATATACTCATATTCTCTCTCATTTAGACATTTGTATGAATTATATCCCCTCAACTTTCTTGCGTGGTTCTCCTTATTTTGGGCATAATATATACTCATGAAATTATTCATTTACATAAATTATATCTCCTAAACTTTCCTGTGTGATACTCATTATTTTGTTACTTTCAGATAAAATCAATAAAATAAAACCAGCAAATTTTTATTAAAAAAATACGAGGGCGGGCTGAGAAGTCCATGGAGTGACGGATAGATGGCGCAGTTTAAGAATGTTTGATAGTGCATCGGCAAGTTCTCGCCTTAATAATGTCAATTGTCGAATTTATTTACGTTTTATTGTGATGACTATAATACGAGTAGTTCTGATTTTTCACGAGATGGATAGTACAGAAATTCGTGCTGTTATTAAGTACTTCTTCTCGAAAAGCTTATCAGCATAATGAGATGAAGAATGATCTGAAGAACTCGGTTACTTTAGTCTGTACTGTTGAAAAATTTGTTTGTGCTTTCAAATGCAGTCGTACAAGCGTTTATGACGTATTACGTGATCAACATCTGAAATCTGCTGCTACACCGTAAATTGTTGAAAAGTGCTATGGTGCTAAAAGACAGTTGTTTGAAAGCATGGGATAAAGGAGGACGCAAACATCTCTAAAGAATACGTAATATACACTTTGAATGAAGAGTTGGCCATGAAGAACTTGTCTACAAGATGAATACTGCTGCTCGTTAGTGTAGATCAAAACTTAATGGGAACGCAAATATGTTTGTAAAGTTTTCGAAAAATTGGGTAAATTGGGAGTTGATTTATCAATATAGACTTGGGCTCATCATTATAGATTCAAATCAAAACAACAATCTAAACAGTGGCGGTACAGTGGCCATTCTTTCCTAAAGAAGGCTTTAATTGCTTTATCTGCAGGAAAAGTAACAAAAAATATTCATCTCTTTTGGATTACCTTCCAAATTACGAAAGTCTTTTAGGAAAATCAAAGCTAAAACGTCCTGGTTTAGTCAAGAAAGAATTTGTCGCCGCATCCGGCTTTTCATCAGATTTAGCTTTTCCCCATATCTGAAAAATTTCTTGCAAGTCAGAAATTTCAAATAGACGACGATATTAAAATAGCAGTGGATGTCATCGCTGCTTCAAATGTATGGAGACGGCAGAGTATTACGTTAAAAATAAACGTAACTTTAAAGCGTAAAGTTCTTTTCTTTATTTCTACTCCACGTAATTTTCAATCCACGCTAGTATACATTAGTTACGCCATAATCTAGAGAGAAGATTTCTCTTTAAATATTTTTATTTCTTTTGTAAATCCACACGGGCTAGTAAATACGGGTAATTTATATATTTATTTTATTTTTAGATACATTTATATGCTATTACGGAAGTTGGGCTGTATACAGATCTGGAAATGGTAAATTTTCAGCTGATGCTATAGATCCAAATATATGTACTCACATCGTATACTCATTTGTCGGTATAAATGCCGATGGATCAGTCCGTCTAATAGATTCTTGGAATGATATCGATTTAGGTAAGAAAACTACATATGTATATATTTATTTGGTATATTTGGTATCAGAGTGTGTTTATACATTTTTACATTTTTATGATACTTTAAGGTTCTATCGACAAATTTGTTAGTTTGAAAGAGCAAAATGCCAATTTGAAAACATTAGTTGCAATCGGTGGATGGAATGAAGGTTCAACAAATTTTTCTACCGTCGTTAGTAGTGCATCCCTTAGAACGGCTTTTGTAAATAGTGCGATTAATTTTTTACAAAATTATGGCTTCGACGGCCTGGCTGTAGATTGGGAGTATCCATGCCAAAGAGGCGGTGCATCGACAGATAAAGTAAATATTTTTTTGAATTAATTAATTTGTATGTGAAGGTATATGTATACAACGAATCATGAATTACAAAATTTCATCATCATTAGAGAGAATATTTAATATGCTCTTTAGTCGCCGTTGTTCCCGACTCTTACTGATAGTATTTTTAAATACTTACAATAATATCCTCTGTATAATACAATATATGCTAAGAGATCGTCAAACTAATTAAATCTAATATGCTAGATGTTTCGAATTCGATAGGTACTTTCTCTTAAATTTTTTATGTATGTTCATATTTTCAGATGTTTTGCGTTCGGTGATTGAGTCGGTCAGCCTAAGGCTGTTATTATATTATCGATTTCCTAGAATGTATAATACATAGGTGACCTATCGCGGTGGTCATTGTTCGTTGTCTTTTTGAAGCTAGAAATTTAATAACTTTTCACTAAACAAACTTATGGAACACATTAGTAAATACCTATGGTAAATCTGACTCGTCGACTTCCGCGGTCGTTACAAACTGGAACCGTGTCTTCGATAATTCTGCTGTCAATGTTTCGTCACCAATTGTATGGGACTTTGCTTTCGTTGTTGCACTGAGACTCAGTGAAGATGTTCCATATGAGCGGCGGCGAAATATCAGTACTAAAACTATCGAAGACTCGGTTCCAGCCTGGAAGTTAAGATGAAGAAATCCAAGGTAAATTTCTGCTATTTTCATACATCCAGATTTTTGAAAAACAAATATAATAATTCATGTCCAACAAATTAAAGTAACCTCATACATGAATTTCCAAAGGATTTTCTTAGGCACTGATAAGTTATGTGCCTTCTATGGCCTTCTTTTGGAAGTCCATATACTAAATGAGACGTCATAGGTCATTATTATGTTGTATAGATCTTAATTATGGTTCTTCTGTTATCGTGCACCCACATATATTTTTGAATGTAAAGCTTTATGTTTACGGTTTGTTAAAGCCGACTAATTGCTTCTTACGTATATATTTAACCCTTTTTAATCAATTTTTTTTGAGTTTATTTGAGTGTTAAGCTAAGATCTTGACGAAGCATCGTTACGATCATTTTATTCTGCTTTTTGTTGTGGCGACAGAAATTATGTTTAGGTAAATGGTTGATGGTATATGTTTCATTATAATTTTACACTCACATTCCAGTAAAGGCGAGCAATTTTAATTTATTTACTGGGAAGGGCTGCATGACTCATTGGAGTTTCTGTCGGATAAGTGTATAAAAAAACGCATCAAAACGTTTACTAACTACAATACTTATGCTGATAATCTCATGCGTATCATCACAGATTCTACTAGGTTTTTCTAAGAAATAATCACCTATGCGTTCTTGTAGCATAGACTGTATAATACAAATATGTTTACTAAATATATCTTGAGGTTACTTTTTTGATTTAATTTATTAAATCGTATTAGTAATTGTCGAAGTAGCTTTATTTCATTAAAGAATTTTAGCTGTTTTTCAGAAAACGACATGTTTGTTATCTCACCAGGCTGCATTCACTTCATTTATAAGGTTAAGTTCATTAAATGCTTTAAGTTATTTTAAAAAATATTGTTCATATCATTTCTGAATCTTGGTATCCGAACTGGAATCGTGTTCTCTATGCTTCTACTGCTGACGTTTCGTATTTACATTCATGGGATATAAAACTGAAGCTCAGTTTCAATGCAACAACGAAAGCAGTCGCAGTAGTTAAGGCCTGAAGATGTCTTATGCAAGCGGGGACGAAAGGTCGGCAGTAGAAGTACCGAGGACGCGGTTTTGCCCGGAAAGTAAGATGAAGGAAGTATGGACAGAGATTGCGGAAGACTGAAAGCCTGATTGCTCATATCATTTTCTTAATGCAATTAGAATTGTTTCTTCATTTTTTAAAACAATGACAAAGTTTTGCGCAAATGTTAAAAATAATATATTAAAAGGATTGAATATGGATAACCCTTTAGAAAAATAAAGTTACTCAAATACGATATGATGTATATATTTGCTAAGATCGTTAGTGAAGAAACGTTTTTTAATGAAAAATATCGTATACACTTATTACTTAATTAATCCTATTACATATGCAGAAGAAATATCTATATTAAGATATCGCGTTTAAATGTAACAATGAAAAGTATCTTGACATTGAAGAACATTAATACATAATCAATAATTTTTTAAGTCCTTCACCAAATAGTCACCATCTGGGTGCTAGTTTATTATTTGTCAATATTTCCATTTCCAAACTTTATATCTTTTAATGATAATAGTATTTCTTATTAATAACAGAATAAGGTAAGACGGTTAAAATTGGCTCATTTTCCCCAAGTCATAAGCATGTGCATTCTGGGGACTTTATCATTCTTTTAATGCTGCCTGAGATGTTTTGGTTTTTATCAAGAGTATCCTAGTATACTGTCGAGTAATTGTTCACATTATGTTAATTTTTTTTGGTGCGAGCCCAACTGGGTCGTTTGATTTTCGACTTGTCACTACCACGGAAGGGAGAGTACGTATTTGATGTGTGTGTAAAGTATTGCATGGGTTTGTAACTGCCTCTTCCTGCCATAAGAAGGAAAATAATGTTGATTATTCCTGTTCACTGAATGGTAGCGGGAGAAGAGCAGACCTCCTGCGAGACGAGAAATGATTTAAATTTCCACCGCCCCGAAAGTGGTGCTAATCATCGACTTTTCTAGATAACTATCTCAAGGTGGTGTTCGTCCCACTGCGATATCCTAAGACAGATAAATACATATAATAGTTAACTGAGAATGAATCCTTGGAAAGTTACGGTTTCGATTTCTGAAGTTACTATAAATTTGTCTTTAGATTTTAATCATAATTTCTCGAAATCTAAATACATCAACTTGGAGAAGTTTAGATAATCAGTCTATAAATTTTCATATGTTAAATAAATTAAATAATTTAAGCAGAAATTATTGACAAATGAAGCATATGTTACTAGGGGATATATTTTCAGGACAACTTTTCTACACTACTGGCAGAATTTAGGAGTAGTTTCGATACTTATGGTTACACATTAACAGTGGCTGTAGCGGCTGTAGAGTCTTCCGTTGATACGTCGTATGACGTAGCCCAATTGTCTAAGTAAGTATACTTTATTTCGTTAGTCGTATTAATTTGAATAGAGTACAATTAATTATCTAAAGTCAATAATCTGGTAAACTACATTTATTTATATTATATTTTATAATAGATATTCAAATTAGAACAGTTTCTATTGCAGATTGCTAGATTATTTCTTTCAATTTCTTAAAAAATTTTATAATTAAGGTATGCATATTCTTTGGTACAAATAATATACTGCATACTAGATGAAGTTTATTATATGTTTGTTTTTGAACAAGATTTGAGAACATATGGGAAATAAGAGACTGTGGGTATTGTATGAAAATTTGCTTAGTCATAGTTGATGATTAAAATATTGGATTATGGAATTCATTTATCAATTTCAATAAAACAACAGTACAATATATATATATATATATATATATATATATATATATATATGGATAAAATAAATAAATATATATTAACTCGAAGATGATTGGCACATTTAAAACTTAAATATTTTGCAAGGGTTTGTTTCTGGTGGCGTAGTGAGGAAAAAGCAGAGTAGGGGAGAGAAGGCTTTTTCGTATTGTAACTCGGAACCTCATTTGTCGAACTTTGCTTACGATGGTTAGTATTTAGTTGAAGATCCTTTATTTTCAGAAGGATGATACAATACTTCACATCGCACGAAGCATTATGGTTGTTATTTGTCGGGAATTCAGAAGTGGTATCTTTTTTTTGCAGATATTGTTACGACTGCTCGGTCATTCTCTTTCTGTCTCAAATTCTTAAGTTTTCTTGTATGGGAATTCTTGAAAGACCGTATATTCCGGAGGAATATTGCAAATATTTAAGAACTTAAAGAAGTCATTGCTAACGAAGTTACTATTATTGATGGCGAACTATGGAGGCGCGTGTATCGCATGTATCGTAACTATATATAGTCATTTCGTACGGTCACTCGGAATAGAGTTTTGGAGCATACAGCATAGTGTTATCTCATTTGTTGAACCCTGACGACCCTTTATTGTCAGAAGGAAGATGCAATACCTCACACTGCGCGTCGGCAATTCAGAGGTGGTACTTGCTGATATTGTTTGGACAGCTTCGTTACCCTCTCAGTATCTCGAATTTTTTAATTTTTTCCTATGAGAATTCTTGAAAGACCGTATGTTTCGGAAGCAAATTGCAAACATTTAAGAACTTAAAGAAGCCATTGGTAGTTGTTGTATTGTAATGCTATCAACATTTGTATTTGAATTTTTCGTTTTAGATATGCGGACTACATTAATGTGATGACATATGATTTACATGGTTCCTGGGACGGTGTAACAGGTCAAAATTCTCCACTGTATGCTTCCTCTGTCGATACAACTGATTATCAACTAACACTTAATGTGGTATGTACACAACAGTCATTTTACGAGATAAATCTTTGTTTAAGTATTTCCCAATGTTAACACATACATACATCGTAAAAAATATTTGAGATAAATTGTTGTCGTTCAAGTAGTGGTAACTATTCTAAAATAACACTGCTTTTACACAAAGAGGAAATTGGCTACTGGATCTATAAATTATTCTAGGATTGCGTTAGGAAAGAAACTATGAAAATATTGGAAAATTCGGTTTATCTCTAAACAAATTATGAAGACTTAACTAAGAAATAAATAAAGCAGTTTATCTAAATTTCAAACTATATAAATTAGATTGAAGGATGTCACAACTTTTTGAATGATCAATTAAGTGTACCACTGAATTAGAAATTGAAAATCTATTAACTTTCGAAATCTTACTATAACGCAAAACAGTGATTATTATATTTTTGAAATATACATGAAACCCGCATACATATTACATTCTCTATACCCATGAATTCATATATATATATATATATATATATGTATAATATATTAGCTGGATAAAACTCCATGTTCCATAGAGCTTTCACAAAACCTCCGATTGAAAGATATAGACAAAAAATTAAATATCATTAAAATTATAGTGAAAAATAATAATTTCCTAGAAAAATTGACTAATAGTTTAATCAATAAAAAAATGTGAATACAATTAAACGTAATTTATCCGCATATTAATAATAAAATCGAAAATTTTTCATATATATCTTCATATTTTGTCGAGCTCCTTAAATAGTAATAATGGTAATAATAATGAAAAAAGCGCCTGGGATGATGAATCCGGTGCATTCTGTTAAAATATAATAAATTGTTACTGTAAATGGATTGAACATATGATTTTACAATTACATAAAGATGCTACTTTCTTTATAAGTAATAATTCTGAGGGCGCTTCAGATTACTTTTATTCAAATAGTGGAAAGATAAAATATTTAGGCCCTCAACGAGAATCAGAATCACTTCTTCACAGCTTCCTTATAAATAATAAGATAGAAAACAGAACAAAATTAACATTACACACACTATTTTATATCTATATATTGTCTGTTTATAAGTATATGCACTTATGTATTTTGTCAAACTGCTGTCTCCGCTTCGGACGTGTTTTTCCCTAATGCGTTGATTCGCATTCCCAATTATTCGCCTCTGAATAGTTATAAACGAGGCCTACTGATCTCCATTTGTAGGGACCGTACTTTTTGGCAAATAATTGACTGATACGCTTTGTATCACACAATCCATACGCCCTCTGAATAACACGGCCTGCTGTATAGGTCTAATTCTATCTTTTGAATGTCTCTTCTATATGTGTTCTGATGTTCTACTCTTGATCCCTTGATCTCTTAGACCCAACTTTGTCTTGTGAGCTCTCAAGCCACACTTATTGTTGTTAAAATATCTTGATTATTTATAAAATTACCAATTTCTGTGACACACTAAACACGAAGGGATTATCCTCTTCCGCTCAGATGGGCTACTACTTCTAAGTGAATGTCATAAACATAGACAATATACATTATATATACTTGATAGGTACAATAAGTGTACCTAAAAAACAATATCAATCGTAATTAAAGGATTAAAAATTATGGCTTTCTCTTAAAATTAAACCTATAACGTACATGTAAAAGCATTCAGACTATGCATTTACGTATTCCGTATAATTAGATCTTTTCGGAGAACTCCAATATATACACATAAATATACTTAAACTAAATTAACGTAAATACCATAAAGTATAAAGACCTTCCTTTTGAGAATTGTTATAATAAATTTACATTTGGAAATTCCAATTACGTAAGATCTTCATTTGAATGAAATTAAAATTTAAAATATTTTATCCGAAAAATTACACGTATAATTACAAAAAACATTACCTTTTTTGGAGCTCTATCTATAAAAGTAACAATGTTCCTTAATAAAATCTGAGTAATAATATAGTTTTTAAAACATATGCTAATTTAGGCAAAATGTAATAGTGTGTATATTGATCAATCAGAGAGAACTTGATCACTGAAGGTTGATATATAATCCCTTTCCATATTAATTTTCGTATTCTGTATACGTATTTCGACAACTAAGTTGTCATCATCAGCAGATAATTAAACAGTGTTGCACCTGGAAAACTACGGCGAAAAATACCCGTACGAAAACAAACTCCGTACGCGATCCGTACCGTTGAGAACCGAAATGTACACTGTATACACAGTGTACATTTTGGTTCTCCACGGTACGGTACCAAAATGTACACTGTGTACACAGTGTACACTTTGGTTTTCAAGGGGTTATATATCAACCCTCAGTGATCAAGTTAATCAATCACAGGCTCCATCAAAATTACATACAATCAGTGAGAACATTCAAAATTTGAACAGAAGGACATCTACGAAGCCTAAAATACAAAAGAAATGATTATAGCTTCAGCAAACATCTGATAGAAACGAACCATAATGTACATAAAGATTTTAAACTGGAAATCCTTTACATATGTAACAAAAGTCGGAAACTAAATTTCTCGGAATGAATGGAGATTAATAAGTGCAAAAAACTCAATTCTGTTAACCTTTTTAATGATCAATTAGATTCAAACAATTCACTTCTTTTAAATTTATTTTAATTCTTAGCACTCATTATTTCTATTTTAAACTCATGTTCTAATAATTTCATTAGTTCTTAATGTTTTCCTATTATTTGTAGTTACATATGTATATTTGAAGAAATGTTTTTACCGATAAATAATCATGCACGTATATTTAACTTCCATCCTTTTCTCGTAATCAGATTTAGTTATTGCTTTTCGTTTTTTGATATGACGGAGATTGGAACCTGTATTGTACTTGCTCGATAATATCCTAAAATACGAAACTAGTCACAGTAAATACATAATATATTGTAAAATTTCGATAAAGTGTTTTATTTAATCCTTAGTTTAATGGAATTTCACAAAGTAAGACCTCAACAATTAACTAGTTGAATACTTTGTTTGCCTAACATGATTCACATTGTTATAGTTATTATTTTTGTTACTAAAGTTTACGATGCAGATTTTATTATTTTATAATTATGAACCCATTTATTTTATGTATATATATGTATATCAGCTCTAAAAGAATAATTTGATTTGAAGATTTGAAGCTTGATTTTCAGATCTTTCACTCTTCTTTTTCATTTTTTGGGCCTAGCGTACTCTTCTTTCAGTTCCTGTCCTCTACTTCTCTCAAATCTTTCATTACTTCTTCTAATCATTTTTTCGTTGGTCGCCCTCTCTTTCTCTTTCTTCTTCCTACCATCAGTATTCTTTTAACACATCCTTCGTCGGGCATCCGCGCTTTGTGGCCTACTCAACTAGCTCTTCGCATTCTACCATTTTGCGCGAATACAATGTTGGTTATTTCAGCACGACATTTCTTTAGGCCGTCGCTCCAATGTCTGAGTTTAATGCGACTTAACGATTCCCATGTAAAGAACAGGCTGTAAGTGATATAACTTGCTAACGATGAGAATCTTCTTAGTTAGTTTGATTACTAGCTTTGAAGAATGGAAAAGTGTACAGAATATGATAGAAATCATTTTGACAGATTGTGAAAATTAAAGTTCTATTGCAACACTGTTGCAGTTTCTTTTGTACGAAAACTAAAATGACAAGTTCTTTGTTTTTTTTTATGAAGTTAGACCTTGTTTGAATATATTTGATTCTTATACCTCTTTTGCATATATATTTTAGGACGCTTGTATTCAAGGTTGGATAAGCAGAGGAGCTGATCCAGACAAACTTATTTTGGGTATTCCAACATATGGTCGGACGTTTACGTTAGCAGATAGCAGTGATAATGGTTTAGGTGCAACCACAACTGGTGCAGGTACAGCTGGTCCGTATACAGCAGAAAGTGGATATCTAGGATATAATGAAGTGCGTATTGTTTTGTTTATTCTTTTTGTTTTATGGAGAATTTTAAATAAATTCGTTTCGTTTAGGTATTCTGCAGTTCACTCAAACTTATAATAAATAATTAATGTATTTTTCTAACTTAATTAAAGTTTGAGATAAAAACTCTATGGAATGAAAACAAAGAAGGGTACTTTGTGCTCAGAAATTATGTTTATTTCTCATTATAATTCTATACCACCTCGATGCATTTGGACCAGCAATGGTCTAGAATCTCTATGCTTTGATAAAATTCAGACTTCTTAAGGTTCTTAAAATAAGTCGCTTTAACATCGTTGTATGTTGATCATTTTGCAACTAACTTTTTTCTAAGCGTGGAAAATGGTGATAATTCCACGGTACTAAATCTTACGAATAAGATAGATGAGGCAACAAATCGATGTTTAATTTGCTAATTTTTGCCATAGCAATATTATTTTGTTTCTTTGATCTGGAGAGTTTTTACACCTACTTCACGCATACACGCACGCACATATATATAAGGTTTTTTAAATATATATATATATATATATATTGGTGTTTTAACAATAATAAGGCATATTATAAGGGCAATTAATTCAATAACAAGTATTTGATGAATACGAATATTTTTAGTCATTGAATTGAAGAACAGGCTGTATATAGTTTGAATTTCGATCATAACGGAATGTTTTATATATATATATATATACGGTAATTATTAAATTATACTTATTTATTTATCATATATATATGCAATAAGTTACCGTACCGTGGAGAACCAAAATGTACACTGTGTATACAGTGTAGATTTCGGTTCGCAACGGTATATATATATATATATATATATATATATATATATATATATAAGTTTGAGATAAAAACTATATGGAATGACAACAAAGAAGGGTACTTTGTGCTCAGAAATTATGTTTATTTCTCATTATAATTCTATGCCACCTCGATGCATTTGGACCATCAATGGTCTAGAATCTCTATGCTTTGATAAATTTCAGACTTCTTAAAGTTCTTAAAATAAGTCGCTTTAACATCCTTGTATGTTGATCATTTTGCAACTAACTTTTTTCTAAGCGTGGAAAATGGTGATAAATCCACGGTACTAAATCTTACGAATAAGATAGATGAGGCAACAAATCGATGTTTAATTTGCTAATTTTTGCCATAGCAATATTATTTTGTTTCTTTGATCTGGAGAGTTTTTACACCTACTTCACGCATACACGCACGCACATATATATATAAGGTTTTTTAAATATATATATATTGGTGTTTTAACAATAATAAGGCATATTATAAGGGCAATTAATTCAATAACAAGTATTTGATGAATACGAATATTTTTAGTCATTGAATTGAAGAACAGGCTGTATATAGTTTGAATTTCGATCATAACGGAATGTTTTATATATATATATATGGTAATTATTATACTTATTTATTTATCATATATATATATATATGATAAATAAATAAGTATAATTTAATAATTACCAGTAAATATATGTCAAAATTCATTTAAAAATTATTAGAAAATGGTTTATTAAATACCATAGCCGGAAGATATATTGATTTTTATACTTATTTCTAAATAACCATCATCCTCACAGAGTACGAATCTGACTGAGATTAAGAGTAATTTAAATGAGTTTTTAAATAATCACAAAAAAATAATTTATACTGAACTACATAAGACAAAAGTATCAATTTAATTTATTTAAATCTCATTTATTCACTATAAAAACATTTACAAAAATTAATCATGTCATTAAAGTTTATTAAAATAACATATTAATAAAACGATTTTTACATTATACATATATATATATATATATATATATAATATAAATAATATATACACATATATAAAATAACACTATTTGTTCGTCATTACACGGACTTTTCAACCCATTCTTGTAAATAAAGCAAAATTACTATGAAAAGAAATGATTGCATTGTAGTTACTTTCATTGTAGAATGTATATCATACGTTTTTTTAATTATTGAATAAAATGTAAAAGACAAAGAAAGTAATATATAAAGTCCTGTACTGCATTACATTCAGATTCTTATGTTAAAAGTCATGTTTCAACACGTTGGTCAACAGGAAAGTCATAGAGTCATAGATGTCGAATAGTCATAGAGTTTTTTAATTTACACAGTCTATGTTAGTTGTTTTCTGAAATACATTAATACCGACAAGGACTATTTCTAATACTTTAAAAGCTTTGTTTATATAATTACAATCTCCTTTTTGCACGATAGGGTAAATAAAAAACATGACAATGTTCCTCTTACTCTACAATTTAAAAGAAATAGACAGTGCATTTATCAAGAAATTGTAAATCGGGATTGAGTGAGTCGCATTAAAAAGTAAAGCATTTAATATTTTGCTTATGGAAAGATAAATAGGGCTTAATAAATTGGTAAAGTTGATGTCTTGCTGAAAAAGGAAATGTTTTCTCTGTAGTAAATTCAATTCGAACACATCAGTTGTGTCTGAAAACATTTGCAATATAAAATACATACGTATGTGTAATCGATGCTTTCTTTGTTCTAGATCTGTGCGAATCTGGCAGATGGCGGGTGGACAGTAGTATGGGATGACGTACAAAAGACACCATATGCATATAGTGGAAACCAATGGGTGGGCTATGATAATCCAACATCAGTTGAAATAAAGGTAACAGATTAAAAATCGTTTTATTTGTAACAAGAATGTTTTTTGATTAAAGTTTTCATAGACAAATTAGAAAATATTATGATAATTTCCCCACAATGTAGTTATTGTTTTCGGAAAATCAGTATAGTAATAAATTCTTTCTCAAATAAGAAAAATGCGAAATATATTCATTTTAAATGTAAATTGTTTAATATAGAAGATATAATAAGTGATTCAAGTATTTTTCTTTTATTAAAAGTTTTGTTATATGAATAATAAATTGAAAATCATATTACATCGATAATATTTTACTTGAAAGCTGATTAATTTGATTTGCAGTATTCGCAAAAAATGAGTCAAACTCAATAAACATATTATTATATATACAAAGGGTACTAGGAAAGTTTTGCAATATGACGCAACAATGGATCGTAGGAACCTGTTTGTTTCTACATGTTGCGACATGTTCATACGTGCATAGTGGCCGCCGCGCCATGTCGATGGGCTCAGTTATTCACTAGCAGTGAGAGTGTAAAGTGCTTGCGTTATAAATTCGTGCGTGGTTTAAACATAGACCAGTGCTTCGAAGAAATGACTCTTGCACTAGGTGATGTTTGTCCACATCGCACAACGATATTCAGGTGGTATAGAGAATTCCAAAGGGAAATTTAACTGTGGAGGATGCCGAGAGGCCGAGAAGGCCACGAACGTCTGTTACGGAGGATAACGTTACTACTGTGAGGAAAATGCTCGGCGAGGACAGGCGAGTGGCCTACCAGCAGATAGAGGGTACTTCAGGCCTAAATGCACCAGCAATTCTTTCAATTCTGCATGATAATTTGCACGTGAAGAAACTTTGTTCTTTCTGGGTGCTGCATTAACTGACTGAAGAGCAGATGACACGACGTGTGACTTGGTGCAGGGAGATGCTAAAAAATGTTTAATAAGGGACAATTTCGGTATACGAACAACATCGTGACCGGTGACGGAACTTAGCTGTACTATTACGTTGTGTCGACCAAAGCTCAAAAGAAAGTTTGATGATGAGGACACACCCGTAGTTGCTAGAAAATCCCGATCTGCAAAGAAGAAAATGATAGCTGTATTTTTCAAATCCAGTGGAATTGTGGAACGCTTCGTTTTGAACACACAGAAGACAGTCACAGCCACGCGGTATACTGAACAATGCCTGCCTAAAGTCATTGGATCTATGAATAACCTTCGGCCAAAAATCAAGAAAACGTTCCTCCTTCACGATAATGCTCCCGCTCACCGCGCCAAAGCTTGCACCGAATATTTGATCAAGACAGGATTGCAACTTCTCGAGCACCCTCTCTACAGTTCAGATCTTGCCCCCTACCACT
Organism: Dermolepida albohirtum; assembly: GCA_031893035.1. NCBI lineage: Eukaryota > Metazoa > Arthropoda > Insecta > Coleoptera > Scarabaeidae > Dermolepida > Dermolepida albohirtum. The sequence continues at coordinate 1,002,823 of JAVIWB010000555.1, read as the reverse complement.
TTCTACTGTTTCCGCATGTGAAAATGAAGCTAAACGGGAGGCGAATTTTCAGTGATGAGAACCTTCTGCGGGCTTGGAACAACGAGTGTGCTTCGCTCGCTATTGAAACTTGGCAGAACTGGTTTAAAGATTGATTATGGAGGATGGAGAGGTGTATTGAGTGTAGAGGAAATTACTTTGAAAAAATTAAATCAACAAAGCTGTATTGCAAAACTCTTCTAGTACCCTTTGTACATATTATTGAATTATGTTCTTGTATATTAATAAATCACTTATTGCAGATTAATTATGCGAAAAGTATGGGACTAGGAGGAGTAACGGTTTGGGCAATAGAGACTGATGATTTTACGGGAACATGCGGAACTGTTAATCCAATTTTGAATACCATAAAAGATAATTTGGAATCGGTAAATAAGCATAATATATTATTGAATTTAGATTTTTATATTTAATTTTTAGTCAAGTTCATCTTCTAACTCAGAATCTGTAAGCTCAGTTTCAAATTCATCAACAACCGCAAGCACATCAACAAGTACCTCTACAACGACAACGACTAGAACTACTAAGATATCTTCAACTAATGATGAAAGTGTTTGTGTTACAGAGGGATACGTTAGAGATTCCGCAAACTGTTCTGTATTTTATTATTGCTCCGAAGTTGATGGTACCTTTGTTGCAGTTACATTTCAATGCTCATCTGGTTTATATTATGACACAACACTAAACGTTTGCAATTACATTTCTGAAGTAGACTGTTAAACTGTACTGATGCGTAAAATTATATCGAAAATAATTATATTCAGAATATTGTATTAAAATTTTTTAATACATTTCTTTTTATGTGACGAAGTTAGTTTTTATTTTATTATAATGTTTTTATTGTGTATTATATGTGTATAGCTTGACTTTTGTAATTTAATATTGGGCCACACAAAAGCTTTTATATACTATCGTCATAATATGTATGTATCTGTGCATTTAATAATTATAAAAATAATAATAACCTTTATTGTCCAACAGACTACATCTACTGACGGGACAATGCATTCAAAGTGAATAGATGAATATAATATAAAACAAAAAGTAATTCTAAATATGAAACAAATTAAAAGGAAATACTAACTATTGCACCTAAAACTATAATATTCAAAATTAAACATCACTAAAATATTTGTTGAAGCTTTTCGCTATATGGTACAGCGGGCTCTTGACAATAATGTTGGTTCTAGCTCTTGGGAGGCGAAATACATCCCCAGATCTGATTCCGCAGGAGGGCACAAGAAAGTAAATTTGAGATAATAATGATGGAGAGTCAATAGTATTATTTATTAAGTTAAAAGTGAACCTGGCATTCGAAATGTCACGTCGCAAAGATTATGCTTGAAAACAGAGTCTCTCAACCAAGGTATTATAATCTAAACCGCGAACAGGATATTCTCCGTCTTGTCTAAAACACAAAAAATTTAAAAATCATTTTTGTATTCGCTCAATAAGAAGTTCCTGGTAAACATAATACGGCGTCCAAACAACGGTCGCATATTTCAGCTTGGTTCGAACCAACGTATGGTATAAAGTTACTAATGCTTTCGTATTATTATTAAATTGAGGATTGTATGATAAATCCATCATATGCATAGTGGTGGATTCCTGGTTGATGCTTTCAATATTACCAACTTATCCCCCAATATCACAAACTGTCCAATATTCTGATACGTATACGAGGGTAGTTTGACAAGTAGTGAGAATGGAAAAGAAAAACGAATTTTTTAAATACAAAATAATTTTTATTTTTTAATATATTCTCCTAAAATTTATTCCAACGGTGCTCCAATGTCCTTATGTCATCTTTAAAATGCGATTCCGGAAGGCTTGCAAAAATACTCATTTACGAAGATGATAAGCTCGTCGTTAGATGAAAATTTCTTTCCACCTAGTGCCGTTTTCAATTTTGGAAAAAGGTGGAAGTCGGAAGGGGCTAGATCCGGCGAATAAGGCGCATGCGATACTAATTAGAAATGCAACTCGTGGATTTTGGACATCGCAACTCTGCTGGTATGCGAGGGAGCGTTGTCTTGGTGAAACAGAATCCTTTTCTTTGCCATTCCAGGCCGTTTAGCACGAATCTCAACATTTAATTTTTCTAGAAGTTCTGCATAATATTGTCCGTTTATTGTGGCACCTTTCTGAAGGTAATCAATGAGCAAAATGCCCTTTGAATCCCAAAAAATTGATGCCATCACCTTGTTTGCCGATAAAGTGGTTTTCGCTTTCTTGGAAGGTGCAGAACCACGTTCTAACCATTGTTTCGGCTGTTGTTTAGTTTCGGGTGTACTGTAGTGTATTTAAGTTTCATTGCAAGTAACAAATCGCCTACAAAAATCAACCGGATTCCGCTTACAAAGGTCCAAACACTCATTGGAAATGCGCAATTGCGGCACCCATCCTGCCGAAAGCTTGGAAAGGCCCAATTCTTTCGTTAAAATGTGGTGTACGCGTTCTGTTGAAATGTTTACCATGTCTGCTATCCCTCTCACTTTGAGTCGTCGATCTTGCGTAATAACATTATGGATTTTTATAATCGCTTCCTCAGAAGTCACGATTTTGGGTGCTCCAGAGCGCGCTTCATCAACACAGCTTGTTCTACCACGTTTAAATTCATTTACCCATCTTCTTATTGTGGCGGATGATGGAGCAGATTCACCTAATGTCTCCCGTAACTCATCTTTTATTTCGATGGCTTTCATACCCTTAATTACGAAGTATTTAATCACCGCACGATACTCTGCTTTTTCCATTTTAACAAAACGACGTGTTGCTTCTTTTTCAATCAGCTGTCAAAAATAAACTAATCAATCGATTTATCTAAATATCGGAATGTAAACATATAAATAGGCAACCTAAATTACAGTGCATTTGTTTTACCAATTAGAGCGCCATCTATGTGTCATTCTTCTCACTACTTGTCAAACCATCCTCGTAGTCAGTGTTTATATATGTATGTACCTGTTGATGTTAAATTGGATGATTCTTTGATGTTCTGCATTACATTTAATATTTACATATTTTTATTTAATTTTTTTTTTGTGAACAATAGTTTTTTTTCTTTTATTATATTGTTGTTTCTGTTTAGTTCAGTAAAATTTACAATCACACAGCTACTTTTAAAATTAACAAACTTATACCCTGTCTTTTGTGTGAAGAGGGCACACATGTGTTTCCCCTTTCTTTTGTCTTCGGTGTCAAATATGTATGTGTATTTGTAAATTTACGTAGATCAATGTTTGTATAAACAGGGAGATGCAGACAACTTATTTTCTAAGAATTAAATTTTTATGTATAATTCATTAAGATTGATAATGTCTCTTCCATCATTTATTATTATGTTTTGGTCTTCTTATCTATGTATATCATTTCTTTAATTATACGTTTATCGTAATTGTTTTCCATTTCGAAGATTTCGGTGTTATTAAAGTCGAAAACATGTTTTTTTTATTTAAAATATGCTTAGATAAGACTGTTGCATTTATTGTGTTACTATTTAAACTGTATTTGTGTTCGTTAATTCTTCTATATAGATATTGTTTGTTCTACGTATGTAGACACAACTTCGGCATTTTTACATATTATTTTCTTTTTAATATGTTGGTCGTTTTGTTCTAATTATAAACTTCATTTCTTTTTATTGTGAGTTTCGACCATTGGGACAAGAAAACATTTAATTCTTAGTAACGACGTTTTTCAAGATATTTATTTTCTTCGACCTGCAACACCTTTCACACCTACATATTTCTACGAGAGTGGTCTGAAAAGTTTCCGACCTAACAAAGATACAAGACATTTATTCTTAAAATTTATATTTATTTTTCTACATAGGCTCCTCGTCACTCTACATACTTCTCCCAGCCATGCTCTCATCTATTTAACCCGTCCAAATAGTACTCGGCGCTTTTTCTCTGCAAAATAATTGTTCATGAAGGGGATGGCCTCCTCATTTGACGAAAATCTTTGTCCTCCGAGCGCAAGTTTTAGATGAGGGAACGAAGAGAAGTCGCTTGGGGCTAGATCTGGTGAGTAAGGCGGACGGTCAAGCAGTTCAAACCGTAATTCGTAGATTTTCGCCATTATGTGAGACGGCGCGTTGTCTTGGTCAAACAGGATTTTCTTTTTCTGCAAATGTGGCCGTTTTCCGTTTTTCCAAAATTTCTACGTTCAGCTAGTCAAGTAATGATGTGTACTATGCTCCTGTAATAGTTTTTACTTTTTGAAGATAATCGATGATAATTCCATGACTATGCCAAAAAAGCAGTCGCCGTCACTTTCCCAGCCGAAAAAACAGTTTTTTTTTGGAGCCTGTTCCCTCTTTGCAGTATACTGTTTTGACTGTATTTTTGTTTCGGGCATATAATGGTGTATCTAAGTTTCATCTATAGTAATTAATCGGCCCCCAAACTCGGATTTATTGCGCCTAAACTGCGAAATGTTCATTCGAACACGTTTTTCGTCTAACGTTAGCAAACGCGGCACCCAACACGCGGACAGCTTTCTCATGCCTAAATTTTGATTTAACACGTGAGAAACACGTTCTTTGGACAAATTCATAGCCTTTGCTTTGCTATCTCTCTCACTTTAATTCGATGGTCGTCTAGCACTAATTGGTGAACTTTAGCGATGTTATCGTCAGTGCAGAGTCCCCGTACACAAAGTCCAACTCATATTTGATTTGCGTAGCCGTATTGCCCTTCAAAAACAAATATTTAATGACAGCTCGATACTCGACATTCACATCGACTCACTCAAACGACTGTCAAATATCAACTGCGAGTCCAAAATGGCTGAAACTTTAGTAAGTACCTGACAATAGATACACAACTACATTCCCTAGCTTTTACTGATGAGTGCTGCCGTCTTCACGTTGATGTCGGAAACTTTTCAGACCACCCTCGTATTTGTGAATAATGGTTCGTTTTTCTTATGTATATGAATATTTGTGAGTACTTAAATTTTTTTAAATATATTTTTTTCTGTTTAATATTGTAAAATTTATCACACAAGCATGTTTAAACTAACAACCTTTTAACATGTGTGCTTGGCCAAAGACTTATTCTCTGCGAATTTTTAGTGAGTGCTTTCCGTAAGCATATCATGTCAGATATATGTGCATGTATGTTTGCAAATTCACTTTGACGAATGCTTGCACAGGAAGATGCAGCCAATTTATTTAAGAAATTAGGTTATTATAAAAGTCACTGACCTGAAGCACCATTACCATCCGTAGGTAAGCCAATAGCGGTTTTATTGCTGTGAGTTAATGTAAAGGTTGTGGCTACTCCGCGGCAGAATTCTATTTGTGTTCTCGAGTTTGCGAAGTGCAATTCTGTGATTACAGTGCAAAGACGTTTCAGGTTGAGCTTCCAAATTGATCCTCCGAATGGGTGGAACATTCGCAGATGGTATCGACAGTTTGTAGATACAAGATGTGTATGCAAAGGAAAGAGTCTTGGCCGCCCTTGTGTTTCTGAAGAAAATGTTGCACGAATTTAAACCGCTTTTCAACGTAATCCTTCAAAATCAACTCGTCGGCCAGTCGGGAGTTACAACTATCTACAACAACAATTTGGGGTGTTTTGAGATGTCGGTTGGATATGAAGTCGTACAAGTTACAGTTATTACAAGCTCTGCGTCTTGATGATAAACAGAAACGCGTGGCATTTTATAACGAGATTCATGATGCTATTGACAATGATAACACTTTCGCGCAATGCATCGTGTTCAGTGATGAAGCGAATTTTTATGTTAGTAGTCTGGTAAACAAACACAATGTTCGAATTTGGGGTCTACAGCACCCACATCAGCCACTGAACATGAATGAGATTCGCCTAAAATCAATGTGTTTTCTGCGATATCCCGATCATCTGTTTACGGCCCATTCTTCTTAGATGGAAACATGGTTAACGGTCAGCAGTATCTCGCTATGTTACAAAACTGATTGTTTCCGAGGCTGCACGAAGACAACGTCATTTTTCAACAAGACCCCTCACTGGAGTCGCCAAGTGCGTGAATATCTGAATGAAACTCGACTTAGCATATCTCAGCTGGGCTCCACGGTCACCGGATTTGACACCCTGTCACTTCTTCCTGTGGGGGTTCGTTAAAGACAACGTTTATGTACCACCACTCCCACAGAACCTGGAAGAGTTGAAGAACCGAATCCATACTGCCATAACATCAGTGACGAAGGGCATGCTTGCCCGAGTACGGGAAGAAGTTGAGTGTCGATGTGATATTGTTCGTGTCGCTGATGGAGGACATATTGAAAATCTGTAATCTGAACTTGAGAGGTTCGTAAATATGTGTGTAAAGTTTCATATTCGTATGTATTAAAGTTTAATAAGTATATGCATTCGAAATACGTATATTCACATCAGAAATATGTCGTATAATGATTGATAGGGACATAGTACAAAATCTGATGTAAACAACTCTGTTTATACAACCCCTTTTGTGAAAATATTAACTTTCACTGTTCGAGTAAAACCTAGAATGAGATTTTTCTCTATGCAATGAAAATATATCTTTTGTCAAAAAGGCATGTTTGCCAACATTACTGGAGATCTGGCGACGCTATTTTTCTTTCTCAGTATGTTAGTTACGTATTCTTCCGTGGCGATAATCCTAAGTAGCTTGCCCTTGATATTACCTATTGGTACAATTTAAAGACTACTTTTACACTTTTTATTCAACATATGTATATTTCATTTTACTTTAATGGAATAATATAAGGTAGCGCAATATTTTGCAGGCGCAAGTATTTATATTAGACAGTATAGAAGCGAAGAATAGAGAAGAGATGGTCGAATTGTCAGTCGAAATAGAGCGTTGGAGTGTACAAGATCGTGTTTGGACGATGAAAAGACAGTGACTATTAGTTCAGAACGATATGAAGCTATGTATTGAAAAGCTTTGTCGAACCATTGCGACAGCTTGGCATTGACCCGAAGACATTTTACTTTCAAGAGGATGCTGAAACAAACCACACCGCGCAAAGCAATATGGCCGTAATTCGTGGATTGCTCAGAAGTGTTGCCTCTCTATAGGAGTTTTTGATAGGCCGAACTCTCCGATTAATAATGTTAACACAGACATGATAAAGGAATTAATGTCTTACCACTCTACAGTTTTTCATTGTTAGTTTACTATCTACTTGAACATTAGTACTACTTTCCACCTAACTAGAACTTATATGCACAATTTATCATTGAGAGAATACGGGCGTTTATCCTACTAAACGTGGGATAGGACGTTATAAGTTTTCTACGCAACAATTAAACAAAAGGTCTACAATTTTCTTGATTTTAATTAATTAAATTTTATTTAGTAATGTAATCCCACTTAACTTCAACACATTTGCCTCACCTGTCCTGCAACGACTTTATTTCATTGGAGAAAAATTACCTACTTATACAGAATCATAGTAATTTAGCCAACCAAACATAATTTCACTATTTGGAAGCATATTATAATAATAATAATCTTTATTAGTCCAACAGCAATTGCCTCTTACAGGGTAGTGATAAAATATAATTTATGCTGTAAACAGGTATTGCAAATAGAAATAGTACTAAATAGTACATCCACCCCCAACAAAAAAAGAAAACAAACTAAATTGATTAGTTATGTTGACATACAAAAAGGTAGAAAATAAATATAATTGAAAAATACATACATAATGCTTTAGCAATGATAGACATTTAATGGTCTTTTGAAAACCAGCGTTTTAACTTTAATGTAAATATCCGAACTGAAGGCATTCAAAAACCATCCGCTTCTTGGATCATCTTCAACCCCACTGAAACTGTTTTAAAATATGACGGAGTCTCGTCGTATTGCAATCATTTGTTCGCGAATATTATTAGGTGAATTCTGTTGCTTTGCCAAGAATTTAATCACACTGCCATGTCTTGATTTCACAAAGCTCACTTTTTGTTACGAGACACTACTAAATGATGGGCGTATTGAAGTCAAATTTGATACGTAAGAAAGAAAATGTTGCCGCTGTTGAACGTTACTAGATAACACGATCATGGCTCGGTAGATTTTGTTCTAGTTCCACTCCTATATATGTATGTATTTTTGCATAAAATACGATATCAAACTTTTCGTATTTTTTTGCTTGTTGCTTTCCACTTTTTTATTATTTATTACTTACCACAGTAAAATACCTGCATATATATAAACCCAGTAATTTAGCTATCAAAACAAACTAAACAAATATTGATTGATTGTGTGCACATACAAAAAGGTTGAAAATAAATATAATTAGAGAGAGTCAACTAATTAAATAGAAAACTGTATAAAATTTTTTCATTTTACAATAAGAACTAAAACATACATAATTTATAAAAATATAAATATAAGATGTCTCTCAGACAGAGGTAAATTCAGAAAACATCATATTCAAACTTGTTAAAATTCTTACAAATTACGTGCACAGGTGGTTTAATAATGCATTTGTTTTCACCCTAAGTAACCGGAAAGTAGCACCATATCATGTATTAGAAATGGGTACATTAAGTCAATATACGAGAATAGTTTGACAAGTACTGAGAATGATACATAGGTGGCACTCTAATTGGTAAAACAAATGTACTGTAATTTAGGTTGCCTATTTATATGTTTACATTCCGATATTTAGTTAATTGGTTGATTAGTTTATTTTTGACAGCTGATTGAAAAAGAAGCAACACGTCGTTTTGTTAAAATGGAAAAAGCAGAGTATCGTGCGGTGATTAAATACTTCGTAATTAAGGGTACGAAAGCTACCGAAATAGAAGATGAGTTACGGGAAACATTAGGTGAATTTGCTCCATCATCCGCCACTGTAAGTAGATGGGTAAATTAATTTAAACGTGATAGAACAAGCTGTGTTGATGAAGCGCACTCTGGAGCACCCAAAATCGTGACTTCTCAGAAAATGATTATAAAAATCCATAATATTATTACGCAAGATCGACGACTGAAAGTGAGAGAAATAGCAGATATGGTAAACATTTCAACAGAACGCGTACACCATATTTTAACGAAAGAATTGGGCCTTTCTAAGCTTTCGGCAAGATGGGTGCCGCGATTGCTTACATCTGATCAAAAGTTCACTCGTTTGCGCATTTCCAATGAGTGTTTGGACCTTTATAAGCGGAATCCGGTTGATTTTTGTAGGCGATTTGTTACTTGCGATGAAACTTGGATACACTACAGTACACCCGAAACTAAACAACAGTCGAAACAATGGTTAGAACGTGGTTCTGCACCTCCAAAGAAAGCGAAAACCACTTCTCGGTAAACAAGGTGATGGCATCAATTTTTTGGGATTCAAAGGGCATTTTGCTCATTGATTATCTTCAGAAAGGTATCACAATAAATGGACAATATTATACAGAACTTCTACAAAAATTAAATGTTGAGATTCGCCCTAACCGGCCAGGAATGGCAAAGAAAAAGATTCTGTTTCACCAAGACAACGCTCCCTCTCATACCAGTACAGTTGCGATGTCCAAAATCCACGAGTTGCATTTCCACTTGTCAAACTACCCTATATACCCTATATATATATATATATATGTTAGTTTAATAATAACGAGACATATAGGAAAAATTAATTCTGTAATTTCCATATAAAATATACAAAATTATTAGTCATGAAATTTAAGAACACTGTGTATATAAAATGAATTTTCGAACGAACAAGAATTTTATGTATGTTGATTAAATATGTCTAGTATTATTCTAATTAATTCTAAACACTACCTTGTGATAATACAACAATGGATACATAGACTTTTAACAAATGTTATTAGAATATATATACTTATATGTATTTCTTTGTGTCAATATGGAATAAAACCCTATATTATTTGAAAGTACTGATAACTATTGTAAGTTTTAAATATGTGGTAATTCTTGTATATTATTCATTGTAGACAAACATAAAAGGAAATAAATTTCATTTAATATAAAGTAAGTATATTAATAATGGGTAGAAGTAGGAATCGGAAGGTAAATGTCAAAAGATATTAGATGATAATTATAAATTTCAAAATTATCACAGTAAAAATAACTAAAACTTTTTATTTTAATAGAAAAGAATGTTTAGACTACAAATATAAGTTCATTTATTAGAGAAAAGTGAGAAATAGAAAATTTATAATGGGTTTATGTAGATAAAATATACAATTGAAATAAATTAATTAAAAAGATAAGATGGCAATACATAACATTATATGTATAGTAGAAAATAGTGAGAAACATGATAATGCAAAAATTTCAAAGAAATATTGTTATAAATATTAATATGAAAAGTAAGATTTGTGATGGAAACAAGTGAAGTTATATTGACATTTGCAATTTGGAATATTTAATATGAGATTGTATATTTTATAAATATAAAAGAAATAGTGAATTAAAATATAAATAGAATTCAATGATTTATAATTAATTTAAGTCACTAACCACCTATTAGAAAAAAAAGAACTGAGCTTTTGTTCATTACGAAAATTGCTATTGACCGGAAAAAATTCTAACCAGATCTTATAAATGAGATATAGATTTAAATTTAGGGATCCTAATTCAGTCGATTACCCAGTAAACACGTAATGAGTACCTAAAATAAAAAGAATTGAAATATGCTAAAAGTAAGAAGTTATGTAAGAAGATATAAAAATACTTACAACGTTCATTAAAGTAAAACAATAACGATATTATTTACTCTTAATAAATAACTTATTAAAATTAATAAAAGTAAGTCATTGTTTTAAAGCTATTATTATGTTTGAGAAAATATAAAAATTAATTATGAGTGCATAAACATTAAATGATTAACATGCATGTACAAATTGGAGTATAAAATACGGACAAATTATACTGAGAATTACATTTAGAATTAAAAGGATAATGAAGGTCAAAGAAGACGTTAATTAAAAATGATGAAATTGGCCAAAGTTAAATGTTAAATAAAATCGCTTTAAGTTTTTTTAAAGTATTAAAGTTGTTAAAGTGTTAAGTTGTATATTTTTAAGTGAAAGTTTTTTTTTATTATTAAAGTTTAATATAGTAAATAATAAAAATTGTGTTAATTGTTAACTATATAAGGTTTTAATTTATTCTGATTTACAATATACAGTCTATTTAAAAAATTGGAAATATTTTATTTTACCAAGTTCAGCAATTTTACCCTTGAGGAAAAATTTCTATTAAAAAATATACAAATCAAATAAATATTGATTCAACTTATTGATGTTACATAAAAATATCATATAACATATAACGATCTGACGTGGAGCTTAAATTATTCAATTTTTTGCATGAAAAATTGTGTGTAAAAAATTAGTTTTCCATTGGATACCGGTTTTGTTGACCGAAGAACAGAAACCAGCTAGGGAGAGTTGATGTCAAAAAACTCTAGATCTCTTTAACACCGGAAACTATAACAACATCTACAACATTGTCAATGTTGTTGAATCTTGGATTTATTTATGCGAGCCAGAAAATAAATGCCGTCGTCTGTTTGGGTGTTCCAAGGTGAAGAAAAGTCGACACACTCGAAGTGTCTCTAAAAACATGGTGGCGACATTTATCTCGAAAGCAAGTCATGTAGCATCAATTCCTCTACAAGATCAAAGAGCTGTTACTGCCGATTGGTACACGATGAGCTTCGAAAAATCAATCCTGATTGGCGAATCATCCTCCACCAAACGAGTGCAAGTTTGCACATAGCACGCAATACAATTGAATTTTTAACACAACAAAACATCGAATTGTTGAACCTTCCTTCGTACAGTCCGAATCAAAGTCCCAACGATTTCTCTACCTTTCCGAAAATCAAGAACGGATTGCGTGGTCAAAGCTTCTAGTAGTCAGAAGGAGCAGTCGATGCTTTTAAAAACGCAATTTTGACTGAGTGGAACAACTGAGTCCAGAATTGGTCCGAACGCATGCAGAAGTGCATTAATCTTCGTGGAGAATATTTCGAAAAATAATGTAGTCGTTAAAAGCTATCTACTGTTTTATTCCAGTTTTATATGCAAAACTTAAAAGACAACCCACGCAGTATTAAGCATAGATATTAATTAGATTAAAATATAATAGTGTTAGTAACAAAATGTACATGCATTATTTATTTCCTACAAAGTGTTTCGTTTTTTTGTTAAAAGTACTGGATAATAGCTTTACAATAGTAAAGAAAGTGCAGTATAAATATTTAGGCAATGCAAATAAATAGAACAAAAGGAAATTAAGTATGATTTTATAGATATTTATGTTCCGCCAAGCATTATATATAGCTGAATCGTACTTAAATTGTTCATTTTGCGGTTTATTAAGTTAGTTACATACAATTAATAAAAATGTGGGTCAGTTTTGTACTTCTAACTATTACGTTTGCAACTGCTCTAGCTGCAACTGGTATGTGATTCTGTATCTTTTCTAATTAGCACGTATGTTTAATATGTAATTTAGTGTAATTGTTTGTTTATTATTTATTTTTTTATTTACTTATTATTTTATGTTTTATTTGAAAACATTTTATGATATTGCTTATGATGTGGAGATCTAAACTTACAGTTATCTTAACTGTATACATATAAGCCTCAATTTATTAATTTATCAAGAGTTATCACAACAGTGTTCCTTACCTTTATAATATCTATTTTTATTTTATCATTATCTACTTTCATATGTCATTGCAGTGTTAATACAGTAGAAATAATTTTTGTTTATGAACAAAGTTAGTTGAAGCCGCGTTATATCCAAAAGTAAATCAATCAGTTAAGATTATGGATTTTTGTAAAGACTAAAGATTCAATTTTGCAGGTGCTTCAAATTTATTATATATTATAGTTTCTGTAGCAGCTACTTTCTTCTCTAATAACTCATTGATCGAAGAGAGACGTAGTAATTTTATATTCATCATAATATTTCTACCAGAATAATCTCACTTAGACTACTAATTGCTCTCTATTACCACTGTTGTAATAACTAGGGTGATATTACAGTTTCGTAGAATACGGTTATGACGTAAAACGAAATAACAATAGCCTTCTGAATTACGCACATTATTTCTGTTCTGTATTTTCTTAATTTTATGGAAATAGACTTTCTAAATTTACAATTATCATGATCAATCAGTTCCTCGTCTATAACTGCTGAATCTGACGGATTTGAAAAGTTTGATATTTTCAGTATCATTGGTCCATTTAAATAATAGTAGAAGTAAACTTATTTCATTGAATAGCCCTATAAATTTGATATTCATTCTAATTGCAAGCGACTGCAGTCATGAAAACTTCTAGTTTTAATACGTTTCCTTTTAGAAGATTATGCACCCTTTTACGAATAAGCAAATTCTACATATGATTTTCTCATATTTCCAAGATTAAAATTTTTACCTTTTCACTAATTATAATTATTGTTCCCATTGTTAGAAGAAAAACTTTCTTCGTTTTGTTAGTCGAATAGCATTGTATCTATGTACGACTTCTTTCTTTTTTAGTCTCTATTTCATCGTTCAGAATCAGCGCTACGATTGCCAGTCGAATTTGGATGAGACTTTATATTTTACAAACTGGCATCATTGAATGATAGAGTAGTATGAGGGTAATTGCTGTTGGGACTATTGGCTATTACACAAATTGTGTATGAGAATCACCCAACAGAAGTTATCTTGTGTAATAGTGCAGCACACGTGGAAATATTGAAAATTTGACAGTCAATCTTCACCAGCTTATTTAAGGTGGTAGATGGCTAACCTTGGATGAACTAAACGGAAATAAATTGTGGAAGTGTTCATTGTTTACAATATACTAAAATTACCAAAAATTACCACATTTGTTTAATGAAAAATCATCACGCCTCCCTCTCTCGTCCACTGTACTGAACGACAAAACTAAAAGCGCGTCTGTTTTGCATGTCGATAACTAAGTTATCAGAGGGTACAGACAGACGCATTGCGACACGGCTATTTGCCAATTAAAGGAATGTTAAAAGAAATCGTTCTATTATTAATAACATCCTATCTATTACATATGTTTCACAGAATTTACTGATCTTCAGGCAGATTTATGTTATTAATGAACGACTTCTTGATAGCGTTTATCATATCATTTCGATACAGAAAAATAATGAATATCATCACGTCTCCCTCTCTCGTCCACTATATTGAACGACAAAGCGAGAAGCGCGTCAGTTTCGCATGTCGATATCTAAGTTATCACAGCGTATAGACAGACGCATTGCGACACGGCTATTTGCCAATTAAAAGAATGTTAAAAGGAATTATTCTATTATTAATAACACCCTATCTACTACATATGTTTCACAGAATTCACTGATCGTCAGGCAGATTTGTGTTATTAATGAACGATGTAGTAGATAGGGTGTTATTAATAATAGAATGATTTCTTTTAACATTCATTTGTTTAATGTTGAAAAGAATATTTCGCATATTGAAATCTGTCGAAAGTTAATATTTTAACATGCAGCGGAAGAAGACAATTTTTTTGCATATTAACATCATATAAGACTTGGATACATCATCATACAATAGTAAATGGTCCAATAAGGAATAGTGAAACGAAAGATGAATAAGACCCAAGTAGCGAAAACAAAATTTTTAGTGGGAAAGTTCTTTTCAAAGTTTTTTAGAATTATCAATGTATGTAGATTTCTTATATATGCAAAGCAAATGCCAATACCGACTACTATAGTGTGCTTTTAGCCAAAGTAAGAAGATACACCGTTTTTACTTATTGAATGTAACTTTCAAAAAGTCGGTCAATATTCAGCATCTTTTTTTCAAAGTGGTATTAAAATATTAGCAATTAGATGGCGCAAATGAATAGATAGGCAATGAAACTATATAGAAAAATAATCTGTGTATAAGACATGTTATACATATTTCAGTTTAATAAAGGGTTACTTAAAAAGTCGTGTCAAAATTCCGACAAGTTTCTTTCTGACTATGCGAATCAATATTCGTACAAATATAGTACAGAAAATGTTATTTATCGTCTTTGCGAAATGGCATCTTACTATCCAGCGTACCTCGCGCTTAGCTTCCAGGATGCTAACGAGCTGAAAATAAATGTGCAGACTGGGAGGAATTCCCTGTTAATACGATGTAATACGTCACAATATAGTAACCCAGAAAGCCCTTCTGCCAGTATTGAAGCAATGGATCAACAAAATACGTCTCTGTTAATTAATGTCCCCAATGATAAGGGTCCCTTGTGCAAAAAAAAGAAAATAAAGTTAAGCTCTATACAAATTTATTGAGTGATCAACTTTTTAATTGACAAAGTATAGAGTTTGGTAATTAACTTCAAATAAGTATCTAAAGTAAGTTATTATAACTGAGTTAACTATAAGTTAATAATTTCTATTTCCGTTCTATATGTATAGTTGGTTCACACAGAAAATTATACAATAATAAACGTACCACTAATTGGACACCATCCAAACAACAACAGCAATAGAGCACATAAACAAGATAATAGCAATAAATTTTACATCATAATAAAGTTCAGCTTTACTTTAAGCACTGAACTGTGGTTTACTTGAATCATTCGGTTTTATCCCAGGTATTAGTTCTTAAATAAACCTTAATAGGCTGGTCAAATATCTACGTTACTCCTTTGAGCGTGTTGAATAGGCTCAGTCTGCTCAATTTGATCGGTGTGAGATTTCACATACACCTTCATTCTCAATTGGCGATTTCTTTTTCAATGTTAGCTTTCAAGACTTGCAGGGTTCGTGGTTTGTTGTGGTAAAGGCGCGATTTTAAAAAGTCCCAAAGGAAGAAATCTTGTGCTGTTAGATCTGGCAATCTGGAGGGCCAGTTCAAATCTCCAAAACGGGAGATCACTCGACCTAGAAATTGGTGTCTGAAAATCTCCATCGTCGCCCGAGCTGTGTGAGCGGTTGCTGAACAAAGATCGAGACCCAATGTAGCAACTTGCGGCAGAAGAAACTCGTCCAGCATCTGCCTGTAACGCTCACCATTTACGGTTACGGTGGTTCCATCGGCGTCTTCAAAAAAATAAGGGCCAATCACATTTTCACGGCAAATACCGCAGCAAACAGTCACTTCGAGGGGATGCAATGGCTCTTCATGCATTTCATGTGGATTCTCTGTGCCCCAGAATCGCAAATTTTGTTTGTTAACATAACCACTTAAGTGGAAATGGGCTTCGTTGTTCATTATGATTTTTGATACGAAATCATTCTCTTCTTGCACCAAGTTTAACAGAGTATGGCAGTAAGTTAACTTTGTCCGACGGTCAGCAGGCAGCAATTCGTGAACAGTTTGCACGTTGTAGGGGAAGATTTTCGAATCTTTCACCAAAATCCGTTGCAACGAACGTCTGCTGATGCCTAACTGTGTGCATCGTCGTCTCGTTGTTGTTTGTGAATTCTCTCTGACGTCGTCGGCAACAGCAGCGATGTTCTCGGTCGAACGAGCAATATGAGGCCACTTCTTGCGACATCTGGACTCAGTTTGCACGAGGCGCTCAGCTAAACGCTTAATTGTTCCAGCACATGGAACACGACGACGAGGAAAACGACAACAAAATTCACGCTGCGCTAAAACACCAGATTGAAAATTTGTCAAATTAGTTTAGTGGTAACAATAATTACACGTTCTTGAGGTGCGTATTGTTCGATGGCTTATTGACAACTGATTCTCTATATATCTACATCATAAATATCAAAGGACAGTGACATTTGGCGCCATCTGCAAAAATGGAAGCCAATTCAAATTATGACATTACTTTTCCGCCACCCGTTATAAATCGGCTCATAAAATTATTAATCTGCTTTCAACTTTCCTACGTGGTCCTCATTATTTGTTAATTATAGACAAATAAAATAAAACCAGTAAATTGTATTTAAAAAATAGGAGGGTGGGCTGAGAAGTCCGTGGAGTAATGGATAGATGGCGCAGTGTAAGAATGTTTTATAGTGCACTAGCAAGTTATTTAATAAGGGTCATTCTGATTTTTTGACGAGATGAACAGTATTTAAATTTATACTGTTGTTAAGTACTTCTTCTTGAAAAGTTTATGAGCATAATGTGATGAAGTATAATCTGAAGAACACGGCTACCGCGGCCGTATAAGTCTTTATGGCGCAATACCTGATAAACATCCGAAATCTGCTGCTACACCGTAAATTGTTGAAACCATTATTTCAAAGTATGAGATAGCGAAGGATGTAAACATCTCTAAAGCGCGCACAATGAAGAGTTGACCATAAAGAAGTTGTCCGCAAAGTGGACACTGCGGCTAGTTAGTGTTAATTACTTGGTAAGAACGCAAATGTGTTTGTAGAGTTTTCGAAAAATTAGGTAAATTTTATAAGTCAATTTGTCAATACAGACTTGGGTTCATCATTTTAGATTCGAAACAAAACAGCAATCTAAACATTCTTCTCTTTTGGATTACCTACGAAATTACGAAAGTCTTTTAGACAAATTAAAGCGAAAACTCGGTATATTCACCGGATTTAGGATGGTTGGACTACCATTTTTTCTCATATCCGAAAAATTTTTTGCAGGTCAGAAATTTTGAACAGACGACGATATTAAAATAGCCGTCGATATCTATTTGAGACAACTTGAGATTCCTGAATTTTATTAAGGTATAGAGACTTTAGATCATCGCTGATTCAAATGTATCGAGATGGCAAAATAAATGTAATTTCATACCGTAGTTTTTTCTTTATTTTTATTCCACGTAATTTTCAATACGTGCTCGTATATATTAATTACGCCATAATCTGGATAGAAGATTTCTCTTTAAACATTTTTATGCCTCTTGTAGATCCACGCAGTCTGGTAAGTACGATTGCTTTATATATTTATTTTACTTTTAGATACATTTATATGCTATTATGGAACTTGGGCAGTATACAGACCTGGTAATGGTAAACTTTCAGTTGATACTATAGATCCCAGTTTATGTACTCACATCGTATATTCATTTATCGGTATAAATACTGATGGAACAGTCCGTCACATTGATTCTTGGAATGATATTAATTTAGGTAAGAAAACTACATATATTTATTTGATATATTTGATATCAGAGTGTGTGTATAAATTTTTATATTCTTATAATACTTTAAGGTTCTATCGACAAATTTGTTGGTTTGAAAGAGAAAAATGCCAATTTGAAAACGTTAGTTGCTGTCGGTGGATGGAATGAAGGTTCAACAAATTTTTCTATCGTCGTTAGTAGTGCATCCCTTAGAACGACTTTTGTAAATAGTGCGATTAATTTTCTACAAAGTTATGGCTTCGACGGCTTGGATATAGACTGGGAGTTTCCGTGCCAAAGAGGCGGTGCATCGACAGATAAAGTAAATATCTTTTTGAATTAATTAGTTTATATATGAATGTATATGTGTACAACGAATCTTAAATTACAAAATTTCTATATCATTAGAAGGAATTCACTAAACCAATTTTCGGAAGACTTTAGTGAACACCTATGGTAAATCTGGCTCGTAGACTTCCGCGCGGTCGTTGTTTATACTTTCTTTATCTTGGCTTCCGGACTGGAATCGTGTCTTCGATAATTCTGGTACCAACATCTCGTCACCACTTGCATGGGACATTTTCAGAGCTTGACTGCTACTGCTGCTATCGTTGTTGCACTGAGACTCAGTAAAGATGTCTTATAAGAGTGGTGAAGAAACGTCCGTATCAAAATTATCGTAGACGCGGTCCCAAGCCGGAAGGTAAGATGAAGACATCCATGGTAAATTTCTGATATTTTCTTAGCATCCAAATTTTCGGAAAACAAATATAACAATCCCAGTTTAACAAACTAAAGCAACCTCATACATGAATTTTCAAAGGATTTATTTAGACATTGATAAGTTGTGTGCTTCCTATGGCATTCTTTTGGAAATCCATACACGAAATGAGACTTCATAGGTCAACATTATGGATCTGGATTATCGTTCTTCTACTATAGTGCACCCACATACTCGTTCAATTGATGATTAATATTTTTGAATGTGAAGATTTACGTTTACGGTTTGTTAAAGTCGACTAATTGTTTTCTTCGTATATATTTAACGCTTTTTAACCGATTTTCGTTGAATTTCATTCAGTGTTAAGCTAAGATCTCGATGAAACATCATTACGATCATTTTATTTAGCTTTTTTGTTGTGGCGACAGAAATTACGTTTACGTAAATAGTTGATGGTATATGTATTATTATAATTCTATATCCACACTCCAGTATGGGCAAGCGATTTTAATTTATTTACTGAACAGCGACTTATTAGAGTTTCTTTCAGATGAGTACATAGAAAAACATCATAGCGTTTACTAACTACAATATCTATGATGAAACCCTTATGTGTATTGTCACATATCCTACGGGGCTTATATAATATAATATGTTTACTAAACTTGTCTTGAGGCTACTTTATTGATTCCATTTATTAAATCGTATTAGAAATTTAGCGTACGTGAATTGTTCAAGTAGCATTACTTTATTATAGAATTTTAGTTGTTTTTTCAGAAAACAGCATGTTTGTTATCTCGTCAAGCTCAGTTCAGTTATAAGGTTGAGTTCATTAAATGCAGCTAATTTATTTTAAAAAATGTTGCTCATGGATCTTGGCATCCGAGCTGAAACCACGTCTTCGATACTTCTGCTGTCGGCGTTCCGTCTCCAGTTACATGTGGTATGAGCTCAGTTTCAAGACAATAACGAAAGCAGTAGCAACAGTTAAGTTTTGAAGATGTCTCATGCAACTGGAGACGAAACGTCGGCAGCAGAAGTACCGAGGATGCGGAAAGTATGGACAGTAATCGCAGAAGACTGCAGCCAGGTTGCTCATATCATTTCCTTAATGAAGAATGGTTTATTCATTTATAATTAATAGTTTTTTCGCTTTTTAGTTGCACTTTCTTTGTTTTTTCTTTTGATTCAGTAGGATTAAGTTACAGAAAAGCAATAAGTTTTACGTAAATGTGAAAAGTAATATATTAAATGAATTGCATATGGATAACCGTTTAGAAAAATAAAGTTATGAAAATTCAATATGAAATACATCATATTGAATTAGGATCATTAGAGAAGAGACATTTAGTTAATCCTGTAACATATGCAAAAGATGATATTCATATTAAGATATCGTCTTTGAACATAATAATGAAAAGTATCTTGACATTGGAGAACATTAATATATAATCAATAATTTTTGTATATAAAGATGAGGAAGGTGATATGTGACATTTATAAAAATGGCTTCGTATACGGTACAACAACGCGTTCAAATTGTTGAATTATTTTATGAAAATCAGCGTTCTGTGCAAATAGTTTTCAGAAAATTACGTGAATTTTACGGTTTACATAATCGTCCATCTGAAAGCACTATTGGTCGAATTATTAAAAAAATTCAAGATCCGTGGAAGATCAAAAAAGTGAAAAACACAGTCATAGTGGTCGTTCACAAGAAAATATTGGTTTGGTTCGTGAAAGTGTTGCTGAAGATCCTGAAACGTCCATTAGACGACGTTCACAACAACTTGGACTTAGTGGATCAACGACATGGCGTATTTTACACAAGGATTTAGTTCTGAAGGCATATAAGGTTCAAATAACACAGGAACTGAAGCCATTAGATCATTTAAAACGTCGTTCATTTGTCAATTTCGTCAATGAACAACCAACTGATTTTTCTCAAAAAATATTGTTTTCCGATGAGGCACATTTTGAACTTGGTGGCTATGTTAATAAACAAAATTGCTGTATCTGGGATGAGGAAATTCCACGAATTATTCATGAGAAACCTATGCATCCTAAACGAGTTACTGTTTGGTTTGCATTATGGACAGGTTGTGTAATTGGACCTTACTTCTTTGAAAATGCTGCTGGTGAAGCGGTAACTGTCAATGGTGATCGATATCGGCGGATGATAACCGAATTTTTGTGGCCTGAGTTAATGAATATTGATCTAGAGGATATGTGGTTTCAACAGGATGGCGCTACACCTCACTTTGCACACGAATCAATTGATTTATTGAGAGAAACGGTGACTTTAATTGGCCACCAAGATTATGTGATTTGACACCGTTAGACTATTTTCTTTGGGGTTATGTGAAAAGTCAGGTTTATGAAAACAATCCACAATCAATTCCTGCTTTGAAAGATGAAACTCAATTATGTCAAAATGTCATTGAAAATTTTAACAAAAGAGTGGACGCCTGTGGAGCTGCAACAGGAGGCCATTTGGCAGATATTATTTTTCGCATATAAATGTCGTAGAAGATACTTCAATTACTAATAAAAGGTTTTTGAATGTGAATGCAAATTATGTGTTTTATTTATTCTTTAAGAAAAGCGCGAAATTTGAAACACCCTTTACTTTCTTGTCCTTCACCAAATACCATAGTCACCATGCCAGTGCTTCTTCATTATTCATCAATAATTACATTTCTAAATTTTATATTTTATAATGATAATAGTATTTTTCATCAATTATAAAATAAGGCAAGATGGTCAAAATTGGTTCATTTCCCCCAAGTTATTTG
This sequence comes from Dermolepida albohirtum, assembly GCA_031893035.1. NCBI lineage: Eukaryota > Metazoa > Arthropoda > Insecta > Coleoptera > Scarabaeidae > Dermolepida > Dermolepida albohirtum. The sequence goes on along the minus strand of JAVIWB010000555.1, from coordinate 981,224 downwards.
CATGTGTATTCTTGAGATTTTATAGTGTCCTATTAGAAAGTTTTACATTTTTCAGTTTAATGCGTTCTCATTTCCGATAAAAAGCCCGGAATATCGTCCAGTAACTGTTTCACGTTGTTTTAATTTTCTTGTGGTGTAAATCAACTGAGTCGTTTGAATTTCGACTTGTCATGGGCGGGAGAATACGTATTTGATGTGTGTATAAAGTATAGCATGGCTTTGTTACTGCTTCACCTCATCGTAGGAAGCAATGTAATGTTAATTAATCCTCTTCATTGAAGGGTAGCGAGAGAGGAACAGACCATCCTCGAGAGAAGAAACCATTTAAATTCCAACAGCCCCGAAAGTGGTTTGAATCATCAACTTTTCTAGATAACTATCTCCAGGTCGTGTCTTTACCACTGACATATTGCTGAGACAAATAAATGCATATAATAATTAACTGAGAACGGATCCTTGGAAAACTACGGTTGCTATTTCTGAAATTACTATAAATTTGTTATCTATAGATTTTAATCATAATTTCTCGTAATCTAAATACATAAATTTGGAGTTTAGATAATCAGTCTATAAAGTTTCGTATATTAAATAATCTAAGCAGAAATTTTTGACAAATAAAACATATGTTACTAGGAGATATATTTTTAGGACAACTTTTCTGCATTATTAGCAGAATTTAGAAGTCGTTTCAATACCTATGGTTACACATTAACAGTGGCTGTAGAGGCTATAGAATCTTCCGTTGATACGTCCTATGACGTACCTCAATTGTCTGAGTAAGTATACTTTATTTCGTTATTAATTTGAATAGAGTGTAATTAATTAACTAAAATCAATAATCTGGTAAAGCAAATGTTTGTTGGTTGTTAAAAATATGCAAATTAGAACGATTTCTACTGTAGAATGTTATTTCTTCAAATTTCTTAAAAAAATATTTATAATTAAAGTATATATTTTGGTACGGTATTTGTTAGTAAACTTGATATACTACATACTAGATGAAGTTTATTCTAACTTCGTGTTTTAATGAGATTTGAGAATATATGGAAAACGAGAGACTGTGGATGGAATATTGTATGAAAATATGCTTTTAGTCATGGTGATTGAAATATTAGATTATGGAATTCATTTACTAATTTCAATAAAATATCAATTATGGTTTAATTAATACAATATACACGCACACACACACACACACACACACACACACACACACACACAACATATATATATATATATATATAACGGCAATAAACGAACGTCAATTAAGATCACACGATAGGGTCCGAATCCCTCCCCATAGGATCATTACTACCGCTGCTCAACTGGACTTTAAAAAACAAATAAAGTAATTTCTTTTGCAAAATACCTTTTATTGAGTCAATGAATTCATCGAATTTATGAAAATTGTTAATGTAAATATATTATACATGAGAACACACAAACACATGCACAAGCTCACGAACACAGCCACACACAAAACACATAACAAACATTTGACGTTACTATTTCGTTTTGTATGAGCTTATAAAATAAAGTATATTATTATTATTGTTATTGTTATTATTATTATTGTATATATGGGTAATATTAGAAGACTCTTTATTTTCAGAAGAATGATGCAATTACTTCGCATAACACGAAACACTATGGCCGTTATTCGTCGCGAATTCAGAAGTGGTATCTTTGTTTTACAGATATTGTTCGGACTGCTCTGTCACCCTCTTACTAACTCAAATTTTTAAATTTTTTCCATTGAGAATTCTTGAAAGACCGTATGTTCTGGAGGCATATTGCAAACATTTAAAGAGCGTAAAGATGTCATTGTAAACGAAGTTGCTTTTACAAGAGTGCATTAGTTTAACTGGGGGCTATTTTCCCTCCTACTTTCCTTTCCCTGTTTCCAATCTATAATTTACTATAATTTGTAATGTAATGCTTGCTCTGTTAATAGTTAGAATAATAGTAGTCTATTGCTTCTCGGAATGCTCCGAAATTGCTGTTAAGTTAAAGTTACGAAGTTGTGTGGTCATTTTATCTAAGTTGGTCGGTTTCGAAGAAAACTGTGCAATATTATTATATTTTCAAAGCTGGTTGTATTCCAAAACGGTCTAGTACCGTATATTGAGAATGAATAGGATTATACACGATGGTTAGTATAACTTTAATATTGTATAGTTTTCACATTGTTTTTGATTTTTAGACTCTTGTCATTTGCAGTGACTTACGTGGTTTGTTCAAAAGGAAAGGTGAATTTTGAATTTTTTTGAAAAGTATTTATTTGTACATCAATATTCATTTTATTCCCTTCAAAGTAATCCCCCTCAGATATAATGCACTTATGCCAGTGCTTTTTTCAATCCTCGAAGCACTTCTGAAATGCGCTTTTCGGTATGGCCATCAGCTCGTTCTTCGATTCTGACTTTATCTTATCAATTGTGGCAAAACGCTTTCCTTTCATTGGTCTCTTCAGTTTTGGGAATAGGAAAAAGTCGCAGGGAGCCAAATCTGGTGAATAAGGTGGTTGAGGCATGATTAGGGTGTTGTTTTTGGCCAAAAAATTACGAACAAGCATTGATGTGTGAGCTGGTGCATTATCGTGATGCAGAATCCATGACTTTTTTTTTCACAATTCCGATCGTTTGAGCCGTATCGCTTCACGCAAACGTTGCATAACTTCCTTGTAGTATTCCTTATTAACCGTAAGTCAAAAATCGAAGAACACACACAAAAGTGACTAAGCTTTTCAGTTGTCAACAACAAACTACTAATCCAAATTGGCTGATAATGTCAACATATGACTAACACATGTGTACCAACATAATAAAAAAAAATTTCGATAATCGAATGTACCCAGAGCGCGAAAATTCAAAATTCACCTTTCCTTTTGAACAAACCACGTATAATGATGCCACTTGATATGACTTATATATTTTGACTCGTGTCTTAACCAGAGTAATGTTACTTGGTAAAAGCGTCTCGTATAATTAGCATTACTTTATTTTCATCAGTCTATGTAATTGAATTTGATGGAGCCTGTGGTTGATTGACTTGATCAATAAGGTTGATATATAACCCCTTTCCACAATTAACTATTTGTAAATTCTGTATACGCATTTCGACAACCAAGTTGTCATCATCAGCAGATAATTTCAAAGTGTCGCACCTGGTAAAACACGGCGAAAAAATTGTACGAAAAATGAACTCCGTACGCGATCCGCACGGAGTTCATTTTTCGTACAATTTTTTCGCCGTGTTTTACCAGGTGCGACACTTTGAAATTATCTGCTGATGATGACAACTTGGTTGTCGAAATGCGTATACAGAATTTACAAATAGTTAATTGTGGAAAGGGGTTATATATCAACCTTATTGATCAAGTCTATGTAATAATTATAATTTCTTTTATGTTTAAGTATGCTTAAGCATTCTATTACAATGTAAAAGTAGTTATATTCTGAAATTCTGTCTATCGAATTAACTTACAGATCATATATGATTATGCGTTTAAAGTAACATGGAAAACTACATTCTATACATTTTTAAAACATATCGACAATACACATATTAAATAGCTAGTTAGTAGTAAGCTATATTTTCTCGTTATCGCGTACAGTAGTTGTGAGGAGCCAGTGTCGATTTGTTTTGAGATAACGTAGATATGTAATTAACCTGTGGTATAGATAAATGACTTCTAAATCCGTTTCATGACGATGTTGCTACCTTTAAAGTGTCAGTTTTAACATTTACGAGGTAGAAAAATTTTAAAATAAAACGACAACTGAGACTGGAAATGAAACAAATAAGGCACTTGGACTAACGAATCTGAAGTGCCATTATGCTACTTTTGAACTTATCTCTCTTAAGATTCTTAAAATTCGAACTTCGTTGCTGTAATACGTTTTTATCCGATTGAAGTTTATTTCTAGCAAGAAAAAGTAAGTTTGGGGCATAAATGAAAGGTGTGTGAGACACAATTTGAGGTCTCAATTTATTTTTACACGAGCAACTTAATTTCAGTGGGAAATCGTGGTGTAGTGATTTAAGAGAGCTTTTATACGGGCCATTTAAGCGTTTTTAGAAATTATTTTTCCTTCATTTGCTTAAACCGTCAACGGTTTGACTCTTTGTAAAAACTCTATGGAAATTACTGTCTTTGAAACTTAAAAGAATCGTAGCCATTACTTTATTGACAGATGGAAATATCTTGACTTGATTAGGAAACAGCTTTTCTTAGTTCGATTCAAGATTCACAGTATTTACCGTAATACATGCCTAATTCAACGAGTAAAACGTAATGCACATGTTCAGTAGATGTGCCCACAGTGCAATACATCATTTTATTACCATCCTCGTGATTCTCATAAAACGAGTTTTAAAGGAAATTGTTAGATTGCTTTAGAAAAAACGATTAAATTTATTAATCTGGATATTTCTGTGAAATAATTGTATTTGATGTAAGACATTTTTACTTGCTATCAACATTTGCATTTCAATTTTTGTTTTAGATATGTGGACTATATTAATGTGATGACATATAACTTTCATGGTACCTGGGACGATGTAACAGGGCAAAATTCTCCTTTGTATGCTTCCTCTATCGATACAACTGATTATGACAAAACAATTAATGTGGTATGTACAGCAGTTATTTTAGGAGACAAATGTTTGTATGTATGTTAACACATAAATACGCCGTAAAAAGTTTAGATAAATTGCTATCCTTCGAGTAGTGGCAACTATTCTAAGATAACATTGTTTTTAGACAAAAAATTTAGACAATCAGTTACTTCATTCGGGTTCAAATATTGAATCCCAAATGTCTATTTCAAACACCTTCCAATTTCAGACTCCTTATTCTCCCAACCCAACAATAACAATATCAGACCAAATTTTCTTTACAGACACATGAATTGCTTTCTCAAAGTCTACAGTAACTTGTTTTGGTTTAAATTGCATACTACTTGAACTGCAAAAATCCATTAGTGCCTTTATGCAGTATTCATACGTTCCCGCATATTTATCTTTAAGTAAGCAAAAAGCGAGCGGAACATAATGTCCATTTTTATATCCATGAATTGTAAAAAGTTGTTTGAAGAATTTGGTACAATAAGTAAACGTTCCATCCATATAAATGTTGTCACAGTTGCACAAGAACAATAAATTTTTTGCACAAGAAAATAATACTAAATTTGTTGTTGGTACAATCCAGGGCTGCATGTACATCCATCACACATTGAGGTAAAGGTGGATATTTTTTCTGCGGGCGTTGTACGCATTTCGTTTAACACATTTTAAACCTGACACTGTTTACCTCACTTATATTCTGAAGTACTTGTCGACAAAGTTTTGAGGGCCTTTGTGAAATATCTTCTGTCGCTTTCCTTTTGCAAGCAGTATTAACAATTTTCTTATCAATTTCATTTTTTTTTGACGGATGGTTATGTTCAAAATTTTGCCTTACTATAATTCTATCACTTCCTTCGCCAACGGTAAAAATATTGGCCATACACGAAGTACTCTTGGAGGTACATCGCCATTTCTTTTCACCACACTTTAGCAAATCTGATTTACAAAAACTATACCTTTGAAAAATCAAAAGAACTTGACCACGCAGTCTTAAACTTATTAAATTAACAATTAGGTAAATAAAATCCTAAATTTCTAGAAACAATTAAGTAACGGAGACCCTGTTCATGTGAATATTAATTATTAATTCCTATCCTACTTAATTACATAAATGCTTTTAATTATAATCTCTGTAATCCTTCAACCCAAATTACATACTAAGAATGTTACCTGACTAATCTTTGAGGATTAACTAATGACCATTGGCCCAAATTACAATCGCCCCTTTTGAGAATTATCATATTATATTTACATTTGGAAATACTGATTAAGTAACATCTTCATTTGAATGAAATTAAAAGTGAAAATAGAAAATAAAAATATTCTATCCAAAAATTACGCGCACCGTTACACAAAATTTTGCCTTATTTTGAGGTTTTACGTGTATCTGAAAAAGGAACAATACTCCTTGATAAAAGTCTGAGTAGCAATATAATTTTTAAAACAAATGTTAGTTTAGGCAAACTATTATTTAACGCAAAAGATAAAACTGATCTTATGGAGAAACTGGTTGTCTATAAACTTCAATATCCAGAATGTAATAGTGTGCATATTGACTAATCATTAAGAAGTTTCAAAATTTGATCAGGCGAACGTTTACGAAGCCTAAAAGGCAAAAGAAATGATTCTAACTTCAGCAAACATCTAATAGAATCGATGCATAATATAAATAAAGATTTTAAATTGGAAATCCATCGCATATGTAACAAAAGTCGGAAACTAAATTTCTTTGTATGCATAGAGATTAATAAGTGCAATCAACTCAATTCTGTTACTCTTTTAATGATCAATTAGATTTAGACGATTCATTTCTTTTAAATTTATCTTAGTTTCTAGCACTATTTTCATTTCTTATTATAATAATTTCATTAGTTCTTAATATTTTGTAAATATTTATGTTTATAGATATTTTGAAGAAAGATCTTTTACCGATAAATAATCTTGTATGTATATTTTACCTCTATCCCTTTCTCGTAATCGAATTTAATTGCTGCTTGTCATTTTCTCATATAAAGAAGATTATAACCTGTATTGTATTTGCTTGATAACGTTCTAACAGACGAAGCTAGTCGCAGTAAATATACAATGTAGTGTAAAATTTAGATAAAGTGTTTTATTTAGTCCTTAGTTTAATAGAATTTCGCAAAGAATGACCTCGACAATCTATTATTTGATTTGCTTCCCTAACAGGATTCACATTGTTAGAGTTATTATTTATGTTATTAAAATTTACGATGAAGATTTTCAGTTCTAAAAGCCTAATGGCTCTTGAATTCAAAATCTTTCACTCTTCTTTTTATTTTTTTGGATCTAGCGTCTTCTTTTTTCAGTCCCTGTATCCTACCTCCTACTTCCGTCAGATCTTTCATTAGTTCTTCCAATCATTTTTTCGTCGTTCGCCCTCTTTTTCTCTTTCTTCTTCCTACCATCAGTATTTTAACACATTTTTCGTCGGGCGTCCGCGTTATGTACTCCACTCACCTAGCTCTTCGCATTCTACCATTTTGCACGAATACAATATTGGTCACTTTAGCACGATTTCTATGCGACTTAGCGACATCCCACGTGAAGAGCAAGAAAATTTTCTAGTAATGAAAATCTTCTTAGTTGGTTTGATGACTAGTTTTCAAGAATTGACAAGCGTATAGAATGTGGTAGAAATCATTCTGAAAAATTGTAACAAAAGCTCTATTGTAAATCTTTTGCAGATCCTTTTGTACGAAAACAAAAATGATAAGTTGACTCTCAGTTTTTTATATGTTAGTTATACCTATTTCAATATAATTGATTCCTTTTTTGCACATTTTAGGACGCTTCTATTCAAGGTTGGATAAGCAGAGGAGCCAACCGAACCAAACTTATTTTGGGTATTCCAATATTTGGCCGGACGTTTACGTTAGCAAATAGCAGTGACAATGGTTTAGGTGCAACTATAACTGGTGCAGGTACAGCTGGTCCGTATACAAGAAAAGATGGATCTCTAGGATACAATGAAGTGCGTATCGTTTTATTTATTTTTTTTGTTTTATGCAGAATTAACGTTTAACAGAAACGTTACTTCATTGTTAAAAATAGGAAAGTAAGCAGAGGAATTTAATTTTATATCTGTTCAACATGATGAGTGCTCCGGTAGTTTAAAATCGATTACAGTCGAAGACATGTATTATCGACAAAGTTCACAATTTGATGTTGAATAATCTAGCTGTCAAAGTACAAGAGTTAGTGACCTTGCAAAGATCTCCCATGTACGAACGTGGAAAATAATTTTTTTCTTAATTATACCACGTTTTTCATTAATTTGGGACCCGCCTAATATACACCTGTGATGGTTTGACTATATTGGCAGATCATATTCAGCAGGAATACATTTTGTATTGCAAAAATCTATTTTTGCAATGCCATTACTTTTGCAACAGTCATTGCTTCTTGGGGGATGGCGGAGCACTGTGCCACCGCCGTTTAAACTGTTTTGCTATAGATGTATAATAAAGAACACAAGTCTCATAAGCGGTTATAAATCGACCTATAAAATCTATCGCGTGTTTTCAAAAAAGTTGCAAACGTTCAGGAGAAATTTTATGATCACACCCAGTTATCTCGGATGTTTTTAAACGACGGTTTTTTAATAACATAGCATGCAAAGTTTCAGGAATTTCGGGTATAATAGCAGATTATCGAAGTTCACTACGTGATGCATTTTTAGTGATTTTACGACCATATTTAAACTCAGTACATTTATCAAAGGTGGTGGAACCGAGTTCTTTAGACCATCATTCACCTCTTTCTAAATATTTGTTATCAATAACCTTTTTAGGAAGAGCTACTTAATAATAGAATTAATTTTAATTCTATCTATCTCGTCAATAATTCCAATATGCCTCTAATTAAACAGTCGCCATAACAAAACTAGTAAATGTAGAAATTTTGAACTTGGTAGTTGACGTTGTTAGAGACAACTTGCCGGCGGAACAGTCTGAAACTACACTAACTGTTCGTCATTATACGGACTTTTCAACCCATTCTTGTAAATACAGAAATGCTAGCACAGTAGTTATTTTCTTTGTTGAAAGTATATCATACGTTATCTTTTTTTAATTATATAAGATGTAAAAAACACAGAAAGTAACATATAAAGTCCTGTACTGTATTACATGCATACTCTTATGCTAAAAGTCATATTTCAGCACGTTGATTAACGGGAAAGTCATTGAGTCATACGAGGGTAGTTTGACAAGTAGTGAGAATGGAAAAGAAAAAGTAATTTTTTAAATACAAAATAATTTCTATTTTTCAATATATTCTTCTAAAAGAGCAATACATTTATTTCAACGGTGCTCCAATGTCCTTATGCAATCTCTAAAATGCGATTCCGGAAGGCTTGCAAAATACTCATTTACGAAGATGATAAGCTCGTCGTTAGACGAGAATTTCTTTCCACTTAGTGCCGTTTTCAATTTTGGAAAAAGGTGGAAGTCGGAAGGGGCTAGATCCGGTGAATAAGGCGCATGTGGTACTAATTGGAAATGCAACTCGTTGATTTTGGACACCGCAACTGTGCTGGTATGCGAGGGAGCGTTGTCTTGGTGAAACAGAATCTTTTTCTTTGCCATTCCTAGCCGTTTAGCACGAATCTCAACATTTAATTTTTGTAGAAGTTCTGCAAAATATTGCCCGTTTATTGTGGCACCTTTCTGAAGGTAATCAATGAGCAAAATGCCCTTTGAATCCCAAAAAATTTGTGCCATCACCTTGTTTGCCGATAAAGTGGTTTTCGCTTTCTTTGGTGGTGCAGAACCACGTTCTAACCATTGTTTCGACTGTTGTTTAGTTTCGGGTGTACTGTAGTGTATCCAAGTTTCATCGCAAGGAACAAATCGCCTACAAATATCAACCAGATTCCGCTTATAAAGGTCCAAACACTCATTGGAAATGCGCAAACGAGTGAACTTTTGATCAGTCGTAAGCAATCGTGGCACCCATCTTGCCGAAAACTTGGAAAGGCCCAATTCTTTTGTTAAAATGTGGTGTACGCGTTCTGTTGAAATGTTTACCATGTCTGCTATCTCTCTTACTTTGAGTTGTTAATCTTGCGTAAAAATATTATGGATTTTTATACTCATTTCCTTAGAAGTCACGATTTTGGGTGCTCCAGAGCGCGCTTCGTCAACACAGCTTGTTCTACTACGTTTAAATTCATTTACCCATCTACTTATTGTGGCGGATGATGGAGCAGATTCAACTAATGTTTCCCGTAACTCATCTTTTATTTCGGTAGCTTCCATACCCTTAATTACGAAGTATTTATTCACCGCACGATACTCTGCTTTTTCCATTTTAACAAAACGACTTGTTGCTTCTTTTTCAATCAGCTGTCAAAAATAAACTAATCAACCAATTTATCTAAATATCGGAATGTAAACATATAAATAGGCAATCTAAATTACAGTGCATTTGTTTTACCAATTAGAGCGCCACCTATGTGTATTTCTCACTACTTTTCAAACTATCCTCGTAGATATCGAATAGAGTTTTTTAATTTATACAGTTTATGTTAAACATAATGGAAACACCAGGGCGTGTAGATGCAATTTACGTTAACATTTTAAAATCATTTGATAAAATCAACCATGTCATTTTGCTTAAAAAGCTAGACTGATTTAGCTTCACTAGTCATTTAGACTAATTGATCATCTTATTTTTTCAGTATAATACAATGTATTTATTGAGATGGATTTTAGGCAAAAGTGTACATGTCAAATTCGGGAATACTTCAAGGAATCAACCTGGGGTCTCTGTTATTTATAGTGTTTACAATGATTTATTTCACAATATAAGCACAACGATAAATGTATGTTTGTTGATGGTTTAACAACTTTACTATTTATGTCGTAGAGTGGCTTGATTACAATAATCGCATCGCTATGATTGGATTGTGCAAGAATATTAATATTAGCGAACGTCTCATTAATCGTATTATTGCTAATTTTGGAAACACTGGAGATATTATCTGCTTCTGGGTTTCCGGGCTGGAACGGCGTCACTTGTATATTTGCCGACGTTTCGTACCCATTTGTATGGGACATATACAGGGCTGAACTACTGCACTGAAACTCAGTTTCAGTGCAGTAGTTCAGCCCAGTTCCCATATAAATGGGTACGAAACGTCGGCAGATATATACAAGTGACGCGGTTCCAGCCCGGAAACCCAGAAGCAGATAGCATGGACCACAACCGCGGAAGTCTACGTACCAAATTAACTGGAGATGTTGATGGTTTTTCTGTCGGTCGTCCATACTTTTTATTAGACAAATCAGTGGCGTGATGCCCTCGTCCTTGGAAAAGTCGTTTTCAGAAAAACATTAATACGGACTAATACATTAAAGGTTTTGTTTATATAACTACAATCTTCCTTTTGCACAATACGGTAAATAAAAACATGATTATGTTTCTTTTATTATACAATTTAAAAGAAACTCACAGTGCATTTATCAAGAAATTGTAAATCTGGATTTAATGTTTTATCTGTGTAAAAATAAATTGGAATTCATGTATTGGTAATGATAAGAAAAATATGTTACAGCTTTATGATATTTACTTGCTAGTAATGAGAATTACGTCCGATTTTTTTATTAAAATATTTCTTGTTTTTCAAAGTGCCGACAAATATAAAGAAATATATCTAAAGTTGGTTTAGTAACTACTGTTTGTGAAGAACGATGTATTGCTGAAAAAGAAAAACAAAAGTTTTTTTCTGTAGTAAATTCAATTTGAAGACATCACTTGTGTTTGAAAACATTTGCAATATAAAATACATACGTGTGTGTAACCGACGTTTTCCTTGTTCTAGATCTGTGAGAATCTGGCAGGTGGCGGGTGGACAGTAGTATGGGATGACGTACAAAAGACACCATATGCATATAATGGAAATCAATGGGTGGGCTATGATAATCCAACATCGGTTGCAATAAAGGTAGCAGATTAAAAATAGTTTTATTTGTAACAACAAGAACGTTTTTTGATTAAAGTTTTCATAGATAAATTAGAAAATATTATGATAAATCCCCCACGATATAGTTTACTGTTTTCGGAAAATCAGCATAGTAATGAATTCTTTCTCAAATAAGAAAAATGCAAAATATATTCATTTTAAATATAAATTGTTTAATATAGAAAATGTAATAAGTGACTTAAGCAGTTTTCCTTTATTAGAAGTTAAATTGAAAATCATAATACGTTGATAAGACTTTACTTGAAAGCTGATTCGGTTAGAAATTTGGTATTTAGGTCAAGTATATAATAAAGTTATCTCATGTACGGTCTGTTTTTACTATACAGATTGGTCTAAGTTTTCTGATCACATACTATTTTTTATGATACAGACGAATATGTGATTTATTTTACTTATTGTAATAAATAATGACTGTAGGTTTCACACATCATAGTTGTGGTTTATGTATATTACGAAACTAGATATCGAGAGTATTTTCATATTTCAAAATTATTTACTTGGGTAGTTCTACCTCCTGTCAGGGAAGTGAAATATAGGTATGTGTTTAATTCGATGGTGTTCTTTTAGATTACTTCGGCTTCAGTACATCGCTAATACATTTGTTTTTGTCGTATTTACAGTATGTTTATTATAGAGGATATAAGTCACGCCGCATCAGGAGCGCCACAGGGACTAAATATTGATCCTCTGTTGTTTATATTAATTACGACAAATGTGTGTTTGTCGATGATATAATATAGGTAATTATATCGGATGTTTCAATAAGGACATAACAATTTTGTATTTAAGAATAATTCTGATATTGATCTGAAATTTATTCCAGATGTAGTACATATTTAACTATGGAATTCTATCTCATTCATATGACCATCGCGAGCACGTTTGCTGCGATCGATTCTTTGGAACCACTTTTCTACACGTTCACACATATCGTCCGGAACGGCAATTTCGGTTTTGATATTGTTCCTAATCTCTAACGTTCTAGGTTTGCTGGCATAAATCAACGACTTAGCGTAACTCTATAAAAAGAAATCCAACGGCGTTAAATCGCATAAGTGAGCTGGCCACTTGACCGGACCATTTTTCAAGATACAGGATTACCAAACTTTCCCTTCAATAGATCAATTGTTTGACCAGCTGTATAGCATGTGGCACCATCTTGTTGGAACCACATATCACTGGTATCAAGTTCATCTAATTCTAACCAAAAATAGTCTTCTAACATGGCACGATAGTGAAGTGCATTGACCGTAATATTTTCATCAACGAAAAAATGTGGTCCAATTGCACCTCCGGCATGAAATCCACACCACACGGTCAGTTTTTGTGGTTGGAATGGAGTTTTTTGAAGCACATGTGGATTTATTGCCATCCAAAATGCATATTTTGCTTATTGACATAGCCATTAAACCAAACATGAGCTTCATCGCAGAAGGTGATTTCTCGAGGAAGTTCAGAATTTTCTTCAGAGCCCAATCGGAGAAGTTTCGGCCCTTCAAATGATCAAGAGGCTTCAGTTGAGTTAATTTGATCTCGTAAGCCACGATCTTTACGCAAAATTCGCCACGATGTTGTTTTAGAAATTCCCAATATTTCTATGAACGGCGTGGAATCGACTGATTTGGCGTATTTTGAACTGAAGAACTTACAGCTGTGATATTTTCGATACTTCGACCGATGCGTTATCTGACTGGCACAGGAACACCCAATAGTAAATATTTTGACTAGAATTTATCCAATATAGCATGCACAACATGTCTGGTGGGACAATTATTACGACCGGAAATTGGAGAAAGCTCTCCTAAAGTTGCGATCACCGATTCAGAATTATGGTAGTAAATTTTAATAATTTTTAAACGTAATTCGTAAACTTTACCATGATAAAAATGTTAACCTTGACTGACGTTTTGACGTTGACTGATCATGAAAAATGTACAACTTCGTATTAAAACACGAAGTTGTTATGTCCCTATTGGAAAACCCAATATATCCCTACAACACTAATAAGCACAAAATCGAGTGTTTTTAGTTGTGCAAGTTGGTCTTTTTGAGAATGGTATTTAAAATTATTTATGATGGCTATAATTTAGATAACTGAAACACATTAAATTTACATTGATAGAACCGAAATGTGAGGTTTTTGTATGCCGGGTACTGTACATAATATAGAACTTCATTGACGAGCCTAATTTACTTGCCGAGCGAGCTTTTGCGAGCGAGGCTAATAAAGGAGGCGAGTGAGTACCATTATCTAGGACTTGCATGTAGAGGGTGTCTCACGGCGATCATCCATTAGAATATTTCAGAAATTACTTCGATTTTAATTTTTTAAGGTTTGGTCAATACTATCTTCGGACATGCCTGTCTTAAATAAAGTAATGGCACTCATGTAACAGTTCCGTTTAAACCGGAAATTGGCGTCGTCTTACATAGTTTATATTAATGCAATTTTGGATTCTACGTATAATTTTAGGAGGAAGTTTCCCTATTCCTAAAGTTAACCATTTTCGAAATATATAATCGTTTTCAAAAACAATTCACTTATCATATTTATTTCATCGTCCTTGTAAGTTTACACCTAGGGAACCTACGTAGACAGCTTTTACATTTGTTATTTACAGGTTTTCATGTTAGGTATATACACTACCACATTTGACAGCAATATAAATATAGCATTTAATTCGACATCGTCATTTCCTGTCGACATCTAATTTCATATGTCAGTGACGGAGAATTCCTGATTCAAACTTTATTTTAATGCTCTTTTTATATTTTCAATACATAGGGACTATGCTGTATGCTCCACTATGAGGAAATTTAAGTTCGTAATTAGCTCAGCATACTTGTAAATATAAATACTTATTAAATTACTTTGCATATGTGAAATTTCAACTAGAATATTGTTTTATAAAAAGAATCCCTTCTATTCTGTACATAAATTGTCGGTAGGAGTCTGTATGGAGTACATGTTTTTCAGGTAAATATATCTCAAGGACGTAGGTAACAGAGAACAGAGAACATGATTACTAGCAACCTTTATATAAATTCTTTAATTACTTTTTCAAGCTTAGGTGTGAATTATATTTATACACTTAAGCGTCAATTACCATTATAGACTTTGCTTACAACCCGGTTTACTTTAGAACTGATTCTCAATCTTTATTATCTAAATTACAATTTCTTATTCCACGACCTTTTGCTAGACGAGATTGTATTTTATTCTCCTTACATGTCATTAAATTCCTTGCTAAATTCTCCAGTAGTTGCATACTATGTGTGTATATATTTACGGCTGTTGACGAAATACGAGGGTATTTCGCTTATATTTTGGAAATAACAAACAAAAAAAATTTCTATGATCGAAAATAGTTTAATTGCCTTTCAAAATATTCCCCTTGAAAATTAATGCACTTTTGCATTCGTTTAAACCAATCTTAAAAGCATTGCTGCCACTGTGAAGGCGGTATCTCCAAAATATGAGTTTTGAATGCGTCAACTGCCTCTTTAAATTTATTCTTCACGTGTGGGAACAAAAAAATTCATAGTGTGCTAGATCAGAGCTGTACGGCGAATGGCTCATCAATTCAATATTGTGTCAGGTCAAATATTCAATGATTTGAACTGACCTGTGAGAGCTCGCATTGGTGGAGAATGATCTGTCGTTTTCAGATTGTTTTCTTTATTTCTTCAAAAAGTTTTGGCAAACAAATAGTTGTGTACCATTCGGAATTGATCGTTCTACAACACTCTAAAGGCATGGTTGCAACGTGACCGGTTTTTCCGAAAAAACAGGCAACCACTTTTTTTGATGTGCTTCGAGCACGAACAACTTCTGTTGGTTTTGGTTCATCTTAGAATACCCACACAGTCGACTGCTGTTTACTATTGAGCTCATACGTATAGATCCAAGATTCATCACCTGTGACGATATAAATATAAATATTTTTTGAAGCATGTTCATTGTATTTTGTTGTGCATTTCTTGGCACCAATCGACGCGAGTACTTTTTTTGAGCGATTGTCAAATTATGTGGTACCCAATGTGAACCTAGCTTCTTAACGGCTAAATGTTCATACAGAATCTTATGCACGCTGGGGTTACTAACACCTAGAGATGCTTCGATCTCACGGTATGTCACATGACGGTCTTGCATTATCAATTCAGATACTGCATTAATGTTTTCCGACGCAACAACATTTGTGGGACAACTTTCACGAAATTCATCGTCCAAAGAACGCCGTCCAAGTTTGAATTTACTAAACCAACGATAATCTGTAGTTTTCGATGGTGCTTCATCACCATTGAGATAATCCACGCCGAAAGTTATGAAAAATAATTGAACGAAAATGTACGCGAGTTAATTCCATTTTTTCGCTGACATAAAATTGTCAAGTTACTGTCAACAATAGAAATAGCGACCGGCTACTAAAACTGTCAAGGTAAATATACTGTCAAAAATGACAAACTTCACGATGCAATCATCAGATCGGAGGCAACACTAACAATGTTCCCAGTTCCCGAAATATATACGGCTACCATCGGAGTGACCTTGTATTAAAAGCAAGTTTACAATCTACAGTTGCTTGCAATGAACGATGACCAACTGATAGGTACATGCCATTCTAAGTTGCTTTGATCAGTGAATAATTTATACCTCTTTCTTATGATTGTGAGAAGGTGATATTTAGTTATAAATGAACAACCTACCCCCTGACACATGTAAATAAAGAAATTATAGCATTTAAATTAATTTAATTTGTAGTATCCGCAGAAAACCAGTCAAATTCAATATACATAATATTACATGTACATACATATTATTGAATTATGTTGCTGCAAGTTAGTAAATATCACTGATTACAGGTTAATTATGCGAAAAGTATGGGATTAGGAGGAGTAATGGTTTGGTCAATAGAGACTGATGATTTTACTGGAGCATGTGGAACTGTAAATCCAATTTTAAATACCATAAAAGCTAATTTGGAATCGGTAAATAAGCATAATATATTATTGAATTTAAGATTTTTGTTATATTTGATTTTTAGTCAAATTAATCTTTTAACTGGGTGTACGTAAGCTCAATTTCATATTCATCGACAACCGCAAGCACGTCAATACCCACCTCTACAACGACAACGACCACAACTGCTAAGACGTCTACAACTAATGATGAAAGTGTTTGTGTTACTGAGGGATACCTTAAGGATACCGCAGAATGCTCTGTATTTTATTATTACTTCGAAGTTGATGGTACTTTTGTTGCAGTTACATTTCAGTGCTCATCTGGTTTATATTATGATACAATAGTAAGCATTTGTAATAGAATAGAAAATAATTATGTTCAGAACATTGTATTTAAATTTTGTAATACATTTATTTTCATGTGAGGAAGTTAGTTTTTATTTTCTTATAATGTTTTGATTGTATATTATATAGCTTGGCTTCTGTAATTTAATATTGGATCACACGAAAGATTTTATATACTTTATACAATCGTCATAATATTTATCTGTGCATTTACTGATGATCATGATGCATCTCTGCTTATTGTTTTCAATATCAAAAATTTAATGCCTGGTTTTGAATCATCAGCTATTGGATAAGCAATTAATTATTATGAGCGATACTCATGTTTCCAAATTTAATGTTTCTTACTCAGAAGACAGAGAGACTATAACTTTGAAACATTTCGTTAAAGCTCTAAATCTGCTCCAGATTATTTGGATAGTGAATTCACAAAACAAGTTGCTTGACATAGCATTCACTAACTCTGATTGTCTGGTAGAGGTTAGAATCTATAATTCCGTGGCATACGATTTATGAAGAGGACGAACTTACACAGTCGGATAATTGTGAACAGATTTACTGAAGAATTTTTCAAGTCTTTCCGTAAGAATAATACCGTATTGTCTGCGATTATCGGCAATTATCTCTTCTTTGGTGTTGAATATATCACGGTCGATGATGTGACTTTTAGTGCAGCTAAACTAAAATATGACGGAACTACTGCTGATGGTCGTATATCTAGATTTCTAATGCGTATGTAATAGCATTTAGTTGTTTAATTATAAATATACTTGTACTTCCAAACATAAGTTTATATCCGAGTTCATGAAGGGAGACTAATCTAACATTGAAAATTATGCTAAAGTTTGACAAAGCTTTTGAACAAATTTTATTTTACAAAATTTGCAGACAGGTCATGCTTATTTGGTTACCAACATAGACTCATATCTGAGTAATTAGCAACTACAAATTTAGTGAGTGTTACTTAATTTCTTTCTTCGGCGATTGGTAATTGACAAGTTGACGTTGTATATCCAGACTTTTCTAAAGCTTTTGATTTCATAGATCACCATATTCTCCTCACAGAGCTGGATTACTTTGGATTTTGTCCTGCACGGATTCGGTTATTCGGTTATTATACTTCGTTAATCGATTTGGCTATGTGTTTTATAATAATGGATTTTTGTCCAACATTTTTCCATTATCTTCTGGTGTACCCCAGAGTTGAAATCTCGGAGTTATTATTTTTAACACCTTTATCAACGATCTATTAGATAAACTAAATTGTGAATTCCCGGGATATGTTGATGATTTTAAAATCTACAATAGAATTCGTACACCGTGTGATTGT
The DNA here is from genome assembly GCA_031893035.1 of Dermolepida albohirtum. NCBI lineage: Eukaryota > Metazoa > Arthropoda > Insecta > Coleoptera > Scarabaeidae > Dermolepida > Dermolepida albohirtum. The sequence goes on along the minus strand of JAVIWB010000555.1, from coordinate 962,949 downwards.
ATCAAATTGCAATTTAATAATGCTATTGTGTTTCTTACACATGATGTAATGCCCCTACAATATTTGATTATTCTACCAAATCCGAGTTGGTAACTAAAAGATCTGAGGTGTGCATACTTTCTGATTATTAACCCATTTTTGTCAGCATGCCTCGTTAATTTGTGAATCATTGGGTTTTATTATCAAATCATGTAGAGACTTTAATAATATTGCCTCAATTAAAACTTTATACTATTCTTTGGTGCGCACAAGTTGGAGCATGCTCCTACTTGCCAACAATTGACCGTTTAGAGAATCTAGAAGAGGTTCTTGAAATAACTCTGCTACAGAGTGACTGGCACTTGTTCTGAGCGAGGAATGAACTATCATGGTCTTTTGAATCGCCATAATGTACAGACATTATCTTGTCGCCACGATATACGTCACGATGGGTATATACATATAATGATTTCTTATTATTTGCGTTGATAGTAGCCATCGCGCCATCAGTATACACATTTCAAATATGAGTTTGTTTAAAAGCACGGTTTCACAACGTCTCTTGTTGTTGTTAATATTAGCCGAACTTATTCTTGTATTCGTTGGATACTGTCAGCTTCCAATTTCAGAACCCAGAAATTACGCTATGTATTACTTCAGCAATACTTTGTTGTGTTCTTTCACTTTTTATTTCACCCATGCCTAAGCCTCTATCTCTGATAGATAGTTTCATACGACACTCAAAATTTCAAATTTTCACTACTAAAATTCGCTTTTATACACCTCGGCGATGATTGGTTTAACTCATGAGTGAACATTTTAAGATGTCTGTGCATTCGTTATCTTGTTTGAAAACTTTTTCTGTTTAAAACTAGCTTGTAAAAACGTATTAATTGGCACTACCTTTTATTATCAATTATATAGAATATCCGTTAATTGTTTCAGCAGTGTATAACCCGTGTATACTTATACATAAACATAAATATTATATTAATCTGATTAACAATGATAAATTTAAGAAAATGTAGAAATTTTTTTTGTATTATTTAATAAAAAAGTACCATCGAAAAATGCGACGAATAAAATACATTTTTATATTGTGCTTACTTTACATTTTGGCACTGAAAAAGGTTAATTGGATACTTGAGATGAGTACGTCCCAAGAACTGAAGAGCTTGTTGAAAAGGACGATAATGATATAGTACGTGCATATGGATGATAGTCGCAATTTTTGTGGCTTATATTAATACGAGATGTTAACTCGTTTTCGAAACAAATTACTTTTTAAAATTGGATTATATTTCCGATTAAATAAGTGTAGTATACTTTAATACTGAATTTTTATAATTGAGAGAAAAATTACGTACTTATGTGAGAGAAAAACTTTTTTCATCGAAGCGGGTTGATTTGTACGGGTTTTAGTAAAATAATGAGCATGAATGTGTATGCATACATAATTTTGAGTTTCTAATTTGTGGCTTTTGTAATACTGTAGTTTAATGTACGTTAATAATTGTTTCTTGTTTTGTGTTTGTCAATTCCTAGTAGTAACTTGAACTAAATTGAATAAATTTGCAACATGAAATTATTGGAAAGTATTCTGGCAAGTACCTATTTTCAGCATATATGAGAGGGTATTGATATCTTATTAATCTGCAAAGTTTTTAGTTGACAAAGTTGAATTTAACTCTTATAGACACAATTATGATGTTTTATAAATAAGTTGTAGAAGTTTGACATTCACGAGTTGAGTGATGACAAAACGGTGAATTTTTTTAAAAAAATTTTGAAAGATCGAGTGTGGGGCAGTTATAAAGTACTTATTTTGTAAATGATTCTAGGCAAAGAAATTTTTGCAGATACGATGGAAACCTATAGGTTTCTGTCCTTTCTTAGGTAGCATATGAGCCACTTTAGATCCTTCATATGTCATGTTTGACATGCTAATCCGATCCATACCATTAAAATACCAACATTTTTAGATGTTTGTGCTGATCACACATATTATGAACCTTTACTTTTTTTATATAAATTATTTTCATCTATTACTTTTTCTACATTGAAAATGCAATACTTTATATTTTCCCAACATCATACGAAAATACAATATTTTTATGTGATCTTGTTGGGAAATGTGTTCAGATACTTATTTATAGGTAAATCAGAAAATGATGCCGAATTAACTTTTAATTTATTATTTGTAGAAAGCATCCGTATTTTTTAACAATTCATGTACAAAGGGTATAAGTATGTATAAGTCATATTATCGGGTTCCTCCTAAGATAATTACGTTCTATAACTTTTTATCAATTAATAATTGAATTTCATTTATCTCAGCCTTGGCACCATGACCATATTATGTTTTATAATGTATCAAAATTTTTGACTTAGTATGGAATACACGCCAATCCTGGCCTACCAATGACTTGGTAAATATATAGTCAAGGTACGTAGACTTCCGCAGTCGTGGTCCATACTATCTGCTTCTGGGCTTTCGGGCTGAAATCGCGTCACTGGTATAACTGCCGATGTTTATCAGTTTCAGTGCGGCAGACAGTACAAAGGATACTAGGAAAGTTTTGCAATACAGCTTCGTTTATTTAATTTTTTCAAAGTAATTTCCTCTACACTCAATACATCTTTCCATCCTCCGAAAACAATCTTTAAACCAGTTCCACCAAGTTTCAGTAGGGAGTAAAGCACACTCGTTGTTTCCTTTTAGCTTCATTTTCACATGCGAGAACAGTGCAAAGTCGCAGGGAGCAAGATCTAGACTGTAGGGAGGGTGCTCGAGAAGCTCCAATCCTGTCGTTGTCAAATATTCGGTGCAGGCTTTGGCGCGGTGAGCTGGAGCAATATCGTGATGGAGTAACCAGGTGTCCATTCTTGACTTTCGCTGAAGGGTCTTCATAGATCCAATGACTTTAGGCAGGCACTGTTCAGTATACCACTTAGCTTTGTCTGTCTTCTGTGTGTCCAAAACGACGCGCTACACGATTACACTCGATTTGAAAAATACAGCTATCATTTTCTTCTTTACAGTTCGGGATTTTCTGACAACTACGGGTGTGTCCTCATCATCAAAGAAACAAACTTTGTTTTGAGCTTTGGTCGGCACATCGTAATAGTACAGCCAAGTCTCGTCACCTGTCACGATGTTGTTCACATACCGAGATTGTTCCTTATTAAACTTTTTTAGCATCTCCCGGCATCAAGTCACACGTCGTGTCATCTGCTCTTCAGTCAGTCGATGCGGCACCCAGAGAGAACAAAGTTTCTTCATGTGCAAATGATCATGCAGAATCGAACGAATTGCTGGTACATTTAGGCCTGAAGTACCCTCTATCTGCTGGTAGGTCACTCGCCTGTCCTCGCCCAGCATTTTTCTCACAGTAGTAACGTATTACTCCGTAACTGACCCAGCATCCTCCACAGTTAAATTTCCTCTTTGGAATTCTCTATACCACCTGAATATCGTTGTGTGATGTGGACAAATATCACCTAGTGCAAGAGTCATTTCTTCAAAGCACTGGTCTATGTTTAAACCACGCACGAAATTATAATGCAAAACTGCCCTTATCTCATTTTGTGACCACGATGCCATCGCAAGCACTTTACACTCTCACTGCTAATGAATAACTGAGCCCATTGACATACCGCGGCGGTTACTATGCACGTATCAACATGTCTCAACATGTTGCAACAAGCGGTTTCCTACGATTCATTTTTGGGTAATATTGCAAAACTTTCCTAGTACCCTTTGTAGACGGTATCCCTTTGCACAATATATAACTAAAACTTATTATGAATTGTTTAAATATCTTGGAATTGGATAATTTTATATAGAAGAGCTCTGAAAATGTGCTACATATTTCATTCATTCCGACTCCAATAATATTACACAGTTTCGATTTTAATTCACACTTATTAACGCTCATTTCCATAAGATAAATCCATTGGTGAACCTGTTTGTTTTTCATGAATCCTGATAGAAGCTTCTTTTTTTGGCTTAGGAGCTCTAAAACTCATTATTATTTTTTCTCTTAACTACAAAAACATTTGTAGGGTAAAATATTTTCGCCAAATGGCTAAGCTTTATGTGCCGTTGAGCAGTGAATTACAAAGAAAAAATTGTTTGAAAAGCTTAAGTGTTTATATAATTGAAGGTGGAAGATTTTTCGTGCCTTACTTATAGTAGTAGTAAACAATATGCTGAAAAAAATGTTTAGTTAATGTAGTCACCAAAAGTTCTTTCTGTACATCGTCAAGATAGAATAAATAATGTGTCGTTTAGTATGATGGAGTCATGATACACACATACGTATTTATTCTAAATAAGCTCGCTTTTCTTTATGAATGTCTAAGTTGTGTAAAGGCTTATGTTGAATTCTGAGAAGTTTCGAATTAGCCGAATAACTTATTCTTCACTGATAACTATTTACTATATTATTTCTTCGCCTCCGTCACCCGTGACTTCATGAATCAAAAAATTATTCAGACAACGTTTTTCACTTCTTCCTGTCCTTCGCCTCTCACATATATTGAGAATAGAAATGTTGATAGTTTTTGTAATGAGATATGTATATTGAGTGGGCAATCTTCCTCTTCTCCACCACTTTTCCTTATATAATTGCTTTTCCTTTCTTACATTGTGTCCAAAGTATTTAAGTATTTGTGCACAACCTATTCGAATCCCTAGTTCTTCGGTTTCAGTTATCAAGAACAAAAAAATTTTTTTTTGTTATCGAAAATAGTTTCATTGCCCTTGAAAATATTCTCATTGAAAATCAATGCACTTTTACATTCGTCTAAACCATATGTGGGCAACAACCGGCCCGCTGTAAGATTTGATCCGGCCCGCGAGACATTCGTCGTATTATTTCATGTCTGATATCTATCGCTAAAAATTATGAACACTACTTTAAAATGCACTACTTTTAAACGCGGCCCACTAATGTATTTGCACATTAAAGTTTGGCCCACAACATATCAAAGGTTGCCCATATCTGGTTTAAACCAATCCGAAAAGCATTGCTGCTACTGTGAAAGCGGTATCAAAACAAATAGTCGCCTGTTTTTTCGGAAAAATCGGTCACGTTGCAACTGTGCCTTTAGAGAGTTGTAGAAGGGTCAATTCTGAATGGTACACAACTATTTGTTTGCCAAAAGTTTTTGAAAAAATAAGGAAAACAAACCGAAAACGACAGATCATTCTCCACCATGACAATGCGAGCTCCCACAGATCGGTTCAAACAATTGAATATTTAACTGGACAAAACATTGAATTGATGAACCATCCACCGTGCAGCCCTGATCTAGCATTCTGTGATTTCTTTTTTTTTTCACAAGTGAAGAACAAACTTCGTGGTCAACGGTTTTCTACGTCGGAAGAGGCAGTTGAGGCATTCAAAACTCATATTTTGGAGATACCGTTTTCACAGAAGCAGCAATGCTTTTCGGATTAGTTTAAACCAGGTATGGGCAACCTTTGACATGTTGTGGGCCAAAGTTTAATGTGCAAATACATTCATGCGCCGCGTTTAAAATTAGTGCATTTTAAAGCAGTGTTCATAATTTTTAGCGATAGATATCAGACATGAAATAATACGACGAATGTCTCGCGGGCCGGATCAAATCTTACAGCCCGGTTGTTGCCTACATATAGTTTAAACGAATGCAAAAGTGCATTGATTTTCAATGAGAATATTTTGAAGAGCAATAAACTTATTTTCGATAATAACAATTTTGTTTTTGTTTGCTATTCCCGAAATGTAAACGACTACCCTCGTATATCAGTTTTTTGGATATCATCTCGAGTTTGTGTAGAAGCCACTGCAGTTTATCTTCGTTCTGTTCTTTCAAAACCGCATAGTCCACATACACATTTTCAAATACGCAAATCTGGTATACTGGCACTTATGCTTTGTGTAATTTGTTCTTTATTCTAGTTTTATTGCTGTTATAAAATTTTTTGATACTTTCATTTTAATCTTACTCCATTTCAAGATATTAATTAACCTTTCTAAAACTAAAAATATTATATTGTAGTCCTTCGTTTTCAATATAATTTTTAATTGTTTGTTATTTTGTATTTAATTTAGATTAATATGCAGTGATAGTGCTTTTTAAGTATAATATTTATTAATGAAATGTATTTATTTATTCGAATTGATGCCATGAGATTAGGAAACTTTTTCATTGCTTCGCGCTATCACTTCTTTCGCAATCTGTCCTTAGACTGCAATACAAATATATAGTAAAGACGAGCTTAATCTCAATTATCTAGAATACATATTTGATTATAAAAAATACATATGGTACTGTTCTTATATGTTAAAAATCATAGCTGGGCTAAAATTTACATCGTTTTGTTTGCATATGATTTGACTATTATAAATTTTCTGGCTTTGAGCGATTTGTTTTAACTATAAAATAAAAATTTATTACATTTTTTAAATCTAAAATAAATAATTGAGAACGTGTATAAAATACGGATTGAACGTGTCTTTTTCAGTTAGTTTTCCTTATCCATCACGTTTTACTAGATTGACCAGCAAGAAACAATAATCTGTTAAAAATGTGGATTAGCTTTTTGTTGCTTGCCGTGATATCAGTGCTTGTATCAGCATCTACTGGTAACTATTTATATTTTCTATGTTTCTTTATTTTCATTTTCAAATTTTATTTTGACTTTAAAATAGTTTTTCTAAACAATAATGTGTATATTGCAGTATACAGTATTTGCAAACATGTTTACTTGCTACGAGATTTTTATTTTATTTAGAAAGAAAATAATTTTCGAATAATTTTGCGTACCATACGATAATGATGTTAATTTTGGAACGAGATATCTTGAATGTCGAGAAAGACTCACTATTTTTAAAATTTCCCGAAACGGGTGTTTCTTTATGAACTTGGTTAAATATTATTACGAAAGTTTTCTCTAATTTTCATAACAGAATTTTGCATTTTGTTTTCCTAATAAAAGAGTAATTTTATTTTTAAGAAGATACGAGTAATTCGTCTCTCAAACTGCCGAGGGTCAATTTATTCCATGCTAAGCCAGAACCTATATAAAATTATGTTCAGTTGTTCAGGATTAGTTTTAAGTTATTATTTCTTTTACTTGATGTTAAAGTTATAGCATAACACCAGGTTGGGGAAGTTTGGGGGACATTATAAACGTGCGTTAGAGCAGATTTTGTGAGGTGGCCATATAATCTATTCCACGGTGACCTTTTCATGTCTATTGTGGTCTTCATTTCCTTCTTGAAGTATTTTCTCCTGATTTATTCTTTTAACTAGACCTAGTAGCTGCGTTTTCTTGTACAGTTTTCTACTTAAGGATATTCATCTCTCATTTTGGTATGGTATATGGATGGGTTTCCTTTTCTAAGTAGCAGAATATGTGCAGTCTATATGACTAAGTTTCTATGCTTGTCGAGATTATAATGCCCTACTTGTATGTCCAATATTCCAATATTACTTTCTGTGTCTACTTTGTAGGCTTTTCGAGGAGGTATTTTGTTCGTCTTCGGCCTGAAACGTTTTTTCCAACTATCTCGAGATCTGTTCTGCCTTTCCGTCTCACTTTTGCATTGGTTGTTTTGTTATACCTTTCGCCTAATGAAAACTATTGAGGAGACTTATCGGGTCAGTTCGTTGACTTTTTCATTAGTCTTACAACTTTTGTGCCCTAGAATACAGACTAGTTTCATATTTTCAAATTTACTGAGCTCATTCACACAATCTTGTACAAGTTTATGTCTCACTTATATCGATTTCAGTGTCTTTGTGGCTAGAATATAGCCATCATGCGACTCGTCACACCTTTCCTATTAACTTTTTCAACTCTGATGTAATGCGGTTTTACCACTTGAAATACCGTGGTATCTTTGCTTAAGCTTACTTGAATTCTCATCCTTTCTTTGAGTCTGCAAATTGCGGCTCCAACTCCTTGTTTTGTTTTAGAGTTGTCTGTGTCATACAGATACTGCCTGTACAAGTAGAATTAAATTTCGAACTGCCTCCGTATTGCAAATATGAACTATATTCCGAACTGCTTTCGCATCCAGCTTATACACTAAATTTAGTCTCAAATTCTTTCCTTTTCCCAGCCTGAAAACTTGGTTCTGTGGCAAAAGGTTTGGATTGAACATGAAAGTAATGGTAATTTTGATGGAGCCTGTGGTTGATTCACTTGATCACTGAAGGTTGATATATAACCCCTTGCCACATTAATTTTCGTATTCTGTATACGTATTTCAACAACTAAGTTGTCATAATCAGCAGATAATTAAAAAGTGTCGCACCTGGTAAACTATGGCGAAAAATACATTTTGGTTCTCAATTACATTTAAGATTCTGTTACTACTAAACGAAGAAATTATTATACTATATATTATATTAAATACACAAATTGTTTAGCACGTTACATAATTCGTTGTTTTAGATAAAATTGTTTGTTACTATGGAAGCTGGGCGGTATACCGTCAAGGAAATGGAAAGTTCGCAGTAGATGATATAGACACTACTTTGTGTACTCACTTAATATATGGATTTATTGGTATAAATAAAGATGGATCGATTAACGTTTTGGACTTCTGGAATGATATTAATTTAGGCATTAGTTATTTTACTTATATAAGATGCATTATTTTATTAAAATTCTTGCAGGCGCTTTCAAAAAGTTCAATAACTTGAAAAAGAAAAATAATAAATTAAAAACATTGGTCGCCATTGGTGGTTGGAATGAGGGATCTGAAAAGTTTTCTGTTGTAGTTAGTAGTGAATCTCTAAGAAAAGCGTTTATAAATAACGCTGCGGATTTCTTACGCACTTATGGTTTCGATGGATTTGATCTAGATTGGGAATATCCTGGCCAAAGAGGTGGCGCATCCACAGATAAGGTGCATGATTTGTATTTATTTAAACAAATAAGTTTGACGAGTTTTAGTCAAAGTATACAACCGATTATAAACTCATTGTCTTTGTACTTATAATTTTATACCGGGTTAGTGTAAGCGAGTTTTATCATAAATGAGAAAAATCTACAGTTACAAAACATTATACTTTATTCAGGAAACAGGAAACGTAACGCGTGCACAGACCAATTTACAATAGGATATTGTACAAGCAATAAAAATATAAAATCTTTTGATTATCAAATATTTAAATTTCAGAAAAATACGCTATATAATCTTAACTAATTTAAAATATGTAAAGTTTATATATTTTATATTTTTAAGGTAACTAAAATGTGCATAACATAATCTAATAATACATAATTCAATTCCAACAAAATATAAATTGAGTAAAATTCATGATTTCATAAGTGGACAAGTATTGAACGACAGCTTATCTAATAAATAGAAATACCAAAGTGCATTTTGTATACTTTCAACAATTTAGGACAAATCTGTATATGTATTTATAGAACTGTAATGCCTAGGTATTCCTCAACGTTTTTTTTTCTATCGCTGCTTACAGAACTATTTAAATTAAAATTTACATGCATTTCAGCAATCATGTCCAACTCTCATGTTTATACATATACGTGGTTTGTTCAAAAGGAAAGGTGAATTTTGAATTTCGCGCACTATGTACATTCGATTATCGAAATTTTTTTTTGGTATGTTGGTACACAAGTGTTAGTCATATGTTGGCATTATCAGCCAATTTGGATTAGTACTTTGTTGTTAACAACTGAGCTTAGTTACGTTTGTGTGTGTTCTTCGATTTTTGACTTTTGAAAAAAATGGATCAAAGAATATGTATTAAATTTTGCGTTAAAAATAGAATAAAGTGCTCCAAGGCACTTGATATGTTGACTGTGGCATTCGGCGAGATACTACAAGGAAGTTATGCAACATTTGGGTGAAGTAATACGGCTCAAACGATCGGAATTGTAGAAAAAGAATCATGGATTCTGCATCACGACAATGCACCAGGTCACACATCAATGCTTGTTCGTGATTTTTTGGCCAAATACAACACCCTAATCATGCCTCAACCACCTTATTCACCAGATTTAGATCCTTGCGACTTTTTTCTATTCCCAAAACTGAAGAGACCAACGAAAGGAAAGCGTTTTGCCACAATTGATGAGATAAAGTCAGAATCGAAGAACGAGCTGATGGCCATACCGAAAAGCGCATTTCAGAAGTGCTTCGAGGATTGGAAGAAGCGCTAGCATAAGTGCATTATATCTGAGAGGGATTACTTTGAAGGGGACAAAATGGATATTGATGAATAAATAAATACTTTTCAAAAAAATTCAAAATTCACCTTTCCTTTTGAACAAACCACGTATATCTTATTTACTTGATATATTTAATGACATTTATCCAGTTTCTTTTATAACAGAATGTTAAAAGGAATCATTCTAATATTAATAACACCCTGTATACTACATATGTTTCACAGATATCACTGATCCTCAGGCAGACTTGTGTTAGTAATGAACGATTCCTCAGTTCGTTTATCATATCATTTCGATACAGAAAAATAATGAATAATCATAGCCTCCCTCTGTCGTCCAACACAAGCGTCTGTCTATACGCTCTAGGAACTACATTTTTGTATTGGACGAGAGAGGGAGGCTATGATTATTCATTATTTTTCTGTATCGAAATGATATGATAAACCCTATAAGGAATCGTTCATTAATAACACAAGTCTGCCTGAGGATAAGTGATATCTGTGAAACATATGTAGTAGATAGGGTGTTATTAGTATTAGTACGATTCCTTTTAATATTCATTTAATTGGCAAATAGCCGTGGTGCAAGCGTTTGTCTATACGCTCTGGTAACTTAGTTATCAACATACGAGATAGACGCGCTCTCGCTCTGTCGTTCAATACATTTTTGTGTTGGACGAGAGAGGGAGGCTATGATTATTCATTCTTTTGTAACGTTATCCAATGATATGTGTAATAGTTGTTTGACGTCCTTTAATTTAAACGTAGTGTTCTTTTTTGAAACTTCACCTGTCACTTGAGCTGATATCATTTCTATCAATTTAAATTTGCAATGGTAGGGTAGTAATTTTAGAACTGTTATATGATGAGCTTTCACAAGTTCATCAGTTACATGTTTATTTGAAGTTCTTTTTGTGATGTTTAACTAAATGTACATTTTTGATTGTATCTTCTTCAAAACATATTTTTGTCTTGCAACAAAGGCTGAATGTCGGCCTTCCCTGTAACTGAAGTTGTCATTTAAACAATCTTTCAACTACGATACTATGTGTAATCTAACACAATGCTCTGCAATTCCAAAGTTGACAGATTTTCAAACCATTCGTCAAAGATGTTAGCATTAATTTCTTCGTGGTAATCAGTGTCTAAATACACTTAGTACAGATTCTTTTTTTTCTTACGCTATAAAATGTCTCTTCGACCGTTTGGTCGGCAGTGCTGACTGTATTTTGCACAGTACTGTATATGCAGATGAAGACAATTCGTGAAGTTATTATCTCCAGAATCTAAAACAAAATTATTGAAAAATTATTGAGTTAAAATTTAATAGAACATAAGTTTTCCATCAAAAAAAGTAAGGATTCTTGTTTCTGTTGGAATACGAGCATGAATAGTCAGAATATCTACCGAGTTTTGCCAATACTCATGCTCGAGACAGATCTCATTGTTTTAACATAGATACATACAAAAGAGCATTATTCTGCGTTCGGCGCAGTCGATGCTTTCGCCAAATAAGGCTGTGTCTTGTTACAGTGCATTTTTTGTAAAAGTATTTTTATTTGCTCGTCATTTTTTGTAATGTTGGACTTAAATGAACAGCGTACGGATGTTTTATGTGGAGGTTCTGTGATGACTGTGTAACAGTGTGCGACAAAAGAGGCCTAATTTCTTCAGATGGGGAATGGTTTTTCCACCATGACAATGTACCTACTCACACAGCCTTATCAGTTCGCTAGTTCATGACTAAAAACAGCATAACTCCTTTAGCCCACGCTCCTTACTTACCTGATCTTGCTCCGTGCGACTTCTTTTGTTTTCACGAAGAGGGATATGAAAAGACATAAGACATCGTTTTAACGAAGTAGAAGAGATGAAGAAAAAAAACGACAGCGGCTGGCAGCCATGCAGAAAAACAAGTTCGAATAATGTTTCCACCAATGGAATCATCGATTAGACAAGTTAAATGGAGAGTATATTGGAGATGTTAAGGTTATGTTCTAAAAAAAATAAAATACAAGTTTGTATAGAGAAATTCCGGTTATTTTTGAGTATTTGGGTCTTCTGTTACTATGTTACAATATATTTAATTAATTTTTAATTATGTGATAATAAGCATAATAACTGTATTTGTTTAATTGAACGTGTATAAAAACTTAACGAATTGATTGCAATTTATAATTTTTAAATTGTGTTTTATATATTATATTCTCTTACTTTATATAAGTCGTTATAAGTGATATGCTTTCAGGATAACTTTTCCAAACTCTTAGCTGAATTCAGAAGTGTTTTCGATAAGCAGGGATTTTTATTGACTGCAGCCGTAGCTGCAGCTGGTTCATCTGTTGACATTTCCTATGATGTACCTGCGTTATCCAAGTAAGTAATATGGATGTAAGCGGCACATATACTTATATATATATATATATATATATATATATATGCATATATTATATATGCATATATATATATATGCATATATATATATATATATATATATATATATATATATATATATATATATATATGTTGCTAAATGGAATAATGCTTTATCATATCCGGATGTTCACATTTGATGATATTTAACATTCATGGTGTGTACGAAAGGTTTTGAGCCTCATTGTATGTTATATAAAGAAACGACATGCGTTGACCAGTGTAATATAATGAATATGTGATTCTACACTTTTACAGAGAATGATTACCGTACGTTTGTTTCTATAAAGTTCTGTGGATTTTAGTTGGGTTGCGGACGGTATAGTTTCATAATGAGTAGGTGTAATTTTTACTGAACAGTATTTATTAATGATATAAGTGCTGGCCAGTGTTGCTTCAACTGTCTTGGACAATGTTATAGTACGAGCGCTAGTAGGAACATTATCTCTAATACAGAAACAGTCCAAACTTATTTAATAGTGCTAGCAAGAATAAAAAGATACTAATTCACTAAACGACGTATAACACAACACTAAGCGTAACTAAAAATATTTTTAACAATCGATAACATTGGTTAACAAATTTCAACGTTTGGTTTTGTCATCGAGTGACGTGTACTAATCTTTATTGAAAACATAGAAATATCTATTTGAATAAAAGTCAGTCAAGTTAGCTCTAATTCTGTTTGAATTTTCCTGTTTATAACATACTTTAATGTATATTTCAGATTCTTACAATTAGAAATGTAACGAAATATTGTATTATGTCTTATGAACAACATCCACAGCCTCTCTTCTTGGCGTCCAATAGTATCATAATTTGCTAACATTACAGCATTCCATTTGCTCTAGAACCGTTTTTTAATTCTCAAAATGTCTTAGTGAAAAGGCTCGCGAAACTCATCGCTAACATCACTCATATCTTCCGGGTAAAAGTCCAAGTAAAACCGTAGAATGTGATAAACTTAAATTTCGCACCAAGACAATTAAAATCAAACAGTGATTAAATGTGACTATTGTGACGTACATGTAATGAAATCAGAATCGGTTGATTAATCATCACCTTCAAAGCTAGTGTCATTACTACTTTGACTCTTTTGGTTTTCTTTATCAATTAGCGGTTGAGGAATTGGATGGTGTTCATCATGTTGTTGGGGTTTTCTGAGTTGACATTATGTTTACATAATTATGGCTTCTTTTCATATGCTCGTTGAGTTTTACTGTACACGAAAAATAAACAATCTTCAATATGGTTCTTTTGGTCTCTCCAGCGCATAGGAATGGCAAAAGAAAAAGAACATTGCATGTAATCAATTCTTCAAATATTTGCTGCATATGTGCATTTTACATGTGAAATCCACGGTTTGTCTTGATTTTTTGACGGCCACATGACATAAGGTATATAAGTAAGTTAGACAAATGGTCGAACTTAATTTTTCACTCTTATTTAATGGAGTACGTTTACCTTATGTATAATACAAATTATTTGGAATATTTACAAACTAACCAGATATGATTATAAAGAACTAAGTTAAAATCTTAAAACAATTTTTGATACCGTTATTAAAAACTCCCTGAATTTATTTTCACGGCTGTATCTTCGCTGTTGCAGTTAAAATCGCATCCTTTACATAGCATGTGTTTACTTATTCTCTTCCTAAAGCGTAGTACTCGACCGGATTAGAATGCAAACAATGCATAATAATTCAACTTGTCACCCCTTGAGTGAACGATTTACATTACGTTTGAACAAGTCCCTATCTGCAATTTCTGAGTAACCAGAGCTAAGCCTAGCGATTTACGAATAATTTGTATAAGCATAATTTTATCAGTTACTGTACACTATTAAAATTGGAAATCATGATTCTATGAATCTCCTCTCCCTTTAGAAATAATAGTTCTGTGAAAGGGCGTTCGAAATATTTCATTTTTGGATTTTTGTCTTCAAATTTTGTGGTAATGGTACAGCAAAATATGTAATGTGCTAGTGTACGAGGGTAGTACCAAAAGTACCCGACCCAACAAAGAAAACACAAAAATTTTGGAAAGAAATATATTTATTTTCCAACATAATCTCTTTTCAGCTCTATACACTTTTCCCAGAATAAGTTCGATACCCTTTTTATAATAAGAAAATAGCCATTAACTGCCGACATCACTTCTTCATCGTTGGAAAATCTTTGACCACTGGGTAATTTTTTCAAATTTGGGAACAGAAAATAATCCGAGGGGGCTAAATCTGGCGAATAGGGTGCATGAGGTAGCAACTCAAACTCTAGTTCATTAATTTTGGCCATTGCAATAACGGATTTGTGAGCTGGTGCATTGTCTTGATGAAACAACACTTTCTTCTTAGTCAAATGTGTCCGTTCTTGCTTAATTTCTTCGCTCAAACGTTCGCATAATAGTTGATAGTTTTTCCTTTTTCAAGATAGTCAATGAAAATTATTCCACGCGTATCCCATAAAAACCGATTCCATGACCTCGCCTGCAGATGAAACGGTCTTCGCTTTCTTTTTAGCCGGTTCTCCCTTTTGAGTCCATTGTTTTGATTGTTCTTTTGTTTCGGATGTGAAGTGATGGACCCATGTTTCATCCATGGTTATGAAACGGCGCAAAAATTCTGCTTTGCTTCTGTAAATCTTCATGACACCGTTTTTGCTCAGGTGTGAGCAAACGCGGCCCCCATCTTGCACACAGCTTTCTCAAGTCCAAATTTTCAGATTATATGCGATGTACCACACTTTTTGAAATGCCTACTATGTCTGCAAGCTCGCGCACTTTCAGTCGATGATCATTCAGTGCCGCTTTCTTGATTTTCTTCACCATTTCTGGAGTCATCACTGCTGATAAGATTTCAATCATCTGATGTTGTCTTGTGTTCCCTGGTATAGAAGACTGCGCTGCGACCGTTTTCAATATACCTTTGTAACAGGAATAAGGTAGAATATACGAAGAAATTCTTTTATTTCGTCTTCCTTTCTTTTATGGTAAACATCGATAAATATTCTTAAATCTACACTTTTTAATATACGAGGGCTGATAAGTAAATATTGAGTTTATGCAAAAAATTTTTACAAAAGAATATTTTATTTTTCAACCCATTCTCGTTATATTTTTAGTCCACTAATATTCAACTCTTTACATCCTTTTAGGAAAATAATCTTTATCAAATTGTTCAAAATTAGCATTAGTTTTGGAGATGATCTTTTGATACACCAAAATCTCTTGTTATAGCTAAGTTTTTAGGTACCGAAAACGAAATGGTCTGAAGGTGCCCAATCTGGCAAATGAGATGGTTACGGAAGCAGTTCGAAATATACTTCATGAATTGCCATTAAAATAGTGTGGATAAGTACATTATCCTTAAGAAAAGGCACTTGTGTTTTCTTTAGATGGGGTCTCTTTTTCATTGTGTTGCATGGTGCAGTAGATCTAAAAGGGATATATGGTATTTGTCGATTATGGTTTTACCTTTTCGAAGATAATCGCTGAGAAAAATCTGCAGGCCATTATAGTCCTAAAAGACATTAGCCATAACCTTTCCAGCTGAGCGTATGGTTTTTGCCTCATTTGGACACTTGCGTCAATTTAAGTCCGTTGTTTCAATTAGTTCTTCATTCCGATTTTATAATGATGTAGCCAGATTTAATCAGCTGTTATTATTCAGCGTCAAAAGTTTTTCGGATCATGTCTTAACTTGGACCGTTGAAAAATTCCTCTAAGAACCTAAATAATGTTTCGATAAGCACCATTTTGTTAGGTTGTAACTAATTTACTTAACTTTATGTGTTTATGGGTTTACATAGTGTCGTAAAACTTGGAAATTACTTCATTCGCTTGTGACTTTAGCTTATTCTTATTAGATAAGAATTTCTCCACTATTAAACTTTCGAGTTCATTAAAGAATAATTAAATAAATTCAACGATCAGTTATTTCAAACTTATTAGTTTCCTAAATAATTTTATGATTTTCGAATTTATTTTCTTATACTTTAACTAACGACTAGGTTTGCAAATGTAGTCCATTTTGCAGAACGATGTAGCTATTAGAAACTTTTATAAAATAGATGCCGTATTTGGTCACTAGTGGATAGAAATATTATTGTACCACTTTCTAGCTAAAATTTGAATTTACTTACTTTACTTACTTCATCAATTTGAAACTCAAGCCGACGATGGAATCACTATATCAAAGTAAAATTAATTTTGTTCTTCTTTAGATATCTTGATTTTATAAATGTAATGACGTACGACTTACATGGATCATGGGAGTCCAGGACTGGTCAAAATGCACCCCTGTTTGCCTCTTCTATTGACGTAACTAATACTGAAAAAGCACTTAATGTTGTATGTATTTATCTATAAGACTTCGTTAGTACTTTTATAATTTTGTATTATATTTCTAGGACGCGTCTATTAGAGGTTGGATAAGCAGAGGCGCGGATCCAAGTAAAATTATTTTGGGTGTCGGTACTTATGGTCGTAGTTTTACATTAGCAAGTAGTAGCAATCCTACTCTGGGTGCGGCTGCTATAGGTGCTGGCACTGGTGGTCCATACACCGGGGAGAGTGGTATGCTAGGCTACAATGAAGTAAGTTTATTAAAAGTATCCATAGGTAACAGGAAAACTATGAGGATGATTGATTAGAATGCAGATTTAACACTGGCAGTAAAAATTTTGAATTTTGTTTAAGATATGCAAGAAAATAGTTACAGACAAATGGACAGTAAAATGGGACGATGAACAAAAAGTGCCTTTTGCATATAAAGAAAATCAGTGGGTTGGCTATGATGATGAGAGGTCTATCGCTATAAAGGTAATATACGGGGGCGGATCAGTAATTAGTGTGATTAGATAATAAAACACAAAGTTTTTGGCAAAAAATATTTCAATATTTAATGTATTTTACTTGTGAATGATTACCTATAATACATCGATATTCAAGTTTTCTCATTCATTGATTAAACTTTATGAAACTGTTTAAAAAATGCGTTAGTTTCAGTGATTACCTCCTTATTCGATACAAATTTCTTGCCACCGAGACAAATTTTCAGGTCGGGAAAAAAGGAAAGGAAAAATTTTAAGAGAACAAAATTTGGCGAATAAGCTGAATGTGGAAGCTGTTTGAAATGCCGTTTATGAATTTTTACCATTGCAATAGTCAAAGTGCGATCGTGCATTATCCTGAACAGATCGCACTCGGTCTTTTGCATTCTTGTGCAGTTGATTTAAAGTATTTGAGTAGTGTTTGTCTGTTATTGCTATACCGTTTTGAGGATAATTGATAGAAAAAAATCCCGTCGGTGTCCTAAAAAACAGTAGCTATAATACCCAGACGACCGTACAATTTTTCCTCCTTGTATCAGCCTTAAGTTTTTGTTTCAGTTGTTGCTTCATTCCGGCCGAAAGCGAATGGTACATCCAAATTTCATCAACTGCTATTATTTGATGTTAAAAGTCCTTTGGATTACGTCTTAACTTCGCAAAATTGGTGACTGAAATGTATTTGCCAACTAACAAATATTTTTCATACTTAATTCATTATGCAAAATCGAAACCACTGATCTACTGATCTATATGAAATGTGTAGAGGCTGTGATACCATATCATGTAATATTTTAATTGTTCCTGGAGTATACACTTCTTTCGGGTTCCATTGCGTTGTTCATCAAATATATTGGTCCGACCACGTTTAAAGGAGAATATACATACATCGTTTTATGGTTGCTGATGAAGATTGGTGCCTCTAAACAGTCTCCAGCTCAGATTTGATTTAATAGTTTCTTTTGATTATTTAAAAATAAGAATCTATTCATTGATCAGTACTCTATTTCTTCAGTATTTCAAAGCAAATTGAAAACCAGTCATTTTCTATTCAAATAAAAAACGTTCTTGGAATCGGAATGAACACAAACTTTGATAATTATGTTTATCCAAGTTGAAAAGCAAATAAGATTTTTTATTAGTGATGTACTTTTTCGTCAGGTTTACTAAATGATTTACCTTCCGTACATAGAGAAGCCTTCGTGTGAATCGAATTTAGTTCATTCTCCGAGAATGAATTCTTTGCGAAACCGATAAATGAAAGTTGCACTGTTTAATCAAGAATGTTGAGTGTATTAAAATGTCTTGATTTGATTCTTTTTGTTATAACAGTTAATAATACCAAGTAAATATTGTTTATTATTCTTTAAATATAAAGTTGCAGTAACTTAAGTTATTAAGATACTAGTGTGTGATTTAGAGCATATGTGCAAGTGATATAGAAGTTTTCACAAAGGCGTAAATAGAATATGGAATTATATTATATTTGGTTTTATTGCTTCTTGAAGTATAATCAGCTAAGTGGAATCAGTTATCGCAACGCTAGATCCAGTACAATCGCAAACTTTAGTCGCTTTCTTTTTCCTCGTATAGTACTGCTGAGTGCGACTTTATACATTTGATCTTTATTTGTCGAAAAGAGCAGTAGGTTGTACCCTTCCAAGTTGAAACTAAAGAGCGAATGAGATATTAGTTACACTTTAGATATGGCGAAAAGTGTCTTTGTTGTTGTAGTGTGAATAAGTACATTGCATTGTTGTAGAATTATATGGTTTTGATCCGGTCGAAACACATTACTTTGAATACACGGCAAACAAATGATAATGCACCATTCGAAATTTACTACACGATTATACCCTGATGGAATCAAGTTGACATAATCCAGTCGACGAAAAAAATATATGATCATCTTTTTTCAGAAACCCTTGTTTGCTTAATTTGCGTCAGCTCTTGCTGCATCGATCTTTCTTTATTTTCAGATTCATAATAGTAAATCTATAGTTAAACGTCTGTTACAGTATCGAGCATCGATTTTGATTGACCGCAATCGAATTTTTCGATTGTGTGTTCTCACCATCTAATTGTACGCTGTGTAATCCATAGTGTATTTACAGTTAGATGAGAATTTTAAGGTTATGACTATAGCATAAAGTGCACGAATATCTATGTGTGATTCGTCTGTTTTTATTCAATGAATCTTACGCCTCCGTGCACCATTCTGCACCATGCTGCATTTCTGTTCTTCTTATGATGGTGAAGTCAAAAGTAAGCTGCAAATATTCGTTTAATCGCTGAAGGTTGATATATAACCCCTTTCCACATTAATGTCTGTGTTCTGTATACGTATTTCGACAACTAAGTTGTCATCATCAGCAGATAATTAAACTGTGTCGCACCCGGAAAACTACGGCAAAATATCCGTACGAAAACAAATTCCGCACATGATCTGTGCCGTTGAAAGCCAAAACGCACACTGTATATTCGTTTCGCATAATTTTTAAAAAGATTGTGTTCTCGTTTTATACTAAGATAAAAGAAAATAGAAAAAAGGAAAAGAAGGGAAACGAAAGAAAAATACCTACTTGCGGTTCAACACATGCCCTTTAGGATATGTGTTGAACACTGACTCGGGGTACAACCATAACTCATGTCTCTTTGGTCTCTTGAATGACAGACAAGGGAGAGTGCAATAAACCGCATGTAGGTATTTGTCTTTCTTTTCCATTTTTCTGTTGTCTTTTATCTTAGTTTAAGACGAGAACACAATCTTTTTTAAAAATTATGTAAAACGGATATACAGTATGCGTTTTGGCTTTTAAAGGTACAGATCGTGTGCGAAATTTGTTTTCGTACAGGTGTATTTGTCGTAGTTTTCCAGGCGTGACAGTGTCACTCCTGGAAATTATCTGCTGATGATGACAACTTAGTTATCGAAATACATATATATATATATATATATATATATATATATCTCAACCTTCAGTGATTAAGTTAATCACCCACAGGCTCCATCAAAATTACCTGCAAATATTCGATATACATATGTACATCAAACAAATTTATTTGTATCTAGACTAATAAAAAATAAGTTTTGTTTTGCTAAACTTTTGAAAACAGTGTTATTATCGACACCTTAAAGTAGACGACACATGCTTTAATACTTAATAATATCTTGCGGAAATTTTCAATATCGTCTTGCATTTTAATTTTTAAAATTTCTTTTCGCAAATGTAATTTTCTCCTAATCTTTAAAAAATGCTCTTGTTAAGCAGAAATTTTTAAATTTAGGTTGATTATGCTAAAAGTAATGGTCTTGGAGGAATCATGATTTGGTCAATGGAAACAGACGATTTTAAAGGAAAATGTGGTAAAGCCAACCCAATTTTGAATACAATAAAAAGCAGATTAGGACAGGTAATATATTATTTTCAAATTACAGATAGTATTTTTCTTTGTTTAAATATAGGTAGCTGCTCCAGGTACTTCCCTTACATCAACAAGTACCTCATCATCTATGGCAACAGTTACTCCAGCAACACCTGCTGTCGGAAATGTTTGTGCTAAAACTGGATATGTTAGAGATCCAATGAAATGCAATGTGTTCTACTATTGCGTCAAGAGTGGCAACTCTTTTGCTGCAACACCTTTTCAATGTCCAAATGATTTATATTTCGATACATCTTTAAATGTTTGTAATTATCCATCAATTGTTCCATGTTAAATTAAAAATTTGTGCAGTACAAAAGAAATATGCAAAAATATCGAATATTCGTACAAATATACTTATACGTGTACTATTTTGCATTTTATTTGAATACTACATATTTTCAAATAAATTACATATGAAGTACATTTTATTTATAGTTTCTCTATTTATTTTTATTTTAATATTATTGGCAGGTAAAAAGTGTAAGAACTTCTGAAGGAAAAGTGAATAAGGGCGGTTCTATAAATATGTACATACATAGGACATATAACATAAGATAATACACAGTAATTGATATGATCGTAGCAATTGGTACCATTTTGTTTTGTTAATTTTATTCTTTATAATTTAAATGATTTAAAGTAGTTTAAGCCGTTGTAATAAATACGATTTCCTTATATGTGTTCACGATAACTGTCTCGAAAACAATGAGCAACAAGCGCAAGAGCTTTTATACGTAAAACATACAGCGTGAC
Organism: Dermolepida albohirtum; assembly: GCA_031893035.1. Lineage (NCBI taxonomy): Eukaryota > Metazoa > Arthropoda > Insecta > Coleoptera > Scarabaeidae > Dermolepida > Dermolepida albohirtum. Next base: position 941,327 of record JAVIWB010000555.1, on the reverse strand, counting down.
TTTAAATGAATAACGTGTTACAATCTTTGCTTAATGAAGCCTTTCGTTTTGTGTTATATTGTTACCGACATTTTGTTCGGTATTTAAATATTATCTTTCTATTTTGTAGGGAGCTTTTAATGATAATTCATCTGGAAACTAAAAAGGAAAAAGAAAAGAACTTGGAGTGATGTAACAATTTATTATAATTCAACGGAATACATCGGCTAGCAAACTGAATTAAACATCTAACTTTACAAATAAATATAAAGATGCTATTTTTTTTTACAAATAATAATACTCAGGGCGATTCGCTGCACACTCGCGACACTCGAATTAAATAAATTCGGAAAAATCTCATAAAATATTTATACGTTCAATAATAATCAGAATCACTTTCGAAGGATATTTCTTGCAATATAAAACATAAAGTTAAAAAAGATCAAGAAAAACAAATGTCTCACTGTTATGTAATTATACATAACGAGAATGCGCTAATTCCATCACACAGAAGCATTGGCCGAAGCTGTAATAGGAATGTCATTAACTTTCATACTTCATAAGCAACAATCAATAGTTTCGTCTCTCTGTCTGCTTCAGTTTACTTTCGAGCGTTAATTGCATAGAACGCTGTTACTTAGTAGCGCCCTGATAATGGTTGACATAAAAGTAGGGAATTAACCTGAAATTCCATATCAAATTAAAATAGTCACTAACAAAATGTTTACAAATGCTAAAGTAGGTGGTTGGTGATAATGAATTAACATGACAAAAGTTTGTGCTCACAATACCTTATCTGCGAAACAGTTTTTAGTTGACAAATGCATTCTTGTGCATAATAATCCTTCGTATTTGCCAGATCTCGCACCATGTGACCTTTATCTAGTGCCAAAAGTGAAAAGTGCATTAAAGGGAATTCATCTTCAGTCTGTTGAACATGTAAAAGAAATGCGGCAGAGTTGTTGAAGAAGTTGGCAACTGATGAATTACAGTATTGGTTTGAACAATGGAAGACACGTATACAGAGATGTATAGATTGGGGAGGAGAGTATGTTGTTTAGTTTATTTGCAATAAATAACATTTTTTACACCAGTCTCGTTACTTAATTTCCACACCTCGTACACATAACGCAAACAAGTAGTCCTATAAAATTGGCTTGTAAATAAACCTGATCGTACTATAACCGGACTTCACACAGTAGAAAGTATTCTCACAATAAAATACGAATACAGCTTAATTTGAAAACAAATGTATTTGAAAGGACATTCTGTTAGAGATAGAGACTGAAAAATTTAATGTGGTAACAAATTCTAACAATCATATATCATTTAAAATCACACTATATATCAAGAAAAGCTTTAAGAACAATAATTAATTGTTCTTATCTAATATAACTTGTTAAAAAACTGTGTAGTTATTGGTTTTATTAAACAGTGGGAAACGGAGGAGAATCGGGAGTATACAAACATGCGATGTTTGAATTAGATACATTCGTAACTGATCGTTGTGTTTCGCACATGATTAAAAGTAATTAGCAATTAGGAATTTATTTCAGTACTATTAAACTTTGTAAAATTGCAGGTATGTCCAGATAAAATACAAATTTCCCGTAAAATGAAGATAAAAATAGGAATTCCACTTTAAAAAGAAGCAAGAGTAAAATTTACTCTTAATAAAACTGATATTAGAATCTATGAATTTACGTGATTTCTTGTAATATGCTTCGGTGTAGAATTGGTATTAGACATTGGAATTGTACTGTTAATGTGAATAAAATGTCTCTTTGCCTATACTTTGCAAAATCAGTATAGAATTGTACACATCATAAAATTTTTTAGTGATGCAAATAATGCATGAAAACATTCAATATGTTATTTATTCACAGTATCAGAAATTGTGAATTTGTATTCTTATAATATTTTCATATATACAATCTTTTAAATATATATATATATATATATATATATATATATATATATATATATATATATGTATGTATACGAGGACAAGTAGTGAGAATGACACATAGGTGGCGCTATAATTGGTAAAACAAATGCACTGTACTTTAGGTTGCCTATTTATATGTTTACATTCCGATATTTAGATAAATCGGTTGATTAGTTTATTTTTGACAGCTGATTGAAAAACAAGCAACACGTCGTTTTGTTAAAATGGAAAAAGCAGAGTATCGTACGGTGATTAACTACTTCGTAATTAAGGGTATAAAAGCTACCGAAATAAAAGATGAGTTACGGGAAACATTAGGTGAATCTGATCCATCATCCGCCATAATAAGTAGATGGGTAAATAAATTTAAACGTGGTAGAACAAACTGTGTTGATGAAGCGCGCTCTGGAGCACCCAAAATCGTGATTTCTAAGGAAATTATTATAAAAATTCATAATATTATTACGCAAGATCGACGACTCGAAGTGAGAGAGATAGCAGACATGGTAAACATTTCAACAGAATGCACACCACATTTTTAGGAAAGAATTTGGCCTTTCCAAGCTTTCGGCAAGATGGGTGCCGCGATTGCTTACGACTGAACAAAAGTTCACTTGTTTGCGCATTCCCAATGAGTGTTTGGACCTTTATAAGCAGAATACGGTTGATTTTTGTAGGCGATTTGTTACTTGCGATGAAACTTGGATACACTACAGTACACCCGAAACTAAACAACAGTCGAAACAATGGTTAGAACGTGGTTCTGCACCTCCAAAGAAAGCGAAAACCACTTTATCGGCAAACAAGGTGATGGCATCAATTTCTTGGGATTCAAAGGGCATTTTGCTCATTGATTACCTTCAGAAGGGTGCCACAATAAACGGACAATATTATACAGAACTTCTACAAAAATTAAATGTTGAGATTCGTGCTAAACAGCCAGGAATGGCAAAGAAAAAGATTCTGTTTCACCAAGACAAGGCTCCTTCGCATATCAGCACAGTTGCGATGTCTAAAATCCACGAGTTGCATTTCCAATTAGTACCGCTTGCGCCTTATTCGATGAATTTAGCCCCTTCCGACTTCCACCTTTTTCCAAAATTGAAAACGGCACTAGCTGGAAAGAAATTTTCGTCTAACGACGAGTTTATTATCTTCGTAAATGAGTATTTTGCAAGCCTTCCGGAATCGCATTTTAGAGATGGCAAAAGGGCATTGGAGCACCGTTGGAATAAATGTATTGCTCTTTTAGGAGAATATATTGAAAAATAAAAATTATTTTGTATATAGAAAATTCGTTTTTCTTTTCCATTTTCACTACTTGTCAAACTACCCTTGTATATAGGTATATTTAACTGCTTAGAAATAGCTCTTCTATACCTAGAGCTGTGTGACTCTCTATACTCTTTTCTATCCTCTGCCAGGCCACTTCACTATCTTTTCCTAAGTCTAGAACGTTTTCTCTTTCTATTTGTTTTTCTCCAAACTACATCTTTTACTTTTCTATTGGGCTTCATTCTAGCAACATGCCAATGACAAATTATCCAATGAATTTATCTTCAAAAAATTCTGTGTTGATCCTTTTCTCCCAACCAAACTTTGTGTTGTTTCCTCTAACCTTTGCTAGTATTCTCCGCTTCTGGATGTCTAGGAAAGAAAAATTACGTGTTTTTGGTTCAAGATCAATGTCTCACAACCATAAATTATTGTTGGCCGTATCACTGTCTCTTAGTTTTGTTATTCCTAAGACTTACTTTGATTTTAGTATTAATTTTTTTAATAAATTTGGAATTTGTGGAAATAGAACTCACAATAAAAATATCCGACTTTTTCTTAATTTAATTATGACATTTTAATTTTTATAGGCAATATATGAAAATAATAGAAATACAATTATCAAAGGAAATCCGCTAAAATGGCAGTCATTGTCTCTACTATCCTAATAGTGGATAAAAAACAAAAAGAGAGAACATCAATAACTGATAAAATGTAAAAGTCGCTGTATATTTAAAAAAAGTGAAATTTAAACGATTTAGTATTAAAGAATATCTTGCTTCAGAATATATTTTATTATAAATAAACTTTAAATATTTCATATAACGATTTTGAATCATTTCTAAATGCCTTGATACTCAATAAATTGAATACCGTGTACAATGTTACTAAATAATAGACATTATGAAAAAGAACTTTCAGTACGCATTGAAAAGAGCAAGTCTATTACCGAGAGAGATCTTAAAACGATACTTTTCGTCTATAAAAGTCTTTAGCACCTAATCGACGAATTTTCTTTTTAAGCGATATTTCTTATCAAGACGATACATACTTCTATATTTTGAATAGAAATGGAACTATTCGAACGAAGGAAAGTACAGTGGGAGAACTTATTTCTCGTATAATACATAGTTATAACTGTGCGAATGAAGATAAGTCCTATAAACATGGTGGATGCGTAATATTTGAATAAAGAACAACTTCAGAAAATCTCGGACCTCGTCGACAAATTACTTTTTGCGCAATGTTTCGTATCGAGGCGATACACCATGGTAGCAAACAGAAATTAAACTTATATCTTTCGAATAGAAATTAAACTATCCGAACAAATGAAAATACAGTGGATGAACTTCCTAGATGCCTAATAGTTAACTAAAGAACAATTCTATTATCGATGAGATCTTGTTTGAGAAGCATACTGTCTATCTATTGGCGAACCTTAAACATACGAAACAAGTTTTAATCAAGATCTCGTTGACAATAGAGTTATTACAATTATAGCATAACTATGCAATCTACAAGATAAATTCGGCCAATATATTTTCCTTCGTTCGAAAAGTTTCATCTCTATTCGAAAGATGAAGATGCAGTTTCTGTTCACTGAATAGCTAACGTGATTTAAAAGAAATATTTGAGGATCCGACGAGATCTTTTGGCTATACGAATTGTGGACTATTTCCTCGCATAAGAGCTTAACGTGTATTTTTGGACATTTAAAGAAAGATTATTTCGTTTGTGTCAAATTTTAGGTTTCGTCTTATATCGTTTAGCTGTTTAAGTAATTTAGACTTTGAAGTAAGATATTTAGCGAACTATTTCTTTTTAATTAGATACTATTGAAATAGATCTAGCAATGAAGGTAAATATTAAAAATTTTCAAACTCTTTTTTTCAGCCAAATTTGTCGAAGACTCTTTGGAAGTCTTATAAACTACAACTACTAATTTTTATTGAAATTAATTGTCGAAATTTAAATTGATGCATTAATATTATTAAATTTTATCTGAAAAGTGTGAAATGTTATATTGAAATATGGTGGACATACGTGGGTTGTCTTTTAAGTTTTGTATATAAAACTTGAATAAAACAGTAGATAGCTTTTAAAGACTTCATTGCCTTTCGAAGTATTTTCCAGGAAGATTTAACATTCCTCTGGAAACTGTTGTTCCACTCATTTGTTTTACAGTCAAAAAGCGTTTTTGAAGGCATCGACTGCTTTTTCTGACGACTGGAAACTTTGACAACGCAGTCCGTTCTCGATTTTCGGAAAGGTAAAGAAATCGTTGGGACTTAGGCCTAGGCTGTACGGAGGATGGTCCAACTATTCGATGTTTTGTTGCATTAAAAATTCAATTGTCTTGCGTGCTATGTGCGAAGTTGCATTGTCTTGGTGAAGGATGATTATCGGCAGTAACAGTTCTTCAACATTGTAGAGAAGTTGTTGCTACACGACCTGTTTTCGAGACAAACGTCGTCATCTTTTTGGACACACTTCGAGAACGGATGACTTTCGTCGACTTTTCTTCACCTTGGAACACCCATACAAAAACTGGCGTTTATTTTCTGGGTCGTATGGGTGCATCCAAGATTTTTCACCACTAACCGGCGGCATTGGAGCCATCTATAGTTTTTTTGTCGCGAATTTCTCCTACCTGCATTCTGTTCTTCGGTCAACAAATGCGGGAAACTAACTTTTTTACACATAATCCTTTATGCAAAATCATTTTAATTGAAGAAAACGCAAATAATGTTTCAATCTGGCGATATGTCACATGTCACATCGACATTTTCCTTAATGACTGCCGTTTTTGGTGAAACTGCTCTTGAATCGTCGCTAAGACTAATCGGATCACGTTTGAATTCTTCATACCTACGAGCAATTGCTGACTGATGTAGTGTTTCATTGCCAAAAACAGAAACCAACTCGGCGAGGCATTCTTGTTGGGATAATTGTATTCGACAATTATAAAAAATTATTCCGTGAAAATGTTCTAGGTTTAATTCCAGTTTTCTAATTAATTAATATGTCAACTTTGAGTACACGTATCGCACAGAATCTTTTGATTTAGGTTAACTAAAGATGGAGGTTAATTTTTAGTACTAACAATTGATTAGTGGCGCCCTCTATGCCCCACTATGCAAAACGTATTATGAAAAGTCGAGTATATTTGAGAGGCATGAAAAATTCAAAAATACTTAAAGCGTGAGACGAATAACTCCAAAAGCCTTTAGGCGTAAACGACAATGACGGACGTTAATATTAACAGAGTGTGGCAGACGATAAAGTATAAGCTAGAGCTGGTTAATCAAAAAGCAGATTAATTTCAACCTAAGAATTAAGTATGAGAATTTAGTGCCTCACTTGTTGACGGATAAACAGAAGCAGTGTTGATTTGTATTACGATTAATATTTTATCAAATACACATTTCTTCCTAAAAACAGGGTTGGTTGGTTTCAGTACGATATATAAATATAGAATGTCAATTTTTCTACCCATGCCCAAATTACAACTTAAAACTGTGTTTCTGTATTCCATAAAAAATTTATTAAACAAGAATGAAAAAAAAATTACCCCATTAAGTCATTTTGGTGTTATTAATTTAAGTGTTCTTCGGATCTATTACAAATTAAAGGAAACAAATGTAGATGTATAGCAATGTTTTTAAATGAAATTTCAGCTGTTTGGATATGTTAAATTTCTTGTACTCTTTTCAATATTTTATACACACTAAGTAGACTGTTGAAATGGTATTAAAAGGCGAACGAAAATTATATAAATACAAAAGTGATACGACACATATAAATAGCGAAATAAAATTATTTTGCGATACATTTATGAAAGCAACAAAGATTAACGGCATTAATTCTATTATTTATTTTATTTACAAGCTTCTCTTTCAATACAACTGAACATTTATATAGACTACCTTATTCTCACTAGTGTATTACAGGTTATATACAACAGAAAATAATGTTAGCATGCTAAAAAGATACGTAGAGATGGATTTTGAAAGTAATTTAATAGTATATATTTTATTATTAATATATATTTTGTTCAACCCAACTGTATCATCTTGTTATATTATTAAAAAATCTGACCATCTTTATCTATTGTGGTATAATAGTATTATTGCAAAATGTATTACAAGGAAAGATTAATTTTTCCTCAAATACACATCTCTTCCCAAAAACAATTAAGGTTTGTTTTCAGTACGACCCACAAATGAAACGTTAGAAAACGTAATGTAAATTTTTCTACATATGGACAAATTCACAGCTTAAGACTGTGCTTCTGTATTTCACCAAAATTTGTTAAATAAGAATAAAGTAAAGAAATTACCTACGACGTTTTCGTGTTAATGATTTCAATCTTCTTCAGATCTACATATTATAAATTAGAGGAAGCGAATATAAATATATAGCATTGTGTTTTTAAAATGAAATTTCTGCTATTTCTGCTATTTACTTGATTTTCAATCTATCTAGGATGTCGAACTGAAAACGTTCAACTTATAAAGGTACAAAACAGTCTAGTGTTATTAGTGTTTTAAGAATTAGAGAAAGATCACTAAATTCCCTAAACATGGGATCTATGAGCTAACACATCTCTTAGCATTATTTATTTAAATACTAATTACAGCACTTTTAAAGTAACTATTGTTACTTAATACTAATATCGTATTTGTCTCTACTAAAAATAAACGGAGGTAATTAAGAAAGTACAAGTATCTTAGTTGACGCAGATGATAGATAACTTTATTTAACAGCATCGTTTTTAGTTTTCCATATTTGTCTTGTTCGTAAGAGTGAGGTTCCATTTGAGATCATTGACTATAGAACTATTTCCATTCTTGACAATTTTTCTGAAATATTTGAAAGGGTATTAGTGCCGTTATTATAATCTGGTATAAAGTTTGTTAACTATTAATTAACGAGTATTCTTAGGCAAGTCTTCTATGAAATTCGTTTTGTATCTTCACAAAGTTTCCCTGAATATTTGGATATCAAAAATCAGTAGTTGTAATTTATATGAACTTTCGGAGAGTCTTCAACAAAGTTGACGAATAACAATAGTATCTAATTACAAGGAAATAGTTTGTTGAATGTTTTACTTAAAAGTCTAAACTGCTTAGCTATCTGATATGCGACGAAACACAAGTTTTGGCGCAAACGAAATCATCATTCTTTAAATATCCAGAAATGCAACCCAAAAGAATCTCGTTAGATACTGAAATATCTCTTTTAAATCACACAAACTATTTAGTGTACATAAACTATTCTTCCTTCCATCTTTCAAACAGAAATAAAACTTTTCGAAGCCAGGAAAATGTAATGGACTAATTTATTCCGTCATATGCATAGCTATGCTTATGAGTTTAACACTGCATTGTGGACGAGGTCTTGATTTAGACGGATTTTGCCTGTCGACTGGCTAGTCTTGAATAGGCGAAACGAGTTTATGTTTGTAAGAGTTATTGAAGTCTTTGGTTTACCTTCATGTTCATCATCATGAAGAAAATTGTTTAGATTATCTATATAGAGTCGCTCGAGATTGAGCATCACTTTAAAAAGCAGATTCCATGCGATCAAGGTATTATTCTTCTTTTAAACAAATTTTAAAATCATAGTAAGTCATTGCATAACAGTGTTCCTGTGGACGACTCATACTGTTTGTTGTACTATTTATACGTGTTTGGTTGCTTGAGATGTTATGTGCATATACAGAGTATCTCGTAGCCAGTGTCCGTAGTATTTCTCGTATATAATTTTTCAAATGTTTAAATTTTTTTTGATAAAAGCCTAATATCATTATTATTATTAGTTAAAGTCATGCCTTTGTATTTACATAAGATTTATTTAATTTTTCAAAATTAGTTTGTTTTGGACGCTATGTTTATTATAGGATTATAATTACGCCGTCCACATATTTAGAACATAATGTAAACATTTCAATGGTATAAAAAGATAAAATGCAAAAGATACAAATTAGTAGTATTTCCAAGTATCCTAAGCCTCATTAAGTTAAGTTAATAATTCCCGTTCAACTAGTTGTCAAAAACATGAAGTATATAGTGTTACTATTGTTGAACTTCACATTTATAACTATATCGACTGCTAGTGGTATTTATTAATATTATTTAAGTGTATATATTTGTACATATAATGTGTATATTTGTATTTTTAACATAAATTTGCGCGCCCGTGAATTATCATCATCATCATCTGGTTCTTCTTATACCCGTAGGTATTGTGGTTTTCTTCCTTTCTCTCTTCAATTTTCTGAGAAGGTATACCATTCTCTTTTTGTTCTTGGACATTTGTTTTGTTTCTTTTTAGTTTTTAAAATATCAGCAACAATGTTCTGGTTCTCTATCTGTTTTTTCCTATTTCTTGGCTTCCTATATCATTTTTAACTTGTCTACTTTTGTACATTATAATTAAATGTTCTGCCCAATTTGTTTTATTCTGTTCTATCTTATTTTTCAGTGATTATTTTCGTTTCTCTTCTCATCCAATCTTTTGAATCCTCTGAATTAATATTTTTCGAATTTGCTACTGAAGCTCTTGAATTACTTTCATAAGAAACCGATATGTTTATATGTACAAATACTTATATGTAATCTATAGGTATGGATAAAAAGTGCATATAAAATCTAGTTAATTGTTCTTATGAAATGTATTAAATAATTTTATTGATATGGAAGAGTATATATCATAGGTTGCCAAACTTTTTAAAGCCATGGCGCCCTTAACATTCAGATTATTTCCGGCGGCGCCCTTCATATGGTGAAAAACTGGAGACCTGATAATTTTAAGTTTCAAATCTTAAATTTAAATAAATTCTATACTATGATATCTAAATTTAACTTTTAGATTTTTATAAGACTTTAATTTTGTTTACTTTATGAATAGTTGTTGGTAAATTTGCTTTATTTAGTAATTTTAAGGAGAAGGAAAACGTAAATAAATCGAAAAAAAGAAAATCACATTTATTTTGAGAACAGAAATAGTAACTAATTAATACAAAACAGAGGAAACGTAATTGGGTACAAGCAATAAGAGTTTAAAAATTGTTTTCGGTCCTAATAGATTCATTTTTATAAAATTATATTTCTCAATATTTTTTCGTTTTGACGAGGCTGTCGCGGCGCCCTTGGAGACTCTTTGCTCTGAGCGCCGCGGCGCATACTTTGGGAATCCCTGGTATATATTATATGATAATAACCCATTTATTCATTTTAGACCGAAAAAATGTGTGTTATTTCGGTAGCTGGTCAGTATACAGAACGGGAAATGGTAAATTTTCAGTAGACAACATAAATCCAAATCTATGTACTCATTTAATATATACTTTCATTGGTATAAATGGAGATGGTTCGATTCGTATCCTTGATCCATGGAATGATATATCTTCAGGTAAAAAATTTAGTTTTACTTCTCATATTTACCTATTTCGATTGTAATTTTTTGAAGGCTCTTTCAAAAAGTTTAATAATTTGACAACACAAAATCCGTCTTTAAAGACTTTAGTGGCCATTGGCGGTTGGAATGAAGGTTCACTGAATTTCTCTACCGTAGTCAGTAATGCTACTCTTAGAGAAACATTTATTAAAAATTCAGTGAATTTCTTAAGCGACTATGGTTTCGACGGATTGGACATAGATTGGGAATATCCGGGTCAAAGAGGTGGTGCGTCAACTGATAAAGTAAGTATCTTACTTTGCGTTGGAAGTGTTGAAAGTTGTATTTAGTTACTTTTCCTTTATTTAAAATTAAATACTAATAATCGTAAAATAATAAAATTTAAGTGAAGAAAATGTTTCCGTAAAAAAGTATTATGATATTTTTGAATGTTTTATCCAACACGTGGTAAACAACTATAAATTTATATTACATAGAAATCAGACAAGAAGTTTCGATTTCATTTAAAAGCTTGTACTGAATTTTTTAAATTATTTGATATTCAAAACCGACCAATATTTTATTAATAGAAGTGGATTGTTTTATCGGTGGTAGCATGCCCGATATACGTTCGGCTAGCGTCGGCCTGATGACTTTATGTATAGTTATATCGCGTAATTGGGTAGTAGTATACTCAAGTCGTTTTATAGAATGAATTGTTGGTTCAACCAATCGTACATAGGTGATATATCAAGTTATTAAATATATACAGCAGTATTCTGATTCAATATACCGTTGTCGTTCAGTTAAATGTGATGTTTGCAATATAAACTTAACGGTTAACAAACAACGGAATTGCTATTGACACTTGGAATCAACGTGATACAGAGGTAATTCAAAACTGTTAATCATTTTTTGATCTGTGTTTACGTTTACGTAACATTTTCGTTCACCTGTGTACGATTGATTGAACCAGCAATACATACCCTAGAGATAACTAGAGTTAATTAACCTGTAATTACGTGATGTATAAATAAAAGTAGTAAGTCTCACCCGAGGCCAGCTTAATTCGTACCGAGTGTACTATTGCATGCTGGCAAAACTATTCATGTCTAGTTATTAACCAACGAAATATCATCTAAAAGATAATGACTTGCTGTTCTCTAATATGCTTATGTGGTTTTCCTGGTAACTTTCAATTCATAGGGAAATATATTTATAAAATGACTATAAACTTAAATTTTTTTAATATATAATTTTAATTCTATAAAATAATTTACAAGAATGGCAATAAAATTTGAAATAATACATGTTATCGTTTTTAAGCTTTTATTATTGGGTTGGCAACTAAGTACTTTCGGTTTTGCAATATAAAATAAAACACTTTTTCTTTAAACAAAGAATAGTTTTTAATCAATTATATATTTTCCATTTTGCTCAATGACCTTTTGCCATCTTTCTTTCAGCTGCATGATTCCGCCCCCATAAAATTTCTGGTCCTTATCAGCAAAAAACTGAAGCAGGTGTGAGTGAAGGTCATCGTCATTTGTGAAAGTTTTACCATTCAAAGAATTCTGCAAACTTCGAAATAAATGGTAATCAGATGGTGCTAGATCAGGGCTGTATGTGGCATCCCAGCCAAGCTCCAATAGTTTCCCACGAGTTGCTAAAGATGTGTGAGGCCTTGCATTATCTTGGTGGAAAACTACACCTTTCCGATTTGACAATTCTGGCCGTTTTTCTTTGATTGCTTCATCCAGTGCTCCATAATATTTAAGTCCGGTGATTGTGGTGAGGTTTCCAAAACGTGGGAACAATTATAGAGGAGCCACGACCGGACGTTATAAGCTTTATGTTAGGGATCGTTATCTTGACAACAATAAAATCCCTTTTTAATGCCTAGTGTTTCGACACTTTTGTTTCAATTGTTTCTTAGTATATCTAAATACATACTGTGATCCATAATCCCATCAATTATCTGTAAATTCTCTGGTCCACCGGCAGATACAGCACCTCATACATCACTGAACTCATACCGTGTTTTACTGTAGGTTGCAAATTATTTTTATGGAGCGCTTCATTTGCTCGTTTCCATACGTATGAGCGTTCATCAGACCTAAAAACATTATATTTACTTTCATCAGTAAACAACCTGTTTTCAGAAAGAAAAGTTCTTGTCTCGGTATTTTTTTGCAAATTCTACACGGTTTTTTGGTTAATGTCGCTTCTATATGTTTTTTTCTAGCAACTCGACCATTAACATAGTGCTTCCGAAGAACGATACAAACAATTTCTGCATTTGCTTTCTTCCCAAGTTATTTTTGAGCTTCAGCTGCCAACTTTGGTGCACTTAGATGAGGATTCCGCTTAATTTGGCGCACTAGCCACTGCTCGTCATTATAGAAGAAGATTTAATTTTTATTGGGCTTTGATTTATTTTCAAAGTTATTGCTATGTTCATATGTTTAATAATGTTAAAAACAGTTGTAGGTGCACGATTCACAATTTCTGCGATTTCTCGAATAGTTTTGCCCTCCTTGGATAATTTTTTTTATTAGCTCCCTGAGCTCTGGTGAAGTCTAAACACTACACTTGGTTGTAAAACTTAACGGACTTTTCAAAAAGCATCAATAACAAATGTTTTAAATTTATTTAAAAAACAATTCGGACGTGAAATAACAGGGTGTTCCATTAATACTTTGAGATCTTTTTTTCAGTATTGCCATTTTTTATTAACTGTATAGGTATTTGGCTGCAATGCTGACTTATTTTTAGTAAATACTTTCTACTTAGATTTAATTTAATAAAATATACAAAATTGTTTATAATTTAAGCATTAAATTTTCTCAAAATTAACTTAGAACGTAAAAAAAATATTTGTTCCATTGTAACTTTGAGCCTCTGTATATGCTATGCGTGTAGATTATCTAATAGTTGGGAGTTTAAAAAGTTTAATAGTGTTAATAGTTTCGCAAAAACGCCTTAATTGTATAACGCTGTAATTTCGTAATTTAATGTTTCTTCAAAATACTAAAGGTAAAAATGCTGCATGAATGGCCATAAAATATGTTTTATTTATGTTAGCAATGGTTCTGAAACAACTATGTGCAAGTGATTTGCCAAATTTAGAGTACAGTTTAGTTTTTGTTTTGAGGACTTTGTGTAGTTCAACGAATAAAGGCTTTAATTGAAAACAATCACTGCAACACTATACAGCGTATAGTTGCAGAATTGGAGTATCAAACAATAGCGTACTTGATCCTTTGCAACGGTTTAAGTACATCAACCAATGTGCATTCTTTATCCTTTAAAAGAAAAGAATATTAATGGATCATATTTCAGTACGTGATGCTTGCATATAATGATGCGCTTTTATGATGTGAAACTATAAAATTCTAAATTTAATCGCTTTTTACAATGCATATCCAATGCCGAAATTTTTGAAAAAAATTCCTGTTCTCCGCGCGGGACCTGAACTCTCGATCTCATTCTCGCCGAGAATATGTCTTGGCCATTAGTCACGGAGACGGTGAAGTACGTGATTCTCTTGACAAAAATAAGATAATGACCTTCAAGCCAATGATTGTTTGGTATCAAAATTGGATCGTTTACAATAACAATGAATGTAAAAATTATTCCACCATTAACATTCCCGAAGGATGAATCACATCCAAAGGAGTTCGTACTTTGTGTGTGGTGGAAGCGAAAAAGAATTTTATTTCATACTATGGACTTCTAATGTTTAATGAAACTATTCATTTGCAAAATACTGTGAGAAACTTAATTGACTAGAAATTAAGCAATAGAATGGGCAGCTTTTCCATTATCATGATGCGGTGCGTCGGGTGTCTTAGCAAGCATGGTAAAAGTTGCTTCAACTTGACTGGCATATTATACTTCACTCACCACATTTCTCAAATATTGCATCAGTTGATTATCATTAATTCTGCTTTTAGAAAATCCAATTAATAGTAAACATTTTCGTAATTCAGAGGCGTGAAGCGTGCATGCATTTGAAAAAATTTGTTGCGACGAAAGAGAGCGTTTTTTGAGAGTGGAATTTTCAAACTTCTCATTAGATAGTTAAAATTAAAAGAATTGTGCTAATATAATTGATTAATCATATTAGATTGTTCAATTTATTTATGAAACTATCTTTTAGAAACGCAAAGTTTTGATAAAGGAAAACATGATTAGTTGTATCCAGTATGATATGGTCAACTAGTACAGTTCATATAATAGGAAGGAAAATATTTATTTCCAGCAAAGTTTAGTAAGACTGAGGGTGTTACCGGTTTGCCTGTAGTAACAAGAATGAGGCCGACCGACTCAGGAAGCCTTTTTTCGTGGGTCGTGGTCCACAAGCTAAATGGTTGGAGATTGATGTTAATGATGATGGGCGCTAAGAGCAAATAATGGCACACGTAAAGTCTTTTTCAGATCGTAGCGCTATTAATCCACTAAGTTGCCCGAAAATTCTCTTAAAAATATTCAAATTAACATATGAACACCCAGTATACAGACTAATCCTTCATTTAAATGTAAAACAGTTAACAAGAAAATTAATTGATCGTGAATATGTATGAAAAATTGTGAATATCCAGTATTATACAATATACTACTAATAATAAAAAGAAAATGTCTGAAATAATAGTTTGCCCTTAGGTATACGTATATCTGGTATACAACGGTTATAAAATGAACTTCAAAGTTGTCTATTGAAAATTTTAAATCCGTAAACGTACTATCTACTACTAATCATCATTATAACATATATATTGTATTACTGATTGTAATCTAGAAAATGATAATTCAATATGAAACTATCTGTTCAACATATAACAAAAAAAAGTAAGCATACTGTTAACTTCTGAATTACAAAATATATTACTGATTGTGTATTAGTGAGATTGTCGAAACTGAATGTTTAAGGGCTAATCTGAAATGACGCTTTCCTTATGGTATTTGATCGGCGCTCACACGTCGAGGAGAGTGAACAAGGGGGGCGAAAAAAATCAGACCCTGTCTGATTTTTTTCGCTACAATAAGAATACGTCCATGTAACTATAGAGAATGTGATAGGCATACCTGAGATAAGAAAGGTTTTACGAGTTTATACAGTTGCTCAATCGTCAACAAGAACCACAATATAAAATTTATACAATAACGCCTTCCTTCCTACAATCCTGCGTTGGAGAAATTTTGTCAAATATCGAAGAGCAATCGTGTCACAACTGTTCAGCTCGGCGATTAAAACTTCATGAATATAGAATATACTGCGCAAATAGTCACGGGGTGAACCAATAAAAAAGACAATCTTCTGGAACGTTCGAGAACAACAGGCCGATTCGATACACAGGCGAAAAAGGGATCCTTAATACACATGTGCCCTTATGCTGAACACAAGCGGGACGCGGGATGGCAAGGTGTTTGGTTCGATATACATGCGACGCAAAAACTAGTAGACGCATAAAAAACAACGCGATAACAATCACTTCTCACGGCTTTCGGAATAAACACTATTGAAACTTACATGAAATATCGACTACGTAAAACTAGATGTAACACTTTACGTAGATATATACATACGAATGTATGAAAAGAAACTAATGCGACACACGATAAAGCGGGAATTGAAATAAAACATTTCACTAAAGATATGCAAATTAACACAAGTAGCTAAATAAATATATTATACAGGATTTACGGAAATGATGAAATAAAAATACACGTAGTGTAAAAATTGAATTGTAACAAGGGGGGAGAACTTTTGAAGGTAACACGCATTGAATAGTTTTCTGTCATACATATGTGAGAATAACGTATAATGAAAATTAATTATTGAATTATTGCCTATTTAAAAGTATATGAAGGTATGTATGTATGTACATATATCGGGTGTTTTTTTTAGAGGTATAGAACTTTAAGTTGGCAACACTTTTTTAACTGGCGGCCATTTTGTCAGCTGTTAAGTGATTTATATTTAGTTTGGTTTGTCATTTCAACATGAATAGACTGACGCCTGAACAACGCTTGCAAATTGTGCAAATTTATTTTGAAAATCATGGTTCTGTTCGAAATACGTATCGCGCACTACGTCAATATTACGGTCAACATAATCGTCCATCAGAGCAATTAATTCGATTAACTATGGAACGTTTTCGCACCACGAATACTCTAAATGATAACACGCATCCAGAGAGACGTCGTACAGTGCGTACAGATTTTGCGGAAATATCTAGGTTTGCGTGCTTACAAAATCCAACTTGTGCAAGAATTGAAGCCACACGATCACCTAGCAAGGCGTAGATTCGGTGAATGGGCCCAAAACAAGATTGCCGTTGATCTCGATTTTCATAATCGAATTTTGTTTAGCGATGAAGCTCACTTTTGGTTGAATGGATACGTCAATAAACAAAACTGCCGTATTTGGAGAGATGATAATCCTCAAGTGTATGTTGAGACACCGTTATATCCAGAAAAACTGACTGTTTGGTGTGCTTTATGGGCTGGTGGAATAATTGGTCCGTACTTCTTTAAAAACGAAGCTGGCCAGAACGTTACAGTCAATGGTGACCGCTATAGAGCCATGATTACTGACTTTTTCGTTCTTCAATTGAACAATCATGATGTGCAGGAGTTGTGGTTTCAACAAGACGACGCAACATGTCACACAGCTCGTGCCACAATTGATTTATTGAAGGAAACGTTTGGTAACCGCATAGTTTCACGTTTCGGACCCGTGAATTGGCCTCCAAGATCGTGCGTTTTAACGCCGCTTGACTATTTTCTGTGGGGATATGTGAAGTCGCTAGTCTACGCCGATAAGCCCGAAACGATTGACTACTTGGAGGACAACATTCGCCGCGTTATTGCTGATATACGGCCACAAATGTTGGAAAAAGTCATCGAAAATTGGCCCTCCAGATTAGACTACGTTCGAGCCAGCCGTGGCGGTCATATGCCAGAAGTCATATTTAAATTATAATGCCAGAAGATTATCTTTCGAATAAAGTAAATTTCATGTCAATTTAAAAAAATCATATTTGTTTTATTCCATTTCAAAGTTCTATACCTCTAAAAAAACACCCGTTACTTTAGTCCATTCAGCTCGAAGGATAGAAAATATTGTATTAATGAAGATGACAAATGATGTATTAATATCTGATGATAATATTATTATTATTTCGTGTATTTTATTTCGGAATATTATGTTTTTTTAATGAACATGGTACTTATAAATATATCTGGTACGAGCAATGTACCGAGCTTTTCTATACGTAATATCAAACAATTGGCAATTTGCATTCAATATCTGAGAGATATGGTTGAACAAACCGGCAAATAGAAGTTAATTTACATAGGAATAGATAATCATACCTTATATATGGATGTGAGTAATCGAAAACAAGAAAAAAGTAAGATCAGAAAGGCAAAGATGAGATTTTCAAAAAGTTCACAGCCACATGTTTTCATCAACTGGAGATATTTGTGCATGTGTGAGTAGAGGTATCACCTTCCATTTGTAGGGAGTGACAAAAAAAGGAGGTACCATAAGACATGCAAGCAAAGCATTTTATACCAGAAGCGATCTGAGTTAAGAAGGAAATGTAACTGTTTCAACACACTGCCAAATACAGAATTGAAGTTTTAGTGTACTTGAATTTACACAACTTCGATTAGTTTTTATACCGGTTTCAGACATGCAAAGAATGCTGAAATGCTAAGAAAGGAGATTCATCTATGAATTATGCAAGAGGATAATAATAATCTAAGATATTTTAACAGGTACAGGGAAGTTACTATCAACCCGAACAATAATAAATCGTTTATATACATCCGGATTATATACCCGAAAGTTTTTAGTTTGCATTCCCCGTACTTTGGAGCATGAAAGCTTATAGAATGTGGGCAAATGAACATATTAATTAGCATTATAATGAATGCCAGTAATTATTATTCAGTTATGATTTACGTTGTAGTTAGCTAATAGGCATATTCTGATTTGCTATAAATCCAGAACATACCATAACCCACAATTTGTCTGGGTTTCATAATAATAAAGCTCTTACTGCCCAAAGTGATGGTTTCTACCAACAATTGTTTTCCCGCAGCAATAGCTGTGTGAGAAATATTTATTTTCATGGATGATAGTACTCTTCTCTATTGAGTGACTAGCTAAATTGATGAAAGTATAGAAAGAGCCAATAGCACACGTTTGGGATCAACGAAGTATTCCACCAATAATGCTTTAGGCATTACAAATTGTTGTGGGAATGAATGGAATATGATTATCTAATAAACGTTTGAGGTTATAATTCGGTCCTTTCCATTATGATTCCAAAAGTAGACACATTCACGGTGATCTTGCTCATTATTAATCCCTATTTTTTTGAAAGAATTATAGCAAAAAGTTGTGTGAAATTGAATATTTCTGTATTTTTTTTTTCTGTACTAAAAATGCAACATTTTAAACACTTCCAATAAGATCACATTAAAAATTGTCCAAGCAAGTTAAAATGCTATATGTACAGATATGTACATACTTGTTCACAAATATATTGAAACAAAGAACTGATTTATATAAACTCCTTCTTTAATTTATTATCATTCTTATGAAATATCCGTTGTTACTTTGAATAGTATACATGGTGTCTCGCAAACTTCGGTAACATATACTAGATTTAAATTCATAGGTAAAAAACATATAATTAGAAGGTCTATTCTGTTTAGTCTTAGAGTTACAGCTTTTTATTGATTTGACGTGAAACAAAACACATTACGAAGATATTAAAAAAGCTCATTTTGGCAATTAAGGATAGTTCGATTAATGAGATGCTTAAAATGTCTTCCCCAATTTGTCACAAGCCAATAAATGCAGTGATGTGCCTTAATTCATACTTATTGTGTCGAATTTCTTCAACACGCCATTATGACCATGTATATGATCTACTAATTCATCGCGGTTAATGGCGTATATCTTACCCTTTATGCATTCCCAGAAATAGAAATCTAGAGGATTGAGATCAGATGATCTTAATGGTCATGTAACAGGACCACAACGTCCAATACAGCTTTCAAAATTATTATATAGGTAATTTTTTGTTTATTTCAAAACGTGGGGTACACTGTCCAATTGATAGCATATACGCCTCCCTAAGTTTAGTGCTACATCTTCTAACAGCTATTGCGGTTTTTAAGTAAGCAATTGCAGATCATTTTCAGTATTTAGTTTTGCAGGAAGAAGGCAATGCCCAATTAACAAAAACGTCAATTAACCCGGCCTAAACGTTTATAACAAAGAATTAATTAATTAACGGAGAATTCGTGTTGACACTTACTGGAACGAATTGCATGAGGATTTTCTGCATCCCATGTTTATAGATTTCGCAGTTTCACTACTTTGTTTTTTGTAAATGCATCTTCGTCCATCGACAGAATGTTTCGAAGGAAGTCCGCATCTCGTCGTGATTGTCTTAATATCCAAGACAAAAATATTAAGCCAGCGTACTGATCTGTATCGACAATCCCTTGTGCTTTCGAAATTGTATGGATGAAGGCCTTCCCGTGTTAGGATATGTCAAACACTTGTCTTAGGTAAGCCAACTTGTCTACTTAGTCTAGGTACAACTATGGTGGGATCTATGGCAACAGTTACTAGTACTTAGTTCTCTATTTCTATTGGTAAGTTCATTTATATATCGAATGAATATTCACGTAATTCGTTTTTCCGAAAGTTTTTTTAAATAATTGTTTCGTAATCCGGTGTTCGCCTATTTGGAAATCGATTTCGGTATGCATTCACTACTCAACTCGCACTCCCGGCGCAATAACCATAAATAAAATACACATTGGCATATTGTTCTGACGAAAAAGAATAAGGCATTTTGAAGATACCTAACTTCACTCTGTTTACATATGTTTCCACCATATTGTTAGAGCAGATACAGCATAGCTATGTACTTACATACATATATATAAAGAGTACTAGGAAAGTTTTGTAATATGGCTTTGTTTATTTAATTTTTGCAAAGTAATTTCCTCTACACTCAATACACCTCTCCATTCTCCGAAACCAATCTTTAAATCAGTTCTGCCAAGTTTCACTAGGGAGTAAAGCACACTCGTTGTCCCAAGCCCGCAAAAGGTCCTTATCACTGGAAAACCGCCTCCCTTTCAGCTTCATTTTCACATGCGGGAACAAAGCGATGTCGCATGCAGCAAGATCTGGACCGTAGGGAGGGTTTTCGAGAAGTTTCAATCCTGTCGTGGTCAAATATTCGGTGTTGGCTTTGGCGCGGTGAACTGGAGCATTATCGTGATGGAGGCACCAGGTGTCCAGGTGTTCTTCATAGATCCAATGACTTTAGGCAGGCACTGTCCAGTATACCACTTAGCTGTGACTGTCTTCTGTGTGTCCAAAACGACGCGTTCTACAATTCCACTCGATTTGAAAAATACAGCTATCATTTTCTTCTTTACAGATCGGTATTGACCCAAATTTTGTTTTCAGATTTGGTCAGCACATTTAATAGCACAGTCAAGTTTCGTCACCTGTCACGATGTTGTTCATATACCGAGATTGTCCCATATTAAACTTTTTTAGTATCTCCTGGCACACGTCGTGTCATCTGCTCTTCAGTCAGTCGATGTGGCACCCAACAAAGTTTCTTCACGTGCAAATGATCATGGAGAATCGAAAGAATTGCTGGTGCATTTAGGCCTGAAGTACCCTTTATCTGTTGGTAGGTCACTCGCCTGTCCTCGCCAAGCATTTTCCTCACAGTAGTAACGTTATCCTCCGTAACTGACTTTCGTGGTCTTCCCGGCCTCTCAGCATCCTCCACGGTTAAACTTCCCCTTTGGAATTCTCTATACCACCTGAATATTGTTGTGCGATGTGCACAAACATCACCTAGTGCAAGAGTCATTTCTTCTAAGCACTGGTCTATGTTTAAACCACGTACGAAATTATAACGCAAAACTGCCCAACACTGTTTCGTGACCACGATGCCATCGCAAGCATTTTACACTCTCACTGCTAATGAATAACTGAGCCCATCGAGCTACTATGCACGTATGAACATGTCTCAACAAGCAGCTTCCAACGATTCATTGTTGCGTCATATTGCAAAATTTTCTTAGTACCCTTTGTATTTATCTTTAACATCGATGCAGTTGTAATATTTTCGCTCAAATAATTAATGTACGTTTATACCTGTTTCATGTATTTCCTTGGATATATTACAAGAAATATCAAGAAAGCGCTGTAACTGTGACTAAACGAAATAGACTTACCACGTGTATGGTTTATATCCATGAAATTAAATCTAATGTATGTTTCCAAAGTTTGAATAAAACGATACGAGGCACTTGTGTATGCATAATTAATGTATAAATGATGTAAATAAAATATAAAGCTTGTATAATTTTTATTTATTAGCTAATACTATTTTTCTTAAATTTTAAAATTCCATTCGAATATTTAATATTTATTTTTATATTTATTAGAGTAATTTCGCCGCATTATTAGCCGAATTTCGACCAATATTCGATCAATATGGTTATATATTGACGGCAGCTGTAGCGGCCCAAGAGACATCTGTTGCTATTTCCTATGATATACCTCAGTTATCACAGTGAGTATATTTTTATGCTTCAGATTTTGATTTGTTTTTCGGTTTTGGACTATTCGCGTAATGAGAGTATGTGTTCATTGTATAAAAGTATTTATTAATTATCTAAGCTAGAAAATAAATTGCAATAGCTAACTATATCACGACCTAAATTTTAACTACAAGAAATATAAATTACATAATTTCGAAGCTTGGAAATTCGAAACAAAAATGAATAAAATTAAATAATTCCATGAAAATGGTTGTGTGTCTGCTTTTCTTGACTGTTCAGAGTGAGCGTGCGCAAATTATTTGAATTATTACTTACTTATACATGTGTAACAGTAATACAGTACCTAATATTTTGTTAGGATGACTTGTGTTATTTATCTATCTGATATGTAGCTATTTTAATCGTGATCGTACCTAAGCAAAACAAAAAGCGTGAATAACTTCTAATTTACTTAGACGATAGTAAATTGCTACGTATGCATGTGATGTAAATCAATAGCTCCGTCTTAAATCAATCTAGTCGTATTTAGTGCGAAATATAAATGTTTAATCGTTTGATTTAACCAGACTTGGACTGATATAAATATAAAGATAAACCAGATATACGTTACCGCTATGTCTATATAACAGTCAAGCTATGATTTAGAAATTTCTATAGAAAGAAATACAGAATAATTACACGTGATAAGGAGGAATGGAAAAAGCGTATATCTGTACAGGCAAAATTTATCTGGCACAGTGATAGTTCTAAGGCAGAACAAGACATTGTAATCGGAATTAATAGACTTAAATGAAGGATGATGACCCAGATGAGTTTAAATAAAGATACTACGGCATTTCAAGCGAAAGTACCGCTTGAAATGCTACACTGTGTTAAAGAAATTAATAGACAGGGAGGGACAAGTCGTATAGTGGTCATTTTCTCCGATAGTCATGTAATGTCGGCGTTATTAGATTCTGTGCAAGTGAGCTCTTTGTATTGGATTGTATGCGCACCCCACTGTAGTCTGAATTCCAAGCACACAAAGCTTACATCGCTAATGAAACGGCGACGAACTGTTCCGGTAAGCTTTCAATATGGCTTTCATATGACCGTAATCTTACTATACTATTGCGAAAATAAGTATTAAAATAAACATGGGCAATTACCCTGAATATTAATCTTGGAAGTATGGAACTGCTTAATTTAAAATTACAAAGGATTTACTGATTAGGAATAGAAAATCGATTAGTAGGATGATAAGTCTAATAACAGGGAGCTGTAAGCTCAATAAATTTGCGAATAATATGAACTTAATAGAAAAAACCGTACGTCGATTCTGTCAAGTAGAAGAGGAAATCGCGATCCGCCTACTGTACCAATATAAGGATTTGGAAGTAACGCAGTTTCTGTAAATGGGAGAAGTTGTGTTTTAAACAAACTGCTTTCAAAGCTACTAGATCTAGTTAAAAGAACATAGTCTAAAAGACATGAGGACCACAATATATCTGAAAAGGTATTAGTGGAATATGCTTTGCAGAAAGCTAGTCTACAGAAATATTAGACAACGTTTAATTATCCGCTAATAGTGTTCTTTGTTTATTACAAGCCTTATTCAAATATTTTTCTTTACTTTGCCTATACATGGTCACTCTTCAACTTAGCCATTGTATTTTTTAGGCCATTTTCTGTTAATTGAGCTTATATTTGTGATTGTGCATAGTAGATCTGTTAGAATTTTAGATTACCCTTTTGACTGTTAAAACAAAATTCAACTTCGGAACGATCGGAACATCTTGAATGTTTTGTTTCAGTGCGGCCATACTATTATTTCTTTTGATTTAAAATTTTTTTGTATAGGTGTAAGGTTGAAGAAGTGTGAGAGAGTATGAACTTTTATGACTTGTGTCTTTATGCTACATTATAATTAAATGCTATTATAAATATTATTAAAAATAAGAGTAAAGACACAGAAACCTA
Source organism: Dermolepida albohirtum (assembly GCA_031893035.1). Lineage (NCBI taxonomy): Eukaryota > Metazoa > Arthropoda > Insecta > Coleoptera > Scarabaeidae > Dermolepida > Dermolepida albohirtum. The sequence goes on along the minus strand of JAVIWB010000555.1, from coordinate 917,137 downwards.
TTGCCAATCATGGGTGATGATATTTATTATTTTGGAATATTTTGATATTATTCTAATTCGAGGGTGGACTGAAACGTCGTGGAATGGAGAATAAATGATGCAGTTTGGGACAGTGCTCTAGAAAATTGTATTTCTAACATCAACTCTCAAACTTCAGATTGTTTGTGATAACTGCTTAATTAAGAGTACTTCGGAGTTTTTGACGAGATGGATAGGAAAGATTTATATAAATTGCTGTCATTTGGTACTTCTTTTTGAGCGACTTAACAGCAACAAATATTAGTACATATAAGTACAACCGATAAAGATGCACCATGTAGTGGATGTCCGAAGTCTACCAAAATTGAAGAAAAAGTGAGTACTAAAAAGTGTTAAAAGACCATGGTTTAAGAATATCTGAGATACCGGAGGCTGTAAACACTTCTAAAGAATGTGTAACATATATTTTGAATGAAGAGTTGGCAATGAAGAAGCCGTCGACGAGGCGAGTGCTGCCTTTATTTAGTGTTGATCAAAAATTGATACGAATGCAAATTTTGTTAGTGTTTGGGGCGTTTTCGAAGGAACAAGATATATTTTATGTACTGTTTTATCATCACATATAAGACTTGCATTCATCATTATACACCCGAAACAAAACAACAATCCAATCAGTGGCGATTCTTGACCCCCAAAGAAAGCAATGCCTGTTCCATCTGTAAGAAAGGAAATGGCTTCCTTTTTTATGGGTCACAGAAAACATTTTCCCTGTTGATTACATTAATTAACGAATTAAGCTTCAATTTGTTGCCGCACTCGACTTATTCGCTCAATTTGGTATCGACGGATTATCACCTAATCTAATCCTAAAAAGTACTTGACGAATCAAAATTTTTTTAACAGAAAGCGATGTTAAAGATGTTGTAGATCTTTATTTTCAAAAAGTTCTGAATTTTATCAAAGCATAGACACTTTCCAAATGTAACGAGGTGTCAGTGTATTATGTCGAGAAATAAACGCAATTTCAAAGTTTTTTCTTTATTTTCATTACATGGATTTCTCAGCCCAACCACGTAGATGTAAAATGAATGGTAAAAAAATGCAAAATATTTTTAAAATACTATTAAAAATACGATAGCATTTTACTATTCATTTTATGTTTATTAATTATAACATATGCACCGGAATTTTTATCTCGTTATGCTAACAAAATTATCAAAAAGAATCTGTTATAAGAGATAAGAATACTCTACACAGTATAAATATATTTTCGCTTCTATTTTTTATTATGCAAATATTTAAATACCGCTTAATTAACTTTAACTATTATCGGATCGTGGAGTAAGTCCTGCGTTTTTTCTTCACTAGATGACGCACGAGTATTATATGTGTTCTGTGTTAGTTAGGTTGTCGCGCATTGTTCAGTGGATTAGATAGTGTTCAAAATTTAAACAAAGATTTGCTTCGAATGTGCTTATTTGGTGCGACATAAAACTAGAATTCAGGAACAAAAATTTCATTTTCTTTATATTTATGGCGTTTGTACACAGGGTAGGAAAAAATTCTGCTCGTGAGCACAATTTTATTTAATTTGTTCGTTTTAAAATTTGTTTTCACGAGTTTTGTCATTAAACTCGCGAGCACGAACTCAACTCGTGAGCAGAGTAGGAAAAAATTCTGCTCGCGAGCACAATTTTATTTAATTCATTCGTTTTAAAATTTGTGCTCGCGAGTTTTATTATTTAACTTGCGAGCACACACTCAACTCGTAAGAATAGTTCTTTTTTATATAGAAAATATAACACGCTCGAATTGAATACGTTCGCGAGCGAGTTTAATTCGAGCATTCTCCGTACTCTGTTTGTACAGAAACGTTGAAAAAAATGTTAGAGACTTGATGTGGAATATATGCTACGAATGACGAAGATGGTTTTCTTATTTTCGTTCAGGGAATATAAATCTTAATCCTTGTATCGATCGTCCAATTGCGAATGATTACTAAATTGTGGCTACAATTAAGGCACTTGAGTCAAAGGAGAGACTGAGTAAATATTCGAAATTGACTATTAAACTGTTGCAAAGTTATTTGAAATGTTTTGCTTACTAAAAAAGGCAGCTGTTTGTGTATGTTATGAATTGTGACAAGCAAATTTGAATCTCAACTGAAACAGAAGTCATTGGCACTCGTTTCGAAACAGCTAACTAGAGAAAATGCAATTGTGTGGCTTATATGAGGCAGATATACCGTGGTGCTCCTTCCGACAAAAATGTCCTAAATGATATATCGAGTTGGCAACTAAGTACTTTCGGTTTTTACTGATAGAGAGCGTTGCTTTATTTTTTGTATAACGTATGTTCGAAAACGATCATGGAGCAAACACGATAAACCAGCTCAAACCCCATCGAAAGTTGAATTGCATCCAAAAAAGATCATGCTGTCAGTTTGGTGGGATTACAAAGATGTTGTGTTTTTTGAGCTGCTTCCAAGGAACCAAACGATCAATTCTGATATTTACTGTCAACAATTAATAAAACTGGATGAAGCAATCAAAGAAAAAAGGCTAGAATTGTCAAATCGGAAAGGTGTAGTTTTCCACCAAGACAATGCAAGGCCTCACACATCTTTGGCAACTCGTAGGAAACTATTGGAGCTTGGCTGGGAAGTGATGCCACATTCCCCATACATCCCTGATAGCACCATCTGATTACCATTTATTTCGAAGTTTGCAGAATTCTTTGAATGGTAAAACTTTCACAAATGACGATGACTTTCACTCGCACCTGGTTCAGTTTTTTGCTGATAAGGACCAGAAATTTTATGAGCGCGGAATGATGCAGCTGAAAGAAAGATGGCAAAAGGTCATTGAGCAAAATGGAAAATATATAATTGATTAAAAACTATACTTTGTTTAAAATAAAAGTGCTTTATTTTATACTACAAAACCGAAAGTACTTAGTAGCCAACCCAATACATCTTCCTAATCAAGTCGATTTGGATGAGTATTGCGCTTAAAAAAATAAGCTATTATTTTTCTCGCATATGTCCTTTTCTGTATCTTTTTCTCTTGTATTTACAGCATTTGCTTGTTACTTAGATTTTTCATAGTTAAAGCGTATTAGTAAGTCTTGTATTGTCTGCAAAAAATTTAAAATTTAGTAAATCAAATGCGTAATTCGAAATGAATGGAAAAACAGAAATGGCAAAAAGGTGCAAGCTTTGATATTGGAAAACTATCCAATAGGTTGGAAAATGGCTGAAATGATACTCATACCAAAACCTGACAAAAGATGCGAAAGCGTGAGCTTTTGTAGACAAATGAGTTTGTGTCGAGCGTTAAAAATACTTATACTAAGAAAACTGGAGATAATGCTATAAAATATACAACCATTTTCCGAACATCTTAGAGTAACACGTTACAGTTCAGAAGGCACACAGAATGGTTCCATAGGTTAACTTAGATTCGAAGTGCGGTAGAGTTAAACTTATATTACCAAGTTCTTTTCAGAAGGGAGTAGTACTAGATAATCCAACATAGTAGTGATACCTAACTAGAGTGCTATATTGAAAAAGGGTTTCATAATGTTAAATTACGTCGTGTCCCATTTATAGGGAAACCAAAAAAAATGTACCTAGCCATGATAGAAACAATTAATCGTGCATTTCCTGGTAATGGTTAATGGTGACGATATTTTTCTATTTATGTATCAAATTTGATTTCAATTCGTTCATTATTTTGGGCTTTATAATGTGTTTCACAATAGAAAATTAGTTTTGTGAAACTATAATATCACAGCGACATATTCTCCTATAACTGTTTTAAGGAACAAGCCCGCAAACAGTGTCATCAAATTTTTGACAAAGGAATAAAATTCTTTAAAAGTTATTCACGAACGAATGATTGTAGTATGTATGGACTAGACTTCATTACATTTTAGAATGTAATATTAATCAAAACAATTTAGTGAAATCATAAATCTTTTGAAGATTACCTATGATCTTTTGGGACTAACAGGAGTTATGCTTGTTGAATAATGCTAAAGAGAACTTCAGTAACAGTTACGACAAAAGTTATGTACGGCCATTGACTAAAAATGTGCTGATTTGCGTCACGAGAAAATTCTCCTTCTTAATGATAATTCATAGGTTCTCCACAAATTAGTTACAGTTCAACTCATTCTCCGAGTGTAAGTTCGTTGAGCTGAATCACCTATCATAATAGTCCGGTCTTGGCTCTGTTTAATATTTTAATTAGAAATTTGAAAAAGCACTTTGGAGGACGTCATTTTGCAGGCGATAACTGATTAAAGAGAGCATTTACGCGTATTTTAAAGATAAACAGAAATGTTTTTTTCTGTTTGAATGTCGTTGCTGGAAATATGGCCCAAGAGCTTTGAAGTTAAGGAAATTATAGTGCAAAATAAATTTATAAAAAAAAATCGTAAATATTATATTTAATCGTTAGGTTAACTTTTCTAGCTCCCACTCGTATGTTAAAATACCTGTTTTTGTTTTTGAACACTTACTGTATATTGCTTAAATATGCTTTTATATCTTAGCGTGATTTATATTATATTTGATTAAAATTTCCAAAACATTATTTTTTCCGAAGCTTTGGGCGTTATTGTAAGGGGTGATTCATTTGGACGTACTCTATTCAAAAATAAAAACGTCAATTTTATTGGGTATTCTTTATTATCATACAAAAGAACCGTTCTTGATATTTATTACTTAAAAATTATTTCCTGTTGGCCGTAACTGCGCCCAACATGGTCCATTCTAAGTTCTAAGTTCAAAGTTGCAATTTTCGATGAAGTGTTCGAGCATTTCAAGTGGTATTTGGCCAATAATGCGTGTACTGTTGGCTTACAACTGCTCAATTGTGGCTGACTTATCCATTGGATTTTACTTAGTCCCAAAGAGAAAAGAATAAAGGTGTGATATTATGTGATTTAGGCGACCATTGCACAGGTCCATTACGTGAAATTAAATGTTACCAAATTGTTTTCGCGATAAAGCCATGCTTTTACGGGCTGTGTGTCAGGTAGTGCCGCCTTGTTCGAACCAATTGTCGTCGAGATCAGGAGCTTCAATTTCAGGCGGTAAATAGTTCATTATCATGGCGTGTGAACAGGCGCCATTCAGAGTTGCATTGCGGCCGTCTTCATTTTAGAAGAAAGATGGACCGATGATTCCACTTGCTGGATGTGGTCTATTTAGTCGCGTATTATTTAATAATGAAAATTGCGTTTCAAATTTTTTGACGGTATAGCGAATCGTGAGTTCGATGGGCCGATTACGTAGACCATAAGCTACTCTAAGTGCACGAAACACATTTATCGTGCAACGCTGATTTTAGAAATACAGCTGAATAATTTGTATACGCTGTGTCGGTCTAAGCCTTCCTATAATAAAATGTCACACAGTAATTAACTAAAATAGCGTGAAAGTTTGACACGACTCACGCTTTATCTGTCAAAAAATCGTTAGAGAAAACAGTATATCATAATTATAATATATAATTTCTTAAAAAATTGGTAAATATACGTATGCCGCAATATTTTATTTTTACTTTAAAAATTATTGTTCAAGTTTAACAAACCCTAAAATTGTTAGCATCATATATAATTACATTACGGTAACTTGTTTAGGACTAAGTAATTACAGGATAGATTTCGTATACCCTGTGCAGAATCTTGATGTTTCCAACATAAAACTGAATGATGCATTATTCAATATCTTCTTGAATTCTGAAGATCCTATCTTAAAGTTCTGACGAACTTGTTTATTACTAAATACTACAAATATTTTAATTAAGATTATGGATAACACTAACTTCTGTGCTCAAATATCAAATTAAATTTCATCAATATAGCTTTTTAATCTCGGAATTTATTTAACATTTTATAAGATTTTTATTAATAATAATTCCGGCAAGATATCTAAATTTAAATCTGTTAAAATTATTCGAGAAGTTAGTTATAGTTACTAAGTTAATTACTAATTTAGTTTAATTTAATTTTTATATTTTTATAGTTTCTTATTTTCTGAATGCACACTTCGGAAGTAATTCTATTTATATCATTCTTTAACATCATCAATTAAATTAAACAATAAATTAAATTTTTAAACAATACAATGGGTCTTTTGTTTGACAATATTTTAGAAAACAAATATTTTGATTTGCAAACGTAGGCTTTCTTTGTTATAAACAAGATAAGAAACATATTTAAGATTCGTGTGTAATTTTTATACAAATATATATTTTCAACATACCCACACTACATTCGTTTTCAATATGAATACTCTAACTGTATTTAACTATCTCTTTCTGTCTGCCTCTTCGTCTTCTTTCTCCAGCTTCCTACAACAGTCTTTCTAGCCAATTTTCACCTATTCACTTTAATTTTGTGTTTAGACAGTTGGTGCAATCCTTGCATGCTGAATTCTCTCGTTAACTTAATTGTTAATTGGTTTTCTTGATTGTTGTTTCTCTTGTTTAATTCCATTTAATACTTTCTCCTAGAATTCAATTTTATTAGTATTGCTTTATGCTTCCTAGCGATACAAAACTATCATCCGTATTACTGTTTGGTAGATTCTGGTCTTTGTGCTTTTATGTATTAATTTCGGACCCGTCATTTTCCATAGATTTCGTTTTTTGCTAAACTTTTACATATTTTAAATCGATTTATTTGCTCTTTTTTGCTCTTCATCCGTGTTTTATTATTATGCAACACACTACCCTCGGGTCTCATTGCCAAATATTTGATTTTGTTTTCTTTTTATACTTTCTTTTGTTTTTTGTTGTATTTCCTTCAAGATTTTCGCGTATTTCTCTATTTGTTAGTATCAATATTACATCGGAATAACCGATAACCTGATGTCTATTGTGATAGGTTAATCTTCTAATTTGTACTCAACCTTCTCTGAATACGCTTTCAAAAACCAAATTAAATAATCTAGTAGACAACAGATTGCAAAATGAAATTTTTAGTTTTGATTAACGCTTCCTTCAGTGACTACCCGATTAGATTTATTAATTTTTGTAGTAATATTAGTTACCTCTGAGCTGTGGTAGAGCCTCTTCCTATCCTTTGAATTATAGGCTTCCCTAGAATCGATGAATAACGTATTTAGTCATAAAATTTAAGAATTGGAGATTGTATAATAGAAAACTTTTGTTTTTTGAATTTTTGTATGTACTTTCTAGTGTTTATATCAATGCAAATTTAATTTTAATTTTTAGATATCTTGATTTTATTAATGTGATGACATATGATTTGCATGGTTCATGGGATGGCAGAACTGGACAAAATTCTCCTTTATATTACTCTTCCTCTGCGGATACAACGACGTATCAGAAAACGTTTAATGTGGTATGCATCTGTCACCTTTTTATATAAAAATATTTATAATTAGTGCTCTAATGTTCCTTAACACATAACATAATAATCAAAAATATATTAATGTGCAAAATGAATACTCTAATTATAGCATCCAACAATTTTGCTCATGTTTTTGCTATACTCGTATGTTCATGTTCCCTTTCGCTTTACAATTCAGAAACATTTTTCTTTTTTGGGAGATAAAATATTCTGTCTTAAATATTTTATTGTTTAATGCAGTGCAATTACCATAGCATAACTACAAATACTGTTACTTCCATCAGTAAATTATATTTAATATCTCTTTTCCCCAGATAATCTCAAAACATTAATATTGATTAAGTAATCTATTTTATTGTGGTATTTCTCAATTCTTGCAGATATAGATTACTGTTTTAATGATTTTCGTGTTGCTAATTGTTAGTTCTTTTAATTCGAAAAGATAATTTTAATTATTAAAAGAATGAAATGAAATGAAAACGTGCGATAAATAGTGATCAATACATACGAGTCAAGTTACAATCAAGTCATGAAAGTTAAAGTTTTCGATGTGATTGTTTTTAACCTAATAAATTTAGACAGTGTGCTATATTTCTAACTGAAAAGTTGATTAGTCGATGATGATAAATGATATGTGACTGTTATGTGCCTAAATGCATAGATTCTATGCATTTACGTGTGCCTAAATGCATAGAAGTCCCATATCATTTATCGTCATCATTCATATTATCACATTTCTGATAATAGGAACTTCGATTTGTCCCTTAACATTGAGCAATATATATGTTTTATTTAGAAATTATTAAAAACTAAAGCAGATATCATTATTAGTACATCCTAAGATACATGTACCTACATATGTACCTATTAAAAAATTCTTTGTGAAGATCATCAAATAATGTTCGTATTATTAGACTACCGGCAATGTTTTAATATCCATTAGAAACAGTTATCTCTAAAGCGTTTGTTACTTGGTATTAACACTTCGCATATATAATAGCTTTTTTATCATGTTTTAAAATAATTTCCTATAGTTTAAATGCGACTCGATCTAAGCAACACAAAATTATTACCAATTTCAATGTTTGTCAGTTACGAATATTGGAATGAGAAATTCTTTTGTTGATACACGTAAAGCGAAGACCCTTTTTTCGTTTCTCCAAGTAGCCTTTACCTAACATGAACATATTTCTGCGCGGAGAACTGTTTCTCATAGGCTTTTAATATTACATTTAATATTAATACTATTTTATCTAATTTCTAATTACACTTAGGCATTCCAACTCTAATCCCTTCTTACACCGAATTCAGATTTATTATTCTGCTCGACATCTACCTACCTAGTAGTTATAATTCACATTTCGATTATTAATTTATTTCTCTAATGTATACAGATTATTTTAAATAGTTTTAAAATCTTCTTGAGTTTTTTTTTACACCAAGCAACATTGTTTTCAATGTTGTCACTTCTTTAATTATGTCGCGCCTTCGATTACTTATTAATTTTTTGCGTGTTTTTCCTGTTTCTCATTGGTGCATTTCAGATTGACCGATGCATTTGTCTTTCGTTCTAGCGATTACTTTAGAAGGTCTGACCTTTTAGAAAAAATCTCTTCCTTTCTGGCAACACTCGCTGGTAGTGCATCTTTTCGAAGTATTTTTCACGAAGATTAATGCACTTTTGTATGCGCTCGAATCAACTCTGGAAACAGTTGTTCCATTCGTTTGTTGGTATAGTCAAAATTGCGTTTTTGAAGGCATCGACTGCTCGTTATGACGTCTGAAAGCTTTGACCACGCAGGCCGTTCTTGATTTTCGGTAAAGGATCGTTTCGACCTAGCTCCGGATTGTAGGGAGGATAGTCCAACAATTCGACGTTTTATTCCGTTAAAAATTCAATTGTCTTGCGTGTTGTGTGCGAACTTGCATTGTCTTGGTGGGCGATGATTCGTCGTTTGGGGTTGGTATCGAAGCTCAGCGATGACTTGCGGCCAACAAATGGTTGTATACCAATCGGTAGTAACAGTTCTTTGATCTTGTAGAGGAATTGTTGCTATATGACCTATTTTTGAGACAAATGTTGCAACCCTCTTTTTGGAGACACTTTGAGAACAGATGATTTTGGTCGGTTTTTTTCACCTTGGAACACCCAAACAGACGACTGACGATTATTTTCTGGCTCTTATGAGTAAATCCAAGATTCATCATCACTGACAATGTTGTACACGTTTTTAGAGTTTCCGGCGTTGAATTAATTTAGAGTTTTTTAACACCAATTCACGCTAACTGCTTTCTGTTCGGTCAATAGATGTAGTATTCATACAACTCTTTATGCAAAATTTTTTAATCGAGGTCTTTGAAATCTTCAATAATTCCTCAACCTGGCGATATGTCGCATGTCGACCTTCGTCAATGATCTTGCGTATAATATCGACGTTTTCCTGGGTGACTGTCATTTTTGGCGAACCTGCTTTTGGATCATCGCTAAGACTAATCCATCCACGTTCGAATTCTCCATACCAACGAGAAATTGTTAACTGATGTTATGCTTCATTGTCGATAACAGAATCTAACTCGGCGAGGCATTTTTGTTGAGATAATTGTCTTCGAAAATTATAAAAAATAATTCCGCGAAAATGGTCTCGGTTTAATTCCATTTTTCAATTCACTTGTCAACTTTGACAGTTCGTTCTAGCTGCAACACTACACGTATCGCACTGAAACTTTTACATTTAGGTTAACTAAAGATGGAGATTAATTTTTAGTACTGACATTTGATTAGAGGCACCTTCTATGTCCAACTATGTAAAGCTTAAAAGACATCCCACGTACTCTCGTCTATTAAATTTCTGATAATAATCTTTCTTTCAACGTACATACTGAACTTTTGAAGTTCATTATAAATTAAATTTATTTTAACTCTCATTTTGATTATTATTGCAACGCTAGGTTTAGGGCGGAACCCAATCATCTCCATCGTCATAACTAATTACTACTACAACTTTTATTCATATACCAAAGCCATTACGTGCGTAAGAGTTAATAATATGTACCTGTTTCTAGGATGCTTGCATTCGTTATTGGATAAGCAAAGGAGCTGATCCTAAAAAGCTTATTCTTGGTGTTCCAACATATGCTAGGACTTTCGCATTAGCTAATAGCAGTAATACTGCTGTAGGTGCACCCACTACTGGTAGTGGTACAGCAGGTCCTTATACAGCAGCTAGTGGTATGCTCGCCTATTATGAAGTAAGTAAATAAAAGTAGTGCAGGTGCTTATATGGCAGCTATGAAAGTATTCAATACAAGGCTTAATTAGTAAATACTGTGTTCTCTGTTTGATATATCGCTATTTTGCTTTTTGTAATACTTTTCTAATAAAGTTAAAAGAAATTAAAAATTCCTACTGAATATTTATTTTTCCGGCCATGGAGGCGTAAGCGTTTCTCTTAATCTTTATTCTAAAGTTCGTACTTACATACATTTAATTAATTTTTTTTAATTGAGTTTTAAGAACTCTCTATACTAATCTTTATTTACGAGAATAATTTGGCAGAAAATGAGACCCGAAACGGAACAGAGTTAAGATATTAAGTTTTTTTTATTATTTTTTAATACATTCCTCTTCAACTTCAACGCAATTAACTCAAGAGTTTGCTGGATTTATAATTTAAAATCTGAAAGATTTTTTTAATAAACAAATCAAATACTCCTACTGTTTACTTATGCATTATTAAAAAGGGCGCCAGATAGACCAAAACATTATTAAATTGCTTGAGGAACATAATATTCTTGTAACTACGTTGCTAGTTATTGAGATATGGTTCACCAACCGAATAGTAGGATCAATAAATACTCCGTGATGTTTAAAGTTCACTCCTTTTAGATACTAGAATTCGATTTACTCGATAAGAGATGGATTCGTTAATAATTAACATTTAAAGGTACTATTTTATTAAAAAATGAACAATATACAATCCATATTATTTTAAAATGTAACATAGGCATTTGGAATATTAATTTATGGCAAAATATCACATTCCGGTATGTTCAGAAGGTCATTGTTAAATATAACAAATAGCAAGATGTCAAGATTAGATAGTGACACACATGAAACAGGGGTAAAAAGTATAGATTATAATGAATTGAAGCAGTATATATAACTGGAGTGATACCTGTAGGAGCTTTTCATTCATGTGGTCGAAGTTGTCAAAAGCCCTAGAAAAATATATGTAAATCATATCAATTGGGTGTTAAAATTTGCATTTATATGGTCAATAATAGTGTCATAACTCATAAAATGATAAATTTGATTTATGAATTTTGATGAGAAATTCTGATATAATTGTTATCTCTGCAAATAGACACAAGTTCCCCTAGATGGGAACTAAATGTCGTTCTTGCAGTACAAAATGTGATTAGTTTTACATTTGATTTAGCAATAATCCCGAAATTATTTTTTTGACCAAATTCAGAGGAAGCAATAAACGTCTTTATTATCCAAGATTAGAAATTTTCTTTTATTGCTAACAGTGGGTGATCGTACTTTATTACTAAGGTTGAACAATTCTCAAGGTAACTAGTGATAGGAACCGACAGCGGGAGAACGCATGCAGGCTTGTCCCTAGCTTTCAGTCCCGTAAAGATGTCCCCTAAAAGTAGATTGTTAAACTGTCACATGTGTAAGTAAATTTCTAAATCGATTTCCTAAATACGAACATTATTTCTTTTAATTATAATCGCACCAATCCAAATTTTCCGCCAAGTCCATATGCTACTAAGAATCCGAAAGTTTATTCAACATTATTTATTACTAATAAATGATAATGAATAGAGGTTTATTACATTGTAATTCTTGTCACAATTCTACTATTACAGGTATGCGAAATGTTGGCCGAAGAGGAATGGACAGTAGTATGGGACGACGAACAAAAGGTACCTTATGCATACAAAGGAGATCAATGGGTCAGCTATGATAATCCAAGGTCGATTGCATTAAAGGTACTGTATTTCGTTAAATAATACTTGCTCATCCAACTACCATCAGAGATTTCGTATTAGTAAGATGTGTGTTAATTGCGTAATACATATTTAGTCCCTATGAAATTCTTTAAATTGTTAGAGTATATATGATTTTTAATTTTATTTTGTACAATTTAGAACTTATAAAATGCTATTATTATTTTTATCATTAATACCACTGTACATTCCTAAAAGTAATCCTTAATATTTATTTACAAACATTCTATTAATAATGCACTTTACAGGCACTATTTAGATATTGATCAAGAATTTATGGTATTCTAACAGTTTTACTATTACAGATGTGTGAAATGTTGACCATTTAGATAATAATTCCGTAGTTTTGAATAAAATAGCATCTACTATTACTAGCATGTACAACTATAAAGAAACTATAACTAAACTATCTACTAGTGCTGGGAATTAAAGGGTTTGTTGATTTTACTAGATTTTTTGGTATTAGAAATAACCACCCATGCCGTTTTTTGCAAAACTCCGACCCTAATGAAGCAGATGAAAAATTAGAATAGTATTCTGCGTTAAATATATATACTACTGTGGGCAAAAAATAGTAAGACTTTTTAATTTAAATTTCGCGTGAAAACCCATTCGTCGAAATATTTTTTTTCTAGGTTGGTATGACTGTCAGTGACATCTGTGCCAAATGTCACATCAAAATAATTATTAGCGTTTAGTATACGCTTGTCTTTCTGAAGTACAAAAAGTGCATTCGGCGATTTTTACAATGAGTGAAATTATTCAACAAAGAAGTTCCATTAAATTTTGTGTACGGAATCAAATTTCTGGTGCCAAACGTTCAGAATGTTGCGAAAGGTCTTCGGTGATAATTGTTTGTCGCGAGCAAGTGTTTTTGATTGGTACAAACGCGTTGATGACGAACCAGGTCCAGGACGGCCATCAACATCAACTGACGATCAACACGTTAATAGAATCAAGGAATTGGTGCTTGAGAATCGACGATTAACAGTCAGAGACCTTACTGGCATCGTTGGAATATCGGAAGGATCAGTGAAAACCATTTTGAAAAATCATTTGGGTCTAAGAAAAGTGAAAGCACGATTTGTTCCAAAATCACTCAATTTTTTCGAAAAAGAGCGTCGCGTTGACGTCTGTGAAACAATGCTTTCCAACTATCGGCACAAAATGAAAGGCATTATAACTGGAGATGAGACTTGGATCTACGCTTATGACCCGGAAACAGACGATCAATCGGCCGAATATCGTATGAAAGGTGAGCCGAAGCCCAAAAAACCACGTCAAAGTCAAAGATCAAGGTTATGTTGACAGTTTTCTTCGATTATCGAGGTGTGATGCACTCCGAATTCCTTCCGACCGGCCAATCTGTCAACAAAGAATACTATTTGAGTGTTATGCGTTGTTTGCGCAATGCTATTCGCAAAAAGATGCCAGAATTATGAGCCGACAACTCTTGGTTTTTGCACCAAGATAATTCACCGTCGCATACTGCATTAATTCTTCATGAGTTTTTCGCCAAACTTTCAACCAATATCGTGTCGCAACCACCGTATTCGCCTGATTTAGCTCCGTGTGACTTCTGGCTATTCAGCAAAGTCAAACGACCGCTCCGGGGAAACCGTTTTGAGTCAATTGAAGACATTAAACGTGAATCGCTACGCGCATTGAAGGCTATTCCTGAAATTGACTTTAACAACTGTTTCGAGAATTGGAAGAAACGTTGGCACAAGTGTATTGGGGCCAGGGGGGATTACTTTGAGGGGGACGAAATAGATTTGGAAGAATAAATTAAGAATTTAAAAATTATGAACAAAGTCTTACTATTTTTTGCCCACAGTAGTATATACATATATCTTTCGGTAGATATTCCATGAAGATAGTATTTTCGCAATTTAAAAATATACATATGTAGTAAGCATTTCAGAATCTTAGGATTGATGTAAGGTATTCATGTTCATCAGTAGTTACTACCCGCTGTCAAAATTGGTCGTCTTAACAGACTAAAAGCTTTTGAAGTTGGTGGCATGTGTTTGATTTTTTGAGTTTATATTCCGGTCTCAACAGGTTTGACACTCAGAGTCCTGAAACCTTCCATTTCCAAATGTTCGCGTAAAATCTCATGAAACTGTCGCGTGACTATATATATATAGTAACACTAATTTCACGAATTTACTTACACTTATTTCACGTTATTCGTCTATCATCTTTGAGTGGGTTCACTACGGCAGCAATGTTTCCTTTATTTATAGATACACTTGGGCGTCCATTACGTGAATCGTTTTCTATTAATGTTCTGCTAGATTCGAAACGATCGACCCATCAACTGAATACTTTTACATCATGTAGACTCTCAAAATTTAATTTACAGTCGTTGAACGGTTACTAAAAGTTTACCCGTTCTTTTAAAAAAAAACTTTTTGTGATTTAGTACCTTCCATTGCTAAATAAGAAGTGATTAAGTAACTGAAATAATCTGGATAATATTGCACAGAATGACTGCGTAAATGTGACTAATAGCGGAACCTATATGATTTTCGATTTTCGCAATTGAACTGGAGTCAAATTCCTAGAATTTTAGAAAGATCCCTAGTATTACCTTTAATCATGTCTCTGGCGTCTGGTTTTTCCAAAACTAATTTTAAAACGTTACTACTTTTAGAGTAATATTTACTCATGAATAAACGAATATTTAGATAAACTTTTTTTAGGTCGATTACGCAATACGAATGGGATTGGGTGGAATTATGGTCTGGTCCGTAGAAACTGACGATTTTAGAGGAACATGTGGCACAATAAATCCAATTTTAACAACAATAAACTTAATCAACAACTATTGATACAAATATTTTTGTACTGTAGTAATAGTGATGTTACTCGAACATTCTATTTGTAGTCAATTTACATTAGAAAAATATAGACAAATCTAAAATATAATTTTCTGAGGTTTCATTTTTAAGAGTAAAAATTAACACTTAGTTTGAAACGCAGAAACATAACAATATCTGAAAGAAGACAGAATGAGAAGCATCTTTATTAAAATATAACAGGAAAAAAAAATTCAAAGTAGTGAGTAAATGTACAATTATGTAGAATGGTATATTATTTAAAATTGATTACTAGCAGGTAGATGCATAATTTCGTAGTGTTTTTAGTTTCTAGGATGGGAGTGCTTTGAAAAAAAATTGTTAAACATATGTCAAAGTTATTTTAATGTCGAATTATTGTTTAATCGAATAGTCTTCGAATTTGTGAATTTTTGAGAAAATTCTTTCTCTGGCTGTTTGTGCATATAGATAGTTGTGCTCGAATGTTTAGAATACACTTTAGGCAATTTATTTAATAAATTTACTTTTTATTAAATATCACATCGCAGGGTTTGGTAGGTTAATTAGGTACAAATTTATATTTACATTTTACTCCTTGTATTTTCTTTCCTTCTACGTTGCAATAAAGGTATATCATTATTATGATAAAAATTGTGGAACAAAACAGTTTAAATATACAAAATTGGGGAGAAATCAATAATATCATCGGGAAGATTATACAAGAAACATAAGCTAATAAAATTTTTGACAAAAAATTAATTTATTTTTCAACGTATTCCCCTTGTAATTATTATATTTGTTCCAACGACGTTAAAGTCCTTGTTTTTCTTGATAAACGTCAGCTTATCAAACTGTAATTTTTTATAGCCAAGACAATTAGAATGTCTATTAGTATCTAGTTTGAAAATTTAAATAAATAAATTAAATGAGCACATGAAGATTAGTGTCCTTAGATAGCTGACGAAGGTGTTGACAATAAAAATATTGAATGAGGTGTTTTTAAACTAGAACTTTTCTATATACATATGATGTATTGCATATTCTTTCTTTTGTTGAGCCTAGTAAAGTAACAGACAATTTTTTGATAAAACATATTTTATAATTTTTCAAATATTTCCTTCTACAGACAATGCTTTTATGTATTAGTGAAAACCATTCCTCAAAGACATTTTCTCCAATTTTTTCGGTCTATTTTTCAAGCACGTCTCGCTTTTTCGATTGAATGAGTTAAAGAACTAAATCGTTCCAGCAGAAATAAGACATGAATGTTTTCGTGACACTTTGGAAAACATGAGGACGACAAACTGTTGGGTTCCATTCTGCATTAATAGTATGACAGTTCTTTTGCGTTACACTAGAAACATGTCAATTTGTTCAAAAAATGTAACTACCATCTTTTAGTTTCCTCTTTTTTGAACAGCGTCTGTTGGAAAAGATTAATTTTCAAAGCTCCAGACTGCCGATTGTTGTTTTTTCATCGGGTTCAGTATACTCAATTTTCATAATCAATAATGATGTATGAATGTTCATACATCATTCAACAATTCAACAATCATTCAAATATGTTAATAACACCCTGCCTACTACGTATGTTTCAGAGACACTCATCCTCAGGCAGACTTGTGTTACTAACGA
The DNA here is from genome assembly GCA_031893035.1 of Dermolepida albohirtum. Taxonomy (NCBI): domain Eukaryota; kingdom Metazoa; phylum Arthropoda; class Insecta; order Coleoptera; family Scarabaeidae; genus Dermolepida; species Dermolepida albohirtum. Next base: position 900,293 of record JAVIWB010000555.1, on the reverse strand, counting down.
ACAATTCCTTCGTAGAGTTTATCGTATCTTTTCGATACAAAAAAATAGTGAATAAACGTTGTCTCTCTTTCTCGTCCAACACAAGAATGTATTGAACAACAAAGAGAGAATGTGTCTATCTCGCTGATCGAGAAGAAAGTTTCCAGAACGTGTGTAGCCAGACGCTTGATACCTTGGCGATTTGTCGCATAAATTAATGTTAAGGGGAATCATTTATACATATGTAGTAGACAGGGTGTTATTAACATTTGAACAATTCCTTCATTCTTAACATTCATTTATGCGGCAAATTGTCGAGGTATCAAGCGTCTGTCTACACACGCTTTGGAAACTTTGTTCTCCACCAGCAAGATAGACGCGTTCTCGCTTTGTCGTTCAATACGTTTTTGTGTTGGACGAGAGAGGGAGGTAATGTTTATTCATTAATGATGTACACTAAAAGAGATGATCCATTAGCGAACCGATTTAGTGTAGATCTGTCACATCTGGGATGATTTGCTTTTTGAATAGAAGTCAAATTGTGAGAAATCAGCGGGCAATGCAATATCTAATGTTCAAATGTAAGATCGCATTAATTGCCTTTACTCTAATTTTTTAGATCGCTCGAATACTCCTTACTTACATGTCGGTTTTCTTCAATTGTGTCTCAAATAAGGCCAATTATTTTTTTATTAACTGTCGTCTTTGACTTAGGAACAGAAAACTTGTCATTTAAGGAAAATAGATCACTTTGAATTTAATTGTACCACCGTTTTACGGTAGTTAAAAAATATGACTTGCTGCGAAATTATTTCTAATGACTTCGTTCGACATGACATTTTCGAAGTGATAAAAAATCATAGTTGCTATTTTGAATGGCTGGTTAAAGATTAAGAATATTACTATTTATACGTTTCATAATTTGATGGGAACGTGTTATTCCACGACTTGCTGTTTGCTTCCTGCAGATCTTCGGGTTTTCGAGTAAAAACAATAGTAATACTGTTCTCGTCTTCTACTCGTCCAACACCCCTTTCTGCAGCACTGCTTTGCCAAGATACATTGGTTTCGAATGTATTCACATATTGTTATAGGAATACTACTTTCAGAGTTGTTGAAAAATGATTCGTTCTCATTGTTCAACAAGTCTGAAACTAGTTCTTCTTCATGCTTTTTTCACTTCAGTTATTATATGCCCTTTTTCATCTTTCATATATCTTGTTTTCTGTTCTTAATTTTCAGTTGTTTTGTCTCTGAGACACAATACTTTTCAGTTCGCTTGGTAAGCTTACTCGATTTTCTTCCCGATATCTCCCCAAGATTTCCTGTTTGCTTCTTTTACTTTACGAGTATTTCCTTGGTTCTTGTATTCATTATATTTGGACTTTGTACTGCTAGCCATTGTTTCTCTGGTTTGATTTCATGGTTCCACCTTCTTTCCTGTTTTTATTTACTTTCTTAACTCCACAGATTTCCTGTTATGTTGAAAATAATTGTTTTAAAGTACTCCCATAAATGCTCTAAATTCATTTTATCTGCAGTCCCTTTATCAATCAATCCTTTTACTTTGTTCTTGTAATGTATGACTAACTCTTCGTTTATTAATTTGTCTGTTTTTAAAAGCTCTTTAATTGGTATGCTGCTTGATATATTTGCCTTTTCGTTTGTTTGTTTGTTTTTAGTATAGCTTATAATATTATCTATTCTTATGTAGTTATCACCAAAAGTAGGAAATGGTCACTGTTAATTTCTATTTCAATTCATTATTAATTTCAGTCTAAATTATTATAAAACATATTTTAGATTAATAATTGTTCAAGTGACTATGTATTTAAGCATTTATATTATTGGAATGATGTACTTAACGCATTAAGTGGCATTTGATTGTCATTGAACTTAAATTAAAAATAATTTTTGTCTAAAATACATAAGATATTGTAAATTATCAAGTTCGATATTATCAGTAAGAGATTAAGAACATCAAAAAAATATTGGTAATAATCTTCACTGATTTAAACCATTACAGTTTAGGTTTCCGAAGTATTAGGTGATTTTATGATTAAAATATTATGGTTTATCATAATAAATTTCAATATTGCTTCTTAAATAATTTGATAATGAAATGAAGTAAAGTCAAATGTTTGAACTTCAAATTAAAATTAAAAATTAGTTTTTTAATAAAATTATGCTTCCGTAATAGTACAAATTTTTTAAATTAAACAATTCGTTCGATAAAAGTTGAGATAACGCGTATGAAATGATAATGTATTTCTGAACTAAATATAAAATTCCCAAATTACTTAAGGAAAGGCATGCCTTTATAACAATAAAGTCAATTACCTCTTGAAAATCTAAAGTAAACAATTGAAAAGTTTTGTAAAAGACGAATAGAGCGTGAGTTTTCTACCAGTAAGTTATTCTTATCTATCACGTTTTATTGGACTGACCAACAACAAACAATAATTTGTTAAAATTGTGAATCAACTATTTGTTGTTGACTGTTATCAGCGCTTATATCAGCTGTGGTTGGTGATAATTTATATTTTACATTTTTCATATATATATATATATATATATATATATATATATATATTTGTGTGTGTGTATGTATGTATACATATTTCAGACCAGGTTCCTTTTGTTACTTAATTTAAAACACAAACAATTGTAGAGTCTCTGGTCAAAATACAACGTGTTTCAAAAAGAATATACGTTTTACAAAGTGTTATTTTGTCCAAACTATCGATGCCTGCGCCTCAGCTCGGCTATTGGAGAAACGAATACATAGTCTTGTTTATTTAATAGTCGCTAGATGTCAGTTGTCTTCTGTTTTTCTTGGTAACCGTCATATGTTTAAAACGGCTACTCCACAGCTGAAATCATTTTGTGTTCTCGAGTTTACGAAGTGCAATTCCGTGATTACAGTGCCAAGACGTTTCAGGTTGAGCTACCAAATTGATCCTTCGAATGGATGGAACATTCGCAGATAGTATCGACAGTTTGTAGATACAGGACGTGTATGTAAATTAAAGAATCGTCCCTGCCCTCATGTTTCTGAAGAAAATGTTGAACGAATTTAAACTGTTTTCCAACGTAATCCTTCAAAATCAACTCGTCGTGAAAATCGGGAGTTACAACTGCCTACAACAACAATTTGGCGTGTTTTGAGATGTCGGTTGATTATGAAGCCGTACAAGATACAGTTGTTACAAGCTCTGCGTCCTGATGACAAACGGAAACGTGTGGCATTTTGTAACGAGATTCATGATACTATTGACAATGATAACACTTTCGCACAATGCATCGTGTTCAGTGATGAAGCGACTTTCCATGTTAGTAGTCTGCTAAATAAACACAATGTTCGAATTTGGGGTCTACAGAACTCACATGCAGATACTGAACATGTACGAGATTCGCCTAAAATCAATGTATTTTGTGCGATATCCCGATCACCTGTTTACGCCCCATTCTTCTTTGATAGAAACACGGTTAACGGTCAGTAGTATTTAGCTATGTTACAAAACTGGTTGTTTCCGAGGCTGCACAAAGACAATTTCATTTTTCAACAAGACAGGGCACCCCCTCAAAGGAGTCGCCAAGTGTGTGAATACCTGAATGAAACTCTACCGAACCGTTGGATTGGTCGCCAAGGAGCTGGCGACTTAGCATGTCTCAGCTGGGCTCCACGGTCACCGGATTTGAACTCTGTAACTTTTTCTTATGGGTTTCGTTAAAGACAACGTTTATGTGCCACCACTCCCACAGAACCTGGAAGAGTTGAAGAACCGGATCCGTACTGCCATAACATCAGTGACGAAGGATATGTTTGCCCGAGTATGGGAGGAATTTGAGTATCGATGTGATATTGTTCATGTCGCTGATGGAGGACATATTGGACATCTGTAATCTGAACTCGAGAGGTTCGTAAATATGTATGTGTGTAAAATTTCACATTTGTATGTCTTACAGTTTAATAAATATATGCATTCGAAATACGTATATTCTTTCTGAAACACTCTGTATTAAGAACATCATTCAAATTTTAAATTTTATAGAATTTTGAGAACAATATTAAACGAAGTTAGAATCGATTTTGTTATCGTAAGTGGATTATTCTCGGAAATTCTAGGGAAATATTATTTTACTTCCTATTTACCGGGAGAAACCAAATATTGACTAGGAAAGAAAACGATTTATTCTACAAAGGCGATGAATACGGTATAGTTGAAAAGGACGTTCAACGTGAAGATTAAAATGAAAAAGTTAATGAGTTATATAAATGAGAGATTCTCTGTTAAAAAAAATTATAAAAAAAACTCCAGATTATCCGCCAAAAAAATTACAGAACGAATTACAAATATATGAAAGTACAAGGAGCATAGTTATAAATTTGGAGTTTTGATGATAGTTCAGTCCAATTCAATTGAAAGAGAAAGATTCTCGGCATTGTAACATTTATGTTCAAAAAGAGATCTTATATTGACTTCGACTGTCTGTCCTGTGTAAAATGATATTTTTGAACAAATAATAAGTACTAACCTTTACTGTCAACTACTGAGAAATAGAATAAAAAATTTAGAAAAACTATGAAAAAACAAACAAGAAATAATTTATTGTTGTTGATTAATAGAATTTAAAAAATACCATTATAAAGTGTTTCAGAATTTGGGTACATTGAGGTAAGAGAAGCACTATGCAGGAGGAAATTAATGCTAGAAAATGATGAGGTAAAAGTAAGATACGGGCAAGTGAACAAATGGAGCACAAAAAGCTAGTAGGGAAAAGTAATAGTTTGAAGTTTTCGTCCTTTTTTGAATCTTTAATCAAGCCTGTACAATGTTGTATTCTTGATATAACATTGGTGTAAGATCTACCTTACCTACACATATTTGTTTTAATAGATAGCTCTACTAAGAATTACTATTTTAAAAGGTTCAATTTTCTTTGCGACAGACTGTATATATATATATATATATATATATATATATATATATATATATATATACTATTACATGAATCAATTTGAATCAATACAAGGTTATTACAATGTACTGGAAAACTGGGAGCGAACTACATTTCCATATTGTATCTCAACCACTTAACTGCTTCTTATTTCAAAACTCAAACTGTTTCTCATCGTAAGGGAATTCAAGACAGACGAGGAAGTTATGGTAGAAGTAGAGCAGTATTTTAACGACGTTGATGCTGATGATTTTAAAATTGGTGGAATGGTACTCCAGCCCTGATGATCTAATTATTTTAATGTTGAAGATATATGCTGAAAAATAAAAAGAATGTCGTTGCCGTAACTCAAGTGTTTCATTTAAGTCTCTTGCGTTAAATTATCCTCAAGATATGTAGACAAGCAGGTAGACTACTTAGACTTTTGAACAGGATTGTAGAACAAATAGCGACACGCTTATTATAATGTATAATGGCTTCATTCGAACTAAATTGAAATATACTCAATGACATTAGAAGTGTTACACCTAGAAGGAATAGTTTCCTGGACGTGATTTTTTGGTAATGTGATAAGCTTAAGTCAAGAATGAAACGATCAGATTTCCAAGAAATTTTATTAACATTAATTTGAAAAAAAATCAAGAATGTGTTTGGCGACTCCGTAGCTGTAGACACTCCTGTACACGTCTAGGCATCGACAAAATAAGATGGTCGATGTCTGCTTGTGGCACCTCGTTCCAAGCAATTTGAACTTGGTGGATTAACTGTGCCAGAGTTTGTGGAGGATGGTTCAAATTGGTCAGTCTTCTCCCCATTATGTCCCACACATGTTCGATGGGATTTAAATCCGGTGAACGGGGTGGCCACGGCAAAACATTAACGCCAGCTTCTCGTAGAAAGTCCATAGTACGACGAGCAATATGTGGACGCGCGTGGTCTTGCTGAAAAAGGACGTGTGGACGGCCATCTAGATAAGGCAATAAGGTGGTTTGTAGAACGTCATCAACATAACGCGCAGCTGTCATACTGCCCCGAATAAACAGAAGAGGTGATCGGCTTCCATATGCAATAGCCCCCCAAACCATTACTCCAACAGTCCTGTACACATGCCTCTCAACAGCAAATCCAATATCACGTCGCTCTCCACGACGGCGTCTTACCCTCTGACGGCCATCATGCATGCCTAGGCAGAATCGCGATTCGTCGCTAAATACGACATTATGCCATTCTGCTTCCCAATGCTGCCGTTCTCTGCACCAGTCCAAACGTTGACGACGATGTTCTGCAGTCAAAGGAAGGACTAATCGTGGACGGTATGAAGCAAGTCCAAAAGCTCGAATGCGGCGATATAATGTTCGCATACTGACAATGCGACCTTCTACACCAAACCATTGGTGGCGCGTAGTAGCAAAGTTGGCGCGTAGTAGCAAAACGGTCTCGCAGAGCTAGTAGTCTGAAGTGCCTGTCTTGACGCTCTGCGGTACGCCTCGGTTGACCTGTTGGTCTGTTTCGTGTTCCTCTACCTTCTTCTGTCCACACCCTACACACACGCATTACCGTCATTGCAGTGTTTTGCCGTGGCCACCCCGTTCACCGGATTTAAATCCCATCGAACATGTGTGGGACATAATGGGCAGAAGACTGACCAATTTGAACCATCCTCCACAAACTCTGGCACAGTTAATCCACCAAGTTCAAGTTGCTTGGAACGAGGTGCCACAAGCAGACATCGACCATCTTATTTTGTCGATGCCTAGACGTGTACAGGAGTGTCTACAGCTACGGGGTCGCCAAACACATTATTGATTTTTTTTCAAATTAATGTTAATAAAATTTCTTGGAAATCTGATCGTTTCATTCTTGACTTAAGCTTATCACATTACCAAAAAATCACGTCCAGGAAACTATTCCTTCTGGGCGTAACACTTCTAATGTCATTGAGTATATTACGGAATTGTTTGGAAACCAAAATTCTTCTATTATACATATTTTGCAGAAAAAATTTGTGGCAAAAGGATTAAGATTGTGCATTATCGTGATCATTTAACGTTTAATTATCATTACTTTCTGTATTTGATAACTTGTTTAAACATAAACGTTCCTACGTGTATATTAAATAATCGGATTAACGCAACGTTCTCTTAGTTAGTTGCAATTGCTAACTGAGAAAGTTACTGTACTCGTGAAACAAACGACATTGTAACATTCGCCGTTAGTCTTACGGCACACTCTATCATTTCTTCAATATTTTTACACTTACGTGTAAAATTTTACTTCAATTCATTAATTACATTGTGTTTATAATGTGTTTTGCAACAAAAAATGAGCTTTGTGTTACTATAAGATTGCAGTTATAATATTTTTGATAAAGAAAGAGATTTTCTCAAATTATTCATGAACGATGGGAACAAGGCTCCGTCACCTTAAAATTAAGTATTTATTAAAACGGTTTCAGTGAGATCGTGAATTCGTTGCAGATGATTCAATATTCAGAAAGCTTTCGAATGCAACCAAAAGTCGCTACAAATGTTAATGAAACCAATTGCTTTAATTTTTGTTTTAAAATAGCTTTGCTCTAAGAATGCTTTAATTACTATTGAATTGGGAATAGAACAGACTGTTATTTAAAAATATATTCTATAAAATAATTCGAAAACTTCAGATAATTGTATTTTTTTAATTACACTTTTTCAGTTAGTGAACAAATTTTATACATTCAACATTGCCAGGCTAGGATACTGAATGAATTAATAAATGTAATTCTTGATTGAAAGATTTTATATCCACTGCTAGGGCTGCAAATCAAGTTCTCTGCAACTATAATCGTATCTTTTCAGACGTATTCCTGAAATAAATGTAAATTAATAAACATTTGAAGGTGGATGCTGTTGTGTGCTTCTCGATTATGTACATGTACGAGTATATGTGTTTATGTTTTTATATTATGTATTATTTAAATATAAAATCAGGGTTTATGTGAAAAATTACTTAAACAATACTAAGAAAGAAAAACTGAATATAAGTTTTGTCTTGTTAGCCTTGTAAAATATCACGTTTTATGATAAATATCGAAGCAAATATAAAGAGGTGAGTTTTAAAAGTGTACGAAGTCTGCACGAAAATGTTGAACTGGTTTGTGTTATTAGCCACTACACTTGCAAGTGTCTCAGCCACAACAGGTAACTATATATTCTATGTTTGTATATTGGTCTGCTCCCACGTTTTTGACCCAAGGTAAATGTGATTAGATAATCAAGGAGATGCCTTCGCTTAAAATTTACATTTTGAAATGCTATATTTTCATAAAGTTTAAACAGTTTCTTCCGTAAAATATGGCCAATATTTAATTTTAAAGGTTTGTAAAAGTTAGTTTAATTTGGAAGAACTAAATTTAATTAAATTCGAACATGATTTGAACACAGATTTCTAGTTAGAAGTATCGGCGACATAATTACATCTGTCCTTAAGCAGTCTACTGTTAAAATTGTGTATTGCACATAATAATACGTGTGTACACAGTGTCATTTTTACTTCGATGTAATTATGTCAGATTTGTAATGAACGAATTTAATTTTAGTAAACGATAAGAAGACAAGAAGCGAATAATTCAATAACTAATATTAATAAATGCTCGGATTGTTAAAATTTTCACTGGGTTTATTTTTTAAATTTTGCGTATTGCAATTGCTCCGCCACACTTTAGTTTTGCAAAATTCTTTTTTGTTCTTGGATAAAGATTTAAAATAATTTTATCATTTAGTTTTCTTTAAATTTTTCCAGTAGATACAAAGTAATTACTTAACACATGGTTCAATAAGTCCCGAGACTAACAATGAAAACAACATTTTTTTTGCAATTTTTTTTTTATTCATCAACATAATCACCTTTTAGGGTGATACAATGGTTCCAACGCTTTTCCAATTTTTCAATACCATGTTTATAAAAAAATTTATCTTTCGCTTCAAAATAAGCTTCAGTTTCAGCGATGACCTCCTCATTTGAGCCAAATCTTTTTCCCTGGAGCATTTTTTTAAGATCAGCAAAGAGCCAGTAGTCACTGGGGGCTAAATCTGGCGAATATGGGGGGTGGGGAAGCAAATCAAAACCCAATTCGTTCAATTTTGCCATTGTTTTCATCGACTTGTGGCAGGGTGCATTGTCATGGTGAAAAAGGATTTTTTTTCTCTGCATGTGCGGTCGTTTTTTGCGATTTCCTCCTTCAAAAGCACCAGTAAGTCAATATAATAATCACTGTTGATCGATTTACCTTTTTCGAGGTAGTCAATGAAAATCACGCCATGTGTATCCCAAAAAACTGACGCCAGGACTTTGCCAGCTGACTGCTGCGTTTTCGGACGTTTCGGACGGCTTTCGCCAGCTGTGCGCCACTCAGATGACTGCCGCTTCGACTCTGGAGTGTAGTGATGTATCCATGTTTCGTCCATGGTCACGTAACGACGCAAGAAATCTTTTTTGTTGCTAGTAAATAGCGATAAACAGCTTTCTGAATCATCGACTCGTTGCTGTTTTTGTTCCATCGAGAGCAATCGCGGCACCCACTTGGAAAAAACCTTTTTCATGCTCAATTTTTCATGAAGGATAGTAAATACACTTCCATATGATATCTGTGTCATCTCAGCAATCTCACGGAGCTTCACTTTACGATCTTTCATTATAATTTTTGTCACTTCACTCACATTTTCCGGTGTAACGGCTTCCACAGGTCTACCCTAGCGTTCCGCGTCATTTGTGTCGGTACGACCACGTTTAAACTCGGCAAACCACCGACAAATCGTTGCTTTTGATGGACAAGAGTCCGGGTAACATTTTTCAATCCATTGTTTTGCTTGCGTGGTGTTTTTACCCATTAAAAAACAATGTTTTATCAGAACACGAAACTCGGTTTTTTCCATTGTTTAAACAAACTACAAAACGACTTTACTCCAACCTCGATAACTCAGCTGTTTCTGGTCCGATCGACTTAAAATTTTGACAAGTTTCAAGCAAAGGTTAATACTCTAGAAAGACGTGGTTACAGCTTTACTACGAGCGCCATCTATGGGTTAGTCTCGGGACTTATTGATCCATGTGTTACATTAGATTTACGAAAATTAAATTGGCCAAATTTTTTAAAAAAGATTTACAAGTAGCATTCACAATTCTTTGAAAATATATTAAAAATAACAAGAACAATATCCGTGATAGCAGAAAGTCGGAAGTCTGTAAGTTAATATGTGATATATATCCAGCTGTTTATATTGGACAAACCAAAATCGTTTGAGAAACATGTATTAGAACATAGCATAGTAACTTATGCGTGAATAAAGAACGGATTCTTCTTTGGTTAATCATTTACTTAAAAGTAACTATTTCTTTGTTTAGTTTTTGAGTTTTTGTTGTTACTTTCTTCTGGTTTGAATAACTGTATTCTTGGATTTGTAAAGGCATGCATGGACTTCTAAATAACAGCCTTGTAAACCCATAACATGTTTATTAAAATAAAATGAAAATATTTACAAAAAAAAACACAGTAAACAGATATAAATGCCACCTAGGATCACATGCTGGATCTATGATATTTACTATCTTCATTAATGATTTTGCGATGTGTTTGAAAATGAAAAAATTCTTATTATTTGTAGATGACATACGTACACCTGTTATGTCATCGCTTGATTGTGAGGCTTTAGACATTGTTGGTAATGCTTTGGACACAATAGCTATGGACTCGACATGTCTTTTGGAGCCTCATATTGAGGGGATTGTACATTTACGTTATAGGCTCCTGAATTTTATTACGAGTATTTCCTCAGATTTTAGGAACATCGCTTGCCTTAAACGAATTTTTTTATGTATTTACTAGGAGCAGACTGGGATTTGCTTCTAATATTTGGAACCCTCATTATATTAAATACAAAACCCGTATTGAGAATACGGAGAGGTTACGAACTAAAACATTAATTTAAAAGATATTCTGTATATTTTAACACAATTAATAACAATATTACATTTCATTAATAAGCACGGTTTTCTAAAGCTCTGACTAGAGCATTACATCTATTTGGCATATAGCGCTCAATACTGTCTAGTAGTGTTTAGAAACTTTCTGTCTACTTCTCCCGATAAGCATTTTATGTTGTTGGAGTCATCGTGATGGTACTTGTTGAGTTGCTGCACGTTTTTCCAACATATCTAATGTATTCTTAATGCGATTATAAACTCATGAACAAATAAACACTTTCTTCATTTAATTTCATCAGCAACAAAACGATCGTCAACAACATTCGCTTCATAAGGAAGTAACATTAGATCAAAAATTTCGCGGCTATACCTGTGAATCGTTCAAACTCTGTCATGCGTAAAATACAAATCTATGTGATTATCAGTAGGTGACAGAAGGGTTGCTGCACGTTTTTCCAACATATCTAATGCATTCTTAATGCGATTATAAGGTCATGAACAAGTAAACACTTTCTTCATTTAATTTCATTAGCAACGAAACGATCGTCAACAATATTCGCTTCATAAGGAAGTAACATTAGATCAAAAATTTCGCGGCTATACCTGTGAATCGGTCAAACTCTGTCATGCGTAAAATACAAATCTATGTGATTATCAGTAGGTGACAGTTTATACCATTAAACTACCGCACTAACACGCGGTCTCTTAGGAAAAGTTTTCGGGATACTTTTTGTATTGGTTTAACGCAAAAATGAAAATTCGCCGGGTTTCAAGTTGTAAGCTGAATTTGCATTTGGAAATTAACTTGTCTTCTTTTATCGTCTTTATTTGTAAATTCCCAATTTCTAGATAATTTTTCTGGATTTCCCGCGTGGAAGCACACCACTATACTACCGAAATTCCTTTCCAGTACAGTATAGTGAGAAGATTAACTGCTGCCATGAGAATGCCCCTTATAAGAGCAAACGACAAAAGCGAAGCAGGAGCATCGAAGACGCAATTCCAACCCGGAACTCTAGACTAAACTATAAATAATGGCAGCGGAAGCTCACAAGTCAGTTACTTCATTTCCATGTTTTTGTGCTTATATTTTACGAGACTTTTGTGTGCAACAGTAAGTTCAGAACTAATGGTGTTTCCTTATATAACAGCAGTAGGATGAAGGTTTATGTTAGCGGACGATTAGGAGCAGGTAGAGCGAATATTGTGAATGATTCGTTTGTCTTAAATATATTGAACGATTAGAGTAGCATATGAAAGATCTTCGAGGGAGTAGACCACTACGTAAACGGTTTCGCATGCTTCGTTGTCGATTAATCTTCCGTTGGCGATCGCAAGTCTTGCTCTTAAATAGGTAGTACTTGAATTTTTGTTCCTTCGAGTTAATCAATCGTCTACTTCTAACGTCACCAGCTTCAATTATATAGACGCAAAACTATACCTTATGATGCATCGCACACTTGTATTGCAACTTATTGTCTCGGCCCTCTTTAAAATTTACCAATTGCTCTTTAAGTTAAGGATTCCGGAAATCCTGTTGGCCACTCATTTTTATAATAATTTGAGCCCTAATGAATTACATAGTTGTATTGGTCTATTTTCATACATATTGGTGGCTATCTTTTCAATCATATTATAAAAATTTGTTAGAAAGAGAATGAGCCTATCGTATCAAGTCGAACTAATATTTGATCACCCGGTGGTGTTATAATATATTACAAATTAATTGTTTTACTTTTAACTAAAATTTGTTTTTGTATTTCGAAACGATTTACTTAATGTGACTTTTCTATATTTATAAACAATTTCAATACAAAGTTTACTTTTTATGAATTAACTCACGATTTTCTAAAAAAACTTATTTTTGTATTGTACCATAAGAAATGCTTCTTTTAAGTAGATTAAGTGGTATTCATGTTTTTGTTATTTTAATTCGTTTAACTGTAAAGAAATAGAAAAATAATTTTATTTCTCATATGTTTATTTATTAGATTATTGTTCCTCTGTATTTCGAAAATTCCCTATAAAAGTCGACTGCTTCAACTGTGTAAACACTAATATTTTATTTTCACCACACATTCCCCCTTTCGTCGACATTTAAAATGGGGGGATGTATTGTTAATATTACAAATAATGCTATAATAATATGAATATGATACAAATTGATATTATGAATCGTTAGTTAGTGAATCATTAAAAATATATTAGCAAGTAATATGAATTATGGTTTCCACATTTTTAATTTATGCTACGGGCAATTTTTGGTCAACAATGCAGTGAATTCAGGGCAGCAAATTTGCTAATGAATATATTATCAATTGATTTTCTTATAATAGACTGAGGCCCGGCTTATTCAGCTGTCAGCAAAGCTTCTACTATGATAAGTACTTGTCACTTTAACTTCGTTGCTGGAAATATTAAGTTTTTATTACATTAAGAAGGAACATTTTACATGAATAGAATAGAAAAGAAAAATGGACTACATCGACAAGATTATTATTGCCTAACTACGAGGACGGATCAGAAATTAGTGCGCCTGAAGAAGGAGTGAACTAGTCTGTTTCAAAACGTGAAAAATGTGGAGTAACGATTAGTGAATTCTTATTTTTAAAGAACTAAAAAGACGACGAAATCAAAGCCGAGCTAGAGTTTGTTTAGGAAGACCAGTCTCCTTTAATTACAATCATTGAACGATGAGCGGTGGAGTGTAAATATGGCTGGATCAGTATATTTAGCGAATGCCATGGACACACGAAAAATGTGTATACTCCATAAATTATTTAAAAAGCAACATAATATAGTGTCAGATAATCGTAGAATAACATTACTCAAAGTGGCAAAGGCTCTACATATTTCATATGAATTACTCGCTTTAATTTTGCATAATGAATTAACTATGAGAAAATGTGCAAGATGGGTGCCGCATTTGTTGAATGTAAATGTGAGTGAAAAAGAATTTCAGCCATTAATTTAACGATGTCGAAAGACTTTTGGAACTGCAGTAGAATTCTCACTGCAATCGCCAAATGCGGTGAATAAACTGGCTGTCGAAGCAGTTTTGTAGTTCATACATTTTTGCTATTAAAATAGTCGAATGTGAACAGGTATTATTATGAAGAAAAAGCAGTGGTTTATTGTTTAACTGGGACCTTTTGTGTTGTATTAGATCGTGCAGGTAAGAATTACATTGAAGTTCCAAAAGACAGTAGCCATAACTATTCCTACTAAGTGTATTTTGCTTTTTTGGAGCACCTGTGTCATTCTCAATACCTTGTATCGATAGTTTCTTCATTTCAGATTCATAAGGGCGTATTCAGACTTTCTCAGCAGTTGATGTCAAAAGTCTTGCGAAGCATGTCTTAATTTCGCTAAATTAAGAGCTGAAATTTGTTGTTGCTCGCGTTTCTGGATCAAAGTCAACAAATGTGGTACCTATCTTGCACATAACTTTTTCATACTCACTTCATTATGATAGATTTAGACCAGTGATCCATATGGATTGTGTATTATGTACTTTTTAATAATTTAACTTCTGAGGATTCGCTATGCTGTTAATAAAATATACTAATCTGACCACGTATAAACCTAGATGTTCGTTGTTTTACGGTAGCAATCAATGCAGATTGGTTCCCATAAACAAATTTCAGCACAACTTTGATTTTATCGTTTGTTTTGTTCTTTCTTTCTTTTAGTCACTGATCGATACTCCACTGTTTCCATGTTTCAAAATAGTTTATTTAAAAAATAAGTATTTTTACTATCGGAGTGAACGCAAATTTTGAGGGATTTCTAAGTTGAGAAACTAATAAGGTATTTTATTAGTGCTGTCCTCTTTTCTTATGTTCACTAATTACTGTTCCACCTGCCTATTATGTATTAAATTTTGATTCAATTTTAATAATCCATGCCGCTATAACCTCCAACAGCTTAACTCCAGTTTGGAAGCCTCTTAAAACTTGTTAGTAATTAATTCCAGTTTCAGAAATTCCAAATGCCAAAAGTTGTTGGTAAATTTTGCTTAATTACAAACAGTATATGAACGTTTATTAATATTTGTTTCTTTCTTGTAGACAGAGTCATATGCTATTATTCAAATCAGGCAGTAAATAGATCCGGGGATGGAAAATTTTCAATGGAAGATATAAGTCCTGATTTATGTACACATATGATATACGGTATTATTGGTATTGAGGGTGCTGGATTGATACATATTTTGCATCATTGGAATGACATCGAGTTAGGTAACGCAAATAATTCTCCTTTACAATTTCTTGAATTTAAATTTACTCAGGTGGTATTCGAAAATTTAATGAATTAAAGAATAAAAATAAAAATTTAAAGACTTTAGTCGCTATTGGCGGTTGCAATGAAACTTCAGAAATTTATTCCAAGGTTATATCAGACGCTACCTTAAGAGCTGCCTTCGTGCATAATACTGTCAAATTCTTATTAGAACATGATTTCGATGGTTTTGAATTAGCCTGGGAATATCCAGCGCAAAGAGGTGGTGACCCAACAGATAAAGTAAGTAGCATATATTTTGGAAATTTTTAACAATAACATTGCGTGAAAATTTTAATTTTGCTTTTACATTTTATTCTACATTTTTGTGTGTAAATAAATAATTTATTAAGGTGGAGGTGAAAGTATGTGTTAGTAATTTTTTTCATATATTTAGCATTTTTACTACGGAATCAACAGAAATCTTGGAGGATGTATGTAAAAGAGAATTATTGGAGCGTCAAGTATGAGTGTACTAAAGTGTACTCAAAACATAAGGGTTTGTATAGACATATTACATCAATAGGCATCGTTGAGACAAAATTAGGAAATAATCTAATTTTAATGAATTTGCAAAATCAGCGATAGTTGATAGTGCGACCAAGTCTTTAAAATTGTTAGAAATGACAAAAGTTGCCTATTTTAAAGTATAAGTTGCTTAAAATAGAGTGGAAATATCTAGTATAACAACAAAATTATCCAATATGTGCCTTAAAACATTTTACAGCCTTTACTTCTTGTAGCATGCAAAAGCCAGCTCCTCTCGATACTTTTATGTAGCTATCGTAAGGCTGGGCTTCGAAACCAAGCAAAAAAATAATATCAATCTTTTTAGTGTTCTGTCCTTCAGTTTTAAAGGAATAATTTACATATAGGATAACAGTAATAGATTACTTGAACCGTAGAATAACAATACTATTTTTTCAAGTTTATATGACTAGAAATTCACTTTCTTACAGTGGAGAAGAATTTTGTTATCTTCCTTTATCCCAATTTTGTGACAGAAGAGTGTGTATTGACTACTATAGAATTAAAGCAATAAATCTGTTATGGGTAATGACTACATACCAGCCTGTTTAATCAAAGGTGGTCATACTGCATTTATGAAACCACTAGCTATTCTTGTCAATTTATTTATTTCCCTGTATATGCAAACGTGCTCGAATAATATCTGTATATAACGCCAATGAAATTCGAAATTATAAATCAATTTTGATGTTATTTAACCTGTCTAAAATTTACGAGCAGTTGTATGATTGCATTTATTTCAATATACGTGTTTATTTACCTCCAATATAACATGGGTTTATATCAGGTCGATATACCGTTACCAATTCGACAATAATTACACAATACATTAGTTAACACCTTGAAAAACTGCGTCAAGTTGATGCTATTTATACAGACTTTTCACATGCATTTAATACAATTAGTCACATAATAAAATGTGGTTCTTTAAATTATCTTATCTTAAATTATCATTCTAGTTATTTATGAAGTTATATTTAACGGACAAGACGTTTGCTATAATGGTTACATGTCGTCTGAATTCATTGCATCTGGCGTGCCGCAGGAATCGAACCTTGGTCCTTTGTCATTTTTACTGTATATTAATAGTTTGCTGTCTTTGTTGACATGTCCAGCTTTGGCTTATGCGGATAACAGTAACGGAATAAGTTTGTAAAATTACTTGTACAAGAATGACGTAACCTATTGTTTACACCATACCATACAAGGACAATCACTTGGGGCTAGAGCTATGGTATTCGAGTTTATAGAGTACTTTTTGATGCATTACTTAGCTTTGTTCCGCACACTAATATGGTTTGCAAAACATCTTCTAGAACACTAGGGTTTATACTAAGAACATATAGAGACTTACTAGATATAACGTTGGTTAAATTACTATATTACAAGTCTGTAATATCAATATTAGGATGTGCAAATCTTATTTGGCTACCGATTTATGTCAGTCATAGCTATAACCCAGAATTGATCTAGGGTAGATATTTAAAATTCTTGTCGTATAAAAATATTAGTGTTTATTCCGAAATAGGTGCTAATTTGACAAATGCTATGAAGGAATTCGACAAATGCTATGACTGAATTACATCTTCGTTCATCGGTTAAAAAATTTTTAAAAAATTAATAAATAATAAATTTGATTGCTCCTACTTATTTTCAAAAATTTCAAAAAATGTTCTTCGTAAACACCTCGCAATGCGATGACATTTATTGCGCGGGTGCTATGTGCTCAATAATACGTATGTAGATACGTGAGTAAATATTTTGAAGATAATTTTCCTCGGACTTCAAGGTCATATATATATATATATATATATATATATATATATATATATATATATATATCTTGTTGTTTACCCAATATGGATCTATTCCAGGCAGATCTACTGTTACCAATCTCGTCGAGATTACTCAATTTATCGGGGAAGAGCTTGATAAATGTTTACAAGTTAATGTCGTGTAGACGGACTTCAGCAAAGCTTTCAATACTATAGACCATGGAATTTTGATTTCCAAGTTGACATCTTTTGGTTTTGCTCCGAATATTACTCATTTGTTTTTTTTCTATCTGCAAAATCGTTCCAGCTATGTTCATTATAATGGGTTCTCATCTAATGTCTTCGATATTTCTTCTGAAGTTCCACAGGGTTCCCATTTGGGACCCCTTTTGTTTAATATCGATGTTAACAATCTCCTGGAACGTCTTCACTGCAGAGTGCTAGCTTATACTGAGGATCTAGAAATCTTTAGCAGTATTAATTCACACGAAGATAGTACAAAGCTTTACATAAATCGGTGCGTTATTGATGAGTCCCATAAAACCAATAATCAGATTCAGCTAAACATCAACAAATGTGCTGTTCTCTCTTTTAGAAGAAGTGACACTCCGTTTCACAATGACTATAATGTTCGTCAATCTACTATACGTAGAGTATGCAACTTCGAAGATCTTGGAGTTTTGTTCGACTGGCACCTTAGCTTTTCTAAGCATATAGGTAACACAACTACATCAGCTTCCAGAAGTCTAGGATTCCTTATTCGGTGCCGCAAGGGTTTTAGTGATCTGCACACTTTGAAGATTTTTTTACTGTTCTCTTGTCCGGTTCAAAATGGGATACTCTTCAGTAGTGTGGTACCCGCATTATCGTTACCAGCAGTTGCTTCTGGAAAGTGTTCAGAAAAGATTTATGAAATATTTATCTTATAGGATTGACAAACATTAGCCTGCCTTTGGTACAGCATATGAAGGTCTACCTGCTAGACTTAATTTTGAATCCTTTTGTATACCCAGAGAGAAAGCTAGTGGTGGTTTTCGTTTTAAATTAATTATTAGTTCTATTAATTCTATGATACCTAGGTTTGATACTAGATCGTCAGCAACTTTTTCAGTACCTATGGCAAGACCCAATATCGTTTATAAGGTTTCACTGGTACATATGGGCAGAAATGCCAATGAATTATACTTGGATCCCTTTCTGATACCGCATTAATCAACAGAGACCATCTTGTTTGGTTGGGTGCTTTTTTTTTATTATCTGTTGGATATTAAAGATTCTTATTATTATTAGTTGAGAAAGTAGTATACACACGTACAGCGTGTTTTAAGTTGAATGATATCTCATGCTTATTATAGATTGCTGTATTTCTTATGACTGATAGTATACTCTTCATACTTTATAATTGCAAAATACACAGAAATATGTAACTGTATCTTATAACTTGTGCTGCAATTTGTTTTCCATTGGAAAATAAAGAGCTACTATTATTATAAACAGAGTAGAGAGCTGCTTATTAGAATATTACGCGAAAGTTCAGATGAACTTTTATTTGGCTTTAATATATAAAATTACTTATATTTTAGGATAATTTCAGCAAGTTAATAGCTGAACTTAGAGATGCTTTCAGTCCGTTTCATTTCATACTGTCTGCAGCTATACCTGCCACGCTTTCATCCATTGAAGGCTCTTACGAAATATCTGAGTTATCCAAGTAAGTATAGGATATTCTTAGTAAAAAAAGAAACGCCTTAAAACCATTAAATAAAACGTTATATTTATATATAATACTCCGCAATATGTTGTAAATGTATTAATTTACGCATATTTACCTTGTTTGGATTTAAGAAATGATCTATGTATGTGTGCATTTACGAGGTTTGTATTTTACATAAGGTTCGTTCTCCAATAAGAAGAGAATACTGTAAATATTATTAAAATATATTTATTTCCATATTTTATATACTTTTATCTACTTTTCTACATAATATTTATTTTTGTTCAAATATTTGTCATTTCGTTCAACAAGTTTTTGAATTCCGACATGAAAGAAATCTGTCTCATGTGAAGAAGCCCAATCATGATTGTAGTTTTCACTTCTTCATCGTCGCTGATTACCAAATAACTCCTCTAAGTATCGAAACAAGTAGAAATTACTGAGTGCAAAAACTATAGATATATAGATGGTCCAGTTATTTCCATCCAAAAGACCTGATTAGACCTTCTGTTTATGTGGAAACATGTGACCTAGCATATCATGGAGCAACATCACATCGGAAATTAGTAGTAGTAGTCTACGCCGCCTGCTTTGTTTAGCTCGCCGCAGTTTTTTAAAGGTCACACAACATACGTCAGAATTTATTATTGCACCTTTCGCCATAAAATACAGTAAAAAAATCTTTCCTCTGTTCCAAAAGACAGTTGCCATGACCTATCGTACTAAAACTGTCCGCTTGGTTTTCACTTTGATTTTCGACGATATGTACCTCCATTGACGTCGCTTGGATTCAGGAACCATGGGATACATCCAAGTCTCATCTGATGTAACGATGTGATCCAGAAATGCATCTCCTTGCCGATCGTGTCCTGTCAAGAATGATAAAGCACAGTCAAATCTTTTTGTTTTGTGATCATCAGAAAGCAGTCTTAGAATCTATCGACAACACAATTTTCGATACTTCAGTTTCTTTGAAATAATGGTGTATAAAATTGACCTTGAAACCTGTGGAAAATCTATTGACAACTTTGAAATCGTGAATCGTCGGTCCTCTCGAGTTTTTTTGTCCATATCACGAATTAAATCTTTAGAAATCACATCAACCCGTTCGTCTCATTCCCACCCATTTTAGAACTTTAGTACGGCTCATAGCATTAGTCATAGTACAGTTCACAAATCTAGCGTTGAATTTTCGCTGCTGCCAAGTTTCTCGCACTCAAGAATAGAATTTCAAATCGTATTTCACAGTCTGAGAGAGAATCAAGTTTCTTAAACATTTTAAGCTTCTGCGGCTCAGCACACAGATAGACGATATGGCTGAAAATAGCCTCTAAACGTGGGCAAATTATGCTGGAGGGGAGGTAGACGCACATGCATATTACGGTGATTGCGCATCATTTTCACTCTCCTTCATAAACGAACCTTATTCAAAAAATAACCCTGACACTTTTTAACTATTTTTCTAAAAGTTTTAAGCCGCAAAAGTTTCTTGCTGCAAGAATTACTGACAAGATTAAGTCAAATACGTCAACGAGATATAAAGTGATAGATTTGTAGCAAATTTTAAAACATCGCAATATTTCAAAATATTAGTCTCTTTTAAAAGTTGCAGATCTAAATATACGTTGTAAGTTTATTTACGAGATCGTCCTTCCTGTTTGAAATATTATAAACTACCTGGTAAAGTTTTTCTCGAAAGTAATTTTTACTTTGATCAATTTAAATTTGGAAGCACTTAATATAATAATTAATTTGTTGTTTATTCTAGTGCCACATTCAAACTTTGTTTGGTTTATACAATGTATGTGATACGATAGTCAATATTTTCTTTGTCGATATTTATTACGTACATACATACACTTTCTTAGTAATTATTGCAATCGGAGAGCAACGGAAGGAAACCCCTGTAACGTTAAGAAAATTATTAACTACATGACAGTAATGTCTATACACATTTGCTTATTTGTGTTGCATTCATCCTACAACTATATTATTAATATTATTATGGGCAAGATAATATAGTGAAATTATTATTTTCTACATATGCACCATTGTGCGTTAAAATATAATGTGAATGAAAGTTTCACTTGTGATACTTTCTTTGGCAAAGTCTTTTAACTTTGATAACTTTACCTTCGTTATTGCTTTCCTTTCTTTAGTTACGAATTCGTCTTCACAAGTACTTACTCAGGGGTACTTGGTGATATTGCTATTCCTTTTCAATAGCGTTTTAGTGGTAAATGTTCCACGACTTTTGCTATGATCATATTCAGGCGTTGCCATATTAGAGACAACGTAATTCTTTATATCTGACTGAAAGGTATTTTTCAACTTACAGATAAGCAGCGTCAAGAACCGACGGGGGGGGGTAGGGAGGAAGGTGGCGAACGCATGTATTTGATTTCATTAATATATTAACTGGGTGCAACATTCTTTTGAGATGTAGTCGGTAATGGGAACTTTCGTTAGTTTTGGAGTAAATATATTCATATGCATATGCACTTACTGGAAGGTTGATGGTTTGGAGTGGAATTAATATAGGAAGTAGGACACCTATATTATTCCATCGAGACCATTCAGGTGCTCATAGGTACATTGACGAATTTCTGAACTCATTCGCTTCACCATACATGCAAGAAGTAAATAATACGACATTCCAGTTAGACAATGTCCAACCTTATGTTGTTATATGCATCGTAATGTAACAGGATGCTATATTACAATTCCTGTAAGAAGCCAACATCAATATTTTCAGCTTGGCTTGTGGGGTTGAGTCCTATCACCCATAGAACATGTTTGGGACATGATGTTCGAAGGGTTGTTATGATACTACGCAGTTCTTCAATGAACTTACAACAGGTAATTGATGCTTAACAAGTTACTTGAAATGATTTTCCATGGGAGTTCATAGAACATCTTATTAAAAGCACGCTCGTGCGAATAGCGAAATATATTCATTTAGGGCGAGCGGAAACTGACTGATGGGTATGAATTTTTCAGTTAAAATTTAGTCAATTATTATTCTCAATACAATAAATACAATATTATAAGTTTGGTTTAATAATATATACTATTATATTATTAGGTGATTGGTGTTTTTTGTCGCAAATTATTCCAAATTAACTAAACTAATATATCGTACATATATTTTAATAAAATACCAATACATTAATTAGAAAAAAAATCGTAATTGCTATTAGAAAACTTTTTTTGTTTAAGGCATCTTGACTTCATTAATGTAATGGCATATAATTTACATGGTGTCGATGATGGCAAAACAGGACAAAATGCACCCTTATATCCTTCCTCCACTGAGGTCACTCCATCTGAAAAAGCGCGTAATGTGGTATGTATTACATTTTTCTATTTGAACCACTTTCTGCTTATAATAAAATAGAGAAGGCATCTTGCTTTTTATTATTTAAGTCGAATTTAATATTGTTTTGTGATGTTCGAGATGGTAATTTCCATAGCTGGGGATAGCATGTAATCCAGAATTTACGAAATTGTTTTTTAACAAAGTAAAGAAAACGACAAATTACAAACAATAAACACTAAATTAAATCAAAAACAGTCTTTTACGTCACTTTTTGCATATTTACATTATGCAGTTTGAATGTGTTTTTCCATGGAAATTGGTCCTAAGAGAACAAAGATTTACTGCGGACTGTACATATGTGTATTATTTTTATGCCATCGTACTTTAAGTCTGGAAATCCTTTCATGCACTTCTTCACATTATGTTTTCTACTAATTCTAGTATTAGCACAACTTTCTGACATTATTTCGCTAAAGCAATATAACAAATACCACAACGGTTCTCGGATACTCCACTAAGAATTGACACCTCTAGTAATGAGAGACTTTGTCTGTGTATAAACAACACAAATTGCAGACCTGTTATATTCGACTTCATTCTTTTTGACATTTGAATTTAATATGAAATTTCAATTGACACATCGTTTATGTATGTTCCTATAATTAGTTTCTCATTGCTTTTGAGGACTGGAGTATTTTGCGTTGCTTATATTTCTTAGTTACCTTTCTATTCAACTCTATTCTTGTTTAGTATGATTAATGTTTTTTTTTGTCATTACGTTTTCTTGTAGGTTAAATTTTCATTACTACTGCATATTATTTTCTATTTAATCGTATTCTTGTATGTGACTGATTCCTTTTATGTTTCTATTACGAGGATAGTTTGACAAGTAATGAGAATGACACATAGGTGGCGCTCTAATTGGTAAAACAAATGCCCTCTAAATTAGGTTGGGTATCTATATGATTACATTCCGATATCTAGATAAATCGGTTGATTAGTTTATTTTTGACAGCTGATTGAAAAAGAAGCAACATGTCGTTTTGTTAAAATGGAAAAAGCAGAGTATCGTGCGGTGATTAAATACTTCGTAATTAAGGGTATAAAAGCTACCGAAATAAAAGATGAGTTACGGGAAACATTAGGTGAATCTGCTCCATCATCTGCCACAATAAGTAGATGGGTCAATGAATAAACGTGGTAGAACAAGCTGTGTTGATGAAGCGCGTTCTGGAGCACCCAAAATCGTGACTTCTAAGGAAATAATTATAAAAGTCCATAATATTATTATGCAATATCGACGACTCAAAGTGAGAGAGATAGCAGACATGGTAAACATTTCAACAGAACGCGTACACCACATTTTAACGAAAGAACTGGGCCTTTCCAAGCTTTCGGCAAGATGGGTGCCGCGATTGCTTACGACTGATCAAAAGTTCACTCGTTTGCGCATTTCCAATGAGTGTTTGGACCTGGCAAAAAAAAAGATTCTGTTTCACCAAGACAACGCTCCCTCGCATACCAGCACAGTTGCGATATCCAAAATCCACGAGTTGCATTTCCAATTAGTACCGCATGCACCTTATTCGCGGGATCTAGCCCCTTCCGACTTCCGCCTTTTTCCAAAATTGAAAACGGCACTAGGTGGAAAGAAATTTTCGTCTAACGACAAGCTTATCATCTTCGTAAATGAGTATTTTGCAAAACTTCCGGAATCGCATTTTAGAGATGGCATAAGGGCATTGGAGCACCGTTGGAATAAACGTATTGCTCTTTTAGGAGAATATATTGAAAAATAAAAATTATTTTGTATTTAAAAAATTCGTTTTTCTTTTCCATTCTCACTACTTGTCAAACTACCCTCATATAATACTAGTTCATTTTTAGTCGTGTCTCTTAATTTGTCTCTTTGATATATATTTTTACAAATTTCAGAATTTAACTTATTCATTCATTATTTTTTCCCACATTTTACTGAACATTCTAATACCGTATAGTTAATGCCCGAAATTTGTTTTCTTATATATTTTCTGGAGTGTCTTTGTTAATTTTTTTATTTTCATTTACGTTGTGCGCTCTAATATCAAGGAATATTGTTGCTTGATTATAAAGATAAAGGTGTTTCTATTTCCCCAGTTTCGAATGGTATTGAAATATATTCTAATTAAAGTGGGTGATTTAATAGGGAAATTAGTGATGCATGATGCAGATTTAGATATGCTATATTTACATTAAATGTAAAATTACAGACAACAATATAATAATAATTTATTAAATGATCAACAGATAAAATCCAGAAATAGAGAAGAAATAATATAGTTAATAGAATTGAAATAGTTAATATATAACTGAAATCTAAACATTAAATCAAATACCTTTACATAAGCATATTTATAAATATCAATAGCAAAGATAATAATTACTAAGAAGATGAAATTCGGTGCCGAATATGTATCATGTTGCGTCTTATTGTAGGGATGAATCAACTAATTCAATCTTGATATCAGATATGCTGCGAGAATGTCAATATTTAACAATAAATCCGGTGAATCAACTCTACCAGTTACAGCGCTAATAGTCTTTCCCCTTTCAGAGAGTAAGATGATGTTATGTCGCTCAAGCTGCTCGCTATAGTAAGTTTCACGCACAGGATATTATCCATTCCATTTAAAGGAAAAATATTTAAAAAATTTGCACTGGATTCGCTCTAAGGGGTTAGTCTTAACATCATAGAAGGGATACTAGCCTATGGATGCATATTCCAGCTTGGAAATGATGTGAGCAAAGTACAGAGTTTTAGTGGTATTAATATTGTCAAAA
This sequence comes from Dermolepida albohirtum, assembly GCA_031893035.1. NCBI lineage: Eukaryota > Metazoa > Arthropoda > Insecta > Coleoptera > Scarabaeidae > Dermolepida > Dermolepida albohirtum. The sequence continues at coordinate 874,954 of JAVIWB010000555.1, read as the reverse complement.
TACTAGCATGTACGAATTATAGTGCCAAGAAACTTGGAAGCCGCAGTCCTCATCAAAAAAGTAAATTTTTCGTCATAAGTTACATCCAAGTCTTTAATCGAGGACCTATGAGAAATTTTAAGATTTTAACAAATGTTAACAAATTTCGTTAACATTTGGTTGCAATAAGTTAACATCAGACAACGAGTAAATCCTGTAATAAATGTTAATGTCATCAGTGTAGGCCGATACAGGGCAATCGATGGACTTAACTAGGCCATTAATAAACATATTAAATAAAAGTAGTCCAAAGTTTGACCTCTGCAGTACCCCCGAAGTGGAACAGAAAAGCTGAGACTTAAAGCCATTATGGCTTATATAATCTATAAGATAAATAACACTGAAATGGTTTCACCAAGAATCTACTGATGTCAAAAAAACTTAATTTTGTCAGCAGAATTTGGCGAATAATCAAATCAAATGCACGGGGAAAGTCCGTGTAAATAACGTCCAATTGGCCATTAGCATCAAGACAATGGATTATTTCCTGAGATAACAGTGCTAAATTGGTCGTAGTCGACCTTTGCGACATAAATCCATACTGTGCGATAGGGAGATGTGGTCTAGTGCCATTTGAGACATATCAGTACGTGATTTCGCTGCACTTTTGCGGAAGTGGAGATAATGGCAACAAATCTATGATTGTGAATATCAGAATATCGAAACAATAGGGTATTTATGTATTAATATCTATCACAAAAAGAATTATTTGTTTACATAACTGTGGTATGTAAGGCTACACTCAACAGCGTTTGAAAATAAATGGTTGATCACCGACATTGACCTTGTCCAACCGTTAATCTCTCGACTCTTGTATGACACTAGATAATAACACACTCTAGTTTGGCATAGAAACGTACCGTGTTTATTTTTGCTTAGTAATTATTTATCACATTGTATATTGATTGTATTAATTGAATATTCTTATGCTTTTCTGTACGCCTTTCTCTGCAGTCTGGAGATTTTATCTTCTCTCTATGTAATTTGCTATGGTTATATAATGCTGACTTTACATCTTCCTATTTCCTTTTTGATAATCAAACATCTCCAGGTTATTGAGATGTTTATGCTTGCGTATTCGGATTAATATTATATTAATTATATATTAGTAATACAGGGTGTCTATAAAAGAACTCCGGGGTTTAAAAAATTAATATTTTTTAAACTATAAAAGATAGCAAAATTTGATCAATTCCTTTGAAACAAGCAGCTCAAAGAGTTTTACTCATACCAATTGGGAATGTTTCTCTCAACAGTTGGCAGCGCTGCGGAGCGTTGACCTTGAAATGACGTAGCGGCTGCGGCAGGCAGTCAGTGTCGTCTGGACTGCCGCGCTATGGCGACGCCTCAACAAAAGGCTCAATGTGTTATTTGGCTCATAGAAACTAATTCTGTTGTTACTGTACAAAGAAACTTTCGACGTAGCTATGGTGTTGACCCGCCTACAGACAAAACAATTCGTCAGTGGTTATGTGCGTTCAAGGAAACAGGAAGTGTTTTGAAGCAAAAGTCGCCGGGTAGGCCGCGTGTGTCTCAAGAGAATGTGGACAGAATCCGAGCTTCATGCACTCGAAGCCCTAAGAAATCGTTAACAAGACGCAGTCTGGACTTGGGGTTACCAAGATCAACAGTCCATAAGGCAATTCGTAAAAGACTTCGTTTAACTGCCTACAAGATACAACTTTTACACCATATCAAACCGGCAGACAAGGTTAAGAGATTCGAATTTTCTGTTTCCATGCTGGATAAAATTGATGAAGATAATGATTTTTTAAAAAGTGTGGTTTTTAGTGATGAAGCTACTTTTCATGTGAACGGAACTGTAAACAGGCATAATTGCAGAATTTGGGGTTCAGAGCCGCCCCATGAGTTTATTGAGTACGAACGTGACACGCCCAAAGTGAATGTTTGGTGTGCTCTTATGCGTGACAGTCATAGGTCCCTTCATTTTTGTCGAAAGGAATATCAATGGTGATGTCTATTGTGACATGTTAGAGGAGTATGTTTATCCTCAGTTGGATGACATTGAGGCGGAGAAAGGTTTAGTTTACTTCCAACAAGATGGGGCGCCGCCACACTTCAGTTTGCGTGTGCGTGAGTCACTGGACGCTCGTTTCGGCAACAGGTGGATTGGAAGGGAAGGACCTATTCCATGGCCACCAAGGAGCCCTGATATGACTCCGTTGGACTTTTTCTTCTGGGGGCATATCAAGAATCTTGTGTATGCGGAGAAAATTCGAAATGTTCGCCATCTCAGGGAACGAATAGAGAATTGCGTGGCGTCCGTTCCCCCAGACATGCTCGCCAGGACATGGGAAGAGGTAGAATACCGTTTCGACGTGTGCCGTGCCACTCACGGAGCTCACATTGAACTTCACTAAGTTGTTAAAAAATCTTGAAAATGTAAGCTTTCTAATCATGTATAAAACATGTATGTACGTTTTTTACTTTATTAAAATATTTTGTCTTAAAACCCCGGAGTTCTTTTATAGACACCCTGTATTAAATCAAACGGAATTATTTTGCCATTAACTAGGGGTTAATATTTCCAAAATTTTGAATGTAAATGTTTAATTTTTTTAATGGATATTTAACCCATTAATTTGAATACATGAAAGGATATATGTAAGAAAAAAATAGATACCTTTTTATACCTTTTTTCATACATTTATGTCTAGCCTAATCATGAAAGAGTAGTTATATAAATATATTGTTTAATTCTCAATACAATCACCTTCTATTACAAATAGAGGAGACAGCTTTAGGTTGGGTTGCGAGAAATTGTCCTCAAATGGAAACGCTGTCCACTTTGTTATAGAATCTTCTTATGGACGAAGTGATTGTGCCTTTTAACAGTCTGGTGTATAGAAATGACTTGATTATCGCATTTCGGGATAGTTAGGGCTCGTATGCAACAGGTTCTGAACATTACAGGAGCAAGCGTTGATATAAGCTTAAATATAAACCTGCGCAAAGTGAACATAGTCACTTTTGCGTGCAAGAGGAAACTAGAAGGATTGATACCTCTACGACTCCTTAATATTGAAAATCTTAGAGTAGAACACATCGGAGTAATTTTGGACTCTCTTTAAGATTAATTGTTTCTCATACACGTAATGCAATTATTACTCGAATAATAATTTGAACACTATATAATTGCTTCCTATGAACAATTTTTTTTCGTAGCCAGAGATATGTACCTTTTCTTTAGTTCTTCATGAACTTTTTATATAGACTCATAAGAGATAAATGTTTAAGATGTTGTAATATAATAGTAGAGGTAATCATCTAAATTTAATTCCTATAAGAACTTGGAGCATAAAGAAACATATTGAAAATCAAAAAACATCAAAATTATGATTTATAAACAGAAATTTTTATTGCTTTATATGCATTTTAATTTTCTTCAAGCTTTGCAAATTGAGCAGAATACACACATACAAAATAACTATGTAAACAAGTATTATTTTTTTAGGACAGATGCATTAAAGATTTGATCAAGAATGGGGCTGATCCAAGCAAACTTAATCTTGGTGTGGCTGCGTATGGTCGTTCTTTTACATTAAAAGATCCTAATAATTTTAAATTGGGGGCACCTATTTCGGGACTGGGTCTTCCTGGTCCGTATACGCGAGAGGCTGGTATTCTTCAATATAATGAAGTAAGTAAAATTTTATAACGCGTTAATAAAAATAGACGTAAATGAGGTATAAGATATAGTCGCTGATACACTAACTTCCATACATATAATAAAGCAAGCAACTCATGCAGCAGATGCACGTGGTGCAAGTTAAGCTTTATTTTTAATACATAAAGATGGATAATGCAAATGGAAAAGTCAGTCCTTTAGTTAATTTTTAAAGCACTATTTGAATAGTGAAAGCAACAGAGAGTAACCTAGATGCAGAAGACGGAAAAAGATACACATAAAGAATAACAGAATTATAACAAAACCAAGGAAAAATAAAAATAGTAATCAGAAAACAATTAAAAATACTCGAAAATGTCAAAATTAACTTTGATGTTAATTTAAGAATATTACAAGAAAACCAGAACGAAGTGAGTAGTAGAACGAAACGAAATTTAAGAGATATTAATGCTCTATAATTCATTTATTATCAAATAGAACAACTTAAAATTTTTATAAATATATTTAAAGAATTAATAGTACTACTTTTGCTTAAGCTGGAATATTACATTCTATTATATCAGGTTGTTACATATGAAATGTCCGATTTTGTAAGGAATAAAAAAAAGTCTAAATTTAAAAAAATATAAATATTTATTCTGCAAAATAGTCTCCATTTACATCAATAGTTTGTTGCCAACGGCCTGGAAGCTGAAAAATTCCCATTGAAAAGAAATCTAGGTTTTGATGGCTCACATATTGCTCAAACACTACTATTACAGACTCCCGGTCAGGGAAGTCCCTATTTTTTAAGTGATTGTCTAAACTTCGGAAAAAATGAAAATCAGTTGGCGAAAGGTCAGGTGAATAAGGTGGGTGAGGAAGAATTTCGTAACCAAATTCCGAAAGTTTTTGGATTGTCTGTCGTGCAACATGAGGTCTTGCATTATCATGAAGAAGTATGGGTCCATGTCTATTGACTAGTGAGGGCTGCAAGCGGCTCAATTTTCCATGCATAGTTTCCAATTCGGCACAATAGGACGCTGCCGTGATGGTTTCACCAGGTTGCAAAAATGAATAGTGAATAATACCCTTACTGGTCCACCATACAGTCACCATAATCTTTCGCGGGTAAAGTGATGCTCGTGCATGCTGTCTTGGTGCTTCACCTCAATCTAACCATTGTCCTGACCGTCTCCGGTTATCATAAAGTATCCACTTTTCGTCACACGTTACCACTCGATGAAGAAACGGTTCAACTTTATGTCGATTAGCCAAAGAGGTAGCCACCTCTAATCGACGGAGCTTATTGGCTTCCATTAATTGGTGCGGCACCCATCGATCGGGTTTCTTCACTTTGCCAATCGAAGAAAGGTGACGACTAATGGTGGCAATGGATACTTGAAATGTTTCTGCAAGGCTACGCACTGTTGTCGACGGATTACTTTCAACCTCTACACGCAGCTCGTCGTCATTAACGGTGCTACGCGCATATCCGCGAAGCTCATTTTCCAAATCAAAATTTCCCTCGCTGAATTTTTTAAATCATCGCCGTAATGTGCGTTCATTACACGTGGTTTCACCGAACGTGTGATTAAATCCCTTTTTAAATTGAAAGAGGTAAATTGTTCGAATATCTCCTGCCGACAGCATTTCCATAGGCCAGACAAGGACGGGTGTATTAATCTTTCCAAGAAATGGAACAGGTACACACTTCAAAATAAATATCCTTTTCTACAAATACAATAATAATTTTCACCAAAAACATACACGTCTTCACACAGGTGCGATTCAGTTCAGCCTGAAGGAAAAAACGGACATTACATTTGTAACAACCTGATAATATCTTCACGAAAACTTCTAAAAGGCATTAAAAATATACACTCAAGTACAAATAATTAATTTGCATTTAAGATATTTACAAATACTTTATATAAGATTGACTTACCAATTAAAATTGAAATGTACCAAACTAACGCACATTTTACATTTGTATGGTTATTACCTATAGTAAATAAAGAATCAAACCAGTATTACATGTTAAATGTTCTGCCCGTTTTTGTGAAAAATAATAAATTTAAACAAATATCACCTACATATGAATAAAAAAATTTATCAACAGATATTAAAACACACACTTTTATATGATTACATTTCAGAATTTAACCTTTGAAACAATTCATCTTTATCAGATATAAAAACGAACAATTTTATGTGGTCATATTTCGGAATTTTTCCTTTCAAACAATTCACAATGTGTCCATATTTTCCATATTTTGCAGATGGATAATAATTATACAAATTGTTTATATCAGTCATTTACTACTCAAGATCTTGAGATAAGAAATATCAAAAATCGTAAGTTAATTATTAGTTTGAAATAAAGCCATTTAATTCAAAGATGTAGTAACAAACGAATTGAAACAAAATTAGTGAAAGGAGTATATTTTATTAATAAAACAGGTAATTGTGAATTTAGATTACAAAATTAACTGTTTAAAAATTTCAAATCAACAATTAAACCACAGTTAAATTTTATGGAATATAATCAAAATCATAGACAAGTTAAAATAATAAATTTAATAGATTCAAACAAAAAGGAAATGTTTGATAAAATATCAATTTCACACAAGTCGTTTGTTAACCTTCGTAATTCATATTAATATTATTACTTGCAATTTTATTGTTGATGTTATATAAAATGATGAAGAACAAAATATGTATTAAGAAACAAATTAATGAGGTTCCCTGATGGTCGAAAGCGACCAATATATTAAAAAGGAAAAGAATACCATAATAAAAATAAATGAATGTATCATATGCAAAACTTCCAGAAAGGCAATAAGAAAATTTAAATAACCATAACTGTTATTTTGTGCTGTAGATATGTGAAGGTTGGAAGACCGGTAAGTGGAAAGTAGTATGGGATGAAGAACAAAAGGTACCTTTTGCATACAGTGGAAATCAATGGGTCGGTTATGATGATGCAAGATCTGCCGAAATAAAGGTAATATTAAATCAAACGAAATTATTATGCCATTAACTACGAGTTAATAGTTTCCAAATTTTGAATGTAAATGTTTAATTGTTTTAGTGGATATTTAATCCATTGATTTGAATACATGAGAGGATATATGTAGGAAAAAAGAGGATGCCTTTTTATACTTTTTTTCGTACATTTATGTCTAGCCTAATCACGAAAGAATAGTGATATAAATATAATCCAGTTTCGGTGCAGTAGTTCAGTCCTGAAGATGTCCCATACAAATGGGTACGAAAGGTCGGCAGATATACAACAAGTAACGCGGTTCCAGCCCGGAAACCCAGAAGCAGATAGCATGGACCACGACCGCGGAAGTCTACGTACCAGATACAAATATATTTTTTAATTTTTCAATATAATCACCTTCTATCACAAATAGAGGAGACTGCTTCAAGTTGGGTGCGGGAAATTGTTCTCAAATGGAAACGCTGTCCACTTTGTTGTATAATCTTCTTATGGACGAAGTGATTGTGGCCTTTAACAGTTTGGTGTATATAAATGGCTTGATTATCGTAATTCAGGAAAGTTACAGCTCGCATGCAACGGGTTCTGAACACTACAGGAGCAAGCGTTGATATGGGCTTAAATATAAACTTATGCAAAATAAACATAGTCACTTTTACGTGCAAGAGGAAACTAGAAGGATTGGGACCTCTAAGGTTCAGTAATGTTGAAAATCTTAGAGTGGAGTACATCGGAGTAATTTTGGACTCTAGACTTACCTGAAATCAACGTGTTGATATGTTAGATTAACACTGAAGGCATAGATTATTCTTATGGTATTGGTATACATTTGGGGAAGCATGAGTGTTAACCACAATGTTCGTGAAAAAATTATCCTCATACAGAGTTACCTAACATTTTTTATAGAGTGCATTTTTGTGCTGTTTAATTGTTTTTTGTTGAGCGTTAATTTTTTTAAGTAAATTATGCAATTTTTCTTGTGAATCCTTATGAAGTTCGCCTTCTTGCAAAAAGAACTGTTCTTATACTCGTACATCGTGAACTAAATCTTTGTTTGGTTAGTTTTCTCTTAGATAAAAATTGTAAAGCAATGTATAGTAGTTCTTCTATATTCAAAATGGATTATAATTACAGAACTTTTTAGAATGTTATGGAAGGTCTGTTTTTGTATTCAGATTCTTGAATTTAGTTTTCTTTCCAAAATGTGAACTTTTATCATTTTCTTTTACTTGTAAAATTAATGCAAATTTTATTTTACCTTTTATAGTGTCTTTCTTGAGCTATTAAATTGTTTTAGAAATATTAAGAGAGGCATATAAGAACTTGAATTTGATGGAGCCTGTGGTTGATTGACTTGATCAATAAGGTTGATATATAACCCCTTTCCACATTAACTTTTGTAAATTCTGTATACATCTTGGTTTTGAGCGGTGTGGATCGCGTACGGAGTTTGATTTTCGTACAATTGTTTTTCGCAGTGTTTTACCAGGTGCGACACTTTGAAATTATCTGCTGATGATGACAACTTGGTTGTCGAAATGCGTATACAGAATTTACAAAAGTTAATGTGGAAAGGGGTTATATATCAACCTTATTGATCAAGCATATAAGAACGTTTATTTATTTTCAATGTATTACTTAAAAGTTAATAGATTTACTTTAATCTAATACATTTTTTCTTAAAATTTTTGTATATATTGGGTCGGCAATCAAGTATTTTCGGTTTTTACTGATAGAGAGCGTTGCTTTATTTTTTGTATAACGTATGTTAGTGCTATACTTTACCGTTTGTCGCGTGATACTAGTCACATTGACGTAACTTCGGAAGCAAGTAGTGCGTGATCTTTATTAAAGCTATTAGTTGTGGGTTAATTTTGAATGGAGTGCAGAAACGAACATTTTCGACATATTTTACTATTTTATTTCCGTAAAGGAAAGAAAGCTGCTGTGGCTCACAAAAAGATATGTGATGTTTATGGCGCTAATTGCTTAACAGAACGCACGTGTCAGAATTGGTATAAAAAATTCCGTTCTGGAGATTTTTCCCTCATAGATGAGCAACGTTCTGGTCGGCCTACTGAAGTTGATGATGACCAAATCAAAGTCATAATTGAAGAGGATCGTCATATAACTGTTCGAGAGGTTGCGGAGAGGCTACATGTATCTCACGCAACAATTGAAAAACATTTAAAATGTGTTGGGCTAGTTAAGAAGCTTGATATTTGGGTACCTCACGAATTGAAAGAAAATTATTTAACACAAAGAATCAACTTTTGCGATATGCTCCTTAGACGAAATTAAACCGACCATTTCTTAAAAAGAATCATCACTGGTGATGAAAAATGGGTCCTGTACAGTAGCAAACACGATAAACCAGCAAACTACATCGAAAGCTGAATTGCATGCAAAAAAGATCATGCTGTCAGTTTAGTGGGATTACAAAGGTGTTGTGTTTTTTGAGCTGCTTCCAAGGAACCAAACGATCAATTCTGATGTTTACTATCAACAATTAATAAAACTGGATGAAGCAATCAAAGAAAAACGGCCAGAATTGTCAAATCGGAAAGGTGTAGTTTTCTACCAAGATAATGCAAGGCCTCACACATTTTTGGCAATTCGTGGAAAACTATTTGAGCTTGGCTGTGAAGTGATGCCACATCCCCCATACAGCCCTGATCTAGCACCATCTGATTACCATTTATTTCGAAGTTTGCAGAATTCTTTGAATGGTAAAACTTTCACAAATGACGATGACCTTCACTCGCACCTGGTTCACTTTTTTGCTGATAAGGACCAGAAATTTTATGAGAAAGATGGCAAAAGGTCATTGAGCAAAGTGGAAAATATATAATTGATTAAAAACTATTCTTTGTTTAAAAAAAAGTATTTTATTTTATACTACAAAACCGAAAGTATTTAGTTGCCAACCCAATATAAAGTGCGAATTAGCAAGAAAATATTTCTAATAAATAATAATTGAGTAAAAAATCTAAATACCATAATTATGGTAGCGAATTCGCTTTATTAGTAATGTAAGAAACAATTTTTTTTCAAAAATTTTATATTTTCAGGCGGATTATGCTAAATCGATGGATTTAGGAGGAGTAGTCATCTGGAATATAAATGCAGATGATTTCAAAGGAAGTTGCGGTCAAGCTTACCCCATTTTAAAAGCAATAAATCGTAGTTTAGAGGTGAACTAAACTTTATACCGAGATTAATGATTTATTTATTAACTAAAATTTTAGTCAAAAACCGATATTTCACTTAAGTCATACCCTGTCAGTGAGCAGGAATTTGAGTGTACCCACGAAGGTTACTTCAGAGATCCTTTCGATTGTTGTAAATTTTATTACTGCTATCCCACTGGAAAGGATTACTTCCGGTCAGAATTACGATGTCCAGGTGGCTTGTATTTTGATAAGAAGACTTATGCTTGCCGAAATTCCTCTGAGGTTTCATGTTGAATGATTTAACAACCAGGAGAAGTTATAAAATTTGTTGAAATAAAATTGTTCTCAATTTGATTTTGATAATTCATTTCACCCTGTGTCTATTGTTCCTTTTTAATGTGTTTAGGCAAACCGCGTTTTATAATGAACATTAACAATATAGCAGAAGCAAGTTTTGAGGTCAGAATGATTAGAATGAGATATGATGATGCGGCGATAAGAAATTGTAAGAACTAAATGCAAACATTAATATAAATCTTGCTTCGATATACTCTGTAAGCTCTGAGATTGACTTACACTCGTGCTTATTGAAGAAGATAAATAAATTTGAAGAATAAAGCCCACGTTGCGTATTCTCATACAGCATAACATTTTTAAAATTGGATATTCTTTATGAATTATTTTATAAACTTTTTAAGAGCTGAACTCTGGTCTTCTTGAATTAACTAGTTTTAGCTTCCAGTTAAGCACAGCATACAAAAAAATAAAGCACGATAACGACATATGAATGATGATTTATTAAATTTAGGATTAATTAACTACATCTATGAAAAGAAAATGTTAATCATTAATGTATTTAAAACATTTGGAACATAGGACCATAAATGGGTTATTATATAATCTTTAAAAACATTTAAACATTTTTAATAAAGTGTAAACAGTAGCATTGGCGTTTTATTTATTTAAGAACTTCAGATTCAAAATTGTCTTTAATAACCCTTAAAAAGATTTAGATTCACTTTGCGTCTATAATGAAAACCTTAGTTTTCGAAAATTTACTAAATTAAAACATGGATTATAAAATTTATTATTCAAAGTATGCAAAGTATTTGTAATGTATGGAATGTAAAATTAAACTAAATATACATGTTTATTTATTATGATCATGGCCATCGTCCACCTACATACTTACATACATGAGTTGTGATTCCACATATTTTATAGCAACACATAAAATTAATTTTGAAAACAACGATTATGTATAATCCTAAATAAAGTAAGTCTTGATTTATTATTTGTGTTTTTAAAATAAAATAACCAATAACATTCAATACATAAGTTATTTCGTACATACTTGGCTAATAACCGCTTAATAGGGCACGTTCACAACTTGATGTTTAAATTAAAATTCTAAATAAAATTTAAGTCAACGCAATATTCTACGAAGCTAAAACATCACAAACTGTAGGGCTGTTTTTGACTTAGTTAGTTTGCTGGTCTGATTCATATGTCTTTAATCAAAATTATTGAACTTACTTCTGTAATTTGCAAGAAATCAGTTCAAAATTTTAAATTCAAATTACATCAAATTAATTACATACATTTTTACGAGAACAACTATTTACAATTTTTAGTATCGTATCGTATTTATTCGGAGCTATTTGCATGCAATCAACAGTGCTATAAAGTCTAAACATGTATGTTGTACGCAACCGACACATTATTTACGTCATCAGTCCAATATTGTTGTTTCGTTTTTTAGAATGTCTCAAGTTGATCTTTTAATCCTTTCTAATTTATTTTACCTCATTTAGAAATAAATTTTACATAAAATTTTTACTTTTTAGTATTTTAAAATAAAATTCATAATTTGTTTATATCATCTATCGGACATTTTTCTTGCTATATTTGGTGTAATATTTCTAATGAAATATCTAACTATTCCTATAATATGTTAGGATTTACATCATTTCTTTAACCTCTATTATTATTGACATTTTGTTTATAGACAGATTAACTATTTACAAAATCACATTATTATACATACATATAGAGATTGAATATTAATTATTGTACATTATATAAGTACACCTTGTTCTTTTATTGTTTTGTCAATTTTGTATATACCTTTCATAATGTTATGATGTTGGGTATATATTTATTTTATAAACTGTTGAAACACTCAAATTCGTTCGATCAGATTAGAACTGTTGTAATATTGTTAAAATGCATTGATACTCGTATATACATTTTTAGTATTTCGGGAGATTATCTACAAATTTTAAGAATTATTCTCAAAGAAAGTTTTTGGTAAATGTTTTACTTTTTATCGAGATTGTGGAATACATATTTCACACAATAAAGGAAATCTTGCAGTTTTTGAAATACGTGAAATATCTCATTGCACTGGTCGAATTCAAAGTAAAATAATTGATACGTAAAAACTTACTTATCCTTCCTAAAATCAAATTAAACTTATAATACAGGGTGGGGTAAAAAGCATCAATTTTCTTTCGCTATAATTTTCAATAATTTTTGTTTTAAGTGAAACCTTAATTGGTTTTCAAGTGATTATGTTTATTCGCACTTACAAATTTTATTTCAATTAATTGTAGAATATTATGTCTAACAAATATATATTAATTTTACTGTGTAACTAAATTTACGAATACATAAATTCCTTCTATTAAGTTGAGGGCCCAGATAATTCTACTTCGGACCTATATATATATTCTAGAATTAGATATGCGCTGTCCACAAGTGGAAAGAGTGCAGTTAGGTTAAAGCGCGCGAGAAAGAGGATCGCACTGGCAGTTTCTTTTCTCCCACTTTTGTATTGCAAACAACTTCCCCTACTGCGTGTTACGCGTGAGAATGTCTCTTCTTCACCAGCGACATGATGTGTGTAGGTCGGGGCTGTAAATCATTATGCATTGACAATACATACCTACATTTTTGAATTGTATAAATTATTTGAGGCATTTTATTTGAATCTTTTAATAAAATGCAACATGGCTATTTTCTTGTGTTTTGCCGTTTGTATATATATATATATATATATATATATATATATATATATATATAAATAGAAAATTCTAAAAATTAAAAAGATTTTCAAACAATGAAAAAATTAAAAGAAACTTTTATAAATCCTAGTGTAGAATACGACGAACTGTTAGAGGTTTTACGTCAACTACTTCAGATATTTGTTTACCGCGAGGTATTAGTGGGATGCTGAGAGATCAGCGCGCTTTAAATCTTTACTTGTGGAAATATCTAATTCTAGAATGAACAAGTCTGTATATATATATATATATATATATATATATATATATATATATATAAGGAAAAGATTGTACGAACGTCTTTATCCCAGGTATTAGATCTTCAGTAAATCTTTATGAAACTGGTCAAATGTCTACGTTACCCCTCAGTGTGTTGATTAAGCTGTCTTTTCAATTTGTTGAGCGTGGAATTTCACATACATCTTCACTCCATCTGTATGTTTAATTAATATTAAAATGGGGTAAACTTAAAAAACCCTCCAGTTAATGTTGTGGGTACGAATATTAACATTTAATGATGTTCCTTCAATAAGCCACCAATATAAATTCAATTTTGAATTTTCGTACACTACGTGCAATTTAGTTATTTTTATCAACCGGGTCGACTCTCCTTTCTATAAGGTTGATAAAATTACATAACCTGCTTATCCAAATCCAACTATGGTTGATAGGAAAGTAATTAACTCTTCCCACATAATAAGCCTGATTACTTAATGCAAAATTGAATCACTAAAATGGCGTAAGAGCAGAAATTTGTATTCGCTTTGAAATCTGATGTATAACAGAGAGATACGAGTGCGCCATTCTCTTTTTATAATGACAGGCATAAACAAAAAAGTGAATGCTAAGATTGCGGCCAGATAATTACAAACAAATTTTCATCAATACACAGACAATAGTCACAGGATTTGGTTAATTAAATGCTGTATTACCTTCTTCTTTGTTGGGTAATAAATATGTTAAAAGTTAAGGGGTTAAATATCCCCTTAATTAATACAACTAAATAATAATTGAGATATTGTTTAGTAGAGAATATATTTATATTTATTTGCACGTGATGATTCGTAAATTTATTACGAGCGAATGTCCGACTAGCTGAAGCGCTGTAATAGTTGAGAATTAGTAATTGTGTACAATGAGCATCAAAAGTCCAGGACGTGCGCCAAGCTGAAAGAAAGATATTAGTGGAAATAAAACAATAGGATTGCCCTTAAAATTTTATTGACTAATTTAATTTAATTCTTTAAACTTGAGTATATTAAACAAAGATAATTAATAAGATCGAGAGCAACAAATAAAACAAGATAAACGTAATGGCAAAGCTGTAATAAAGGTAAATCTAAAGATATTAAGCTGTTTAATAAAATATAAAAAAGGGTTAGATTAAAATATGTATCGGACGATATGTAAATTACTTACGGTTGGTGTATGTATATCCTGGGCCAGAATGTTATGTATATTTTGTGGTTGCAAAATAAACACGTGGACCCTAGTTGCGTAGGAAAACTTAACTTTCACAAACACGTCGAAGGGATGCGCGTGGACTTGGCGATGGCCGGAGAAGAAGTCTTTGTGTCTTACACGCGGGGGCTTTTTAAGAAACCAACCTGTAGGCTGATGGGTAGGGTACTGGTCATGTTTGAATTCACCAATAGGGAAAGAGAATAAGCACACTAGCAATCGGCGTAAATTAAAATTGTGATATTAATTTCAATATAGGTACCTAGCAGATAGATATCTAGACAGAATAATAGACATGTGTGAAAAATAGAAGCATTCGAATCTGTAATTGCAGTTAGAAATCAATACAATAGACATAATATTAACTGTTAGTCAATGGAAAATTACTATTCCAAGAAAAGGTTCTAGGTATTCGGCCGTCTGTATAAAGGACAAACAATGACAAGATAATAAGTAATAAATAATAATTTAATAATTCGAAATCGAATTATTTTTAAATTGGAATAAATTAATTTAAAAAACATGATATAGAAAATTATTATATATGCGGAGCTGATACTTAAGATTGAAATTAAAAATTTCAACGGAATCTAGAAATATTAGAGGACGTTAAGAGTACCAAGGACAGTAAAAATATATCTATTCCAATATCATGTATAGGTAGAATTTTATGTTTGTAACAAAGCATTTTAGTAATACGTCGCTTTTAAAATTTAGTTTGAGTTTCGTTGTTAGTAAATTGGAATACACTTCTCCTATTAAGGTTTTATCGGATAAGGTGGATGATATATGTGTCAACGAAACTGTGCTATTGGACAAATATGATATAGATTCTCTTACCTGCTAGAGATTCATGGAATTTTATTAGGAAGATCATGAATGAAATAATTGATAGCCTTGCATTTTAGAAGTCTACGTTCTTGGAGTTTTTGCCATTACGAGTCACTTAATAATATAATAAGATATAGTTTTGGTATGTTTGTATATGATTATATTATATTTTTTTTTGGATGCGGCTGTGGTGTAGAGAACTAAACAATAAGACATATAGCGCAAGAATGTGGTCATTGAGAATTCCCTGGCACGCGAGAAGACTTCCTAACAGCCACACTCGAAGCCGTCTGGTGGCTTCAAATCTTGATTTGAGGTTGTGATTTCTATTAGTCTAGATTTGTACAATGTCAGTTTTCATTGAAACTTAGTTTCAGTGCAGTAGGAAACCCAGAAGCAGATAGCATCTTAATATGTACTTTTCCATAAGCGAAATAATAATAAATAATTTTTTTTTGAATGTGAAATTAATTACTGTACAATCGGTAATAGAGTGCCTTATTAAGACCAATTATAGGTTATTTAAAAATTTTTGTTTTTGTCCTTATTAATATATTAAGCAATGTCTAATATTACTGTAAACATGAATAAAGTCGTATTTATAACCTAATTTAAAAGTAAAAAAAGTAAATGAAAATGAAATGAAAATAATAAAATTATGATAGGTCGCATGATTTTTACAGATGGATGGTGTATTTAATATTTGTTATTTAGTTACTGAACGAGAATTTTAAATTTAACTGTAAACAATACCTACATTATTAAATATACCAAAGTATTTAAAATATAATAAAAAATCCAGTCGAAGCTATTTCGAAGGCTGTTACTGGAACGCATCTCGTTACTTTACAGGGTTATTGTACATATACACATATACTCGTATTAAATTTTCTAACAACAGTCTTAAAACTTTACATTTTCTCTCAGAAATTCTTTACCACGTACTAATATTGAATTAGCAGCATTTATGGGCTTTTTAGAAATAGCATATAACTGGAACTAGAACTGTTTTCAAATAATGTGTTGGTTCCGTAAAATATGATGTTTATAATGAATTTAATGGACCATTAAGTTCACATTGCAAGCATTACATTTTATACGATATATTGAATCAGGATACCAGATGTATATATACTATATATATATATATATATATATATATATGTTATAATTTTTTAAAGATAAAGAAAATAGAAAAATTGAAAAAAATGTATTAAATTTTTAAATACGTATATATATATATATATATATATATATATATATATATATATATATATACGTATTTAAAAATTTAATACATTTTTTTCAATTTTTCTATTTTCTTTATCTTTAAAAAATTATAACATATGCCGTTTGCAATCCCATTCTGTGTAAACCATGAAGTTCACCTTGCAAGTATCAGATTTTACGGAACACGGGTTACGTTTTCGTTAACATAACATTCTCGTTCACATATGTACAGTTAGTATACACTCGAGTGAACTAATACGAAATTGTTCAATATAGCAATAAATATATTAAAACGTCTGCCGGCAAAACCGATCATCTCTAATAATAAATAAATAATAAAGTACTATAGCAACATTACTTTATTGTAATTGCTCAGATGTGTGGATAGACTCTACGGCTTTAACTGAGAAAGTCACCTTAACAAGAATAGACGGATCCAATTATATTATCTTCGCCTATCCTTATAATACCCGAAGGTGTAAGGTTACTATTTTGCAACTTTATATATGTTTACGTAATTTTACTACTATTGAGTGAATGTTAAAGGGGTTGATTTGGCGTCCTTTGGAATCAACCAGGCTCGGCATCCAGTCAACACAACAGTCAGATAAATAAAACAAGAAATTATCCTTACTAACTATGGTTTTTTAGATAAATCAAGACTGAATATATGTATATCCATAAATAACGTATACGAATTATCTAAATGTATCTGAATGTTTAATAGCTTACTAACAGGTAACATTATTTGAATTATATACAGAAATGATATTAAATAGTGGATAATAACGCTTTAAAACGATTTATACTTAACTTCATTTAAATTTGAAAACCTCAGTTTTTGAAAAACTTTAAATCAAATATTCTTAGATTGTACCATAAGTGTATAGTTTAAAGAATAGCAAAGAAAAGCTTAAATGAGGAAATATACATGTATTCGCTTATCACCTTTATGGATATCTCCGGTCTAATCTGATTACTCGTGATTCCGTGTATTTTAAATAATACACAAAAGTAAAAGCTTTAAATTGCAGTAATTATAATCCAAAGAAAAAAAATATTTCCGATCTGTCTTTCAATACATCTATTTATTTAGTATATACATGATGCTCACCCATCTAATCGAGCACGTCCATAACTTAATGTTTAACAAAATCAAATAAATGGATATAAATTGGTTAAATCTCGACAAGATAACTACTTTAAATAAATTCAATATTTTTAAGAGAAATGAATCTAATAAAGATATTTTAAAACCACTATTCAAGCAGAGGGTCTCTAATATGTCATCACAATACGGTTAAATGCTCTTAACAAAATTTTACGCTCAAATATTTATACATCGTCAAGCTTTGAAAGTCAAGTGAGTTCTTTTTTCGAAAAGCACATCAATAATGTTGTTGATTGATTGTTCCTTCCCCTGGCATACAACGCAGCGGAACTTTCTGGCGCTGATTGTACACAATTACGCCGAGAGGATCCAAGATCCTCTTAAAAAAATCAATATTTGGGAGATGTTATCACTCCGATGTTTCACTGATCCTTTTACAAACGTCTAATTTTAATTTTTAAATTCATTATATATTAAATTTGTTCAAATCTAATTTATACATCGAATTTCCATTTTTAGGACATTTTTCTCATTGTGTTCATATATATATATGTTTTAAAATATTGTTTGACGATTCCTGAAATCTTTCCTATCTTACGATCGTTAACATCGATATTTTGACGTAACCTTGATCTTGGTTGCCTTTATAAACAACTCGTCACTCGCGAAATTACATGGAAATTTCATATTAATGAATTTGGTTCCAATTAGCTTTGTAGCGTACCATGCTGTTATTCTAAGTATTGTTTTATACGCCATTTTGTCTGGACTGTATGTAATTTTATACAATGTTGTTTTTAGATATATCAACATTTATAACCTATACTAAAATACACTCGAATTGGTTCTACTGGTTTAAAATTCCACAAACTTAATCATTTACATTCGTTCTTACTATATATATATATAGTAACGACTGTATAATCGACCGTACTCTTAATATCTTAAACGCAACTCTTATCAGGTGTATGGATCTGTTGAACAAAGACTCAAACAATTTTAGTTTTCAATATTTTATATTTCGCTGCCAAAACCTTTGCAGCTTCTTCGGGAGTCTGAAACTAAAAGGAGTCATACACTGGCTGATTCAAAATAATTGTATAAAAACTCTCAATTTTAATTTGAAAATTCATTACTCTATATACGATGGTCAGAAATTAGCTGACACTCCTCATCAGGTAGGACAATGCTATGATTAATTCTGAGTCGACTATCCTAATACAGAAATATGGTATTTCCAATTTTTTTAAATTTTCTTTGGAAAACCATGTTCTTTTCTATAGAATAAAATTAAGCAACACTGGTTGATGTAATTAATAGTTTATTACCAATATTTAGTCTTATTAAACATTTCTTTAACTGCCTACATATGGCAACCTTGATCCGGAATAATCCAAAAATAATTTATTATTGTTGTAAAACACTGTTCTTTGACAGATATTTGCGAAATTAATTAACCAAAAGATCGTTATAGAGCTCACAGTAATCTGCTGGTAAATTACATTTAGGTAAAGGAACGAATTTTGAAGTATTTCATTGTTCGAAGAGAGCGTACATTCAATTTACGAGTTCGTATGTGCTGATTCAATCGGTTAAAATTAGGACGGGCAGTATATTTTAATAAATTGAATAATCAAGCCGTCCAAACTGACACGTTTTCTTTAATTCCATTAATCACTTTAGTTAATTCATCATCATTAGTGATAAGAATTTTGAAATACAATATACTATATTATGAATATTATTGTTGAAATACAATAGATTTTACATTAGATTAATAATGTTAGTTGAAACTAAAGTTAAGTTTGTTATTATTACTAAATAGTTTATTGTAAATATCACTAATGGAGGGAATATAAGTCATTTATGCCTTGATAGTTAACTATTCTTTTCAAAAATTGCAATTTAACACTTAGCGGACACTGTTGAGAATTGTTAGTGGCATTTTTAGTTTGGGTGAAGACAAACTCCTAAAACGTTTTTCGTACATATTTTAAGCTAAATTCAATGTTTAAAACATTTAAGAGTGAGAAACATTGCCCATCTATAGTTGCAACAGATTTTGTGACCACAAGTTGAACAAATATATCTACTAATTTGTAGAAACGATAAAGAACGCTATTTATGTCTAACCATTGAAACCACAGACGTATAACATGCAATGTAATAATAATTGCTATGAAAGATGTCCCTTAAATAATTTAAAAAACGAACTGTAATTACCATTTGGAGTGTCTACGGAGTGTCCGCATTAAACCACAGTATTGTCAAGTCCATGTTCATCGTTAATATTCATAGAAATGTGAGGGATGCTCAGTGTTGCTTTATCGCAGTTTCATGTAATCTATGGCAGTGATAGAATATATGATCATTGAAGTATAAGTTCTAGAAGTTTAATTTATTTATTATTAATTGGGGATGAGGTCGTCTATCCATTGAAGATGACCTAATGTGTTTGGAGACCAAGCAGAAGTTATTCTAGTTGAATACATGCCCATGGGACTGCAATAACAGCATTTAACAGCGATAATACGTTAACGAAATTGCGTATAGCTATTGACCAAAGCCGTTCAGGTTTTTTTTAGAAAGAAGACTTTCTTCTTCATAACAATATGTCACTTCACAAACTAGTGAAAGTTCAACCGAGTGAGTGTAATTCTCTTGAGTTGAATCATCCCACATTGTTAGGATAGGGCTCCGTCCGAGAGTTTCTTTTGTTAAGAAATGCGAAGAAAGCACCTCAAAAGACCGCATTTTGTAGATAATTATCAATTGAAAGAAGAGATTTATGCTTATTTTGAAGACCAAGAGAAATTTTTTTTTGAACGGGTGAAGTAGGCGCAATGAAGTTATCGGAGATTATATTGAAAAATAACATTGTCAAAGATTAGTCTTTTGTTTCATTGTTATGTAGAAAAGTTTTTTAGTTCCCTTTATACATACTTATGACGACACGTTAAAGTCGGTGCACGCAGTGTAGTATGAAATTCCTCGGTGCTTTAACAAGCATGTGTTAAAACCCTGTTCCTCATCACAGAGTAGTATGCCGAAAGTAGAGGATCTTCGTTAATTGAGCTTGGAAATAAGCATAGTGCAAATATGTAAGGTTGTCGATGATTTGGAAATCAAATACTTAACATACCGTGCATTCATTTTACCTCGCTACGAAAACTGTACCACATTATATTCTGGTCTAGCTGCCGAATACCGATCAGAATGTAAAGTGGTGGGGCGCGAGTCATTTAAATCACGACTATAACTGACTACTGATCGTACTAGCTGCAGCCCCACCACTAATTTGACTATAGGCGTATCGATATCGTATTAACGGTCATTTGTGGTTTGCACTTGGGAGAGTGCGTTTCGGTAAGACCTTTAAATTTAAATATTTTTTTAATTATATTACTTTGATAATGTATACATTGGAAGAAAAAATTCAAATGATAACATGGGCTTTGAAAGGTAATTCTTTACGGCATATCCAGCGCCTTTTCTCTGAGAAGTATGTAGATCGTCCCTTTTCTGCATTAACAACAAAATCATTAGTAGTTAAAAAGTTTAAATCAGAAGGTTGCATTTTGGGATGTAAATGTCATAAAATACGGAGAATAAATAACGATAAAGAAATGTAGGAAGTCATGGTGTGCGTAATGGTCGAAGAAAATTCCAATATTACTATATCTAAAATATCAGAAGAGATAGGTATTAGCGTGGGTAAAGTTCATAAGATATTAAAGAAAAATAAATACACATCCTATAAATACCAAACTCATCAGAAAATTTTTCATGCTGATCAACACCGCAGAATGGAATTTTGTGAAATTGTAATAGAACGTGTAAATGCGAATGAACACTGTATTGAGACTATCGTGTTTACCGATGAATCCACGTTTCCGTTGCACGGTAAACACAATCCATCGAATCTTCGATATTGGTCTATTGAAAACGAGTATCGACAATTGAATACGGGGACACAGTATCCTGAAAAATTGAATGTTTGGGCTGGTACTTATGGGAATAACATTATTGGTCCATTCTTTATCGAAGGAAATTTAAATGGGGAAATATATTTGAATCTTCTTCGAAACGACATTATCCCTGCTTTGAGAACTATTAATCCCCATTTAGAGAACGTATGGTTTCAGCACGATGGTTGTCCGGCCCATGAAACTAGAATTGTGAATGAATATTTAAATAATATATTTCCCCCAAAGAGTTATATCTAATAGTGGTACAAGTCGCTGGCCACCAAGGTCACCAGACTTAGCTCCTAATGACTCTTTTTATGGGGTTACATAAAATCAAAGTTATATGGGCATCAAGACGAAAGGGCTAATAATTTGGAAGAATTACGGGTTAATATCGAACACCAATTCCAAATTATTAATCCTCTTGTACTGGCCAATGTTGGAAATGAATTTTATAATAGATTGGGGTACTATTTAGCTCAAGCAGGAGGGACATTTGAGAATTTAATTAATTGAATTTTCTGTATTTAAAAAGTATTTTATAAGTTTTGGCAAGTTATATTTATTTTCTGTTTAAAGAGTATTTTTTAAGTTCCGAGAAGTTATTTTATTTTTTAGCTTCTTGAAGAGTTTTTTTTATATTTTTAAACGTTTTATTAGAAAACGTCTTTTAGTTCAATGCGAAACTTATTGTAAAAATACCTAATTGTACAGTTAAAAGTAATTATAATTTATTAATTTTTGGACGTAAACAATTTGGACAGTCAGTGATAGACCTTCTGTCAAGTACCATGAACAACTACTTAATCTGTAATCTGTAGTCAGTCGTTGTTGTGATTTGACTGACTCGAGCCCCACCACTTTACATTCTGATCGGCATTCGGTATCTAGACTCGAATATAATATGATAAGGTGTTTGTAGTATTTTAATATGAAAGCACGGTATGCGTTTATAAAAGAGTATTTTGACATTATGTGAAATTGGTTCTCCTTTTAAATAAGTAAAATGGACTGAATTTGTTTTTTTTATATTTAACATTTTCAATAAACTATTGAGACTAACAGTGAAAATTAATTCGTTGATAACTAAATCTCGATTGTAATGATAGATGTCAACAAAAGCTTGCCGTGTAAATATTGGCAATTCATTTACATAAATTATAAATAAAGGAGGACCCAACATTCAACCCTGTGGTAATCCGTTGATTATTGTTAGCTGGTCGAAGAGCGCTTCATTATTGATATCAATTCATTGTTTCTTGTTCTGCTTGAAAGATTTTATCAATTATAATCTAGTATCTTAAATATCAATTCGATCCAGCCTTTTATAGATGTTGTAGTCAAAAACTTTTGCTGAATCAATAAATATTCCAATTCTACTCCATTTGCAGCTCCAATGGCTTAAAATAAAACTCCATACATGGCTCTAGTTGTTGATTTATTAGAAATGCAGTTTTCTTGATTTTACTGAAAAATATAGTATTTACTCATCATGGAATATATGTTTATGTATCTTCAAATATAATTTCTTTTAATTTATAATTTCAAACTTCGGTTTTACATCTTTTTTATGTTTTTACTTCTTTTTTTGCACATATATTATATTTATTCCTCTAAATGTTCACAAATTAGGTCCTTTTAATTAGTTTGCTATATTCAACGTTCCATTATTTTAGATAGGAAAGTAAAATTTGTGATTTTTAAGATTCCAACAAATTTGTCATAAAGCTAATACTTTTAATATTTTTGCAGGTATATAGAGCTTGTATTTTTTAATATATGAGCATAAATTCTATAAAATCGTGTATTTCTAATAATAGAAAAAACAATTAATTCGTAATTTGTGTGTTGTTCACTCTACATAGTGAACAAAAATTTATATATTTTTTCATTAAACTACATCAGAAAATTATAACAAAAATTAATTTGTTTTCCATGGCAATATACCCAGAGTAGGTGTATCTGTTTAATTAGCTTGGTTTGTACAGCTTTGTAACATGTTTTTGTTAACTGCAGAATCAAAACTAATACGTGAAAAACTACATAAACAAAATTATGATATGAATGAAAAACAGCATTTGTTTTGCATTTTACGTGTTTCGGGAAAAAAATCACGTCTTGTGATAAGCACAAACAGCAGATATAAAAGGACGGATTTGCGAAAATTTGTTAAGTCTTCTTCAAAATGTTGAATTGGTTGGTTTTATTGGTCACAACATTTGCAGCTGTTTCAGCTACAACTGGTAATTATTTTTTTATTTCTATAATGTCTTAACTTTTCTTAATTTAAATTACTGCATATTATTTTGTCGAACTGACAACGAATTGCTTCATACATATAGCGTGTATTGTACAAACTTATAAATTTGATATAATATCCTTAAATATCTCTAATTTTTTTTTATTCAAATATATACAGTGCATTGTAAGTATGTATTAGAGAAACATATGTGATTACATCTTTCTATTTCTTGTAGTTAAGTTCTCTAATTATTTAGCAACTGGAGTACCGCAGAAATTAAACTTAGACCCAATTCTATTCTTAATTTCTATATCGTCTAAATTTTACATATGCGTTCACAAATGATATAGAAATATTTCTCAAAATCCAATATGAAAAATAATTTCTAACAATGAGCAACTTATCTTATTGATTCTTAAATGAAAAGGAACCATTTGAGTTCACATGTCGACAAAAGTAAAATTATTACATATACACGCACTAATAATATACACACTTATAATAATGTAATCCAAGTCATTTAAAAAAAAACTGATCGAACAATAATAGATGCAAATTAACGAAAAGAATCCTCGTACAATATATTGGCATTCTTGGACATATGTACCAGTGGAACCTTGTAGATAACATTGGTTCTTGCCCTAGCTATTGAGAAGGTTGCCGATGATCTAGTGTCAAAACTAGGCACGAGTAAGTCAACTTGTAACAACAGCACAGAAGAATCAATAAAACCAGCTTTCTCCCTGCGTATACCAAGAGAATCAAAATTGTGCTTAGCAAGTAGACCCTCATACGTCGAACCAAGGGCAGGATAATGTCCATCAATCCTGTAGGACAAATATTTAAGGAACTTCTTTTGAACACGCTCCAGGAGTAACTGCTGGTAATGGTAAAGCGGGTACCACACAACTGAAGCATATTCCAATCTGGACCGGACAAGAGAACCGTAAAGAACATTCAAAGTGTGCAAGCTACTAAAACCCCTGCAAGAACGAATAGAATGAAGGCAGTGATTTTGAATAAAGGTACTTAGGTGACGTTCGAAAATTGATATTTGGTAAATGATTTGGATATATTTTCTTTGTAAACATAGGCCACATTAATAAAATCATTCGTTGATCTAATTTGTGACTAACGTTAAAGTGTAAAATTTGTATACGGGCTTTATGGTGCTCTATTTACTGTGAATAGTAACAGCGTAGTAATTATTTAGAGCAATTTAAAAAAATACTTGACTTTCGTTTCTGAATAAATTTATTCCATATGGAATTATTATTAGTAATATATTATTTAATAGTATAAATCTATGTAAATTTATTACACTTTTGAGAAGTAATGTTAATCCTTTCTATTTTTTAAAAAATTACAATTTAATATTCTAACGTTAACACCGTTACAAGCATCTCATTTATTAATATTCGAAAACTGAAATCTCTGTAGAAATTGAACAACCACTATTATTTAATTCAATACAAAATTGGTACACACACATGACAATGCAAGATGTATTGGCACTAAAATTTCTTCATTTCAAACATATTTATAATTAATAACAACAAATGTTCGTCGGGTCCCATTTTGCTTGGTATCTAGTCAATTTCACATTTTGGCGCTTCAAGTGCTAAATGAGATTTAAGTAAATTAAAAAAGAATTTTTCTTTTCCCACGTCAAATAAAATAATTAAATACAATTTTTAAAGCTTCTTGAGACCTCTATTGAAGAACATCTACATTATTTGAGGTGTAAATTTTTAATTCTCTCTCCTACCATATGCCACATGTGCTCCATTGGTGACAATTCCGGCACATTAACATTATCCATAAACTCCACAGTAACCTTCACGGTACGCAGCAGCGCATTGAAATTCACTCCAGCCCCATAACTTTATGGCGTTGACTTAGAGAAGTAAACAAAGAAATGGATGATATGATCTAAGCCTAAAAGATTGAATTCTTCGATATATTGAGTTGACAACTAAGTACTTTCGGTTTTTACTGATAGAGAGCGTTGCTTTATTTTTTGTATAACGTATGTTAGTGCTGTACTTTACCGTTTGCCGCGTGATACTAGTCACATTGACGTAACTCCAGAAGCAAGTAAGTACTTGCTATAGTACAGCTATTAGTTGTGGGTTAATTTTAAATGGACTGCAGAAACGAACATTTTCGACATATTTTATTATTTTATTTCCGTAAAGGAAAGAAAGCTGCTGCGGCTCACAAAAAGATATGTGAAGTTTATGGTGCTAATTGCTTAACAGAGCGCACGTATCAGAATTGGTATAAAAACTTCCGTTCTGGAGGTTTTTCCCTCAAAGACGAGCAACGTTCTGGTCGGCCTACCGAAGTTGATGATGACCAAATCAAAGTCATAATTGAAGAGGATCGTCATATAACTCTTCGAAAGGTTGCGGAGAGGCTACATGTATCGCACACAAGAATTGAAAAACATTTAAAATGTCTTGGGCTAGTTAAGAAGCTTGATATTTGGGTACCTCACGAATTAAAAGAAATTCATTTAACACAAAGAATCAACTTTTGCGATATGCACCTTAGACGAACTGAAACCGACCCTTTCTTAAAAAGAATCATCACTGGTGATGAAAAATGGGTCCTGTACAGTAACATAGTTCGAAAACGATCATGGAGCAAACACGATAAACCAGCTCAAACCACATCGAAAGCTGAATTGCATCCAAAAAAGATCATGCTGTCAGTTTGGTGTGATTACAAAGGTGTTGTGTTTTTTTAGCTGCTTCCGAGGAACCAAACGATAAATTCTGATGTTTACTGTCAACAATTGATAAAACTGGATGAAGCAATCAAAGAAAAACGGCCAGAATTGTCAAATCGGAAAGGTGTAGTTTTCCACCAAGATAATGCAAGGTCTCACACATCTTTGGCAACTCGTGGGAAACTGTTGGAGCTTGACTGGGAAGTGATGCCACATCCCCCATACAGCCCTAATCTAGCACCATCTGATTACCATTTATTTCGAAGTTTGCAGAATTCTTTGAATGGTAAAACTTTCACAAATGACGATGACCTTCACTCGCACATGGTTCAGTTTTTTGCTGATAAGGACCAGAAATTTTATGAGCGCGGAATCATGCAGCTGAAAGAAAGATGGCAAAAGGTCATTGAGCAAAATGGAAAATATATAATTGATTAAAAACTATTCTTTGTTTAAAAAAAAGTGTTTTATTTTATACTACAAAACCGAAAGTTAGTTGCCAACCCAATGTAAATCGTATTTATATTTGTTGATTAATCTATCACCAATTGCCCTTGTTGACGAGAAACGGTCTTTAAGAGTCAGAAGCCCAAGAGCACGATCTTCACGGTCAGTGGTTCATTTGGGACGTCCGGGTCGTAAACGTCGTCGTTCTTCTTTATTTTCTGCCCATCTACGCCAACGTAATAGTGACACTATGTCCTACACGATCAATACTATTACGAATGGATAATCCGGTTTTTTAGTAGCCGATTATTCTGCGAAGTGCAAACTCAGCTAAATGTCGACAGAAACCACAAATGTTTAGTTAATTGCTGACGCTATTTTGTGTAATCGAATGTTTCTTACTGAGCTTTTCATCGTTCGTTGGTTCCAATAAATTACATCTTTTCTGAAAATTTCAACAAAGTTT
Source organism: Dermolepida albohirtum (assembly GCA_031893035.1). NCBI lineage: Eukaryota > Metazoa > Arthropoda > Insecta > Coleoptera > Scarabaeidae > Dermolepida > Dermolepida albohirtum. Next base: position 847,552 of record JAVIWB010000555.1, on the reverse strand, counting down.
ATCAACGCTCACTGTCTGTTCATTTATTTATGGCAGCCAGTATATTTAGTCTAAATAAAAGTATATACTATTGCATTCTATTTTTCTTTGCTATATCATATATTATGTACTTGATTTACATCTTCTCCTCCTTGTTTTATTGGACGTTCGATATATTTTTATCGCAATTCTAGTTTTCGTCATTTTATTTTGTGTATGCCTTCAATGATGATTCTTTAATCATACGTTACATATATAAAACTAAGTAATCAATATTTCGGATGTAGTGTAATATACAATTCTAACAACTGCTTGTCTTTCAGATAAGGTAGTCTGCTATTACGATAGTTCGGCAGTGTATAGACCAGGACATGGTAAATTTACGATAGAGAATATAGATCCTAATTTATGTACTCACTTGATATACAGCTCTATAGGAATTTGTAGTAACGCATCGGTTCGTGTTGTGAATTCTCGATATGATATTCTCAAAGGTAGGTAAGCAACTACTGTCACTATTCCTTTACTTCACTATGTATTTTTTGCAGATGGTTTTAAAAAATTCAATGAACTGAAATTTCAAAATAAAAATTTAAAAACTCTAATTTCCCTTGAGGCCCAGGAATCTGATTCAATAATTTTATCCAGGGTTGTGCATAGTGCGTCTCTCAGAAAAAGGTTCGCAAGAAATATCGTAAAATTCCTGCAAAGATACGGTTTTGACGGTTTGGATATAGATTGGGAATATCCTTGTCAAGAAAGCGGCTCTGTCATAGATAAAGTGAGTAAATACATATTGTTAATATCTACATTTAGTTTTACCATTTCGATGTATAAATGAAAGATATATGGTGGTACGAAGATGGTTAGATAACTGCACGGCCTGCAAAGAGAGCGCAAATTTTTTGGTAAAAAATTATTTTTCGATACAGGCCCCTACTCGCTTAATTCACTTACTATAACGATATTCCAAATTATCAAAGCCTTCTTTCAAGTTCGATAAATTCAAGTCCTCAAAATAATTGTTTACAATACTGCTTACTTCGAAGAATTCGAAAGTAGATCATAATCGTTGAGAGTCAAATTTGGAAATAGGACGAATGAAGCACTAATTCAAATGTCACTTCATCAATTTTGATCATAGTGATCGAAAACTTGTGGAGAGTTGCGTTATTCCGCACTTTCTTCTTTTACAAATGTGGTCGCTCCTATTTGATATTCTCTCTCAATTGTTACAACAAATTGACATATAGAATGTCGTGGACTTTTTCAAACAAATTTGTGGCCGTAGCCGTTTTCGGAAGTCCGCTGCAGAGTTCATTCTTTGTCACACGACCACGTTTAAATTTAGAAATTCGTCATTAATTGTTCTTCCTTTTTCTATGTAGTTGACAAAGATAATGTCATGAGAAGTCCAAAACAGAGTTACCATAATTTTTTCTGTTGAAAAAACTGTTTTTGCCTTCTTCTACACGTTTAAATTCAGAAACCCAGTTTTCAACTATCGAAAACGAAAGGACGCACTCTCATAGTGTCCAATCCAACTCTGCTTTGATATAGGTAGATGTTAGGTACTTCAGATGAAAGTACTTTATCACTTCTCGAAACGTTCTTCTTTTCTCATTATTTACAACATCACATAAGACGTTCATTTTGGCGTACTATCAAATACGGACTAATTGATAGATTGGTCTGTACAGTCATGTTTAACCTAAATTCTACGTTAGGCCATATACTTATCAAATCATCCTCTTATATTGAGAATAGCTATTAGACAAAGATTTATAATTCAATATTTTTTATGAAATGAAAATACGAATAAATATTGAATTAGCTGCGTTAACTATCATAAAAGTTAAACTATTTGTTGCATATAATTATGAGTTTCTACGATGCGAAACTGGAAAATTCTAATTTTAACCGCTTCTTACATTGTAAATATAATACGGAATTTTTATCAGAAAATTTCTGCATTATATATATAATGTAAAAAGCGGTTAAAATTTTCTATGAAACTATCTATTCGATAAGTAAATTTATGTAGATAAAATAATAATTAATTTTGCATTTCAAAGTACAGAAAAAAGAATAGAAAAGCTGTGTCTGTATATACATATACAAAGGGTACTAGGAAAGTTTTGCAATACAGCTTTGTTTATTTAATTCTTTCAAAGTACTTTCCTCTACACTCAATACACCTCTCCATCCTCCGAAACCAATCTTTAAACCATTTCTGCCAACTTGCACAAGGGAATAAAGCACACCCGTTGTCCCAAGCCCGAAGAAGGTCCTCATCACTGGAAAACCGCCTCTCTTTTAGCTTCATTTTCACATGCGGGAACAGTGCAAGGTCCCAGGGAGCAAGATCTGGACTGTAAGGAGGGTGCTCGAGAAGTTTCAATCCTGTCGTGCTCAAATATTCGGTGCAGGCTTTGGCGCGGTGAGCTAGAGCATTATCATGATGGAAGAACCAGGTATCCATTCTTGACTTTGGCCACAGCTTCTACATAGATCCAATGACTTTAGGCAGGCACTGTTCAGTATAACACTTAGCTGTGTCTTCTGTGTGTCAAAAACGACACGTTCCACAATTCCACTCTATTTGAAAAATACAGTTTTCATTTTCTTCTTCATAGATCGGGATTTTCTGACAACTATGGGTGTGTTCTCATCATCGAAGACCCAAACTTTGTTTTGAGCTTTAGTCGGCACATCGTAATAGTACAGCCAAGTTTCGTCACCTGTCACGATTTTGTTCACATACCGAGATTGTTCCTTATTAAACTTTTTTAAAATCTTCCGGCACCAAATCACACGTCATGTCATCTGCTCTTCACTCAGTCGATGGGGCACCCAGAGAGAACAAAGTTTCTTCACATGCAAATGATCATGCAGAATCGAACGAATTGCTGGTGAATTTAGGCCTGAAGTACCCTCTATCTGTTGGTACGTCACTCGCCTGTCCTCGCCAAGAATTTTCCTCACAGTAGTAACGTTTTCCTCCGTAACTGACATTCGTGGCCTTCCAGGCCTCTCTGCATCTTTAACAGTTAAATTTCCTCGTTGGAATTCTCTATATCACCTGAATATCGTTGTGCGATGTGGATAAACATCACCTAGTGCAAGAGTCATTTCTTCGAAGCACTGGTCTATGCTTAAACCACGCACGAAATTATAACGCAAAACTGCCTTTATCTCATTTTATGACCACGATGCCATCGCAAGCACTTTTCACTGTTACTGCTAATGAATAACTGAGCCCATCGACATGGCGCGACGCCTACTATGGACGTATGAACATGTCTCAACATGCAACAACAAGCAGCTTCCTACGATTCATTGTTGCGTCATATTGCAAAACTTTCCTAGTACCCTTTGTATATTCAATGTTATGAGTTTTAAATATAATACATATGTAGCCTCTTCAACGACAAATAGTACTTAATCTATGTCTAATTTATATATATTTCCATATTTAAATTCTTTCGGGGGTCTACTTTTATTAATGGCAGCTCTGAGATTATCTTTGTAGCAATATGACTTACTATTCTTACTAAGATTTAGCCTTAATAATTGCTAATATAGAGTAAGCATTTGGCGTGTTAATACGTCAAATATTCTAACAATAACTCTATTTTCCAAACATATTTAAATCCTAGTACAAAAATCTTAAACTTCTTATTTAAATGGTTTTTAATAAAAACTTCCATTAGACGATCTTAATAGTCATATCGTCCTGAAAATAATATCAAAATTGAAAAGTATCTATCATGGAAATTATTGATGTGGTATATGGTATAGTGCAAAGATATGTTTATGAGCTTTCCATTTAAAGTTTGTACCCATCATAAATACTTATGCCTTATTATATATTCACTATACTACGTGTAATAAAATATAAATGAGTCAAAATTTTTGAACTTTTAGCAATCATCTATTACTTATTTGACGGAAACTGTATTCGTTTTATAAAAGGAGAACTCGTTCTCTGAACGAGTTATAAACTTCAACCAAATTGGTTACCTATTTACAAATTCAAATATATTCTAAATAGAATCGATTTTTAAAGAGAAGGTGAAGCTTGTCTTCATATTTTGAAGAGCATAGTAATTTTGGAGAAAAATTCTCTGAGAAGAAATTAAAAGACACTGCATATGTTTCGCTACAGATGCATTAGAATACACTATTTGAGAAAGCTATAAAGACTCCTACTGCAACATTTCTAGATCATTTGTGGTCCTTTTGTTTCATAAAATACATGTTATAAAATGTATGCTTGTATTCAGACATATATTTCTATAAATCTACATTATTTATTTATGGAAGATCGACCTACTCTGACCAAATTAGTAAAATTATTCATTCGTGCGACTTAAAAAGCAATATAGATCGCCGTCCCTTCTAATATAGGTAGTTTCATTTCTGTCCGAAAGATGGAAGTATAGTTCTGTCATCATTTTTGGTGTTATAGTTTGAATATGAACAACTATCTGTTGCATACAACTTGTCAAAGGGGTCGTGTTAATTATTTGGTATAATTGGTATTATGCGACACGCGTTTTAATCAGTACCCTGTCGATAGCACTTTTTCTTAGTCCACTATTCGAATTACATCGGTTTGTTGGAAAAACGCTATTGAATCTTATCAGCACAATTGCGAAGACTCAATACCTGATTTAAAGATTTCGGGTTGGATCAATCAATAGGGAGATTCGTTGCCAAAGTCGCTGAGGAAATAGTTAGACAATAAAATAATATGTACAATCGTAGATAAGGACACTAACACCTTACTTATTTTACAAAATTCGTCTTAATTAAAAAAATGATTATATCGCGGAAGTCAATTTTAAGTTCAATATTTTTATTGCAATTGAATTTTGGCTTCGCCTTCATTCATAAATACACTGTATTGTAATTTTCTAATTTTTTGATAATTAAAAATAATTATATTTAAATTTTGTCGGTAAAAATCTTTCATTTGTTTATAAAAATTTGTTTCACAAAATCAACTATTGCAATTAGTGAAATTATTCTTAACGCAAACGAACGATCCTTTTAGAGAGAGAGGTGGGAAGAGAGAAAAAGAGAAACAGGATTCTAAACTCATTTGATTAGATTATGAGCCTACTAATGATAAAACTTTCAAGATAAGGTAGCGCTACGTTTTCTAAACAATTTCAATATGTATACAAAACCGGAAAGAGAGAAGTTTAAATTTAATTTATCAAATGGAACATCTCATTCACATCAAACCTTTTTATAGACTATAGCAGATGAAACACAACTTTTCTTCGTTAATTTTGAAAACATTATCGATATTCAGAAAGTTATCTAACGATATATGAAATTAAGTCGAAATTATTCTTTTATGTGTTAGTAATCTGTTTAATTTTTTCTATAGCTCTTTCATTATTATATGTTGCAAAAGGAATTATGATGTTGATGCACTAATGGATTGTGTTTATAATAAAATTCGGAAGAAATTTGTTGACTTGCTTTTGAAATTATTATTATTATTATCATGGCGTAACACTCCTGAAGGAGTTAAGCCACCTTTCGGTACTCTAGATCTGTTTTATGTTGGGGAGATCACCCCCTTTTTCCAGCCTATATCTTTTTACAGACTTCTCTCCATTGTTCTCTATTCCCCACTTTCTGTATCCAGTTACTGGTTCCGGTCCTTCCCAAATCCTCCTCCACTTCTCGCTTCCACGTACTCCTCGGTCTCCCTCTCCTCCTTCTTCTCAGACTCCATTCCATAACCTCATATATCACTGCGTTTGGTCACGCTCTCCGTACATGTCCTAACCATTTAGCTCTCTGTTGTTTTATTTTTTTCACTATGTCCTCTCCTATTTCCTGTGAAAGCTCATGATTAGTTCTTCTTCTATATTCAGTATCTCCTATTTTCTTTCCATTATTCTCAGATTCTCCTCCTGTTTCTTCGTCATGCTGACTGTTTCCGCTGCATACATCATAGTTGGTCGGATTATCGTCCTATATATTTCCATTCAACAACTTTTGCTTAATATTTTGCTTTTCAATAGCTTCTTATTTGCCTGTACTGCTCTATTTGTTGTTGCTATTTTTTCCTTGATCTCTATTTCTCTCTCCCCACTTTTATCCAACATCACTCCCAAATACTTAAACATGTCTACTTCCTTAATAATATACTCTCCCAGTTGGATCTTCGTTTTGGTGTATTCCTTACCAAATTTCATCAATTTGGTCTTATTTTCATTTATTATTATTCTCATTTTTTCCCTGTGTGCTTAATTCCTCATGTATTTCCATCATTATTTCTCGTCTTTTTGTAATCAGCACTATGTCATCTGCATACGCCACTATCTGCCCTCCTTTTGTTTTTGAAATTGATTTCAGTATTACAATTTGATGTATTTTGTATTTTAATTTTTATTGAGGTAATCCATTTTAAGAGTGCTGTGACAGTAAAATTTTCTGATTTGAATTTTGTTAAACGTGTCTACGCCATGTCAAGTCATTCAATATTGTAGTACCATGCATATCTTCTATAACATTATGTATGTATGTTATAGACACACAAACACTTTCTTTGACTGTTTTATTAAAATAAATTTATTCCTTATTCACGGTTCTTTCAATGAAAATGATTTTTGACTTCTTTATTGGCTTGGTATTGTATGAAATTAGAAGTGTTTTGATTTCGATGTTTGAAAATGATGTAGAACTTAGGGAAGATTCACTTTCAATGACGTCACTTTGCTTTTTGCTGTCATAAAAGAGTGATGTAATGAGATAAAACGAAATATCTTATTATGCATAACTTATAAAATTGTACATTTTATACACATACATTCTCATAAAGACAAAAAATCGAAGGAGTGTATAATAAAATTTTTAATTCAATTCCTTATTTAATATTTTGTTTTGTTAAAAAAGTTGCTCATAAAGTAGTTTTTTAAGTGTTAAAAATTTGTGAAAAGAACGTTTGATACATAAAATATAGATACTGCGTAATATAATCCATATACAGGGTGTCGCGGAAACAACTTAATGTTAAACGTAAATAACAAAGCAGCTCTGGAAGCTATTAAAATTGATTACATTCATCGTTCGTAGACATGTGGTTACTGTTACATAGAATTTTTGTACAGTAGAAGGTTAAACATATTCTGCACTCTTCATAGAGTAGACTGCGAATGGGATATAAATTAGATTATATTTCCTATCGTTATTAGCTTTTGTTAAAGAAAACTAAACAAAATTGGAAATAGAAACAAAATAAAAAATGCTTTTAAAGAAGCTGCAGACTTTTAAATATTAGACCTGGAACACACTTCACCTATTTGTAGTCGTTACAGTCGTTTAAGCAATAATTTTTTCAAAAAAATTTTCGTTTAGCTCCTTTACTTATTTATTTTACAGTAAAAATTAGAATTTTATTCAAATCAGTAATTCATTTTATTATACTATATATGCTTTTTGTATTAGAAAAAGGAAAGAAACAGAAAGACCGGATTAAATTTTAGTTATTTTCTAATTGCTGCCTTTTGAACCGATATAGATGACGTCATATCTAGTAAACTTGAACTTAGAAAACTTAGAGAAGCGCATTCTTATATTCACTACAGTTTAATTATGACTATGTACATATTATAACTAGCATGTACATATAACTATTATTAATATAAAGCTCGACATGATTTAATTTTTTAAATAAATGAAGTTATAATTTGTGTCAAACTAATATATACAACTGTTTCTATTTTAGATAAACTTCTCCAAATTGTTAGCTGAACTTAGAAAAGCTTTCAATCCGTATGATTACTTGCTGACTGCGGCTGTATCTGGTGCTGTAACATCAATTGACCGTTATTATGAGGTACCTAAATTGTGCAGGTAAGTACAAGCAGGTCTACGTAGTTGTTTACAAGCTTTCGTAATACTTTATATGTATTAGAAATTAAGATACTATCTTCGAAAATATTGCTTAATTCTTCACAAATTCACATTTGCTCTGAATAAAGAATGAAGGGATACTCCGTACTTTTTACTCAGTAGATATTCGTGCTGCTCTCTTTTGCAGAATAAATAGTAAGGCCGATACTAGGAGGACACCCATCTCCCACCAGTAAAAGATACCGTAGCGAATTACAGTAACACATGGACTACATACAGTTTTCAGTACACTTGTGAAATTGGTTAAACTATACAAAATCTGTAGTGCAAAGCAAGTTCTACTGTCTTGCACACACTTATTCTGCACCATTATTTCATTTAAGTGGGTCATCAAGAAGTATACCAAAAAAACGACAACATTTTGTTAACTGTAGTTTCAAAATTTTAGTAAGAATTTTGTTGGAATATTGGTTTTGATAAAAAATTTATTTTATTAATTTTTTTAAAATGTATTATATTAGCAAACCATTGTTTTACAGGCTACATTTCAGAGCCAAGTTTAATTAAAGCTGGATAATCAGTGCTAATAGATAAGAAACTTATATCATCCACATAATTGATAAATTACCTATAAACAGTATCTGCAATAGTATATAATGCAATAAATAGTAACTCTAATTATATATTTTTATTAAAGGTATCTTGACTTCATCAATGTAATGGCATATAATTTATATGATGATTCTGACCATACAACAGGAGAAAGTGCACCACTGTATGCTTCATCCGCTGATATGACGCGAGCTCAAAGAGCTCGCAATGTGGTACGTATTATATCAGCATCCTTTATTTACAATAAAATAATCACAAAATTGATTTTGCAATAAATCGATTATTAAACGCGCTGTATGGCAAGTTGCGCCGTCTTGTTGGAACCAAATGTCGTCCTTGTTAAGCTGATTAATTTTTGGAAACAAAAATTCAGTCAGTATGGCTCGATAGCGCTCGCCATTGACCGTAACGTCACTTCCTTCCTCATTTCGAAAAAAATAAAGACCGATGATGCCGCCAGCGTGTAAACCGCACCAAACAGTCAATTTTAATTGATGTAATGGTGATTCATTAACGGCTTGAGGATTGTCTTCCCTCCAAATACAGCAATTTTGCTTATTGACGTAACCATTTAACCAGAAATGAGCTTCATCACAACACAATTCTTTGATAGAAATGCTCATCTTCGGCCAGTTCCAAATGAGCCCAATTAGCAAAAATGCGACACAAACGATGGTCGTTTGGTTTCAATTCATGCACCAGCTATATTTTATAGGCACGTAAGCTAAGATATTTATGTAAAATTTTCCGCGTAGTCGAAGGACAAAGGCCAACAAGTTGAGAATGAGGACAAATCGACATTTCGACGTCGCGCTACAGCAGCAATATTCTCTTCGGTACGCACATTTCTTTGTCTTGTTGATGGTTTTGAACAGATTTATTTTTTAAAAGCAAATTTTCATAATTTGGAAGCATTGTTCTGACGTTAAACGATTCATGATGACTAGCCAAACCTTACTGAATAGAAATATAAACACAGTTTGACATTATCAGCTGTCAAACCATAGTTATCGATATCGATAGTTTTCATGCAGCTTAAAAAACACCCATTACATATATATTATTATACAATTTCGTTGTACTAACATTGTCTTATGATCAAAAATTCCTATTACTAGTCTGCTACAGCTTTGTGTTAGAAATATGTATGGTATTATTATATTTGTGAGAAAAATAAGTTGATTTTCCACTTACAAAGTTATGTATATATCATTATATATATATATATATATATATATATATATATATATATATAATTTTGTAAATGTAAAATTTTCGTCTAAACTTCCCTTGTAATTACCGAAACTTCAATTTTACTAATTGTTCAAACCAAATTTTTAATTTTCCTTTCTGCCGGCTGATAGCTCAGTGATAAGTCACTGCCTTATCACGCCTGATGCCTCGGCTTCGGGTCTGGTGATTTGCTGGCCGAGTAGGTTTTTAGTGGTTTCCCTTTTCCGTTTAAGCGAATGCTGACAGATAAAGACCTTAAGTCGCACCAATAGCGCGGACGTAATAATGGGGAAGCAAAGGGATGGATTATTATTATTATTACTATTATTATTATTATTATTATTATTATTATTATTATTTATTGTTTCATATATTCTTGTTTCGAGAGGTCAGATTCTGCATCATCTTTCATGGATTATCCACCTAAATTGTCCCGAAAAGAATTTTATTTAATAATGTAATGGAACATTAAATATATACTGTCACTATTCATTAATGGATAACTTTTAGTCCATTTCTCTCTTTAGTCAAAAGTTTTATAACTCTTCTCTCTTCAAGTTATAAATTACTTATTTTCACTATTCAAACTACATACTACCAAAACTACAAGAACCTTTCAATTTCAATATCGCCTGTTATACCCATATAAGTTAAAACTACGTCACACGTGATTCATCTGTGTTTTCATGGCTTCGTAGATTATATAATAATCTTCTTTCGTGGATTATTTGTAGTTATAAATACTTACAAGTTATTATTATTATAAGCAGTAAATTTTAACTAAACTGATTCTTCCATCGTTTCGTACATATATATTTTTTACGGTATACACGTATCTTTCCAACAATTTCTTTATTATTATTATTGTGTTATGGTTGAGCGTATTTGAGACAAATTTTTCTTCAACGTCTTAATATATATTTCACATTGATGTAATTTTTATAAAGATACGATTTGTGTCTGTTATTCTTACATATTTTCAGTAAAAAGTTCTAATCACTAAATATTTTATATCTTCAATGTATAATATTCGCTACTCCATTGTATTTTTTTGTGAATTTTTTTATTCCCTACATTTTTCAAACTAATTTTCATAATACATCTCACAATTTCAGTGCTTCTTTTGTCTCGACGTAATGAGTTTTTCCACCTTTTATCGCTGCTTATATGAAGATAAAGTCTTCTTTTTTAATATGATTTCCTTCTACAGTGTACGCTAATTAATTCATATGCGTTGATGTAAAATAGACTTGTTACTATTCGGTTTAATTTTTTCTAATTCCCTACAATTTCTTAGCATGTATCATATTTACATTTAAGGCTGGAAAACTTGATGTAAAGTAATTTTTGAAAATTAAACATTCACTGGAAGCACGTCTTTATAGAAGTATTGCGCTATTTAGAAGAATATTGGTATCTAAAGTTAGCATGCAATACTTTACAAGTAGATCTTTTCAGGACGCAAGCATTAAGGCTTGGATTTCGAAAGGAGCTAGTCCAAGCAAACTCGTTCTTGGGGTTGGCGCATTTGGTCGTACGTACACCCTGGCAAATTCTCGTAATTACATGTTGCGGGCACCTACTGTTGGTTACGGTCTTCCTGGTCCATATACAAATCAGCGTGGTGTCCTTGGGTACAATGAAGTAAGTAAAACGTTTTTTTTTTCTTGACGGTTTTTTTTTAAGTAACTACGAAAGTAATCAGAAATCTATTTCATTCTAAAAAGAATTCTAGAATACAAATATGTACGTTTATACCAATTGAAGTTATAATTAAGTACGTATATACTTGGCGATTCTTGGCTGTCAATTTGGAATAGTCATATTGAGGCTTCGATGGCTATGTATTTGTTAAAAAAAATCTGAATACATCTGATTGAATATTATGACCAATATTTATTGAAATTAAATTGATTTGAATACAAAAAATCAATGCAAAATGGAGAGGGCTTGTAAAAAACTTAATCGATAATTCAAAAATGAAGAAAAGGAGCATTATCACTTGTTAAAACATTTAATATTGTAAAAATAACCTAGCCTTGCTGCGACCGGTAAAACTAAAATTTTTCGATAAGTTAATTAGTTCAGTGAAATGGCGTCAGGAAGTATGTACAGAAAGGAAGGGTTCCGTGGAAAGTTTTAGGAGCTGTCCTACAAAAAGGAATTCGAGAGAAGGTGTGACCCTTTATCAACAACCTTGTTTAATCTGATACTGGAAGTTATGAAAGATAGCGAAATATACGTGAACTTACTATTAAATTAGCATAAGCATCAATGTATCGTACATGTAAACAATGTGACGTCGATAACAAAATCGAAATAAGAAATGTGAAGAACATTTAAAAGAAAATGCGAACATTTATGGCTTATATATTAGTCATGAGGAGGCTAAATATGTGATTTTCGAGACACAAGCAGAAAAATCTCTGGTATCCTGGTTTAACTAATTAAGATTCTATTGGTTGTCGCACGCGCCTTATTCGTCGAATTTATCACCGTCGGATTACCAGTTTTTTCTAATGCAGGTCAGAAATGTTCAACAAAAAACAATATCAAAGCCGATGTGGATGCTTATTTTAATGAAAATAGTCAAGGTGTCGAAATCATCGCTGGGCCAAATATACTTAAATAACAGGGGATTATGTTTAGAAATAAATGCAGTTTCGAACTGCGAAGTGCAAAGTTCCTTTCTTTATTTTTATTCCACGGATTTTTCTACACGTCCTCGTACCTTGTTGAAATATAATCACTGTTAATGTTTTGTGTTGCAGATTTGTGAAAGATGTGAATCCGCTAATTGGCGAGTAATCTGGGATGAACAACAAAAGGTACCTTATGCACACCATGGAAATCAATGGGTTGGTTATGATAATCCACGATCTGTACAAATTAAGGTAACACTAAAATATTTAATCGAAATACGAACGTAAATTCATATCTAATAGGCTTTCTTACTTTCAAAAACAGTACATAATTTAAAATAATAAATCGGCTTATTTCTAATATTGCATAATAATTGAAAACATCAAGATACGAATGAAGAAAGGTCCCACTCGTTTTTATTTTAAATTAATAAATTTTGTTGTATAATAGGATTTGTTATAAACTATAAATTAAGTTTTTAGTACATTGGAACATCTGTCCGAATTTCATAAAAACGAACTTTAATATAAATAAAAATATAAATGTAAAGCATTATTGATCGCAATAATTGCCATATAAAATTTGTTATCAATGTTGTTCTTCCTTAAAAGATGTTTAAGAAGTATGTTTTGATGAAATTCGATTGCGTGGAAGACCCGCACTAACTTAATTTTTCTGTATATAGCGAGAGTGAAAAGATCCATTGCTTAATTTATTAAATTTTAGGGTAATTTTGATGGAGCCCGTGCTTGATTAACTTAATCACTGAAGGTTGATATATAACCCTTTTCCACATTAATTTTCGTATTCTGTATATGTATTTCGACAACTAAGTGGTCATCATCAGCAGATAATTAAACAGTGTTCCACCTGGAAAATTACGGCACACGCACAATACACGCACACGATCTGTACCGTTGAAAGCCAAAACTCACACTGTCAATGTGCGTTTTGACATTTATTTCGTACGGGTATTTGCCTTAGTTTTCCAGGTGCGACACTGTTTAATTATCTGCTGATGATGACAACTTAGTTGTCGAAATACGTATACAGAATGCGAAAAGTGATGTGGGAATCAACCTTCGGTGATTAAAAAAAATATATATGAAATTTTATATTTTATCTGGGTTAAATAAAGCTGAATGAAATTAGTGTAATTAAATACGTATAGATGTTACAATTTAATACACAAGGCACATCTGTTACCGTACAACCGCGTATGTAACTGTTAAAATTGACTGGAATGTTCATTCATTCATTTATTTTATTTAGATTCTTAATAAATAAACTTTACTGATAAATGTAAATCAGTCATTTAAATCCTTCTATCTTTGCTAGTTGCCTTTACGTAATTTTATTAACAAACTACTGGTCTTTTTTCATTTTTATGTCTATTTATATCTCGATATAATTCTTAAAAAATTTCTATTCCTATTTTATTGTTTTTGTGTTTTTCTAGTTTGTGCTTTCTTTATTTCTTGAATTTTTCTTTATTATTACAATTCCTAAGTTGTTAAAGTCATGTTCATTTTGGAACGAACATTATTTGTTATTGACTTCTATTTTAATCATGCAGTAATATATTCCTAATCCTTTTATAAGTACATATGCAAGTACTTACATAGTATGTTCATAAATATTTTTTGCCTAAGGAGTATTCGCAAGATTATTTTGAAAAACTACATTATTTATGTAAAATAATATATATCAATATATTAAATGAAAAGTAATAATAATTATTATTAAATGCCCACCTTTAGCACACACAGGCATATGGCATGAATCACCATTTATATATTTACCTTTATATCGGTTGAAATCCGATACTACATGGTGTTAGTAGCATATGTCAATTTGGCATATTAACACGTCTGCTAGGGCAAACTTCCCCTTTTAAAATATCCTGGAGTTGCTAATCAAAAGAGTTTAAATTTAGACTCAGGCAGTCAACCTTCATATTTTAAATTAAGGGTATTTTTCTGTAAAAAAATCCTGCGTTACCTTGGATTTGTGCGCGGGTGCTAAATATAATGGAAACATCTAGTTTTAACAAGTCGTCGTTAAAAGTTTTTACTACTTCTACCTGACAGCCAATCTTTACTATATACTAGAATGCATTTGTCTCTATTCAGTTCAGCTTTATCTTATGTTTTTATGTGTGTGCTGAATCTGATATATCCAGTATTTATAACAGATCATAGTTGATGGGTTTTACTACTTCTTCCAAGATACTATTATGATCAATTTTTGCGCTGGTATAGGTCACTTTCACAAAAATGAATCTCTTACATAATGCTATTATTACTGCACGATTTTTTTTATGAAACCCTTCCATCGTCGGTTCTTAAATTATTATTGCGCTTAACGGTTAAACCACGTGCCAGTGTTTATGAAAAAAATTATTAGCTCCATTACTTATTCATATTTTCGTTAATCTTCACATTGATCGTTACTCTAAACTGTTAATAATTTCAAATAAATTTTCTCTGTTTAAAGTCCATAAATCTGCGGTATATATTTATGAGAATTATTTGTTAATAACTTAATAATAAATATCTTATAATTGTGCAAAACTCTCCTGATAGTCGTCTATAAACTATTTTTTGAGCATTTTTTTTCATTAATCTTTGAATTCTTTTGTAGAACTAGGTTTAGGTAGTTCTTCTGTTTCTTTATCTTATTTTTTTAACTTGTGGAATTACAATTTTCGCCAATTAAATTGTTATTCCTTCTTCACACTTTTACTCTACTCGTAAACGAATTTTCATTGTTCAAATATTTCTACCAGCTTCTTGACTATTGGGATAAGCTATTTAAATAACAAAACGTTACTCCTATTTTTTCAGGTGAACTACGCTAAAAGCATGAAATTAGGAGGTGTGATGATCGCATCCATAGATACAGATGACTTTATGGGAGATTGTGGTCCAGTTTACCCTCTTTTGAACATAATTGTACGGACTTTAGCAGTAAGTATAAGAACATATATTCTAACGATATGTATTTATTGTGCTATATTTTCAGTCAAAGCCTGGATTTATCGTTAAACCACACATCAGTGATAAGAGATACATATGCTCTGAGGAGGGTTACGTCAGAGATCCGCATGATTGCAATAAATTCTACTATTGTCATCAAAGCCAAAAATCGTTCGCCATCACCGAATTGCAATGTCCAGGAGGCTTATACTTCGATAAGAAGCATCTCACTTGCTGCGATCCTTCTTTAGTTCCATGCTGAATTGTTGCCAATATTTAATTCAATAATGACAATTGGTAATAAAAACGATATTTTAACTGCAATAGTTGTCTTGAATTATTTCCTTAAATATAACTATTAAGGCAAACTTAGTTAATAAGTACTACAAATTGATTGAGATTCATTCAAATTAACTTCACAACTTTGAAATTTTGTTCGCAAGTATTTATAGTGAAATACATAATGTGAATTCCTTAGTAACAAATCTTAACACATAACAAGCATTTCTGTTGAGACTTATGTATATACTGGTGTACAATTTCCGTAGACATACGAGGGTAGTTTGACAAGTAGTGAGAATGGAATAGAAAAACGAATTTTTTAAATACAAAACAATTTTTATTTTTCAATATATTCTCCTAAAAGAGCAATACATTTATTCTAACGGTGCTCCAATGCCTTTATATCATCTCTAAAATGCGATTTCGGAAGGCTCGCAAAATACTCATTTACGAAGATGATAAGCTCGTCGTTAGACGAAAATTTCTTTCCACCTAGTGCCGTTTTCAATTTTGGAAAAAGGTGAAAGTCGGAAGGGGATAGATCCGGCGAATAAGGCGCATGCGGTACTAATTAGAAATGTAACTCGTGGATTTTGGACATCGCAACTGTGCTGGTATGCGAGGGAGCGTTGTCTTGGTGAAACAGAATCTTTTCCTTTGCCATTTCTGCCGTTTAGCACGAATCTTAACATTTAGTTTTTGTAGAAGTTCTGCATAATATTGCTCGTTTATTGTGGCATCTTTCTGAAGGTAATCAATGAGCAAAATGCCCTTTGAATCCCAAAAAATTGATGCCATCACCTTGTTTGCCGATAAAGTGGTTTTCGCTTTCTTTAGAGGTGCAGAACTACGTTCTAACCATTGTTTCGACTGTTGTTTAGTTTCAGGTGTCTTGTAGTGTATCTAACTTTCATCGCAAGTAACAAATTGCCTACAAAAATCAACCGGATTCCGCTTATAAAGGTCCAAACACTCATTGGAAATGCGCAAACGAGTGAACTTTTGATCAGTCGTAAGCAATCGCGGCACCCATCTTGCCGAAAGCTTGGAAATGCCCAATTATTTCGTTAAAATGTGGTGTACGCGTTCTGTTGAAATGTTTACCATGTCTGTTATCTCTCTCACTTTGAGTCGTCGATCTTGCGTAATAATATTATGAATTTTTATAATCATTTCCTTAGAAGTCACGATTTTGGGTGCTCCAGAACGCGTTTTATCAACACAGCTTGTTCAACAACGTTTAAATTCATTTACCAATCTACTTATTGTGGCGGATGATGGAGCAGATTCACGTAATGTGTCCCGTAACCCATCTTTTATTTTGGTTGCTTTCGTACCCTTAATTACGAAGTATTTAATCACCGCACGATACTCTGCTTTTTCCATTTTAAAAAAACGACGTCTTACTTCTTTTTCAATCAGCTGTCAAAAGTAAACTAATTAACCGATTTATCTAAATATCGGAATGTAAACATATAAATAGGCAACCTAAATTACAGTGCATTTGTTTTACCAATTAGAGCGCCACCTATGTGTCATTCTCACTACTTGTCAAACTATCCTCGTATCTATCCTTTATTATTCCTATTAACGATAGATTGTGAAATATATATATATATATATATATATACGTACGTAATATATATATATATATATATATATATATATATATATATATATATACGTACACATACTGTAGAAAAAATATAATAGGCTCACAGCTGGATCGCAATCAAAAGGTAAAATGCAATGAAATGGAAATAGTTTTAATTAATATAATAAAGTGCCTGTAATGACTACTTTTAATTTATCCATGCGAACATCTACTGTTCTTAAGTTTTGGATGCTGAGGGAAACTACTCCTATTCACAGAAAGGATAATCGGTCAAATGTGAAACGATCATTAATTGTAATTACGTCGCCTCATTACTATATTATCTAACTGTAGTAAGATATATAAGCATCTCCCATACCTTATCTTTGCTATTGTGTTAAACCTTATATCCCAATTAAGAAACGAGGATTTACAGTTGATCGTTTAATAATGACCAATTTGACTGAAACACAATTAACCAAGCATCTTCTGGACAAACGTCAACAGATTAACGTAATACATACTGATTTTGTGATGGCATTTGATAATATTAAAGATATATTATTTTTTATTTAAATTTTGTATTTCACACTAATTCATTGTAATTTCGGTGAGTGTAAATAAATTGAGACTATTGTCATTTACCTCTCTATTAATTTTAGAGATGCCATCCCTCGATTTCTTCTGGGGAATTTTTAATTTCTTACTTTAACAATTGCTTCAAACTTGGTATGTATCTTGCAATGGTTTTGTCTCGACCATTTTTACAGAGTTTTCTAGCATGCCACATGGTTCTAATATGAGACCATTTCTATTTAATATTTTCATCAATAGCCTGCTATCCATGATACGTGGCAATGTGGACAATTTGAAGATTTTTTCAAAAATTACATCTTTTTTGGATTGTGGCAAACTTCAAGACATCAATATTATTCATAAGTGGTGAAGCGATAAATTAATTCGTTTTAATTGAAAAATGTGCTCCTATTATCTCCTTCAATTTTCTAAGCATACTGCAAACATACGTAACTCAGCTTCTCGAACACTTAGCTTAGGATTAAATCATGCAAAATTTTATCTAAACTTTCAACGTTAAAACTTTCTTCTTCTGTTTGGTGTTCTTAAAATTACAATTCGCATCAATTGCCTGGTATTAACATTACCTATATGAACAATTTGCTTTGTTGCTTTGTTCAAAAGTACTGTAGTTACTCACATCTTCTATTTGTTTATTAAAATACATGTTTAAATATATTAATTTTTATTAAACCTATCGTTTTGAACACTTGCGTATGTGACACCGATCTTGATGGATGCTATCTATTTGAATTCTTGCTTGACATTACTTCTATTATAAATTTTTACTCACTAGGTAAATTATGGAGAGTTCTCAAGACCGGAACAGGTACGTTTAAAATCAAAAGTAATTAGAAATGTAAACGATTTGAATACGTAGAAAGAATCAATAAAATTAAATAAGGCTTTAAATGTAAATGGAAATCCCATAATCAACCTTTACAAACAACTAAACTAAATGCAGCCTGGTAAATATAATATCAATAAGAGCGCCAAGTAAACGTATGCCATTTTTTATCGGTAATGCTAACAAGAACCAGTGCATCCGAACTGGGTAGATTTTAAAACCAGTGACCGAATTGGGTTCGAAATATTTTTATCTACCTGCTAACTTTTAAACTTTGTTCGCATTGGGTAGAAAGTGAAAGTAAAGAAATTATTTTAATTTAAGTATCGCTCTGGATATTTTTCAGTTTCCAAGAAAATGTAAATATTTGGACAAGGGGAAGAACAATTAGCTTTAAATTTTGAATGGAAAGATTCGCACGGATTTGTGGTCCTATGTATACTGGCTGTCTCTGCTGCCCAGATTTCAGGTAGATATGTCGCGTTTTCTTCAATGTATGTTTCTAATAGAGAATCGGTGAAATTGTCAACTCTGTTGTCATTGGGTTTATCACTCACGAAATCTTCTACAAATGAGTTTCATTCATATTTCGGAGCAAGAAATGTTAACTCAAATATATGTCCTAACCATATTCCTATTTCGCTATTTAACTTTTTATATTCGATGATCAATCCCACACTTTGTATTTTACGCCACCAAAATTGTGTTAGATGGAATCGACAACCGACGATCCGGAGAAACATAATTTATTTTTGAAAAAAGGGAGTTCAAAGTATATAATTTTAATTTATTTGTACAACACCAAACAGTTTCACCAGATTTTTTTAATTCCCGATTTTTGCAAAATTTAAAACTTATTAGAATAAGTTTTCAAAACTGGAGTCCATTCGAAATCAACTTGTCTTAAACCCCTTTGGAGACAATTACCAATTTCCAAGGAAAAGAGTAATACAATTAACATTTTAAACCTTTCTAAGAAATAAGTACTCACAATTAAGAAGAGGTATTGTTAACAATTTACATTTTCTCCCCAGTTCGGTCAGGATCTAAATGGTTTACCATTACGTTTTTATCTCTAGAAATTTTATACCTAGTTCGGATAGCTCCAATTCGACATGATTACTAACTTTTTCGTGCCTCAATTACAAGGGATTAATGTTGCAGACATGTGGTTTCAGCAGCAAGGCGCCACAAGTCACACTGCACGCTATACAATTAATTTACTGAAAGAAACATTCGATGAACGATTAATTTCACGAAATGGACCTGTTAACTGGCCACTTCGTTCGTGTGATTTGGCTCCATTAGATTATATTCTCTGGGGTTGTGTAAAGTCACGTGCCTACGCAGATAAACCTGCTTCAACTGAGCACTTGGAAGCCAACATTCGATGCGTTACTGCCGAAATATAGCCTGATTTACTGCGAAGAGTGTGTGAAAATTGGACCTCCAGATTACGCCATGTACATACGCGCCAGCCGCGACTGCCACATACGCGAAATCATATTCAAACATTTATGCCATATAATTATCTTTTAAGCAAAGCCAAGTTATTGGTTATTAAATTCACTTTCCTGTGCTTTATTTCAATTTAAAATTCTCCTCCTCCAAAAAGAAAAAACACCTATTATATAAAAAACAAGCATGTAACGACCAATCCAAGAGTACTGGACAAGGATTAACGCTAGACACATGACTACTCGGATATATAAAACAATAAATTCTTCTAGAGGAACTACATTGAAGACGGCTGAAAAGCTGAGAAATACACTATTCGATTCTATTAAAGACTTATATCATGAATATGATTTGTTTTCTAGCATTGGGCAGCAAATATAAATCTTTATAAATTCATTTATCAGTCGTGTCGAAGCAAAGAAATATAAGTTACATCGGATTTTTCAATAAAGACATAATTTTGTATTTAAGTAATACAGATTAATTAAGATATTGGGCTGAAATTTATTCCAGGTGCAGTACGCATGCACGTTTACAGTGATCGGTTCTTTGGAGTCAACTTTCCACTACTCTTTCGCACATATCGGCAGGAACGTTGGTAATTTCGTGTTCGATATTGTCCCTGAGCTCCTCTACCATTGTTAGTTTGTTGGCACAAACTAACGACTTAACGTAACCCCATATAAAAAGAAATCCAATGGCGTTAAATCGCATGAGCGAGATGGCTACTCGATCTAACTATTTCTACAGATTACACTTGATCAACTTGATCAACAGGCTACAGTTCTTGAGTTAATTTGATTTTGTAAGGATATGAGTGAAGATCTTTGCTCAAAATTAGCCACAATGTAGTTTAAAAGATTCCCAATTCCTGCAAACTCCGTAGAATAGACTGATTTATACCATTTTGAAATGAAGAACTTTCGGCTGCGATATTTTCGGTACTTCGACCTGTGCGTTATCTCATTGGTACAGGAACATCTAATAGTGAATATTTTGATTCGAGGTTATCCACATTCTTAAAGTTGGGACCACCAACTCATAATTTTGGTGGTAATGGTTAATTTTTAATAATTTCCAAACGCTGCCCGTTTGTGAACTTCACCATGATAGAGATATTAACCTTGACCGGCGTTTTGACGTTGCATTCGCATTAAAAGACAAAATTGTTATGTCCCTATTGAAAAACTGTTTTTTTCTTCGGTATTACATTTTCATTATATTTTAATATTTACCTATAAGATGTTTATATTGTTATATTCTTTGTAATTATTTTCACGTATTATTATTACTAAATTTATTAAAATTCATGTAATCGTTTATTGATATAATGTAATTGTTTGTTGATATTTTTATTTTTCATACAAAAATGTTTCAAAAAATTAATGTCGTTTTCTGTTTCATTCCTAGTTCTTTGTGCTGAATCTTCATTAATCCTTAAATAGTTAGTATCGCTTTTATAATTTAAATAATAGTATTTATTTGCCTAACAGGTTTACAAATATAATTACATGACAGAAAACTGAAATATTTGTATATTGTGCATAATAAGTTAATTAATAAACTATATGTATAACATAACATAACTATTAACAATGGTTATACGATCAATATTAACGCAATCCGAAAATGATGACAACCATGAAAAGCAAATATCCTAATTACAAATGGTGTCATTGTAAAAATGCATCCAATATATGGGTGAATTCCGCGTAACGTTTGTTCCAGTACAATGACAGTAGAACAGATTATCTGTTTCGGAAGTTTGTGTAGAATAAGAAAATTTTATATAACTTGGAAATATCTATGCTATTATTTACCAAATTGAGTGGAATATCAAAGAAGCTTGTTTTCGTCGTAGCGATAAATAGCCTCCAATATACACAGAAATTCTTGCTACTTATGAGGAATTATGCATCAGCTAGCTTGAAATAAAAATATTCAAGAAATCTTGTCTGAACTAGTTCCTAGATTACATGGTAAGTATATAATGGTGAGCAAATTAGAGAAGTATATTCCAGCTTAGATCATACATATGAAAAACACATTGGTAACATAATCCAACAAAGTGAATTGCGTGTATTCCTATTGCCAAAACGAAAAAACCAACATTTTTAGGCCAGAATTAGCTATGTTTATGATACGGTTAGAGGTTGATAATTTTGAGTCAAAATAACGCCAAGGTCCACTATAACTTCGCATCGAGATAAAGAAGACGCGGTTAAGTAGTAAATATGATACATCGTGTTTAATCTCTTAGTGAAGGAAAAACCACACATTTGGAGATGTTAACGTTCAATTTGATCCTACTATATAAATTATGGACAGAATTTACCTGTTTTTGAAAGAGCTCACAGTTTCCAATACCACCCACTAAATGGACAAGCTTTAAAATATCAGCAAACAATACCTTTTGGCAGTGAGTTTCATTACAAAAGTTGTTAATGAAAATTAAAAATAATAACGATTCTAATTCAGCGGCATGAGGGTCGCCCAAAGTTAGGTAAAAGTACTTTCAATGATGACCCATGAAGAAACGCGAATCTTTCTTTGTGACAAATAAGAAGAGATTAATGATATTATACCATTTTGAGAGAAGAAGCTTCTGGTATTTGTTTCTCAGTTGTAATTATTTGTGATACTTATAGGTCTCATTTTTGTTAAATTATTACCTGTCATAAACAGATGTTTGTTAGATATCGCATACAGATGAAAAACAATTTTTCATTCGAGTTACATACAGTTAAGAACATTTTAAATAGGGACTTTGCATCTGTCACAATAACCATCGACCTCGTCTATTATTTGCGAGAAAAAGTCAATGAAAGCACATTACATTTTTATATCCTGACAGTTTTCAAATTTCTATTCCATCAAATATTTTGTAGTTAAGTTTTTATTTGGTTTTAAAAATATATTGTTTGCCTTTTTATTATAAATATTACTATTGCCTGTATACATATAAGCGGACTAAACTTAAGTTGCGTTTGACGTAACTAGGCTAATGTGAATTTTTGTAAATGTAACTATTTTTGTTGACACTATTAAATGTCGCTTATTGGATCGAAATGTCGGAAATAAGTGGGAGACTTGTTAAATGTCGATAATCAGACAGGCGACAATCGTTATCTTCGCTTTCTGTGTGCCGACATTAATTGGCTTCAAAAATAACATGTTCCTCGATATTGAACCATGTATATTTCTAAAAATAAAACGTGAGGCCAGCAAGACAATGTATCATCTACTTTATAGAAATTAGCGGTACTTTTTCAATAAATAAAATAACGATAGACAATATATATTCATTACTTGGATGTATTATGACTACATTATTCTACAACTTTAAAGGGAATATTGAGGTGGCATCTTTACAATTACTAGGACATTAAAGAGATTCTCCTTAATTGCCATTGTGCTGTTCCTAATCTTTTAATTAATACAAAATTCCTTCCAAAGATTTGATTTTGCAATTGTTAATGTAATGGTCTATAATATTTTCTATATTTAATTTTTTCATTTTATTTAACTTTCAAGAGGTGGCAACAGTCAATTACAGGAAAAAATATGTACAAGATTGTAACAAAAAATATGTAATATGAGGTGTGATCCAGATGTTGCAGGATTGATGCTATGAAAACTCGTAACTTGACTTTTATTTCTGAAGGTTGCTGTCATCATAAACATAGTCTCCTTGCATAACTATGCACAGGTCCTAGCATTTTTTCCAGTTCTGGAAGATGTTCAGGTCGTTTTCTGCGAAAGAATTGAGTACTGCGTGCGATTCTACGTGACTTTCTTCAATGCTATTAAAGTGTGGTCCTTTTCGCTACAATTTCATCCGAATTAAGCGTCTAACGAGTTGGAAAGAATCTCTGTGTACCATGACTTTCGTGTCAAAAAAAAAACAATGAGCATACTCTTCACATTGCTTTTCACTAGTCGGCATTTTTTGTACTTTGGCGAGTTCGGACTCTTCCACTTAATTTATTGTTGTTTAGTTTCTGCATCATAACCATAATTCTAGCTCTCCTCACCAGTAATCATTTTTGAAAAAAGTTTTTATCGTTCGCAGAAAGTTGTTTAAGCTCAGTTTAAAAAGAAACCTGTTTCTGCTTTTGATCATAAGTTAGAAGTATCTGAACGAACTTCGTAACAATGCAGTGCATGCCCAATTTTTCAGCCATAATTTACTGATATGTACCATATCCGATTGCAACTTCATCATAGATGCCAAGAATAATCTGACGAAGGTTTTCATGAATGACTTGTTGAACTGTTGCGATATTTTCGTTCGTGGTAAACGTAGAAGGTCTTCCTGTTCGTTCGTCGTCGTTAATGGGTGTTTTACCGGTCTTAAAAAGCGCAAACTACTCAAAAGTTTGTGTTCGGATTATCGATTGTTTACTGAAAACTTATCGAATCATTCCATATGCTTCAGTAATCGGTTTTCCCAGCTTAAAATAAAATTTAATGCACGCGCTCATGTTTTTCATTCATTATAATGATCACGGTAGAACACAATTACCAGTTTACGTAATCGCAGGTAGCCTATCGACAACTACTTGATTACATTGACATTTGTCACAAACACTCCGTATATATATACCTCTCACTATTTATCGGCGCGCGCCGGTATTATTTTGGGTTCTCGCACTACAGCGTTAGACTGGGAACATTTGGATCGCATCTCATATATACTCGATCTTAATCCTAAATTATGTAATTACTAATTCCGCAAAAACATTTAAACGAAAAAGTTATTGACATAATTCGTAACGTATCAGCACTAATCTCACTCTTAGAAACTCTATTGAACAACGAGTACATTAAAGTGAACATAAAATACATTTATTTTGTAAATACAGCAATGGAATGTAGGGTAAGTTCTGCTGCCTTATCCAGAAAACCTAAAGTCGAGTTTTTAAAGCAATCAAGAACAATGTACTTTTTCATGGACAAATGAGTATAAGAATTTAATCGACAAAATTTTTTTTGATTTTGTTTGCATGTGACATAACTTCGCAAGTTTTTATAAGTTCTTCGTAAGATTGGGTTCACATTGGTAAGGAAAACTAATTATTGACATTTGCGTCTATTTATAAATTTTAAAAACTATTTAAGAATATGCCATTTTGCAGGAAATAACCAATTTAAAACAGTCGATTGATGTCTATTTTGAAGGCGAACAACTTTTTCTTTCAATAGATAAAGTCTTTACAGGACAGGTGGCGCAATTGCGTTAAAGTTAAAGAAGTTGAAACAAAATTTTTGAGAAAATTGTAGGCCTCTTGTTTCTCTGCTGGGTCGAAAACTCTTCTAGTTCACGTCGTAAGTTTAGCAAATTATTATTATTATGTATGCATATACATACTGCTGTGTATTTTGAACTAAGCATTCATATGTATATAAACACGCATTATGTTACGGCAGTTAAATATGAAAAATATTTGATGCCATATCAGATTCACACGTAATACGAGGGTAATTTGAAAAGTAGTGAGAATCGAAAAGAAAAACGAATTTTTTAAATACAAAATAATTTTTATTTTTCAATATATTCTCCTAAAAGAGCAATACATTTATTCCAACGGTGCTCCAATGCCCCTATGCCATCTCTAAAATGCGATTCCGGAAGGCTGGCAAAATACTCATTTACGAAGACGACAAGCTCGTCGTTAGACGAAAATTTCTTTCCACCTAGTGTCGTTTTCAATTTTGGAAAAAGGTGGAAGTCGAAAGGGGCTAGATACGGCGAATAAGGCGCATGCGGTACTAATTGGAAATGCAATTCGTGGATTTTGGACATCGTAACTGTGCTGGTATGCGAGGGAGCGTTGTCTTGGTGAAACAGAATCTTTTTCTTTGCCATTCCTGACCGTTTAGGACGAATCTCAATATTTAATTTTTGTAGAAGTTCTGCATAGTATTGTCCGTTTATTGTGGCACCTTTTTGAAGGTAATCAATGAGCAAAATGCCCTTTGAAACCCAAAACATTGATGCCATCACCTTGTTTGCCGATAAAGTGGTTTTAGCTTTCTTTGGAGGTGCAGAACCACGTTCTAACCATTGTTTCGACTGTTGTTTAGTTTCGAGTGTACTGTAGTGTATCCAAGTTTCATCGCAAGCAACAAATCGCCTACAAAAATCAACCGGATTCCGCTTATAAAGGTCCAAACACTCATTGGAAATGCGCAAACAAGTGAACTTTTGATCAGTCGTAAGCAATCGCGGCACCCATCTTGCCGAAAGCTTGGAAAGGCTCAATTCTTCCGTTAAAATGTGGTGTATGCATTCTGTTGAAATGTTTACCATGTCTGCTATCTCTCTCACTTTGAGTCGTCGATCTTGCGTAATAATATTATGGATTTTTATAATCATTTCCTTAGAAGTCACGATTTGGGGTGCTCCAAAACGCGCTTCATCAACACAGCTTGTTCTACCACGTTTAAATTCATTTACCCATCTAGTTATTGTGGTGGATGATGGGGCAGATTCACCTAATATTTCCCGTAACTCATCTTTTATTTGGGTAGATTTCATACCCTTAATTACAAAGTATTTAATCACAGCACGATACTCTGCTTTTTCCATTTTAACAAAACGACGTGTAGCTTCTTTTTCAATCAGATGTCAAAAATAAACTAATTAACCGATTTATCTAAATATCGGAATGTAAACATATAAATAGGCAACCTAAATTACAGTGCATTTGTTTTTCCAATTAGAGCGCCACCTACGTGTCATTCTCACTACTTGTCAAACTATCATCCTATACTTACAGACAATAATTCGTTATGTAAAAGGTTTACAATTTCAAATAAAAGCGTCCTATCCATTTATACATTGTTCTCTAGAAAAGTTTAAGTTGATTTTTAAAAGGCTATATGTAGTCATGTATCGAGTAATTTGCTTCGGATTCACTGACTATTGTGAGATGTTCTTACACATCCCGAAAACTACAAAAAAAAGGATCGACATTTATTTAGATACTCTTACAGTGTATAGATTCCGGATATAATTTCTTGTAATGCTAAATTGTGTAGGCTACACTTTAATTGACTTATGATATTAAGTTATATCAATATAATTTGGCAGGTTTATTGAAACCTGGAGCTAATAAGTTCAATTCGGGAATGTATTTATAACAAGTTAAAGGGATATATCTAAAAATAATATTGAGTGAAATTCATATAATATAAACATAACGGTGAAAAATATGGCGTACTTGAACGTGCCATGTAATAGTAAATCAAAATATAAATCCATTTATAGTTCCATTTATATAATACCATATAAATAATTAGTGGATTTTTTAGTGGAAAGTCAACAAATATTACGTCGAAACATCGTACTAACGATCATGTGATGGAAGAGATTATAGTAATTGCTAAACAATTCTTGATTTTTATTTAAAAGTATGAAAAGTGAAAAATGTATTGTAAAAGTTTAAACAAGTAAATTTAATTCATAAAATGAATTTTGAAATTAAAATAATCAGTGAAATATCAGAGAGATGACGTGGTCGAAATATAGTTGTTTAAGGGTATCCATCGTACAATGGGCTCCTGTAAGTCCTCGGCGTTGTATAAAAGCGCGAGGAACAGTCGACGAAGAGAAAATTCGCTTGACTTTCAAAGCTATAAGACGTATAGAAATTTTTATAAAAATTTGTTTATTGACTGTAATTTGGTGATATATTGGGTCTGGGAAAAAGTTCGTGGCGTTTTTTCAGTAAAATTCAACTGGTCCCCGCATGGCGCGTGGACGAATTTATTTAAACCGAATATGCTCCATTATTATCGACAATGTTTCGCCATTTTTTTGGTAGATCCATGATCCCATCGGTGAAAAACTTCTGTGGTTTCTGGTCGAAAAACTGAATCAAGTAGTTTTCACAGGCTTCTTTTGAAACCAACTTAATTCCATTGAGAGAGTTCTGCAGAGATCGAAACAGATGATAGTCAGAGGGTGCTATATCCGGACTGTAAGGTGGGTGCATCAAAACTTCCCAACCAAACTCTCTCAATTTTTGACGGGTCATCAAAGAAGTGTGTGGTCGGGCGTTGTCATGATGGAAGACAACACCTTTCCTATTAATCAATTCGGGCCGTTTTCTTTCAATCGCCTGGCGTAATCTCTCTAGTTGTGCACAGTAGAGTTGAGAATCAATCGTCTGACCAGTTGGAAGTAGCTCGTAGTGGACGATTCCCCTCCAGTCCCACCATACACACAGCATCACTTTTTTTGGCGTCAATGTTGGCTTAGCGAACGCTTGTGACGGCTCACCATCCTTTATCCACGATCTTTTACGCTTCCGATTATCGTACGTAATCCATTTTTCATCTCCGGTTATTAAACGTTTCAGAAACGGCTCGATTTCATTCCGTTTCAGCAGCGCATCGCAGATGTTAATTCGGTCCATCATGTTTTTCACGCTCAACTCATGAGGAACCCATACGTCAAGCTTTTTTTTTGTAACCAGCTTTGTGTAAATGGTTCAAAACAGTTTTGTGGTCAATGCCTAGCTCCATGCCAATATCGACACTGCTGATATGCTTATCTTGTTGGACTTTTTCAAGAATTTCATCAGATTTTTCAGTGATTGGACGAAGCGTTTCTTTCACATTGAAATTTCCAGAACGAAAGCGAGCGAACCATTTCCGCGCAACAGATTTCGATAAAGTACCTTCACCGTACACAGCACAAATTTTATCACAAGCCTGCGCAGCGTTCTTCCCCTTATCATAATAATATTGCAGAATATAGCGAAATTTCTCATTATTCTTCTCCATTTTCAAGTGCGAATAACTTTCCAACCACTGCACCGATTACAATGTTTCTACGCTCAAACTAACGTTCGGAAGGTCATCTAAAAAACGAGCCGTCGGTGGTGTCGCTGTGACTTGTTGTTCTTTAGTTATCGGCAACCAATGCCATCTATCGGGAAAAACGCCACGAACTTTTTCCCAGACCCAATATTAGAGACACTTCATGTTTCATGTTTCAATAGAGGTATTAATAACTTTTCAAAATATTTTAATTAAATTAACTTCGCTTAAAAATTTCGAAATTATCATAAATTGATTTCTTGTCTGGATTTGACCAATTTAAATTTTATTACTTGATTTTATTAAGCATTTAATTTTGGACGTGTACTATTCGGTGGCTGAATACCATGTGTGTACTAAACAACGGGTAAATTTAAAGTTGTTTAACTTGTTTAATTGTAAGACAGATAAGACTTTAAACATTTTTTTGAGTATTGGATTACAAATATCGTAATTTAAAACCGTCATTGAAATAGATCTATATTTAGTTATTTAAGTTTGTACAATCACGAATTTTTTTGAACTATTCAATTATAGTCCAAATTTTGATTTGAAATTTTTCGAAAACTAAGGTTTTCGAATTTTTAGTTAGGTCTAAAATTCTTTTTTAAAGTGTCTTTATCCGCTATTCCATGTCATTTATGTAAATAAAGAAACCACGCAATTTAATGGGTATTATATACATATTTGAAATTTCTTTAAACGTATGAAAAATTAGTTTACCCATCGGTGTATTTGTCTATGTATAACTACCCATTTATTCATAAGAATGTTCAAGCGTTTTGAAAATGTATAACCCACTGCATATAATTTTATTAAGTGTTACCTGTTAGTAAAGTAATAAACATGTTTAAAATTATGTATATATTATATTAATGTATATATATTCCACTTTAATTAATTTAATAAATAGTAGTTTGTCAGAGTAATCCCTTGTGTTATTTATCTGACTGTTTGCTAAGCCTGGTTGATCCCAAAGAACCCTAGTTCACTCCTTTTAACACTTTGCAAAAATTCCTATCAATATTCAAATTTTACTCAATAATTTATAGTGCACATAATAGTAATGTGTCATAATATTCTACTCATTCTTCTATCTAATGTTTCTATCTCTACTAGAATAGATTTCAGGTGTTTATGAAATTATTAAAAAAATTTCTTCTTCAATTTTATTATGAAATATTTATATGGTATATTAGAAACCGTAAAGTAACTCTTTTAATGCCAATTTAAATTCGCTAATATTTTCTTGTCAGTATGTAGTTGTTTCTACATATAATGGGTGTTTTTTAAGCTGCATGAGAATTATCGATATCGATAACTATAGTTTGACAGCTGATAATGTAAAACTGTGTTAGCATTTCTGCTCAGTAAGGTTTGGCAAGTCATCATGAATCGTTTAATGCCAGAACAACGCTTCTAAGTTGTGGAAATTTACTTTGAAAAAATAAATCTGTTCGCGAAGTTCATAGAGCACTTCCTCCATTTTAGTGCAGTTATTGATCGTTTTCGAATAAATTTTACTCTTCTCAATTCAAAACCATCAACGAGACAAAGAAATATGCGTACCGAAGAGAATATTGCTGCTGTAGCTCGAAGTATTGAACAAGACACCGAAATGTCGATTCGTCATCGTTCTCAATATGTTGGTCTTTGTCTTTCGAATACGTGGAAAATTTTACGTAAGGATCTTGGCTTACGTGCCTATAAAATACAGCTCGTGTAAGAATTGAAGCCAAACGACCCCCGTTTGTGTCGCATTTTTGCTGATTGGGCCCATTTGAAACTGACCGAAGATGAGCATTTCTATCGAAGAATTGTGTTTAGTGATTAAGCTCATTTCTGGTTAAATGGCTACGTCAATAAGCAAAATTGCCGTATTCGGAGCGAAGACAATCCTCAGTGCGTTAACGAATTACCATTATGTTCATTAAAATTGACTGTTTGGTGCGATTTACACGCCAGCGGCATCATCGGTCCTTATTTCTTTCGAAATGCGGATGGAGCTGTCGCTACGGTGAATGGCGAGCGCTCTCGAGCCATGCCGACTAAATTTTGTTTCAAAAAATTAATCAGCTAAACATGGGCGACATTTTGTTTCAATAAGACAGCGTAACTTGCCATATAGCGCCCTTAGCAATCGAGTTATTGTAAAATCAATTTGGTGACAAATTTATTTCCAGAAGTGGTCCTGTTCACACTTCCCCTCGATCGTGCGATTTAACGCCTCTAGATTATTTTTTATGGGATATGCTAAGTCATTAGTTTATGCCGACAAAGCAGCAACTCTTACAGCAATAGAAGCCAATATTCTAGTTACCATTGACGCTATACGGCCAGATTTATTGGAAAAAGTAGTCAAAAATTGAACTGATCGAATGGAGCATGTAAGTCGTAGCCGCGGCGGACATATGCCGGAAATAATATTTAAAAAATAAATGCCATGAAATTATCCACCAAATTACAATAAAAAAAAATTCATTCCAAAAATATTTCTGTCTTGTATTATCATTTAAAGTTCTCAAGCTCTTAAAAAAACACACGTTACAAGAGAACTAAAAACGGTTAAAACTTCTAATGTAGTTTTATTTTCTCTCTATACATTTTAGCGTTCAGAATAAAAAAGGAAAGCATTTTCTTTGCTGAGGTAGTAAATCAATACCATTGTTTCTCAACACTTTGCGAACTCTATTAAAATTGTTACGATAGAAAAGTAGTCCCATTACATTTTGATTCCAGAAACCTTGATACCGTTTCTTTTTTACTTATTATTCCGCAGCTCGATGTAATCTTTTTCGTTTTTAAAGGTTATTGTCAATAATTGTCTTTAACGTTACGTGTCGAAGATTACGTTTGTAATCAGTTTAATAAAAATAGCGCAATCTAGGCAAAATAACAAATTGTATTGTGTGTGATGATTTTTTTTAGATTAGTGTTATTGAAATTTTTTTGAAACTCTAATATGACGAGTACTTTTTCTTAATTATTTTTAGAATCATCATGGAAAAGTATGTAAGAAATATTGTAAGAAAAGGAACACATCTTATTTTGTATAGTGAGTGATTTGATTTCAAGTTTTTTTGGTCTTAGCTTCTACCGCACCTTATAAAATCATTGGTTTTAGTGCATATTGCTTAAAATTTGTCTTATCATTTTCATTCATCTTATTTCTACTTCTTATCGGTAATTTTTTATCTTATCTGATGTTGAAAAAGAAGTGGAAGAAATAATAGATAAATCAACAGTTGTCTTTAATGGGTGTGCAACTTAATTCGGTTACTTTTCAATGGAGGTCGTTAGTTGTTATATATAGTTGAGTATGACAGCTGGTTTTTTTTTTGTTGGAAAGGTTTGACATCTGTCAACCATATTTAGTTACATTGTTTTGAATTTTGTACAACAACATTATTTTTGAGCTCATTGAAAATGCCTGAATTTGTGTTAAATAAACAACATTTGCGGGAAGTTTTAATTTTCTGCTTTAATTGGAAGAAAAGTGCAGCTGAAGCTCAACGATTACTTGCAGAAGTGTATAGTGAATCTGCTCCAACAAAAAAATCATGTTGCGAATGGTATCGGCGCCTTAAAAGCGGTGATTTCAGCGTTGAAGACAGACCGCGTCCAGGTCCACCAAGAAAGTTTGAAGACGAGGAACTGGGGATATTACTGGATGAAGATTCACGTCAAACGCAAGAAGAACTTGCAAAAAAGTTAGGAGTAACTCACCAAGGCATTTCAAAACGTTTAAAAGCATTGGGATTCATCCAAAAGCAAGGAAATTGAGTACCACATGAATTGAAGCCAAGAGACGTTGAAAGACGATTTTGCGTGTCGCAAATACTGCTTGAACGCCATAAAAAGAAGTCGTCTTTACATCGAACTGCTGATGAAAAATGGATTCATTACGATAATCTAAAACGAAAAAATCTTGTGTAAAGCCTGGCCAGCTATCAACATCAACGGCGAAGCCAAATATTCATGGTGCCAATGTAATGCTGTCTATTTGGTTGGATTCGACGGGTGTTATCCATTATGAGCTGTTAAAAGCTGGTGAATCTATTACGAGTGAGCTGTACAGCCAACAATTAATTCGTTTGAAGAGGGCAATCCCCGAAAAACGATCAGAATTTGCGATCAGACATGAGTCTATAATATTCCATCATGACAACGCTCGGCCTCAGGTTCAAGACCAGTTAAAAACTATTTGGAAAACAGTGACTGGGAAGTTTTACCTCACCCGCCTTATAGCCCAAACATTGCCCCTTCTGACTACTATTTATTTCGATCGATGCAGAATGCCCTTATTGGAATACGCTTCACTTCAGTTGAAGGAATCAAAAATTGGCTTAGTTCGTTCTTAGCTTCAAAGGATGAATGGTTCTGTTGGGAAAGAATCCATCAATTGCCCGAAAGATGGGGAAAAGTAGCTTTCGATGGGCAATACTTTGAATAATATGTTCATTTATTTTGATTATAAAATAAAGGCATTTTTTTTTACAAAAAAAAGTAACCGAATTAAGTTGCACGCCCAATATATGGTATCTGCTATGAAAACTTGAACGATAGCTAATCAGAGACGATTTCAGTAGCGAAACAACATGCAGTTGAGGATTGACCAGGTTAAATCTAAATAAGTTTTATAGATGTCACTTAAATCGTTCTGGGATACTTGTTCAGACTTACAGATTTTGCCGTATATTTTTTCCATATTTAGCTACTCTCTTTTCACGATTTCAAGTTTGTTGACAAAAGCATCGTTTTTTTATAGTTCCACACTTTTATGAAGAATTTTGTGTAGAAAATAGTCGGTTGAAAATGACTGAAATACATTATGATTAGTATTTTACTTATGCACCGTTAATAAGTCGCATATCCAGAAAAGCGTTTGTTTGTTCAACTTATTAACTTCAAAAAGGAGTAATTTCATAGAAGAAAAAGTTAGTAGTTAATATGAAAAGTCGTTTTTAAAGTATACACAATCAATGAATCGTTGTTATAATAATAAAGTACAATTAGTTAAACGTGAATACAAATTAAATTTGATTAATTAAAACATGTAAATTTTAGGATATTTATTAAAAACTATTTTAAAAAATGCTAGCCCCATCTATTATTTATATTCGTAACTGTTAATTCAATATAGATATCATACATAACGATATCAAATATAAACGAAAACATAATCTAAAAATTAATGAACTGAATTAATGAATAAATATATGTACTATGTACTATTATAAAAGTATAGTATATTAAACCTACTATGGAATGGCATCAACGATGCGCACCTAGTAGTGCATATGAGTAATATTTCGAAATTGAAAACAGGACAAATCTATGTACTTATTAAGAACTAACGAAAAAGATATTTGCAAACCTCTAAATTTATATTTATTGAGTTTCTTTTGTAAATATATAAACATTATTTCTACATTGGTTACACTGTGTTATTGATATACTAGGAATTTTGTTTCTTTTTACCTCAGAATAAACAGAAGTAGATGCGTTACTTTGGGAACTTATGTTTGTTAATGTCGTTGGTATAATTTTGTCGATCGTATTCATTCTATTGGAATTTCTTACATATTTCTTTGTTAGGAAAGAAGACTTCCATCAATAATGTAGCTGAATGTCGAAAATAACGACCTGTATACCCTAATGGAGTATCCAGTTTAAGAAATTTTAATTTTCGGCACCATTTTGCCTAGTCTGTTTAATTCTATTGGAAAATTTATATATTTGCTGTTATTGTAACGTAAAAAGAAGTGCTTTTGGCTCTGAAACTTATATTCTTACACTTATATATTTAGAAGCAACGAAATCCTTTTATTTAATACAATTATAAATTTTATTGTAGTATACGTTTTTGTTACAGGTATAGTTGGATATATTACGTTTTTATCAAAGACAACATCAATCAACTAAGAAATACTGGAATGTTCTTCTCTGTAACATGCCCTAAAATTGGTTGTAATACATAACATATAATTTTAGTAAATGAGAAAACTCATATCGAGAAATAATGAATCAGAAGTCTCCTTAACAGATTTATTTATTTCAATGGAGAAAATCAAAATGAAATAAGTTTATTGCATTTTGAAATGTCAATGTCATTATAAATTAATAAACTTCAGCATTTAGTAAATTAATTAAAATGACTTATTACTTTGTAATTCTTGGAAATACACTAACAAAGAATTTTCTGTATTTATTTTTATTTTTTACTTCAAACTTGCATTATCCATAAATCTTGTGACTTTGTTTTGATTCACCCGTTAAAAATTATTTATGATCGTGTTTACAAATGTCCAAGAGTCGTACATGAAATAGCAAAATATTTGAAAATTACTCGTATGTCGATGTAAGCTGTATTTGGATAAATAAATTAAGGTTGACAAAACTAGTAATACTTTAAATGTAAATGTTTTGTAAACTATTTGTAAAGTCAAAATAAAATCGGTATTATTGTATAATTGAATAGTTTCACCTTTTTCAAATGTAACGAGTAATTATCATTTGATATTTGAATTTATAATATGTTGTCATTAATCTTTAATATTAGTCCGACGAAAAGTAGTACTTCTATAAATGTATTGTCGGTGGAAATAAAGCACTCGCTCGCTTCGCCCGCTTGTGCTTTTAACTTGCTCTTATACTCGAAAGTTGCCTTTGCAGACTTAATTTGTAAATAATTAGTTTTACGATACCACTGGCCAATGCAACTGACCTGATATTCTTAGTCGTTATCGGTGTATTAGATAATATGGAACTCGAAGTGTAATTAACTATGAACAACTTATTTTACGTCCGCTCTGTAGCCAAAACTCTTTTTATTTTGAGCTTCCGAGAAAAACCTGAACGGATCTCTATAGAATTAAAATTAATTACGATAGGTGCTAATGCTGAAAATATAAATGTGAATTGGTTGACAATCGCATTTGGAACAACATCATATGAAACAACATCATTCTACATCATATCGCAATAAGATTTTCAGAGTTCTAAACTATATCAGCTAAGAAACCTACTGATCTGTGATGATTTAGATATTCGAGGGTGGTCTGAAAACTTTCCGACCTAACAAAGATACAAGACATTTTTTCTTAAAATTTATATTTATTTTTCAACATAGTCTCCTTGTAACCCTACACACTTCTCCCGGCGATGCTCCCATTTCTTTAACGCGTCCAAATAGTACTCGGCGTTTTTCTCTTCAAAATAATTGTTCACGAAGGTGATTGCCTCGTCATTTGACGAAAATCTCTGTCCTCCGAGTGCAATGAGCAAAATGCTCCCGCAGTTAAAGAAAATCGATTAAGATAATTCCATGACTATCCCAAAAAATAGTCACCATCACTTTCCCAGCCGTAAAAACAGTTTTTGCTTTTTTTGGAGCCGGTTCCCCATTTACAGTCCACTGTTTGAATGTATTTTTGTTTTGGGCGTATAATGGTGTATCCAAGTTTCATCTACAGTAATTAATCGGCGTTAAAACTCGGATTTATTGCGCTTAAACTGCGCCAAAAGAGAGTTGAAAATGTTCACTCGAACACGTTTTACGTCTAATGTTAGCAAACGCGGCACCTATCGCGCGGATAGCTTTCTCACGCCTAAATCTTGATTTAAAATGTAACATACACGTTCTTCGGACATATTCATAGCCTTTGCTATCTCTCCCACTTTAATTCGACGGTCATCTAGCACCAATTGGTGAACTTTTGCGACGTTATCGTCAGTAGTTGCAGTTTTTGGACGTTGCGAACGTTCACCGCCTCCCAAGCTCTTACGGTCACGTTTAAATTTTGCTGCCCAAAATTTCACTGTGGCAAATGATGATACAGAGTCCCCGTACACAGAGTCCAATTCGTCTTTGATTTGCGTAGGCGTATTGCCTTTCAAAAACAAATATTTAATGACAGCTCGATACTCGATTTTTTCCATTTACACAAATACTCACATCGACTCACTCAAACGACTGTTAAATAACAACTGCGCGTCAAAAATGGCTGAAACTTTGGTGAGTACCTGACAATGGATAGACATCTACATTCCCTAGCTTTTATTGATGAGTGCTGCCATCTTCGCGTTGAAGTCGGAAACTTTTTAAACTACCCTCGTATTTCCATATGCTAATTTGTCACTTTTTGCCCTGAAATTATATCTATAATTTTATGAGTACAAGTAGTTTGGTCAAAATATTGCACGATAATGATAATAATAATGATAATTACAACAATATCAATTAATGGAATCACAGCAATGAGATCGGTTGTATCCTGTGAGCAACCACAACAATTTGTATATCACGTCTAACAGCACTATACAATATGAACTAAGAAGGAGTTTAGTTGGCAATCCACTCTCTACCCGGGTAACTAAAACTAACACTACGCGTATTTTGGTAAAAAATAATAAATTATTTTTCCGTACCGTTGGTCATATTCAGTTTGACGAAATAAATTGGGAATACCGTTTTTATAAACTATTTTCAGAATGGCCTCACTGTCAGACAACCGATTGTTCAGCTATTCCAACGCGTTTGAATGTTATTTTACTAATAATGAGATCTTACGTTATTATTAATTGAAAATAAGTTCTACTAGATTGGAATTTTGGTTTATAATTTAAAAAAGTTTCTGTTTGAAATCTAAACTTTTTTATGGGTGACTTTCTGCATTAGTATTATTAGTTGGTTTATTTTTATCTCAAATCTCAAGGGGGAAATTTGGTAATGTAAATGTAAAGAAACTACAGTTTGTATTTAAGATTTTTTCTATATTTTGCCTCGAACAATATTAGAGTCAAAGTGAGAGTAACTATTCAGTTTCAAGTTATTTATTACTCTGTTGTTTCCATTTCTTTAATTTTAGTTATAAGATATAGAGCGCGGTATAAATTGTCCCTTCACTGATTTCCGAACGAATAAATTTGTTCAAGCTTCTGACGTCTATCATTACTCTAGAGTATTACGTCCTAGTTGCGAAGATATCAACGAACTCAGATGATAATTGGAGTTTCTTCAAATATTTACTGCACATCTCCTTCTCTTTGGTGTTAAAGTAAGGTGAATTTGTTGCCCGCGGCAGTAGCCAAATCTTTTTTATACATTCTGCGTGTTTACAGCGCTAACATACGTCATTGGATAAGCAAAATTATAAAAAAAATCGATGCCTACACCGACATCGTTCACGCATCATAATGATATCCTTATTATCAGAGGCGGCTTCGAACATAAGTTTCATACTTGTTTCACTACACTCTTCTGTCCCAGTCATTAAACATGTCATAAATATTAACGTCGAAGTGTTCGGCCGGGCGCGTCAATAAACTTGAAAATTCCATTATCAGATGTACGTAAAATCAATGCGCGTGACGTCACGGCGTGCGTCGTCGCCGTCACGTCGAATGCCGGCGCTCATTCCAGTTTAACGATGCCTCTGATCTGGAGGCTCCTGCTCGCCTCGTTTTCGCTGTTCTTGTGCACGTCGGCGGCCGAAATCTTCAGCAATTCATTCCTGGTGAGGTTTCGCCGAGAAGTGGAACCCCAGGAAGCTAAAGATGTCGCTGAGAGGAATGGATTTGTCAATATGGGGCGGGTGAGTAAAAGCAGCTGTTTTACTTATGCACATTACATCGAAATTAATGTTGACGCTTAAAATGAAGCGAAAAAAAATGAGGTAAACGGAGCGAAATATTTAAAGAGTAATTATTTCAAATTTAAGTTTCTGTTATCACTTTAATTTAGTAGGCAAAGTGAGTGTGAATATTTATTGTATGTAGTTATACAAATTGCTTCAAATCGTGAACCGTACTTTAGCGTTGGATAACTAGTTTGAATAATTAAGTATGTGGGCTTTCTTGTTTGACAAGGTGAAAGTGTTTTGTTTATATATGCAACTTTAAACACAAAATTCTTATTAAAAATTGCTACCGAATATGAATTAATAAAATTAATTTAATAAAGTACTTGTTCGGAAGTAATATATACATAAATTTATAATTATTTTAATTTATATGATTTTAATTTGTTAATTTAATACAGGGACTACTTTTTGTGTAATATGTTGAAATTTGTTGACATGTAAAACAGCAGAATATGTGCCCAAAAATATTAACGCGCAAATTATTGAAAAAAATTATCATTCCGTCCAATAATCTCCAATTTGTATTTTCGACTGAATATTATAAAGCATTGTTAAAGTATTTATGCCAAAATGTTAATTAATAGACATTTTAATCTTTTCTCCTTGCTGAAAGAGTTATTGTTTCACACAACTGCCTTGAGTATTACTTAAGCTGCGGCATAGATAATTGCGTTATTCTAATGTTTGCGTTAAAGAAATTAGTTTGAAAGACCTTAACATGATGTGGTCTTAAAAAGTTTGGTTTCGTTATGCTTTGGATCATTTTAAACTTTCTTTCAAGAAACATAAGTCTAGAAAGGAAACTTTTAAATACAAATTAGTTATTAAGTACAGACATCAAGATGTTTTAAGGATATTATAAAAGACAGGATATTGAAGAAATGAAATGTAAACTTAATGTTTTAAATAATTAAACTTGTACAGTATTACAGCTTATGAAATTAAACCATATTTCTTAAGGATTTACAGGCTAATTCCTTTATTCAGTTTAATATTGCGGCGTGAAGTACTATATATTATAATTATACAATCTGTTTGTCCTTGTCTGTTGCTTTAATTACTAATATATGTATATACATTTCGCACATACATACATGCTCTATCATATGGATCAAGAGATGAAAGCTTTGTTGTTACATAACAATGTGCATGAATACTAAATAATTTTTATTCAGACGATCAAGGCTTGTGTTGATTTAATATAGCCACAACGATAACAGACCGTAATACATACTTTTGCCTTCTAGTACAATTATAATTTGTACTACCAATAGGCCTAAAGAGCTATTCCATCATAGTTACCGTTTGGGATATTTCTTAATTATGTTGTCCGTTATGCCTTGCAAATGCGTAATATTAATTTATTAAACTCAAATTCTAATATGTACATATAAAACATTTGTGGTTTTGAAGCACGTTTATTTCAAAAAATTGATACAATAATCTATAATTGATATTACAAAAGACATATTTTAGTATATTTCTCTACTAGTAATCACTCACGGGGTCGCAAACTTATCTTACCGAGTCGAAGATTGTTTGTGAAACAAAAATAAATTTATTAGACTGGAGAAATGCTCTTATTTGTTTCACCATCTTTGTTTTTTTCTTTCTTTGTACGCTCATTTTGTTTTCTATAGGCTTCTATTTTTCGTTATTTGTTACACACTTATCTACAAATTAATTACTATTACTTTCTTTGTTTTTCTTAGACTTTTTCTTTTTTATTATAACCTACATTACTGCAACAATTTTCTACTGAATATTAATAAAAATTCAAATACCGTCACCATAAAGAGATAAAAGTTTCTGTATTTTGACAATCAAGCCGTCATTTTGAGTAAAAGTTATTAGTTAAGAAATTTCAAAAGAAATCTTAGTGAAAAAAAAGAAAACTAGGAAATTAAAATAATATTTAATGTATATTATGTAATATTTAAACATTGGACAAAAAAAGGTTAATTACATTTTTAAATTAAAAAGTCACACGACAGTCAAACGACTGAAAGTTTTTTAAACTACTAGAAATGTTAATAATAAATTAGAATTTTTAATCCATCCCAAAAAAGTATATCCGATACAACATAAACTAGCAGCATACAAGAGTATGATTGATTTTGAAGAAGAATTGTAGATAATAAAACAGATTTTGAATAATAATTCTAGCTAAAAAATTGTATAACAGCTATTAAAATGTTTATCCAGAATGAAAAAAAATGTTGGCTATAAATATAAAGTAATTATTTACATTGGACATTCGAGCATTAAATTTAAAAAACAAAATTTAATAATAGTATTCAGAATTAATAATACTCTTTCTGAATACACTGAAAAGAATAAGGTCAAAATTTACAGTAGCAGAGAGTTAGGAGTCGATAGGTCAATGTATAGTACATGCCCTGGTGTATATGTTGGACAAACAGGAACATCTTTTGATAGGAATATACTAGAACATAGTAATTCATACGAAGGTAGCCCCAGAAATATCCAATCTAACAAAGAAACCATATTTTTTTGGGAAAAGATGTCTTTTTTTCACTATATCGTCTCATTTTATCTCGATACATTTTTCCCACTTCATTGTCGGCAAATTTCTTTTACCGAAGAGCTATTTTTTCACGTTTGGAAACAGAAAATAATCCAAGGGAGTTAAATCTGGTGATAGGGTGCATGAGGAAGAAATTCGAACTGTAACTCATGACGGATGTGTGAATCGGTACATTGTTTTGGTGAAAAAAACTCTTTTTTCTTGATATCATCACTAAAACACTGCAATAAATTGATATAATACTCACCGTTGATTGTTTATTCTTTCATTTCTGAAGATAATTAATGAAAATTACCACGAGCATCCCAAAAAAAACCGAGTTCTTCGCCGATTCTCTCGTTTCTGTACATTGTTTTACCTGTTCCTTCGTCTTAAGTGTGAAGTGATGGACCCATGTTTCATCAATGGTTATAAATCGACGCAAAACTTGGCTTTATTGTTGCGAACCAGCGAAACACTCGATTGAAATATCATCACGACGTTGTTTTCGTTCCATTGTGAGTAATCGTGACACTTCTTGCGTTTCCTTATGTCCAAATTTTCAGTCAATATGCGATGTACAACACTTTTTGAAATACCGATCATGTCCGCCAGTTCGCGCAATATCAGTCGATAGTCGTCCAATACCATTTTGTGTTTCTTTTCACCGTAATCATCTCTTTTGGTTGACCACTGCCATGTTCGTCTTGTAGGACTGTTCTCTAAGGAAACGCATTATTTAATTAATAATAACTTCATGTCAAATTATGAATATAAAATAAAGAATAATAAGCAAAGGAAAGGAACTGAATTTATTAGAATGTATAGAAATTAATAAACTTCAAAAATAATTTAAACAATGAGCAAAGAGAGATAAACAGTTACCCATACTATACAGACTTGTTCATTCTAGAATTAGATATGCGCTGTCCACAAGTGGAAAGAGTGCAGTTAGGTTAAAGCGCGCGAGAAAGGAGGATAGAATATCTCTCACTGGCAGTTTCGTTTTCTCCTACTTTTGTATTGCAAACAACTTCCCCTACTTTCTCGCGTTTATTTCAAGAAAATTTTATTAGTTTCACGCCAAACGGCAAAACATTTCAAGAAAATAGCCATGTTTGAAAATCTTTTTAATTTTTAGAATTTTCTATTTCATTTATTTCAAGAATATTTTATTAGTTTCACGCCAAACGGCAAAACATTTCAAGAAAATAGCCATGCTTGAAAATCTTTTTAATTTTTAGAATTTTCTATTTCATTTATTTCAAGAATATTTTATTAGTTTCACGCCAAACGGCAAAACATTTCAAGAAAATAGCCATGTTGCATTTTATTAAAAGATTCAAATAAAATGCATCAAATAATTTATACAATTCAAAAATGTAGGTACGTATTGTCAATGCATAATGATTTACAGCCCCGACCTACACACATCATGTCGCTGGTGAAGACTGATTTCAGACATTCTCACGCGTAACACGCGAGAAAGTAAGGGAAGTTGTTTGCAATACAAAAGTGGGAGAAAACGAAACTGCCAGTGAGAGATATTCTATCCTCCTTTCTCGCGCGCTTTAACCGAACTGCACTCTTTCCACTTGTGGACAGCGCATATCTAATTCTAGAATGAACAAGTCTGTATATGTTTGTGTAATAAAAATGTGTAAGAACGTGTCTTTTACACCATTTTAACTTGTTATGTAGATAATACATTTTTTACGTTGTAATATAAAATACTTTCAGAGTTTTGTTACGTACATCAGAATTTTGTTTATTTCTGCAATTTATTTAAAAATAAAATAAGTGAAAGGTTTAACAATCTGTATATTATTAATATTAATAAAATAAATTGAACTCTATATGTACGAAAAATTTGTTAAATACCAAGATGAAATGCGAAATTTCATATTTAACATGGTCCAAATTTCTTCACTAGTACATTTCTCTAATATTTTGCTAGCTAGTGACAATGACACAGATTGTTTAAAAGTTTATAATGTTACTACAGCAACATAAAAAACAGATTTCTTTTATTGTTTGTAGTCTCATCTACATATAACCACAGCTTTTTATTATTCCAATCGGATTTAGTATTGTTTTCAATTTTATAGAACACAGAGAGTATACGATTTTGTAATATTGCTCGAAATGGTTATATTTATTAGAGATTGTATGTAACTCAGAATTTTTGAAATCGTTTTTTATCAAATAAAAAAAAGCGGAAAATTACAAAGAGTAATCATCGACATTAAATTCAAAATAAAGTCATTATAAGTATTTACGTTACTTTTCGCATATTTATGTTGTGTAGTGTTTTCAT
This sequence comes from Dermolepida albohirtum, assembly GCA_031893035.1. Taxonomy (NCBI): domain Eukaryota; kingdom Metazoa; phylum Arthropoda; class Insecta; order Coleoptera; family Scarabaeidae; genus Dermolepida; species Dermolepida albohirtum. The sequence continues at coordinate 804,152 of JAVIWB010000555.1, read as the reverse complement.
GTTTTCATGTTTTTTAGACAAAAATTATGTCCTGAGCGGACAAAATTTATCGCGGACTGTACTTACTATTTTTCCACCTTCGAACTTAAGTCTAGAAATTAATGTATTAACTTGCTTACATTACGTTTAGTACTAATTGTAGCATTGATGCGTCGCCAAGAAATGGCAGCTCTATTCATTATTTAATTAAATTTAATTTACATTAAAATGATAAAGGATAAGTGCATACCTAAAAATATCATTCAATATCAACTACGTACGTACGTAACAATTTTATTTTTGTAACTTTAAGAACGAACGTGGAAATTTCGATATATTTTTATATCACAAAACAAAACTTTATTTTTAAACATTATCTCTTAAAAATATATTTAATATGTCACTGTATACGAACTATACACGGTTTGCTACATATCCGTTTAAACAACTGTAGTTCCTAATATAGGTTAAGTTTACGAAAACTGTAGAAACTACTTGATAGAAAAATTATAAAAAGTAGGTTTACCAAATATTTATATTAAAGCAATATCATTTGCCATGATGTAGAAGCTATTATATGCAAAAAATGTATAGAAGATATTTTTACGACTCTTGAAATGAAACAAATGAGTTAGGACACTAAAGTTTTTTATAATTTTTCAGTAGTCTTCTTCAATTTCAACGAACTTGGGCCAATGGTATTGAAATGTTATTATATCATTCTTTTAATGGTCTTTCTCAAGATCTTCCCCCCATACTGTTTTGTTGTTCGAGTCTAATGAATAAACGGAAGTCACCTAGGGCTGCATCTATAAACTAGACTGGATGAGATACAACATTAAACTTATTTGATCCAATTTTACACGAAGAAGTGGAAGAAAGCTTTTTCAGAAATTACTTCTTTAATTCGTTCAGTAGAGTAGTTTAATAACGGTTCATGGTTTAATTTTTCGCAAGATAAACTACGAAAATTATCTTCGTCGGTGCCGATAAAATCGTAGTCATTATCTTACCCCACATTGGCAATATTTTGGAACTCTTTGCTGAGAGTTACCATGACGTGATTATTATTGAAATTATAGTTTTTTAGAGGAAGGGTTACCATGATCTCGCCTACTGTTGACATATCCATTTGGTTTCAAGAACACAATGATGATGCTAGATTTTCTCAACCGTGAAAAATATTCACAAAGAATTAGCTTGGCTCTGGTTGAAATTTGCAGTATTCACCTTTCTGGACATGTCCAAGTGCAAAATGTGATGTACGCATTCTGTTAACAATTCTTCTTATTAATAACTTTCAGAGTTACGATAGTTTTTAATGGTTATGATCGCACATCATTAAGACTAATGTTGGTGCTTGGTTTTTACCTTGTCAACTACTCGTCTCCACCTGTTTCCGGTCTTTAGTTCTTTAATTCCTTTCTCTTTCTCTACCTCTTGTATCACTTCTAGAAGCCATTTTTTCGTGAGCGTTCGTTTCTCCATTTGCCACCTTCTCGTCCATGTAGAACTTTCTTTATAAGTCCCTATTCCGACATTCAAATGATGTGTCCCAAAAAACTAGCTCACTGCGGTTGAATTATTTGTGTAATAAATTATTGCTTTGAGGCGAATTCAAAAACAAATTATGTTTGAAATATATTGAATAAATTATAAATGCCAAATACAAAAAAATATAATAACTGCTTTATGATCCAAAACAGTAACACAAGTTCTTTCATTAAAAGAAGTCGTTTTAATGTTTTTTCAATATCATAAAATACAAAATTAAAATAGATAATAAAATGTGAATTCCAGTTTAATTTTCAGGATAAATATAAAAGTTTGTCCGAACTACAATATAAGTGAAATAAAATAAGTGATAAACGAATGATAGATCGAAGAGAACAAAATACCATATTCGTTAGAAGCTCATAGTCCAATAATAATCAACGGACGTTAAACAGATAGGTAGTCTTCCCACCAAAAAGCTAATCCGCACACGGCGATTACAAAAATATTAGGAAAACGAATACAATATAGTCAACAATGTATTTGATAATACAGAACAATACGTACAAATCATATAATGTAAATAGTGACACATTTCAGTTCCTAACAACAAGCTTATATATAATTTTCAAGAGATGTAATTGTTATCGCAGAACATAAATTGTGTTGATATTGAAGTACCAAACACCTCCGGGGAAATTAAACTTTAACCTATATTTGACATACAACGCAGTGAACATGTAACTTGCAAAAATAATAATTGGAAACAATATTAATTGGATTGCCACTGCAACTATAACTAAAAGTAATTATATAAAACTTTTAGCACGTGATTTTTAGTAAATTGTAAATATGCTGAAGCACTTTATACGAAGATGGGCTGAAAAATTCGTTAAATATAAATAAGAAAAAAGATAATCCCTTGCTACCTCGATACATTTGACCCGGCGGTGGTCCAAAGTCTCTATGTCAAGATAAAATTCATAATCTTCAAGTTCTTTAAAATAAGCAACTGCAGCAGCTTTAACGTCGTTGTCTGTTAAAAGTTTCATTCAAAAAGGTGGTAATCCAATGGTGCTAAATTCGATCTATATACTTAATTCGTTAATTTTTGCAATAGCAGTACTTGTCTAAAACTTCGTAATATGCGCTTCAGATTATCTGCTTCTTTGGAAGGTAGTCCACAAGAAGAATACCTTCTGCGTTCCAAACAATAAAAGCAATTACCTTCCCTGTAGATGGAACAGCTGTTGCCTACTAACTAACTACTGTACCGCTATTGTTTAAGCAGTTACGATACCCATTTCGTGGGCAGATTATTCACAACTCAAAATGTAGGTTTCGCGTTCTTTAAAGATATTTACAGCAACCACTATTTTAAACGTATTTAGCCGACGATTTTTTAACACGATAACATGCAATTTTGTAACAATTTCCGGCTTAGTGACAGATTTAGGACATCCATTTCGTGGTGCATCTTTAACGACTGTACGACCACATTTAAACTCACAAATCCATTTACAACTGTCGAAAATGAGTCGAGTTCTTCAGATCATCCTTCATCGTATAAATATTTGTTGCTGATAAGTCTTTCAGGATGAATTATTTAATGACAGCATGAATTTCAATAGTATCAATCTCGTCAAAAACTCTTAGATGCTCTTAATCAAACAGTTATCAAGATGAAATTAACAAACGTAGCATCCTGAAATTTGATCCTTGAGATTATTAGGGAGACAGTTTGCCGGCACACCACAAAGATAATCTGAAACTGTTCTGCTTATCCTATATGACGCAAATTTTTCAAACCATACTTGAATACTAACAATATTTCAAAAATATATCAGAGAAGGTTTCTTTCAAAATATACCAGAGTTGTTATATGTATGTATATGTATCTACTTGCATATGTTACTTATCATGGTGTATTTATTTAATTTTGTAAAGTTCCTATAATACTAGAAATACTTAAATAGATGTAATTACGTACACGTAATTACATATACATATACGTCACCTAATACAGAAATGTGCAATTATATGATGTCAAATGCAATTAATTTGCGTTAACGAAATATTACATAACGGAATTCTAGAGCAAATTGAAGGGAATACGTTGACTTGTAGTTCATCTCCTGAATTTTATTAATATTACTAACTTGGGAGTAATTATTTATTTTAGAATATGTTTTCGAATCTACCCGTTAAGAGAGTTTTTCGTTTAATTTTTTGAATAAACAAAGTCTTATTTTGTAATCCAATAAATAAAAGAAAGAATAAATTATAAAAGTAGCTTCTGTTGGGTACATGAAAGATGTAAAGTTATTCAATAATTTAAATGAATATTTTAATAAGAGTTTAAAAACTGAAATTTACACACACACACACCATTAGAAGAGGGTGGATTTTTACCTGCTTGTGCAATGTCTTTATCTTGATTAGATTTTTCCCTTTTTTAATAGAATAATATACGGAAATATACTTTCTTTTGGCAATTGCATAATCTAGTTAGACATAGGCTTTTCTTGTTCTTAGATTAAGGCAGTTTTTATACGAGGGCGGTCCCAGAAGTACCCAACCCAACAAAGAAAACACAAAAATTTTGGAAAGAAATATATTTATTTTTCAACATAATCTCCTTTCAGCTCTATACAATTTTCCCAGCGATGTTCCATAACTTCGATACCCCTTTTTATAATAACAAATGTCTAGATTACCCATTTTTTAAGTTGGGGAACAGAAAATAATCCAAGGGGGCTAAATCTGGCGAATAGGCTGCATGAGGTAGCAACTCAATCTTTAATTAATTAATTTTGGCCATTGCAGTAATGGATTTGTGAGCTGGTAGATTGTCTTGATGAACCAATACTTTCTTCTTAACGAAATGCGGCCGTTTTTGTTTGATTTCTCACTCAAACTTTGCCATAAGTTTGCATAATACTCGCCGTTTATAGTTTTCCATTTTGTCACGATAGTCAATGAAAATTATTCCACGCGCATTCCAAAAAACAGATGCCACGACCTTGCCTGCAAATGAAACGGTCTTCGCCTTCTTCGGAGCCGGTTCTTCCTTTTGAGTCCATTGTTTTGATTGTTTTTTTGTCTCGGGTGTGAAGCATGGACCTATGTTTCCTACATAGTTATGAAACGGCGCAAAAATTCTTCTTTGTTGTTGTGAAACTTCGCTAAACACTCAATTGAAACATCTTCGCAACACTGTTTTTGCTGGAGTGTGAACACACACGACACCCATCACAGTTTTCTCATGTCAAAATTTTCAGATAATATGCGATGTATCGCATTTTTTGAAATGCCTATGTATACTAGCTCTCTCACTTTCAATAGACGATCATTCAGTACTGCTTTATGGATTTTCTTCACCATTTCTGAAGTCGACCACTGCAATGCTCGTCTTGGCAGCTCGTACGGTTTTGTTTAAGCTCTGTTATCCAATATTTCACTATTGTAAACGAAAGAGCAGACTTACCGAGAGTAGAATACAGTTCTGCTTTTATATCGGTTGAGCTGAGGCATTTCCAATAAAAGTATTGTATCACGTAACGATGACCAATTTTCTCCATTTTTACAAATTCACTGAAAACGTTCAATATTGATGGCTGCCAACCAAATATTAAACCACGTGGCGTCTTCAAACTTGAAACATATGCTTTATAGATTGTATACTTTCTAATACAGTGATACTTTTTAAACAACTACCGCCATCTATAGGTTAGGCCATGGACCACCCTCGTATAATCGATTTTGAGATAAATCTGTACAACTAGTCATTGCTTAATCAATATCTCGCGTATTTTACTTGAAGGATTTTTATATCAATACTGATCCAATCTATAAGACCGAAAGCGTGGATTAGATATCGAAATGGAACTTTCAGGATCTTCAGTAACACTTTCACGAACCAAACCAATATTTTCTTGTACACGACCACTATGACTGTATTTTTCACTTTTTTGATCTTCCACGGAACCGGTCTCTTGAAATTTTTTAATAATTCGACCAATAGTGCTTTCAGATGGACGATTATGTAAACCATAAAATTCACGTACTTTTCTAAAAACTCTTGTCACAAAACCCTGATTTTCATAAAATAATTCAATAATTTGAACGCATTGTTATACCGTGTACGAAGCCATTTTTACAAATGTCATACATCACACGCTTTAAATGTCCACATACCCAGTAAAAATTCAGTGCGCCGTCTATATTTTATTTATTCTTAAAAAAACGCGCAATTTGAAACACCCTCTATCTCTAATTTATGTGACTAATTGGCTAAAACTAAATATTGATAAAAGTGACTGGTCTGACAAAATGTAAATAAGTGAATAAATAAATAAATAATAGTAGTACATACAATAAGAGTGCAGAGCCATAATCTTCCTATAAGTGCAGAAGTTTGCAAATCAAGCGAGTGTGTAAATTGCTTTACGCACTATACTTTTTTCTACGATTACATTTTTTAATTACAAAATATAAATACGTATATTTTATTTATTTGAACAATGTGATATATCATTTGATTAGAGCTGTTATTTTGTAATATATAAAATATATCAAAGTTGCCACTTTAGAAGTTCAAAAACATGGGAAAAAGTCTATCAGTTGCAAAAAGGACTTGATTAATCAGAGCTGTCTTCTCAGGATGGACCTGTCGGTTACCCAGATGGAAAAGGCCTTGTCGATTTCTCAGTAATTGGAAAATAATGTGAAGCGTGCCTTCCTTAGAAAATAAGCGATACCCTGTGTTATAAGTAGGCAGGGGCGAATAACGAGGAATGTCGTACGATCAGACACCTTGTATGTTATATGGCAATAACTCGACGACAAAATAAAATTAAAAAAGACAATTAAATAAACGCAAATCCGCTTTTAATTAATAATAAAAAGCCCACAAACAATAGAAAGGTTAAATTTTAATGTAAAAACAAAGTTACAGCATATTTTTAATTAAATTGAGAAAAATAAGTGACCAAGTCACTAGATAAGAATTGCTTGGTTAACTTCTAATTTAATTAACGAGTGTTAATGATCGAAAATTTATGTGAATTAATACTATGCGAATATTTAAATAAACCTTTCTATCTATTAAAATAACATGTAAAAAAAGTACATTCACAAATTGTAAACTAAATACGAGGATCATTTGACAAGTAGAGCGAGTGACACATAGGTAGCGCTCTAATTGGTAAAACAAAGGCACTGTCATTTAGGTTGCCTATTTATATGTTTACATTACGATATTTAGATAAATCGGTTGTTTAGTTTATTTTTGACAGCTGATTGAAAAAGAAGCAACACGTCGTTTTGTTAAAATGTAAAAAGCAGAGTATCGCGCAGTAATGAAATACTTAATTAAGGGTATTAAAGCTACCGAAATAAAAGATGGGTTACGGGAAACATTAGGTGAATCTAAGGAAATGACTATAAAAAGCCATAATATTATTACGCAAGATACTACTCAAAGTGAGAGAGATAGCAGACATGGTAAACATTTCAACAGAACGCGTACACCACATTTTAATGAAAGAATTGGGCCTTTCCAAGCTTTCGGCAAGATGGGTGCCGCGATTGCTTACATCTGATCAAAAGTTCACTCGTTTGCGTATTTCCAATGAGTGTTTGGACCTTTATAAGCGGAATCCGGTTGATTTTTGTAGGCGATTTGTTACTTGCGATGAAACTTAGATATACTACAGTACTCTCGAAACTAAACAACAGTCGAAATAATGTTTAGAACGTGGTTCTGCACCTCCGAAGAAAGCGAAAACCACCAATTTTTTGGAATTCAAAGGGCATTCTGTTCATTGATTACCTTCAGAAAGGTGCCACAATAAACGGACAATATTATTCAGAACTTAAGCTTATCATCTTCGTAAATGAGTATTTTGCAAGCCTTCCGGAATCGCATTTTAGAGATGGCATAAGGGCATTGGAGCACCGTTGGAATAAATGTATTGCTCTTTTAGGATGATATATTGTAAAATAAAAATTATTTTGTATTTAAAAAATTCGTTTTTCTTTTCCATTCTCACTACTTGTTAAACTATCCTCGTATATATAAAAGCGGGGAGGATTTGGCTGTTTTTTTCCTAACGTGGAGATGATCACAAAATTTTGTGGTACTGTCAACCTCGTAGCAGCTGTAGGTTAGGTAAATACTTCCAAAAATTGGTACTAAAATCCGAAATGTCACTAGTACCAAGCACATTAAAATTGCACAACAAGAGAAACAATTAGAAAGATAGAAGCACGTAATCAAAATGGAGACAACAAAATAGAAACTCAGCCTTTATGTCTTATGACTTGATTATTAATTTGCTAACGCGATAATTTGTACATTTACCACCAAAGGCGAAATTCTCCAATAAATCATCTGAACAATTAATTCGAATCTTTTCTTAATATTTTTTCAAAATTTCTATTTTATTTTTTGATTCCATTATTTTGAACGGTGATATATCCATTTAAAATAATAAAATCAACAAATGAAATAAAAATTTCGAAAAAGAAAAGAATCGAGTTGATGATTCAGAGAATCTTAATTCACACAGGTAAATATCCCGATACAATCTCTGTTAAAATTAAGTTGATATATATCATAGTTTACTGAAAACCAAGCAAAACATAATAAAAGACAGGAATTTTAGTGTTCCAAAATTAACGCAAGATTTGAATTAAATATAAAACACAGTTTTTAGTCTTCTGATTGTTATTTTTTTATTGAATTATAAAGGATAGGATAGGGTTATTTATGTAATAACACATCAGGCAAATGGCCTCCATGGCTTTGCATGCACGTGCGCACTCCTTTGTCGAAATTTTCCATGGCCATTATGCATAAATGTGGCTTTTTTTCGTTGATGTAACGTTGAATCTCCGCCTTTAATGAACGGGTGGTTGTGGTCTTGTTGATATACACCTGTGATTTCAAATAACCCCATAAAAAGAAATTTAATGGTGTTAAATCACACGATCTAGGGGGACAATTCTGATGACCGAAACGAGAGAGTACACGACCTGGAAATGTCTCATGCAGTAATTGAATTGTTTCACCGGCTGTATGGCATGTGGCACCGTCTTGTTGAAACCACATATTGGCCACATCAATATCATCTAATTTCGGCAGGAGGAACTGTGTTATCATATCGCGATATCGAGCACCAGTAACAGTCACTGTTTGACCAGCTTCATTTTCAAAAAAGTGTGGTTCAATTATGCCTCCAGCCCAAAATCCACACCAAAGAGTGACACGTTGTGGATGCATTTGTTTTTCGAAAATCACGTGCGGGTTGACAGAACCCCAAAAGCGGCAATTTTGGTGATTAACAAAGCCATCAATGTGAAAAGGTGCTTCATCGCTTAGGATAATTTTGCTCGAAAAATCAGCATCCACTTGTTGATGTTCAATAATCCATTCAACGAACTCTCTTCGCTGTGCATGGTCACTAGGCTTCAGTTATTGTGTTAATTGAATTTTGTAAGCATGGAGACACAGATCTTTAGTGAGTATATGCTGTAGAGAGCTTCTTGAAATTTGTACCTCTTATCCACGATGCCGAATTGTGCTGGATTGTCACCGACACTCTCACGCACTGCTTCGATATTGACTTTTGAACGGCTTGTTTTTGGCGTCTCCAACGGATCCAGCCTCCCTGAATTTTTCAATTAATCTTTTCACAGTTGACGAAGTTAAAACACTATTCCGACCATATTTTGTATGAAATTTTCGAACTGCGGCCGCCAAGCTTTAATTATTTTTGAAATATTGTTCAATAATGAAGACACGTTGTTCTATCGTGTAACGCTCCATTTTTACGAACCCTAAACCGTCAGTAGTCGAATTGTTTTTTTTAGGGTTGCCAACACTTTACTACACAAATTCAAATCTTGCGTAAATTTTGGGACACCCATTATTTCTATAATTGGGCGTTCGCGTTCTGGAAATATTGCAGCTAGTCCGATTCTATTCTTAAATAATTGATTAATAAATATTGAATAATCGTCAACGTCGTATATATCAGACGTTTCAATACGCAAAAATTTACTTGAAAAAACAACTTCTGGAATCAATATTCAAAATTAATTAAATTTTACAATAAATTACTATATTAACCTATAAATTCAAAATTATGTATATTTAAAATAATAACATTTACATTGTTCAAATATATAAAATGTACATTTATGTATATTTATTCAAAATAGGTCTTTTTCATCAATTATTATTTGCATTTTTGCATTTCTCAACCATACCGAAAAAGTGACAGATGTAAACGAAAAAGTGACGTAACTATGCGCAAAGTACTTGCTTTGCGCAGTTATATCGTTTTTTCGTAGTTATTGAGAAATTGTCTACTTTGCAAACGATAATTGATAACAAAAAGTTTACTTTCTCTAGTGATAGTAGAAGTGCTTTATTGGATTATAATGTAAGGAATTGTTAAGTACTTTCCGAACAAAGTAAGTTGTGATAAATTAAATTTTAATAGCTTTTCAAATTAGACTTCAAATACGGTTTCTCCCGCTTAAATTTAACACTCGTTTTTGCTAACGCTTTAGCAGGGTATGCGAAAGTACACTACGGTTACTGAAAGTATACTACGGTTATTAAATATTTAATATCAAATTTCAGAGAGAAGACAAATGATAGACGATGAAACAAGAGATTAGAATTTGAGTAGAATATTTTGTGGAAAATTTGACACGAAAAAGAGCTTCACTAAAATTGATGTAAAGTAACGAAAGCGATAAATGTTATTAGGCTTTGACATTTTAAAATAATTTTTCATTTTTGTACTTTCTGTTCGCTTGAATTAAAAAACTATTTTATGTATATAAACACTAAAAATTTATTATTAGAATTTATTTATATATAGTCTCTTAATGAACATTTGTAATTAAAATGTCTAAAAGTTCTAGAAAGGTTCTAAGTAGTTGAAAAGGCAATACCTCCTTTCATCTTTCGAACATGCAATTGTCTGAATCGTATCGCAAACATTAACAATACTATAATTTGCCTGAAAGAAGCTTATTACTCGAAACGCGTTGTAAACAAAGTGTTATTAACATTTGAATTATTCTCAGACGTTCACCTAATAGCATATGGCAAGTTTAAAAGTATTAAGGCGTTTATCTGATAGTATATGTAAAATTTAAAAGTGTTCGGTGAACTTAGTTCTTTCGTTTGGATAATTGCGTGTTCGGAAGTTAGAAGGAGGTGTTGTTTTTCATTCGTTTGCTATATCACAAACGATACGATAGCCTGCAGAGGATAAGTTCGTTAATAACACCAGGGTTTGCTTGAAGAGTGTTGACTACTTGAAATGCGTCGTAAACAGGTTGTTGAATTGTTCTGTGACGTTCACGTAATGGCATATGCTAAGTTTAAAAGTGTTTGGTCTTGATACACACCGTAGTAGCAAAGCTATACATCTGACGAAACAAGTACGCACTTCGTTCTTTCGTTTGGACAATTGCATGTTCGGATGATACAGAGAGGTATTGTTATTTCATTCTTTTGGTGTATCGCAAACGATACAATAACCTATAGAAAATAAGTTCGCTAGTAACGGCAACGTTTGTCTGTAGAGAGTTTATTACTCGAAATGCCTCATAAACAAATTGTTATTACCACTTGAATTTATTCTCAAACGATCACCCAATATTATATGCCAAGCTTGAAAGTGATCAATCTAGATACGGACCGGGATAGCAAAACTATACATTTGACGGGACGAACATGCAATTAGAATGTTTTGTGAATAGAAAATAAGTTCATTAATAACACTAATGATTGCCTGAAGAGAGTTTATTACAGGAAACTTGTCGTAAACAGAGTGTTATTAACATTAGAACTATTCTCAGGCGTACGTACATGTTAACAACATCTAGGTTTCGTCTACTTTATTTATGTTCTTTTAATAATACGTTTTACTTGGTACGTAATTTATTCTACTTATACTTGTAATATCGCACTGAACCTTTACTAATTTAACACTTTAAACACACCAATACATACGAATTTGTTTTCGCCCACGTTATCTTATTGTCTAATAGAATAATATAGTGCATATTTTAAAGATATTTAAAGCTCTTTTATTCCAAGGATTTTAAGATTATATAGTTTTTATGGTAGATAAGAAAGTATTGGAACACATACATAATCATGCCAATATTCAAGTTAAGTGACGTAAAAATTTATTCAAGCTATAAAGTAAGAATGTCTAGTAAAGTTTTATCAGAAAAATGGAAAAGCGACTGAGTAAAAAACGACTATGGAAGTCTAAAAACACGGAATTAGGAAAGAATAGTCGCCCATCATCCGATATTTCTACTAAAATAAACAGGAGAAAATCTACTGGAGAAAGAAAAGGACATTCATATATTCTTCATTGACGTAAAGAGGGCTTTCGATAGAATAGGAAGAAATGATATATAAGAGCTACAATTTGCCGGCGACATGGTTTTGTTAACCGAGACAGAAGAAAAATTGCAACAAAACCTAGAAGTATCCAAAAGGAAATAAACATCGAAAAAGGCAAAACCACGATAATGTCTTCAAATTACAAATTACAACTGTTTAGGCACAATTATATACGAAATGGGTAAGGAGATAAACTGAAACAATTTTAAATATCTTAAAGACCACTTTCTTAGAAAGGAAATAAAAGGTCAAGTATACCAGAAAGTAGTCGAATAGCACACGGCAGCACATTCTGGGCACTAACAGTAAAAAATGATATAAAATGAGAAATCATTGACGAAAGACAATTGTATTGGCTACATAGGATAAGCGAAGAAGAAATAACAAGTAATTTACGAAATCGGAGCGCAGAGAATGAATAAAATAGTATGACTAAGACAAAGATGGGAGGATCAAGTACGAGAGCAAGCAGAAGAAAGAGGAATTCCTTGCAACGAGACAAAACGATTACCACAGGATATAAATTTTATAAGGGCAGTTTTGCGTTATAATTTCGTGCGTGGTTTAAACATAGACCAGTGCTTCGAAGAAATGACTCTTGCACTAGGTAATGTTTTTCCACATCGCACAACGATAATCAGGTAGTGTAGAGAATTCCAAAGGGGAAATTTAATTGTGGAGGATGCTGAGAGGCCGGGAAGGCCACGAACGTCAGTTACGGAGGAAAATGCTTGGCGAGGACAGGCGAGTGACTTACTAACAGATAGAGGGTATTTCATGCCTAAATGCACCAGCAATTCGTTAGATTCCGCATAATCATATGCGCGTGAAGAAACTTTGTTCTCTCTGGGTGCCGCATCGACTGACTGAAGAGCACATGACACGACGTGTGACTTTGTGCCGGGAGATGCTAAACAAATTTAATAAGGACCAATCTCGGTATATGAACGACATCGTAACATGTGACGAGACTTGGTTGTATTATTACGATGTGCCGACCAAGTCTCAAAACAAAGTTTGGGTCTTGGATGATGAGGACACTCCCGTAGTTGTCAGAAAATCCCGATCTGTAAGGAAGAAAATGATAGCTGTATTTTTCAAATCGAGTGGACACACAGAAGACAGTCACAGCTAAGTGGTACACTGAACAGTGCCTGCCTGAAGTCATTAGGTCTATACAGAACCTGAAGCCAAGAACCAGGTTCCTCCATCACGATAATGCTCCAGCTCATCGCGCCAAAGCCTGCACCGGATATTTGACCACGACAGGATTGTAACTTCTTGAGCACCCTCCCTATAGTCCAGATCTTGCTGCATGTGAAAATGAAGCTAAAAGGGAGGCGATTCTCCAGTGACGAGGACCTTCTGGGGGTTGGGACAACGAGTGTGCTTTACTCCCTAGTGAAACTTGGCAGAACTGGTTTAAAGATTGGTTTCGGAGGATGGAGAGGTGCATTGAGTGTAGAAGAAATTACTTTGAAAAACTTAAATAAACAAAGCTGTATTGCAAAACTTTTCTAGTACCCTTTGTACATGCCTATCGGTTGGAAAGAATATATGGCCACATCGAACGCTAAACTTTTAATATAGAGTACTTAATTGTCGTTTGATGTTGAATTATTTATATTTTAAGACAAATTAAAGATTGTTTTCTTGAAACTCGGATGAAAACTTATTGGACGTACATTAATGAATGATTTGGTAGACGTTACGGCAAAAGATTATAGTTTTAGAATGTGAATTCTATTGGATATTTTGGGTCGAGAATATTTCATTTTAATTTATATTATTCATTATATTATTTATTATATTATTTATCAGTCATTATATTATTTATTGCTTTAGCAACTTGTTCTTTGTGCAGCCCATTATTTACTATTAATTAGTTTAGTATCTTTTTAATTATGGATATATATTTAGTAGCTGAACATTATAGACATTACATCCTCCTTTTCATTTATGTCAATAAAGCGTTGTTTCTTTATCTTTTAATGGTTTTTTTTAGTAATCATTCTCTTGGATCTCTTTATATCTTTTAGATCTTTTTATATCACCGGGAGTAACATTTTTATTTGATTTACTTTTTCCAATGTACCAAGTAAGAAAACGTATTAATGGACATTATGGAATTGGAGTGTGTGGAGTTAGTCCATATTACGCCAAGCAAACCCTTTCATCATATGTAATCCTTACCTGTGCGAGTATTTAGATGGAAGGGAAAAGATCATGACATTTTACACTTTTATACAGGCCAGATAAGTATATCTTGTATACTCTGATATATTACAATAATTCCAATGTCTAGACTTCCCTTTTCCCACATCAGTATGTATATTTAACCTAACAATTTAACTAAAACAAACTCCACCCACAAAGAAAACAATAATATTAATAATATTCGAAAACATATTAGAGGAAACAAATTAACTGCATGATATTTGCGAGAGCGGTTATATGGTCTACTCGCAAACGTAAATATTTATTTTATTTGAAAAAATTGTCATTTGTAAGCATATCTCGGGCGAAATTATTATTTGTGTTATTGCAAAGAAAATATTGTGTCTAACGTGTTTCCTGGTGCTACAAAAGCTTACATCGAATGCTGGTATATTTTTATAATGAGGATGACTTCTTTTGTGATAATTTTATATCTAGCTCAAAAAATTATATAAATCATATTACAGAATTTTATTCTCTAAGAAACATTATCAAAAATAGGCATTATCTGTATCAACGTTTGCAGCACAGCATTTACGAAAATAAAGCGATTTGACACTGATTAACTACAAAACATACGCACAAAGAAAAATGCAGAGCGATTATTAATTCATTTTTTAGTTAATTAGGTTTTTTTAGCTATGACTTCTGTCTAGAAGAAGAAAAATATCTAATTAAAAAGTTATTTACACGATTTTGAATAAATAAAGGATAAAATGAAATTTTTGGATTTTTTCATTTTTTAAAATTGTTCATAATATTTGCGTTAAGCTATTAGTAAAACTAATTGTATTTAAACTGTTTAAATATTATAATAAAGTTAAACAGTTAAAGGTCTTTATTTCACCAGAAAACACTTAAGGATATGTTACAGTACAAGTAGAGCATGAGTGAGTAAAATTCGTTTCTTCACGAGTGCTATACAGAGTTGTCTTTGTTCCTATTTTCAAAGTATTTAAAAAATATAGAAACTGGCAAAATCTGCTTTTAATTTATGGTTTTAAATAATGTACTTACTAAATGATAAATGAGAACAACCGAAATGAAGACGTTAAGAATACCTGCTGCGTATATCTGTAGGGCAGACAAAAGAACACGAACATTAGAGTTAAGTGTCAAGTAGAAAACGTGGTGCGATGGGTTAGAGGACGGGAGCACAAGTGGAATTTGCCAAAATAGTTAGAGACGGATAATCATACGGCACAAGGATCCCAGAGAGACCACGCAAAGGATGATGCAGCAGCTTGCGGTTAATATCATGGAACGATAACCGAACAGTAATCTAGTTAAAACGGGCAACCCTCCTTTTAAAAGAGGAAGAAGAAGGGGAAGTGTTGAACTGTAAACACAGGCGACAGGGCGTTACCAGAATACAAATAAATGTTAACTTTTTCTTAAAGTTGGTGAAAGTCCTATATACATGTAGGTATGACTCTCCTTTACACACTATCGATAAATTCAATTAATCCATTATTTTTAATTTCATATCGAAAATGATATTAAAAAACTCATCCTTTGAGTGGTCTTTCTGGGATTCTTGTGCCGTATAATTATCTGTCTCAAACTTATTATGTTAATTCATCCAAAATAAATGTTATTTAAATATAAGAATAGAAATAATAATAATAATAGTATTTATTTCTCACTGTACAAGAAATGTAATATACTTTTCCAACTAAACAAAAAAATAGAAATGATAATAGCACTACTAATGCACTCCCAATATATAGGAAATTAATTATTAATTTTTACAATTTTCAAAAATTCTCTACGTTTTCTGTTAATTGCTTTTCTTATTAATCTAACGTTATCATAATCTGATATATAATTGCAATTATTTGCGTACAAAACAAGCACACATCTAGATTTTTTGGTTCTTTTTCAGATTTTTAACCACTTTCTGAATTACAGTTCACGCTGGGAGTGAGTATGTAGAACTTAAAAAAATATATCAATATTTACTTTTCTATTCACAGTTGTAATGATTAATAAATATTTAATTATAGCTGACTCTGAAGAAGCCCACAAAATCAATAAAATATTGGGAAAAAAATAAAGAATTTAATTAAAAAAAATCATATAATTATATTTAATTGCTGGATTCCCTACCATTTTAGTATATATATATATATATATATATATATATATATATATATATATATATATATAGTTAGTTGGTATATAGTGTTTTGACATTTATATTATATGATATGGGTTCAAAAAGTATAAAGCTTACATATTTACTAAATTGCGAGAGAGGTTTAGACGGATAAAAATAAAATTATGAAGATAATACATATTGATTAAAATGTAAGTACATTTGCATGCGTAATAAACTCCTCGGATATATTTGTAAAAGAAAAAATTTAATTATTCATATATGCAGGTTACCGTAACCCCGCATTAATGCGTAAACAGAAACCTCTTGGGTTTTTTTAGTATAATAATGATGACCTAAAATGCCTAAATGAAATTCTGAACATGAATAAATCATGGTTCTCTAAACCACCAGTAATTCCAAAAGTAAGTTACTTCGTACGGAAGAAATTACTCGACAAACTTCTAATTGCAAAAATATGGGAAACAATATTATTATCCTTAATCTGAGACTGGAGCTGCTAACAAATGTAATTAAACTGCTGTTGATGCGAAAGTAGTTAATAACGTTTCGTTGATTTTGAAAGTTCCTACCGTTTCGAATAAATCATTCGTTTGAGAAGATTAACATTGTCGAAAGTTGGATGTAGTAGGCAATTTAAGATTTCTCTACGGAATATAAATAGTTTCCTATATAAATAAGTAGTATATTTTTAATCACTTAAGTTTAATATATAACCCCTTTTCCACAATAGTTTTCGCATTCTGTATACGTATTTCGACAACTAAGTTGTCATTATGAGCAGTTAGTTAAGCAATGTTGCACCTGAAAAACCACGGCAAAATCTGCATGAAACAAATTCCGTACATGACCTGTACGTCGAAAACCAAAACACACATTAGAGTACAGGTCGTGCACGGAATTTTTTTCGAGGGTTCATGCGCGACACTGCTTATGATGATAACTTATTTGTCGAAATATGTGTACAGAATACAAAAATTATTGTGGTGTGTTATATATTAACCTTATGTGATTAAGTTTAAGTTATAAATTTATAAATTTACCTTCAAATAGGTGGTAAACATTTAACATTAGTATTTATTAATACTAATGTTAAATCTGGTACTAAATGTATACTTAAAAGTGAATTTGGAGTCAATGACGATAAAAGTTTTTTTTCATAATAACCTCTCTGAGAATAAACGGTAGCCCAAGTAAACTTGTTATAAAAACATTCCTTGTACGATTTCTTACGTTTTATGAATAGACAAATTGAATTTTATATCAGGGTAGGATATTTTAATTTTAATTTCATAGTGCTATTGAACAGTGCAAAAATAGTAATGAAATTATTTCGAACTTCAAAGAACATATTCCAGCATTGTACTGGTTTTGTTACAGAGCTGGCTATAGCGGATATCAAAAGTTAGTTTGGAATTCAGTAATTCAATTTTCCATATGATAACTTTGCTGTACATAATACTTTTATATTTAGCTACTTTAACGTCAATGTATTTTTTTTCTAGATATTCCCGGCATTGTAATACACTTTATATATATATATATATATATATATATCTGCAAATAGTCGTACTGTTTTCATTCGTCTTGTATTCGAAATTGATTCAAATCTACAATTTTATTATATATTTCTTCTAAAGTTAAACAAACTAGAGTTTTCTATCCTTCTTCGTCTTTAAATGTAAACGCCATGTTATGACTGTCAGTGCAATCAATATCTCGAAATAATAACCAATCTCAGAATTATTTGGACTTATTGGATGATAGAACTATATCTTGCGAATTTTATTTTAATATTCCTATGCGTAGGTTACGCTACATATATGATAAATTCATTTGATTAAAGCAGTTCTTACCGAGAGATATTTTGAAAATGATTTACAGAATTGTTTCTGAGTCACATTCGACGTATGGTCACAGTCGGTGGGGCATCAGCATCACATACCAAAAAAATGTGAATTTGAACAGTGGTCAGGAACGATGGCGACGTCATGGAGATTCGGGAAGTTAGCAAATAAGTATTAAGTTTATGAAATATTGCATCAAGTTTAGGGTGACAATGGTCTGCAAAAGCTTCGATGCTAATAAAATTCGGCCACGTACGATACGGAGGTTGCACAAACGTTCAATATCACTAACTTGTCCACAGTCATTTGAAAAAGTCAGAATGTGTCAGTCAGATTAATGTTTTGGTTCTTCATGAACTCAAAAAGTTCACTTGACAAAGCGTATAAATGTCTGCGATATGCTCTTTACACATGAAGAAAATAAACCTTTTTGAAGAGACTGATGTCCTTGGTCCGAACGTGAAGATTTTTTTCAAACGCTATCGAAGGAAAACATTCATCAGAGGAAGATTATGCTTTCACTGTAGTGGGATTTTATAGGCGTCATGTTTTTCGATTTCCTTCTAAAGAACGACCCAATAGATTTAAATGTGTGCTATCGGCACTTGGACAATTTGAGCGAATCTATCATTTAGAAATGTCCAGAGCTCGTTAATAGTTAACTACATATGGGTTTGTTCGTCTATAAAAAAATATTGAATCTTAGTTGGAGTGTGTTGCCACACGTACCATACTCACCGATCGTTGTGTGTTCTGGCTACATGTTTGCTTCTCTTTAAAATTCAATATGTTGTGTTACGTTCGACCCAGATGAGGTTGTGAATTAGTATCTTGCAAAGCTTGTCGCCAATAAAGATAGGTCCTTTTAAGAACGAGGAATTATAAAGCTCACTGAAAGATAGCAAATTGCTAAAGAAAACAGGAAAATAAGATTTTTCGTCCTCGAATGATTTTCGGAAAAACGCTTTGATAAAGAGTGATAGAAGTTGTACTGCACTACACCTACCAAATCAAGAAATTTACAGAAATTATTTTTATGAAGAAAAAACGGATATTATTAACATTAACAAGTTTAACCGAAACTGTAGATTTTGTACGTTCTTTATTACATTTCTTTTAGAAGATTGAATGCACATATCCCAGCTGAAAGTGGTAATTTTCAGCAGTTTTTGTAGGTTAAGAATTTTGTAAATAGTAAGTAGTAAAGCATTGTTTTCTTTTCGAAAATGGCCCTCTATAATCAAAATAACCCATATTTTCGAAAATTGTTTGAGGACAAAAAACTTTTTTAAATAGCCCAAAGAATGACCCCTTGAATTATGTTTATTAAACATCCTATACAAGTGGCTAATCTTTTTTGTATTAATAAATGATCTATGAAAAAGAGAAAAAACACTTCGTGATTTTTCCGACAATAGATGGAAATGTTGAGTCAAGAGAAGTTATTCGTTAGAATTATAAGCACATGTTTCTTATAATTAAAAAGTTATATAAATCGGATTATGAAGTTTTTAAAGATAAATTGATAATAAATGAATCATGTGAAATGTAACAAATTATACGCAAAATCTAGTTTTTTAACCGAAACTTGTTTTAAGAATAAATTAAATAAATACCAAATTAGTCGGGTTCTGTAAATAATAATTTTTCATGTCATACAACACTTTTCAATGTCTGTCTTTTGTATGAACGAAAACTGAACATTAGCTAATCCATTACGTAATTAAAAGTTTTAGTAAAATAATTTGTTCTTGGTAGGGATTTATGTCTATTAAAATAAAGTATTCTTATTATTTCTCTTCCATATACATTACGTCGTATTTATTTTAATTAGTGGTGTCTGAAAAACCAGATTAGTGCTATAAAGCATTATCATCTTCTCTATACCCTACACTGCTTCATGCGAATTATTCATAGGTCAAAGCAGTGCTCAAAATCCTGTTATGAGAGCATATTCAAAGCCTCCGGCGCTTTTTCTGTCACGGTTTTTACTGTGTCAAATTCTTGGGAAATAGAAAAAAGTTACATGGGACTAGATACGATGAGTATGGAGCGGTATTCCGGTGAAGAAACCATGATTTGTGTTTCCACAATTTACGTCATCGTTTCCTAATTCACTCACTGTTAGTACACATCGACGCGTTGCTCTACTTGAATCCTTGATATTTTGCAGACGAGACACAGGTGCAAGGGTCAGTATGAACGAAGCAGTACAATGAATAACTGCACTACAGAACGGGGTACTACATGAGATGGTCGTGTACAATTTGACTTCGACGTGTTCGCAGAACGATCGATCCGATATTTTTATAGCCATATCATTCAAAGAGCCTTGGGTTAGAAAGCACTAGATTAAAAATTGTAAAAAAAGTAGTGTTAGGACATTAAGCTAAATAAACAGGATAGTAGTAACGACGAAATAACTGAAATGATAAATAAGAGAATATTTAAAGGAATGTCATTCGAAAAGACTTTAGAGTGACAAAGAAAAGCTGGAAGGATTATATAAATAACGCAATGACATTTAGAGGTTTGGATGAAGAGGAAGGGATATTCGTTAGAGCTGTAGGGACTGTCAATACTGTAGAATTTATTTTACATATAGGAGGTTGATTTGGAGGATACTGAGGCTCGATTAATAGAACCATATTCCGAATAATCTTGGAATTATGTTTTATAATTTTGTTACTTTTACGATTAGGGCTGCAATTTTCCCTATTTTCGACATTTATATCACAATGCAAAATCTTAAAATATAAAAATTCGCAATTCATGAAGCAATCCAATATTTATTTCTAAAATTATTTAAATTAAACACATTGGAAGCTTTGGACGATGTGTAACAAACTTTGGATGATATTACTATTTCAAAAGACCATAAGTAGTTGAGTTACGCAATTTAAGCATGACGATATGGACATCGTAGAAACATGTGTGGACTAAGATATCGAAAACTGCAAATACTTCAGAAATTATCAGTAAAATTAATGAGAATTAAACTACCAAAGAATTGACATCAAGGAGATATCTAGCATTGCAATTATTTTAATGATTAAATGTGTATGTCCCATTTTATATAGATTTGGCCATATTCAAGCTAGAAAAAGGAAACTTGAGTGTGATTAAAAATTTGAAGGAATATGAATGTCAAGCTATGAATTGAAGCTGTTGAGCAAGAATCAAACTGACTTTCTGAAAGATTTGTTACAGCTGATGAAACCTGACTTCACCTCTATGTTCTTAATACGAACGAAATATTAACAGTGATAATGGATAATGTATTGTCCACGATTTTTTGGTGGTCGAAGTATATAATTTTATAGATTATCTTTAAAGGAGACAATCTGTGTTAACAGAACTCTATGGTGTCGTTTCAAAGACAAATTGAGAAGGGCCATTTCTGAAAAACGGTTTGAAATAGCCCATAAGAAACTTTTTTTCACCACTGCATCACGCTTTCTCACACAAAATAAGTTGTTCACTAAAAATTAGATACATTTTAGGTTGTTCCGTCATCCATCCAACTTTATCAGATCTAACTGTAAAGGACCCCCACTTATTCTTTTCTTGCCTGAAAGGAGTTTCAATTGAATGAAGAACTTAAGCAATGGAGTAGAGTTTTGAAAATCTTGAGAAATGTTGGTTCAAAAATGCTATAATGGTACTTTAGAATTGTTAAAAAAAGTCGTTCGAAAAATAATAAAAAGTTACTTCCTAAACTCTTTTATTTCATTCCGGGTCTCGTTTTCCGTTAATCACCCGCGTATATAAACTCAAATTTTAAATCGACAACCTTTTTAACTTACTTATTAGAAAAACTTATAGTGTACTTTATACTATTTACCATATTGAAGCAATAAGTTGTGAATATAAATAAATATAAGTTAATATTGATTTGTTTCGTGATACCCACTAGAGTTTCAGTTTTCTAATCCTCGTTGTTAACAAACTAGAATAGAGTATCTTATCTTTGTTAATTAGAGCTTTTTTTAAAAATATCCAAGTTTATATCTCACTAGACCAGAGATTTTTCACATTAGAGTAACACTTGTCAATGCTATTAAGCCAGTAAGTTTACAAAAGCACAGCCAGCAGATGATTCGCTTTGTAATCTGAGTCAAAGCAGGCATTCAGACACCGTGGAATGTTTCAGACACATTTCGAAGCAAATGAGCGTGACAATAACATACACGCTTGTAGTAATAGTTTCTATTCAACAATGAATAGAAACTGTGAATGTACAACGTAATTCTGAGTTAATTTTTCGAATTTTATTTATTATTATTACTTTTTTATCAACAACTTCAACAATCCTAAAATATTCATTTTATTTAAAGTGTATTTCGAACGCTTAAAACATTTCTACATGTAAGTTCACTTCATGGTACCATTTAAACGCATAGTACTATAATTTCAACTATTCTAGCTATATCATTCGCCTCCAAACATCTATTTTTTATTTATATACATCTTACTATGTTGTTATACATATACAAATATATTTGTTTTTATGCACTTTTCCTATGTTTCTGTCTCCAAGAATCTCATTTAGCTAGATTACAGTTTTTTGTCTAATTATATTTCTCCTTAATCATTGTACTTGGAAGTCCTCCACATTTGGTTTTATTAGTATTTTTTTTTTCATGGGAAAATATGAATTCATTTATTTACCCTTCAAAACCACCTGCCCAACTTTGAACAATAAATGTACATATGTATTACCATACTTGGACGTCCGTAAATTAAACTTCGTTACATAAAATTGTAGCTATTTTTATGTATTTGCTCAAATAATTAAATATAAACAAAGATACATAATTAAAAATGAGGCGACTTCATATTCTATCTGTATCACTAGTAGGCACAACGCTTGTTAAAATAATACGATGTAATATACATAATTATCATAAATACTTTGTGTGCCGCCTGATTTGTAGTGAATATAACTAGGCAATACAGTAGATAACTAATCGTAAGTAAATTTGAAGTTTTTGTTTGCTGTTTTGGGCAAGTCGTTTACAAAATTATAAGCATAGTAATTCTCTATTATTACGTTTCGCATATAACAAAGATTTTTTTTATCAAGGTTTTAAATTGTTTTTCTTTCATATATACAGTCATGTGCACGAAAATAGTAGTCCTAAATTAATACTTATAAATAACATTTACAACGGACAATTTTGATGCAGCAATAATTCAATTTTTTAAAATCTCTGAATAGGTTTCCGGTAAAGTACCGAACACGAGGAAGAATTTCTGAGTTTTCTAGTTATGTGCTGTTATTTGCCTATGCATTAAAATAGCAATACCATAGCTGGCGGCACTAAATGCAGACGTATAAAGTTCTGTCTGTTGTAGAATAATTTAACAATTTTTTAATCATCCATTTCTGTTGTAATGTTGGCCCAGCAAAACATAGGAAAAAAGAGCAATTATACTCGATCTACTTAATAGAGGTAAAAGCTACAGGTTTATATAAACTACGCTCTCATGTTCTGCAGGAGAAAAATGAAAGAAAATCGTGGTGGAAAAAGGGGAACTAACCCTAGAGGAGACAAAAAGATTATGCATTCTTGTGCAAAGAAGACACCGTTCATAAGTTCAACTGCAATTAAAAGTGAGTTACACCTTTGTATAAGCACCTCTGCTATTAGGCGAAAATTGATTCAAAGAAATCTGCGTGCAAGAAGGCCTAGGAAGGTGCCATTATTAAATAAAAGGCAAATACAAAGCAGATTGTCGTTTGCTCACTTATAATCGAACTAAAAAAGTGGCGTAATGTACTGTGGTCCGATAAATCGAAAATAATTTTATTTAATTCCGGTGCATACCAATAATGCGTACGAAGACTAACACTGACAGCACTTCAACCCTAGTACACTAAAAAAGCAGTAAAATTCGGAGGCTCAAGCATTATGCTGTGGAGGTGTTTTTGTGATACGGCGTAGACATTTAACACAAGACAGAAGGCATAATGAATGCCGATATCTATGTAAACATATTACAAACTGCGCTTTCACTATACGTAGAGGAAGAAATGCCAGATAATTGCACATGCAGGATAATGATCCGAAGCATGTTTCTCGCAAACGTTCGCGTTTTGCCGGCACAATCACCAAACTTAAACTCCATTGAAGATTTATGGGTGTAGCTGAAAACGACTACATCTGTCGCAAAATTAGGACGATCTGGGGAATGGCAATCAATTTCAGCAGAGACATGTGGGCAACTGGTGAACTCGTTGCCCCACAGGTGTCATGAAGTGATAAACAATAAAGCTCAAACAACAAAATATTAAGTGTTTCAATCCAATTAACTAAGTAAAAATGACATTTGGTTAGTTTTTGGCGTGACTGCCCTTCGTCCTAGAATATAAACAGTTTTATTTTCTTTTTGGTATTAAGAAACCTATTTATTTATTGTTATAGTTATGTAGCATGTTGGAATAAGGAGTTTTATAAATTGAATTCCTTTTATTTAACGTATAAATTGATATTTCAACAAATTTAAGCCCATTGCTATTTTCGTGCATATATATTATAGATTTTAGAAACTTTTTAAAAATACTAACTTGGGACAACCTTTGCGTTGTTATAAATATTATCAACGAGAAATTGCTTTCTAAGAAGTACATATGTGCCAATCATAAACTAAAGCGCCTTTTTCCCACGAAAACCTTACCTATAACAAAACCTATGTACATGCACCAAGTCTGTTTTCTAGAATATTCTTTTTAATATTACATATAATTTAGTTTTAATTTATCTAATTACTAACTACGATTACGTTTCAATTTTCATTCTTTGACAGTGATAATATTTACAATCTGTCATATATAAGTATAACACATGGATCAATAAGTCCCGAGACTAACCCATAGATGGCGCTCGTAGTAAACCAGTAACCACGTCTTTCTAGAGTACTAACCTTTGCTTGAAACGTGTCAAAATTTTAAGTCGATCGGACCAGAAACAGCTGAGTTATCGAGGTTGGAGTAAAGTCGTTTTGCAGTTTGTTTAAACAATGGAAAAAACCGAGTTTCGTGTTCTGATAAAACATTGTTTTTTAATGGGTAAAAACACCACGCAAGCAAAACAATGGATTGAAAAATGTTACCCGGACTCTTGTCCATCAAAAGCAACGATTTGTCGGTGGTTTGCCGAGTTCAAACGTGGTCGTACCGACACAAATGATGCGGAACGCTCGGGTAGACCTGTGGAAGCCGTTACACCGGAAAATGTGAGTGAAGTGACAAAAATTATAATGAAAGATCGTAAAGTGAAGCTCCGTGAGATTGCTGAGATGACGCAGATATCATATGGAAGTGTATTTACTATCCTTCATGAAAAATTGAGCATGAAAAATGGAACAAAAACAGCAACGAGTCGATGATTCAGAAAGCTGTTTATCGCTATTTACTCGCAACAAAAAAGATTTCTTGCGTCGTTACGTGACCATGGACGAAACATGGATAAATCACTACACTCCAGAGTCGAAGCGGCAGTCATCTGAGTGGCGCACAGCTGGCGAAAGCCGTCCGAAACGTCCGAAAATGCAGCAGTCAGCTGGCAAAGTCCTGGCGTCAGTTTTTTGGGATACACATGGCGTGATTTTCATTGACTACCTCGAAAAAGGTAAATCGATCAACAGTGATTATTATATTGACTTACTGGTGCGTTTGAAGGAGGAAATCGCAAAAAAACGACCGCACATGCAGAGAAAAAAAATCCTTTTTCACCAAGACAATGCACCCTGCCACAAGTCGATGAAAACAATGGCAAAATTGAACGAATTGGGTTTTGATCTGCTTCCCCACCCCCCATATTCGCCAGATTTAGCCCCCAGTGACTACTGGCTCTTTGTTGATTTTAAAAAAATGCTCCAGGGAAAAAGATTTGGCTCAAATGAGGAGGTCATCGCTGAAACTGAAGCTTATTTTGAAGCGAAAGATAAATTTTTTTATAAACATGGTATTGAAAAATTGGAAAAGCGTTGGAACCATTGTATTACCCTAAAAGGTGATTATGTTGATGAATAAAAAAAAATTTTGCAAAAAAAATGTTGTTTTCATTGTTAGTCTCGGGACTTATTGATCCATGTGTTACTTGTCAGGTAGCCGTTACCGAGAATTTACTTTACCTATTATTTACTATTATTGTATAATAATTAAATAAAGCAAGTCTTATAACATGTTCTGAAATATATTTTTCGTAACTAAGCTTTTAATGACATTATTTTCGCGGTTGTCACAATACCTTTAATACTGTCGCACTTTTAATAATTTATTAATTTTAGCGTGCTTTTTCTTTTTCCTCATTGGGAAATCCTTAGTTGGCAATGATTCTTCGTCTCACCGATTCGTTTAAAAACCCGATCTTTTAAAAATACGTTACACAGTATATATGTAGCTCACGACTGACTGGCGATATCTTCACTATGACCCTGCATATATAGTATTCACGCTGTTCAGCATTATTCCTGTCCAGTGATACACACATGCAAGTATATCTATTGTTCAGTACCTATTTTTTAACCAATCCTTGTGTATTTTATTCTTATAGTTTCATTATATATTATATTAGTTTATGCGTTAACTATTTTTTTTTAATACGTATTGTTCGTTTATTAATTTTTAATATATTTAAAGAATGCTCGTAACTATTTATTACTATTTCTTCAGTAATTGTAATGCTATAACTAGCCTAAAATTGTCAATCTTACTTTTCACACCTTAGTGTCAACAATAATTTGGCCCTACAACGTTGTGTAATTTTTCCCTCATCTCTCTTATCCTTTCCCACATGATAGCTCTAATACTATGACTAAATTTGCAAAACACGCCTTTATATTTTATTTATTAATAGTGTATATACTAGTTCCATATATATTATATTATATTTTTGAACCAAGACTTGTACAAAATAGAGAAAAATGAATAATGAATTGACGTTTTATGTAAATGAATACATTTTGCTATTTGTCCGGGCATATCTCTAATAAGGTGTCCTATGGACTCCTGTGGACGCTCATTTCAAGAAATTTGTAGGACATCATGTAGCTGTCGTATGTTTAGAATTCTCTCCATATTATTTCAGACATGTTCTGTAGCCGATAAATCTTGCGACCGCGCAGGCTAATTGAGTATGCTGATATTGGTCTCATGCAGAAATTGTAATGTAACAACTACAACCTGAAGAAGAGTATTGTTCTACTGTTATGAGGAATTATTTAGCTCTTGGATACATTGTAAAGGGAATGGTTTCAGGACGTAATAAATACACTTCTAAGCATTTGATGGTCTTGAAGGAGTAGTAAAGGAGTCCTACTTCCGATACGAATTCCATGCCAAACGGCTAAAAATTCAAAAACTGCATTTCTTCTCAAACAATGATATTCTTCCACTTATCATCCCAATCTGCCCGTACACTACACCATTCTAATCTAAGGGCACGACGCCGACTAGTGAAAGTTAGTCAAGGATGATAGAAAATTGACTCAAACGAAAGGCGTTATCCATTTTTATTCTATGGGCTATCCCTGCCAAAAGAACATTTCCCACAGACCCCATGCCGAACCCTAAGGGTAAGTCTTCTGTTAGTCTTCTGTCTTCCCGTTAGGTGGTTCTTCCAAGTCGTCTAGAGCTTCTTCTGTAATGTTGTCTATCTTCCCGAGACCAATCTCTCTAACAAGAAATAACTGTAGCAATATTTTTTTATGTTCACCTAGCGATTTCACAAAATGCAGTACTAGACTGATATATTCAGACGATAGGTGTCAAATTTTCTTTATAAATGTTGCGAATTTTTCAATGAAAATTTAACCATTTATTATTTTCAACATAATAAAGCATTTGTACAAAATTTTATTAAAAATATGTGCTTTTTTACTGGGCGATTTGATTTTTTTGTCACATAGTACTACTCGCATATATACTACTGCTGATGGTAAAGAAAATAAAATATTTTGTCGCAGTAATGAATGTTTATTTAAAGTAAAATGTTGAGTATATTTAATGAATTTTGTAAAGAAAAGAAAGAGTCTCCATCTTTATTCTCTGAATTTCTGTCCTTAATTATTTTTATCGGTATTACTTTGCAATTTTACTTAATGTTTTTGTTCTTTTCGTGTTGATTTTACATACCCTTTTAATTCATTTTATATAATAAAATAGTTCCAGTGAGAGAAGGATTATACGTAAAAAGGTACGACGAGGGTTGGAAATCTTCGACTCGAAAGTATTTAGAATACAGCGACTAATGAACACACTTCTCGTATTCGATAATTTAGTGTATTAAATAACTACATGTTCTTCTACATATTCAAAGTAATACTTTAGTATTAAGGTTTAAAACTTAAACAATTTCAAGAAGCAGTAAATCCCACCCGTATCGTGAATATCGCAACAAAAGAAAATCCAACCAATAGAGTAGAGTTTTATACAATATAGCTAAGTGTACAGATAAAGAACTGGTGGTAGAGAAAATTTATATTTCAGAAAATTACAAAGTGGCTTTTAAGATACGAGATACGAAGTTGTTCTTAAAATTTTATTATAGAAAATCGACGCCGATGTAAACTTAATAAAAGGGAAAAATATAGGAAAACTTTTGCATATTTTTCGTATAAAGACATAAGAGTTTCATATTTTTATAATTTTCAAGTATCTATTAACTTAAAAAGTTCTCAGAAACTTTTCATGGAAGATATAATGTTTTGAATATTTAATTTACTTCGTTCAACATAAATTGTAGATAATAATTTTGTTGTATTCAAAATAAAAATTCAAAACGAAAATTTAAATGAGATTGTTGCTTTTACTTTAACTGCATTGTTTAGCTAAGTTCTGTAACGCCTCGTCTTGTACTTAATATGACCATAAATAAACGCTAATATCCTTACTAAACAAACGATTCTTCCGCTTGACCTTCAGGGTGCTAAACTAGCCCAAGAAAAGGTTTCGGAGTCTAGGAAGGGATTCTCTGTTAATACGTTCTAATACGAAGCCACAATATTGTCACCATGAAAGCTCCTATGCCAATATTGAAGCAAAGATGCGTCGCAGAAAAATACGTTCGTTATTTAGTTAACTAAGTTCAGAAAGAAAAAAAAAGTTAAAGCCTATACAAGATTATTGTACGAATGAAACAAGATAGTTAGTATTGAGTAAGTATTTTTAGAAAAAAAAGAAATACTTACGTTACTGTTCTAATCTCTAATATAAGTATAAAAAATAATACTAGTCACCTTCTATATGTATAGTTGGTTCACACTTGTGGTTCAAAAGGAAAATACAATAGTATATGTGCCACTTCCTAACAACAACAAAGGAACACAAATAAAATAATAGTAATAAATGTCAAAGAATATTGAAGTTTAACCAGAATTAATAGTTACTTTATATAATGGACGTAATGAAAAAGAAAAAAGATTGACTGTGGTTTATAAAAAGGCAAAAGATTAAATGAATTTAACTAATGCAATTAACTAATGGTAAACTAATTAGTTACTAACAAGCAAAGAAAAAACAATTTCTACTAACTGTATAGCAAGCCCTTAATGAAGTTAGAGTTGAGAAATAAGTAAGGGCAATATTTTACTGATAAATACCGAACTGTATGTTTATGAGGCCCTTAATTAACAAAGTGAAAGCTAATAGATCAATGAAGGTATTTTTTTTATAACAAAGGCCGTCTATCAAGTCAATAATTTGTTACAGGTATTAGTTCTATAGATTATATGAACAAATAATTATATAAATAACTTTAACATTAACTTTCTTGCTCTTAAATTTACTCCAGGGCTTAAATTGCACGTAGTGGGACCTAAACGGTCTTAAATGATCCTAAAACTAACTGGTACTGAATCATTAATACCACAGTTTTAATAATCAAATAACATTAACAATAAACAAATATAGAAATAATAATAGTATGAACATCTTTTATTCTGAATTTTAGTACCCCCACGTTGAATATGGTCAAATTACTTTATTAACTCTTAAGGGTGTAGATTAAGCTCTGTCTTTTTAAGCAGATGGACTTGGGATCTTCACATACACAATTACTCTGCCCGTTCGATAATTAATAAATTGCCAATAAGATGGTAGATAGAGAAAGCTGTTTAAATTTAATGTAGAAAAAGAACACAAAGAGAAATTAGGTCACTACAAAAATTTTTTAGATTTTTTGGAGTTTTTAGATTATATACCTTTAATTAGTTTTGAGGGTTAATTAACAGTAGTTAAGATTATCTCTACAATGGAATGCTAATATTAATGCAACCTGCGTTCAACTTATCAAAATATTCCCCATAAAATCGATAAACCAAGCAATCGGCTAACACTAATCCACGATATAAGACAAGTAATTAAACATTCCAATAAAACAAAAACAATTACTAATTCCAAGTTGAACTTCTAAATAGCGTAAGGGAAGATAATTATTATCTCCTTCAAGGAAATCGATGAAAATAGAGATCACAGCCCACTGGACTTTCAACCCACTGAAGTTAAGACGTATCCACACGAAAGAATGATTGCTTATTATTTTGACCAAACAATTATAATCCACCGGAAATAATTTGCAATCAATATAAAGACAATAATCATACGAATTGATTAATTAAATTCTATCAATTAAAACAAAATTAGAATACCAATGGGATCTATAATCAATGGTAATGATTCTTCGACTGACAGATATAAGAGGGCGTTAAGAGTAACAAAAACCAATACTAATGTACTCAATCGTCAACTTCTTATAAACACTGGTCAATAAGCATGTTTTTAATATATATTTTGAAGGACTTTAGTAGCAAGTTTTTATATTCTTGCGGGATATGATTATAAATCTTTAATATCTACGTCACAACACCTTTATATATCTTAACTGACAGATGTCTGCAGTTTACGTAAGCCACTTTTTCCCTTTCACGGGTGTTTTATTTGTGGTCCGTCATATACTGCACCAAAAGCTCACTATAGTGTTTCTTAGCAAACTATTTACATTCGTATACGTGTATGTGTAGGAGTATAGACCTGGTGGGTTAGTATTTGATACTGTTTAGAAACATTGCGACATAAGTCTCTCTTATTTTAAAAATACTTCTTATACAGGATTTTTGGTTTACAAATACTCTCTTGCATCTATACAATTTCCCCAAAATATAATTCGGTAGAACAGTCTTAATGCTATATAAGCATGATATACACTCAGAACTGTTTCAATGTGTACTTGCGATGAAGTAATTTGTGCGGGTAAACCATTAACGGAACCTTTTTTACAATTTAGTGTACTGTCTAGTTCTAATCCAAGAAATATTGTGTATTTATTCGACATTAATTCCTCCATGTCGTTATAATACATTTCTAAAAACTCTTTTTTTTGTTGAAAGTTGGAAATATTACCTAGGTAAGAACAGGTTTAGTTTATAAATCATTTCCTCATCATTATATTCTCTATCATTTTGCAGTTACCTAAATTTAAAAGAAGTATTGATAATGTTGGTAAGCTTTATGATCGCTTTTCTCGGAAGTTGTTTTAATAGCCGCCTGGTACTTAAATTGGAGACTAGTGCTTTTTAAAAATTATGTTGTATTTAATCTCTTTTGCTACTTCTAGCAGAGAAGTGGGTTTAATGTTGATATCATACTGCATAGATTTCTTCCAGTTCGGTAGAATGTCTCCTTCATTCAGCTTTGCAGTGCTTTGCAATTTACAGGATTTTTGTGAGTTATTGTGTGCTTATCTACCATCTACTTTTTTGATTGGAGATATTTGCAGGATATATCTTCATTTTAAATATAGCACAAATACATACGCGAAAACAATCGGATGGTATAACTAACATACATATAAAGAAAGAAGACTTTATTATAGATCAAGATAAAAGTAAGCAGAGCAACTTGGAAATGACTTAAACAATAGGAGGATAGAAGAGAATAGAGAAAAATAGTGAATATGATCAAAATATGTCAAGATTTGTAAAATGAGAAGACGAAAGAGTGTATGGATTAATCTATTATGTGGAAAAGGCCGGTCGTACCTACAGGAGATCTATATCTTCTATAGAAATTAGCAACTTGTTTATGTACATACTTCTCATATGATTAATAGTTGGAAATTCGACGCTTCGATTTGAAAATTGTAACTTTTTGTTCGTCACAAATAATTTCATTTAATCAAAGTAGAAACGTTACAATTTCATTTCCATTATCTTGGATAACTTATGTGTTGCTGTGTCAAATGTTTCGCTAATATTTTTAAACCAAAAAACGTTAATTAATAGAAAATTAGTTACTAGAAGTCTGGGTAATTAAAATTTTGTTCCGATTGCAAAATAGTTTGACATTTTTTAAAGTTTTCGCTTTATCCTTTTACACTTCCTTAATTTAAAGGTGAATAAAGCGAAAACATATTTCTTTGTGTGATTTAAATTACCTTAGCCCGCTAACCTTTATCTCGTTATTATCAATACTTTACTACCTTACGTAGTACTGAATGCTGGAGTTATTTTTTTAAGACAGTTCACATTAAAATGCTATAATAGATACACGTATTTTAAAAAACATTTCGCCTTGCGGTGGCTTCCTAAGGTCTTCGATTTTTACATTCTTATATTTTTACACTATTACTCTTACAGTAAATGATCGAAAAGTCATAGAGTGGTGAAGAAATTATTTTCTAAACTTAAAATAACAGAGTCTTTAACTTTCTGAAGTAAGAACTGGGAATTCTCTAAAATAAGTATTAAGGGTAGACTTTATTGAGTAGCGCAGTCAAGTAAAGCAAAGGTCGAAGAAGATCAATATACTTTCTGGAATTAATTTTAATGCGGCACATATACAAGCGTTTATTTTTGTGGGTGATTTAATTGCAGTTTAATACTTCCACAACTTTAGCTGTAAAAGCTTTTTTGTCGGGAAAGAGTATAATTGTAAAATTGTTGTATGAAAGACGATTTTATAATTCTTTCTTTCATTATTTTGGATATACGAAGGTAGTTTGTCAAGTAGTGAGAATGGAAAAGTAAAAATTATTTTGTATTTAAAAAATTCGTTTTTTTTTCAATGTATTCTAAAAGAGCAATAGATTTATTCCAACGGTGCTCCAATGCCCTTACGCCATCGCTAAAATGCGATTCCGGAAGGCTTGCAAAATACTCATTTACGAAGATGATAAGTTCGTCGTCAGACGAAAATTTCTTTCCACCTAGTGCCGTTTTCAATTTTTCAAATACGTGGGAGTCGAAAGGGGCTAGATCCGGCGAATAAGGTGCATGCGGTACTAATTGAAAATGCAACTCGTGGATTTTGGACATCGCAACTGTCCTGGCATGCGAGGGAGCGTTGTCTTGGTGAAACAGAGTCTTTTTCTTTGCAATTCCTGGCCGTTTAGCACGAATCTCAACATTTAATTTTTTTAGAAGTTCTGCATAGTATTGTCCGTTTATTGTGGCACCTTTCTGAAGGTAATCAATGAGCAAAATGCCCTTCGAATCCCAGAAAATTGATGCCATCACCTTGTTTGCCGATAAAGTGGATTTCGCTTTCTTTGAAGGTGCAGAACCACGTTCTAACCATTGTTTCGACTGTTGCTTAGTTTCGGGTGTACTGTAGTGTATCCAAGTTTCATCGCAAGTAACAAATCGCCTACAAAAATCAACCGGATTCCGCTTATAAAGGTACAAACACTCATTGGAAATGCGCAAACGAGTGAACTTTGATCGGTTATAACCAAACGCGGCACCCATCTTGCCGAAAGCTTGGAAAGGCCCAACTATTTCGTCAAAATGTAGTGTACGCTTTCTGTTGAAATGTTTACCATGTCTGCTATCTCTGTCGCTTTGAGTCGTCGATCTTGCGTAATAATATTATGGATTTTTATAACCATTTTCTTAGAAGTCACGATTTTGGGTGCTCCAGAGCGCGCTTCATCAACACAGCTTGTTCTACCACGTTTAAAATCATTTACCCATCTACTTATTGTGGCGGATGATGGAGCAGATTTACCTAATGTTTCCCGTAACTCATCCTTTATTTCGCTAGCTGTCATACCCTTAATTACGAAGTATTTAATCACCGCACGATACTCTGCTTTTTCCATTTTAACAAAACGATGTGTTGCTTCTTTTTCAATCAGCTGTCAAAAATAAACTAATCAACCGATTTATCTAAATATCGGAATGTAAACATATAAATAGCCACCCTAAATTACAGTGCATTTGTTTTACTAGTTAGAGCGCCATCTATGCGTCATTCTCACTACTTGTCAAACTATCCTCGTATATTGCAATGTGTCTTGGGAAAAATATTAACTTTTCTGTATTCACAATTATGTTATAATACTTATCCAAATATAGCGCAGTGAGATAATATCTAAGCAAGAATTCTTAGCTACCAGATTAATCTATCTAGAACAATGTGCAGGTACTGATCACAAGAAAAATCTTATATAAATTTTTATAAGATTTTTAAATAAATGTCGAATTCTAGAGTATATAAACAAGAAAGTGAGAAAAATATCTTACAATTTGATATATTTAAATATCAGCATTGTAATAAAAGAAAGTTAAATAATAAGTGAAAATGAGACACGAAATGAGCCGAATGACATTACATTTTATATATACTAACGCAGCTGAAGTGCAACTGTTAAAGACTTAACAATAATAAGATTAGATTATTTTATTTTATTTGGAATGTTTCATCTATATTATGCGTTTTATGTATATTATTATTACGCGTTTTATGAATATTATTTTGTTTTTGTATATCGTGATGTATTTTATAGAGTAATTATATTTATTTTTTTATTATACATAAATTAAAGCACCCGTACTGATCGGCAGGGTGCTGTAGGATAATTGCAGGACACTTCCCCAGTGGGTGCAAGGTTAACAGTGTCGAACATTTCCACTCTATTGGGGGTGCATGGGCACTTCGGTATTCGAACTGTTTTCGTTTCGTTCGTATTTGAACTGATATTTATACGTATAAATCTATTTGAACAGTTTCTCTTTTATTTAGTATTTAAATTGTTATATTTACCCTTATAGAATTATATGCCTATTATGTAGCTTCATGTATCGATTAGTTCGCTGTTCAAATAAAATTGTATAAAACATTTACGTGTTTTATTTCAAGACATATGACTTTCAAAACAGCCAGTTTCCTTAACAGTCATTATACCTTTCTTGTAATAATCTTCTTCTAGATTTTAAAAGTATTTATTGACTGCTGTTTGAAGCTCTTGAACCGACTAAATAACTTTCCAGCATGGAAAAGTTTGAATTTCGGTTATAAGTGGAAGCCATTTGACACTGATATGAGAAGGCGCGTTGTTACGACGAGAGAGAACATTTTATGGGTCATTTGAGGTTGTTTTTCAGACATTATTTTGTTCAATTTATCTATCGAAGCTATGTAACGGGTTGGCCTTTTGTAAACTGGTCTGTGAAAATTATTTCCTTTGAACCTCAAGAAATCGTAACCATTTCCTTGGAAATGTTTGCTCTTTTCTTTGGATAGGGCTACAATAATGTGCCCATTGGGATACCGATGAAGTCAGGTTTTATCAATCGTATTAGATGTGGAAGATGTGGCCATAAGAGAAGAAGTCGCATTCTGTTTCATGCAAGTTTGTCATCGTAGAAGTCTGTGGCATTGTTTTGGCTATAGATCACTTTTCAATCATGTCAGTCCTATGTTCAGTTCTTTTTTCAAACATTCTAGTAACGTAGCATAATAATTTTTTGTTATTGTTTTATTCTGCTTCAAGTAGTTGATCGAGACAATTCTTTAAGAAACAACAAAAAATATATAACAATAACCTATCTATCCGATAAAACAATTTTTGCCTTCTTCGACTTGTATTTATGAATCAGTGCAATGCTTTCGTCATACTATGAGTCATTGAAAAAACTTAATGATACTATGTACCCGTTTAACCGAAATGTCAACTCTTTCAGTAATCAGCATCAACATTCGCCGTGGCGGTCTTAACTAGACATATAGAACGTGCCCTACAATTATTGCATGTTTCGTCTTTGATCTGGGTGGCTATCTAATTCCCGTAATTCGTGTTTATTCATTTTCATACAAAAAAGTAAATAACCTATCGCTTTCTGTATGAAACTTGGACTGAGTTGGTTTAAAGTACATTTTCATTAGAACACTAAAAAAATGTGTTGCCTTTTTCGAAACATATCAAGCCATATAATGAAATATTAGATGTAAAAAATTTGGGATGGCAATGCTTAATTTTCTTGAAAGTACTTCGATTATGTTGAGATATTAAAATGAAAATACCGATTCACATATTAGCTGAAACCGAAAAATGGTAGCAATCGCAAGATTGCAAGACGGCTGTAATATGCGGAATGTAATTAGTAGGCTTAACTGTAGAAGAAGCGATAGGAGCAAATAAATTCATTAGAAAGAGCTGAAGGATCTTATCTTTGAGACGGCTATGAAACTATGAAAATAGATATTGTTCATATAGAATATATCACAACCATGCTTTTCACAGTGCGATTGAAGTGTAAAGCATCAATTTTTACCGAAAAAGGCGATTGGAAGTGACGGAAGAGAGCCTTTGCAATTCAAAGAAACACAGAAATAGACACGGTTTTTGCACAAGTATATATGCGAGAACCTGTTGGTTTTTGACGGAGTGTTGTTTTCTGGAATAAATGAAATTTTTGCTTGCAAATAACACTCAGGATTTGAAAGCTTGTAGATCTACAACTATATGATATGATGAAAAATTTGTGCAAAATAAAACATGCAGTGGTCTTTGTTCATGTCTGGAGATAGATAAGCATCAGTGCCCCGGGATATCAGAATACTTTGTTCGTCGCATAATTAGCAAATGATATTGCGACATGTTAAGAATGTTACGCCGTTGCTTGTTGAAAAGTCAATACAAAAACATAATGCAATAAAAATCTGCCTCAATTTCCTTTGAAATAACATAAATTGTACTTATTGGCAATTTATTTAAATAAAATATAAAAAATACACGCTATTTTGATGTTTGAAAACAACTGACTTTCGTTGTGTGAGGACGTGTCTCGTTGGAGTTCTAGCCGTGCAGTCAAGTATTGTATCATGAATACTTAAATTACATTGCGCCCTAAGCTGTTTGTTGTGTTTGTCATATATAAATGTGTGTTATTTTGGGTCTACGACGAATGCTCTACCGTCAGACAATGATATAAATGTGCTCATGGCTGCAATACTTGTATTGACGGAGGAATTAACAGAGGAGAAATTAAAATTATATCCTGTGGAATTTGTGACGACGATTGATAGTATTGTATTTGAAGACTTCATTCAGGAATTTCAAGAACTGAAAAGTTCGAAAAATACTACTGTCTATTGCTGATTGCCGTTTGCGAGACGACTACTTGTGCAATGATCTTTTAAATCGATGCTGAAGTATTTCCATCTTCATATTTCGTACTTAGATAAAACCAAAGAGTGGACGCTTGTAATCGTTCCTGCAGTGGTGATTCATTTTTACATACTAAAACCATTTTCGCGTATCAGTAATTGCACAAAAAAGTTCTGTTACTTTCTTCGTTATTAGCGTATTTGTTGTGTATATTCTCCTTAATATTCCATCATATGCTTATGATGACTTCTATGAGTTATTTTACCTAACCATTTTTTTTAATGTATGAACATATTTTAGTAGTTGGTGACTCTAATACAGATTGCTTTTCAGATATTAATGTTGATATTAGATCTGCTGCCATGCGAAATTTTATGGAATCGAACTACTTGTCGCGACCTGATCAAAACTAATATAATATAACTAATATTAATAATAGTGCTCGTTGTCTTCAATTTACTGCACAAAATTATTAGCGATCCTACTTCATTTGTTGCACCTGACTTGTATTATCCAACTTTGTTCCCACATCTTCCTTTTTTCTTTTTATATATGTAACTTCTTTTGTTATTTATTAATGTTCATGCAGTTTAGTTTTTATAAATTACTTAATGTTTTGTCTTTCTCCCTACTATATATATATATATATATATATATATATATATATATATATATATATACAGCGTGTTTCAAAAAGAATATACGTACTACAAAGTATTATTGGTGAAATACTATTGGAGAAACGAATACATAGTCTAGTTTATTTAATAGCCGCTAAATGTCAGTTGTCTTTTCTTTTTCTTGGTAACTGTCATATATTTAAAATGGCTACTCCGCAATAGAAATCATTTTGTGTTCTCGAGTTTGCGAAGTGCAATTCCGTGATTACAGTGCAAAGACGGTTCAGGTTGAGCTACCAAATTGATCCTCCGAATGGGTGGAACATTCGCATATGGTATCGACAGTTTGTAGATACAGGATGTGTATGTAAATGAAAGAGTACTGGCCGCCCTTGTGTTTCTGAAGAAAATGTTGCACGAATTCAAACTGCTTTCCAACGCAATCCTTCAAAATCAACTCGTCGTGCCAGTCGGGAGTTACACGTGCCTACAACAACAATTTGGCGTGTTTTGAGACGTCGGTTGGTTATGAAGCCGTGCAAGTTCCATGTTAGTAATCTGGTAAATAAACACAATGTTCGAATTTGGGGTCTACAGAATCCACATGCAGCCATTGAACATGTACGAGATTCGCCTAAAATCAATGCGTTTTGTGCGATATCTCGATCATCTGTTTACGGCCCATTCTTCTTTCATGGAAACACATTTAACGGTCGGCAGTACCTCGCTATGTTACAAAACCGGTTGTTTCCGAGGCTGCACGAAGACAACTTCATTTTTCAACAAGACGGGGCACCCCCTCACTGGAGTCGCCAAGTATGTAAATATCAGAATGAAACTCTACTGAACCGTTGGATTGGTCGTCTAGGAGCAGGCGACTTAGCATGTCTGTGGGGTTTCGTTAAAGACAACCTTTATGTACCACCACTCCCACAGAACCTGGAAGAGTTGAAGAACGGGATCCGTACTGCCTGCCATAACATCAGTGACGAAGGACATGCTTGCCCGACTATGGGAGAAATTTGATTATCGATGTGATATTGTTTGTGTCGCTGACGGAGGACATATTGAACGTCTGTAATCTGAACTTGAGAGGTTCATAAATTTGTGTGTAAAGTTTCATATTCGTTTGTGTGTTTAATAAATATATGCATTCTAAAGACGTATATTCTTTTTGAAACACCGTATATATATACATATATATATATATACATATATATATTTGTTACTTTGTAATTATTATTGTAGCTTGCTTTACTTTCTCACGTATTATCTTTGTCCAGTAAATGGAATTGTCTGACAATGAAAAATTATCAAAGGTTGATATAAATCAATGCATTGAATATTAAGGTTGCTCACATTATTAGATTTTTGTCAAAGCAAAGCCTTCTTTTACACAAGCGACCCAAATTTTTAGCTGTCAACTGTACACCATATAATCCTTATCATTTATCACAATGTTTTCAACTTGTGTTCCTGAGTACTTCTTTTATTCGTCGTCTCAAAATATAAATCGCAAATTGAGTTCCTAAAATTTTCAGTTAAAAATATAAATACGATTTTAATTTAAATTTTGTGAATTTCTGTTCAAGGATAAATTACAAGAAGTTTATAATTATCAACCACAAAAGTCGAATGAAAAAAAAACTTTATTTTGTATTTTATATTCTATAGCGTGCGTATAAAGAAACGAATTCTAAACGCACGCCTGGAAAATTTACTAAATTATAAATTAAAATACGCCTACACATTTATCAAACACACTAACGCGATTTGAAATTCAGACGAGGTACCTAAAAAGAGCTGTTAAATGTATGTATAACTGAAAATGGAAATGATGTTCATTATTCCTTTACTTTTTTCCTGGAATAGCATTTTATATACCGTAAGCGGCAAATACATTGCAGATACATTATATTTCGGTGTTCTTTCCCACGATGATGTAATTTTTTGTTAATAGAGAATTTTATATGCATATTTGTTTGTTAGTTTGGAAAAGTTAGTATCAAAGTTATGTCATTAATGTGTTGCAACAAAACTTAAATTCTACAACACACGACAAATTAAAAATCGCTATAGATATGTAATAAAAATTTGAAAAAGTAAAACTGTGAAGAACAGTCATGACATACTCTTCTAGATTAAATTAGATAATAAAATGATATAATAAAAATTACAATTATGACAACAATAACGCCATATTTTGGGTATTTATTAAAATTATCAGTTTTTATAAAAAGAATAAAAAGTTATTGATATCTCTTTCGGAGTTTGGTGAATAGTATTTTTAACAATTGGCTCGGTAAGATATAGAATTTTATAGACATTAACAAAAGTCTGTCGATTTTTGGTGAAAAGATATTGGATTTCGCAGTTTCTCCATGAATTGTTAAATGTAATATTTGATTTCGAAGTGTTTGATCTCCTATGGAATACAGAATATAAGTATAAGAAGTACCATCTAAAGTTGGAAGTACTTGAAAATTCTACTTATCTAGCGACTTACAAGGGAACACAGGCAAGTGTTCCTCATCGATTTAAATGAAACTTGGTAGGTTTATAGACTGATGTAGTATAAGAACAACGGTTACTTTTTTAGCTGCCCAATCGTTCATTTTCGGGGGGGTAGAGGGCTCTATCAACAACACAACCCTTCGCTATCTGCTTTAATATCTCCAAAACGGTAAGACATATCAGAAAAAACTTTTCTTTTCAAAATTATTGTTTACCAGCACCCACCCCCTTTTCGAATTTGAAAAGTTTTATTTGCTAGGAAAATACAAGAGGTTGTGCACAATTTATTCATATATATTAAACATGCCAGAAAATAACTCAATTTATAGAAAAAGAAAAGAACGTTCTGAAGTCTTCAATTTTTTGGGTTTATCATGTGCGTTTCTAAGTATTTCAATATCAGTTTCTTTGAATCGTTATGCTGTGTAATTATGCGTTACGTAAAATTCAAAATAATTTGCAAATTTGTTATTCCATACCCAATGAAAACATTTATCTTTGAACCATATCGTCATAGACTTCCTAAAATTTATCTTTCAAGTGGACAGAATTTACTCGCTTCATTCTAGGAAAAATTGCATGTTTATCACTACTACTATTAGATTGACTTTATTGAATACAAAAATGATGCTTTTTATCGAAAATTTCTATGTAAACTTCTCCGTAACAATACAGACTGTTTTTATTTGTTCATACATCTTTCCTTTTTTCTGCATCAGTTTTAGATACAATCGAAATTTCATTGTGCTATTCGAAAGACCAACCATTATGAAATGAGCATTAGTAAACGAGGGTTGCGGTTAAAGCTCCGACATAGAAGAAGATAAAGGTAATTAAAATAGACTTTATTGTCTTTGAAATTGCATCCTTCACAATATATACGTCTTCTCATGCGAATAAATAATTTTTCATTACTGTCATTCAGTAAGTGGTCACTTAAAATTTTATTCTATTGTTATTGAAAATTTTAATAATGCAAAAGATTTCTTATTTTTGACGATGTAGTTGGTAGAACTTATTGTGAGAAGCAATCCAATAAAATGAATTATTTAGCCAGTGAAAGTGTAGGATTAATGCGTCAACTGTCGCGTAGTCTGAGTCCTACCGACTACATTGGCAAAAATAAAAAATCTCTTCATTTAGCAATGAAGTTTTGTTTGATAAATTTGCATTCCACTAAAGTATCTTCCACGACAAAAGTTCGCAGGTGGACGATATTTCCATAAACTCTGTATTGTTTACTAAGATGCGAATGGATTATATATGGTTACATCTTTCTGCAAGAAGGTACAAACACATCCAATAAATATTTCAAGAACAGTTAAAAGTTGATTTATTCAAATAATTACTGCTCCAGTGTTGATCTCTCACCTCTAACCATCTTTAAACCCTGTTTGCTATCGAAAAAGAAATAGATTTTGCCAAAGACGATTTCTCAAACGCTGTATTAATTTTTTAATTTTCATAATACTTTTAGTCTTTCATTTCATCCGTAGATATTAAGAGTGACGATAACAGTGTCACAAAGTTTGCGACTGTTGGTATTTTGCGTAATGAAAGAAGGCTACTCGGTTATTATTTTCTGCTTCTTAGTACTTTATATGATAGCTTGCACTCGACCTTAATAAATTCAGCCCTAGCTTTTGGCTTCATATGTGATTGCATAATATATTATTTCTTAGTCTTACATTGTTTAATTAATTGTTTTTTATTAACTGAAAGTTATATTATTTGTTTAAGTACTAAACGGTAATTCATACACTATCGCTCACAAGTATTTGGTCACCCTTGTTTCATTACAGTTTCTATAGAAAAGTTGTAATTATAAAATTTATTTCTGTAGTAAGAAATAGTTTCATAGTAAACATTAAAATCTATAAAAGCTTATTCAAAAATAATTATGTGATTACCCTATTGATATGAATGATAATACCCTAATAAAACTCCAGCTAGAACAATTGCACTTAAGGGATTAGATCTCTCAATTCTTGGAAATTTTCGTTTGTTATGATTTTATTTTAAGGTAGGGTGTTATTGTAAACTATTAAGTATTTATACTTGGGTATTTTGGCAAAATTGTAGTTAGTTTTTGTAAGGTGCTCATAGTGATAACATCGTATGTTTCGAAGAATATCAATCGGTTAGAAATCCCTAAACGGAAAGAATTTAGTGTAGAAACATTATCGTTTATAATCGCATAGCATAAAACTAGTAAAAGCAACCGCCAAATTGCCACAGAACCTAAATTAAATCAGTGTACTGTGGGTTCTATCATCAAAAAACACCGCGAGTGTGGAAGTATGTTGAGCAAAACTCGAAAAGACAGATCAAGAGCAACAACCTCAGCAGAAGATCTTGCAATGGCGGTAACACGCAAGAGAAATAGAGGAAAAACAGCCCCAGAAATCACAGCAGAAATGAATGCTGTTCGTCGTAAACCCATAAGTGTTTCCACAGTTAAACGGCGATTAAAAGAAGCCGGTCTTCATGGATGAATTGCAATGCGGAAGCCGGTTCTAGGCAAGTAAAATAAGCAAAAACGTTTAAAGTGGACACGTGATCACTAAAATTGGATCATAAAAGACTGGAATAAAGTATTGTGGACTGACGAATCCAAATTCGAGATTTTCGGTTCACGAAGACGTGTTTTCGTGAGGTCTGTGGGTAGGCGTGTCAGGGAAGAATGCATAGCCCCTACTGTTAAGCACGGTGGAGGTTCAGTCATGATATGGGGTTGCTTTTCTGGATCAACGATCTCGTAAAAATCGAATGTATACTAAAAAAGAACAGTATAAGCGCATATTACAGGAAAACGCAATCCCTTATGGAATTAAAATTTCTAGTCAGAATTTTATCTTCCAACAAGATAATGACCCGAAACACACTTCTAAACTATGCTGGGAATATTTTCAGAAATTGGAGAACGAGGGAACCATAAAAGTTATGGCGTGGCCTCCCCAGAGTCCCGATCGAGTTGCTGTGGGAAGAACTGGATCGAGAGGTGAGAAAATCAGCCCCCGCATCTGCTGTTAATATGTGGAAGAACCTGCAAGAGGCATGGGGTAAAGTTAAGCCTGAGACATTACGAAAATTAATCGGAAGATTGCCTCGATTATGTGCTGCAGTAATTAAAAATAAAGAAGGGCATATAGACGAGTCTAAAATTTAGATAAATATATTATACAACAATTTATTTTAGATGTAAAAATA
Organism: Dermolepida albohirtum; assembly: GCA_031893035.1. Taxonomy (NCBI): domain Eukaryota; kingdom Metazoa; phylum Arthropoda; class Insecta; order Coleoptera; family Scarabaeidae; genus Dermolepida; species Dermolepida albohirtum. The sequence continues at coordinate 760,314 of JAVIWB010000555.1, read as the reverse complement.
TATATCTTTCATATATGTAAATATAAAAAAGATATTAGTACTTCAATTTTGAATTTTGTTCCAATTTGCGGGTTAAATGCGAGTGAGCAAATACTTATGAGCGTAATGTTTTCGGCAATCGATTCATGGCGCTTGGTGGCATTTCGTCGTTCTAAATAACATTTGCACAGTACTAAATTCTATTATATCTATGCAAATGGTTATTACGTACTGTATAGTAATTAGGAAATACTGGAAACAGTATTACTGCTATTACTACTACGAGTTAGTGAGTAGTTAGTATAATTGATGCCAAAATAGGAATTTTTTGTAAGTAATTAAGTTTGTATCCGTATATATATTTTAGATAATGCTACCTAAACAGATAAACGCAATAATGCGGTCACTTATCCGAATATGTATATAATGTATTGATATGAAGATAATGTAGCAGAAAAATTACTGGTAATGAGAAGCAAAATTTCAGATATTGTACATATTATTGTAGTCAATGCATATATTTTTTATAGTCACTGTAAATAAATAAAATTCCGTAATTAATTTATTACGATTTCTTTCGCTTGCGTTAATTCACGAAAGCAAATAACACACTTAATACGTTTTCATATCACTACTTTATTTGTGTATTAAAAATGGATTGTCACAATATAACAGTCAACAATATGATGTACTTGCATTAATTTATTACTATTTAACAAATATTTCTAAAAATTTGTTTTCATTGACGTTCGTGTATGCATATTTTACTTACAAGCTGCATATGATGGCAATTACAATTGGTGTTTAAAAAATTACAAATATTCTTGGGATACTAATTTATTAGATTGCATCTATATCCTGGAATAAGTTACTGTACGCAGTCTGTGAGAGAAAACTGAACTTTTACGAAATAGTAATTCTTCGTGGCGCCATCTATTAAAAAAATATTCATCGGTAAGGAAGACCTTTCGCCAATGTTATGTCAAAATATCATGACATTTGCACCATTAGAAGCAAATATCAAGTTCTGTTTTAAATTCAGTAAATCGTTAACTGAAGCGTTTAAGTTTATGAAACAAGTGTATCGTGATGCGTGTTTATTACGTATGAGCGTGTTTGAGTGGTATAAACGATTTAAAGATGGTCGTACGGACGTAAATGACGACGAATATCCTGGTGCATAAAAATCTGTGGTCGAACTTGGGCGTGAGTTTAACAGAAATGAGCCGAAATCCTCATTGTGATACGTAGAAATGGAATTAAGTATTTCCAAAGATTCAATTCGTCGCATTTTGACCCAGCATTTGGGACTGAGACAGATTTGTGCAAGGTTTGTACCACACAAGCTAACTAAGTTCAACATTGTACACACTTGATTATAGGCTCAAAAAAAGACAAAAGCTTCGGGTATTCTATTGTAACTGGCGATGAGACATGGTGTTTTCAATATTATCCAGAGACCAAACGTCAAATCTGTAAGTGGAAGCACCCAAGCGAAGAAAGACTGAAAAAAGACCGTTTGGAGTATTCAAAAGTGAAGACAATGTTGATTTGTTTTTATGATTAGAAAGGCATAGTGCACAAAGAGTTTGTACCAGCCCATCAAACAGTTAATGCTGTATATTAATCTTGGTGTTATGAAGCATCTTTTGGCGTGTATTCGTTGTATGCTCCCTCAATATCGTGGAAATGGTAGCTCGACGCTTATCACTGATTTTCTAACTACAAATGGCATTTTAACCATCGACCGTTCACCATATTCACCGGATTTGGCCCCCTGTGATTTCTATCTATTCTCCAAACTACATTTGACTATGAAAGGACAGCGTTAAGGCGACGTTGAAGCCATTAAAAAGGCGCTGACAGCGATTTTGAAGCACATCTCTAAAGATTAACTTGAAGTTCATTCAATATGTTAATTGACCGAGTAAAATGTTGTATTGAAGCCAAAGGCAACAATTTCGAATAAAATAAGTGAATTTTACCAAAATAGGAAGCTTTCGTTTTTATTTTAAAAAGTTCCTTTTTCTCTGCGACAGATGGTCTATATAAAAATATATATTCGATTGTCTATATTTTGCCAGAAATAAATCTTTAGCAATACGTTATAGTATACATAGATGTATTTCTGTATTATTAATACCATTCATTAATAAATTTCAGTTCAATGTAACCTGCAGCTTGTTATCATTTTCTTAAATTTAAAGAAAATATCAGTATCAATTTTAGTTGTTCAGATAATTACTGTCTTTTAAGAATTTTCATCATTCATTAAGCAACTATGAATTTAAAACAATTAATAACAGTTAAGTAATATTATTTTCATTGCAAAACTTGCATTGCAAACAAGGAATCTAATGGATACTGGGTATAAAATTGAACTGATTGGATTTAAAATATAAACTGGTTTAGAACAAAATCCCAACTGGTCCCAAATCCTAAATAATTACGCAATTCTAGTATCTAAACTTGATATTTTATGAAAACTTTCATATAAAATGCCAATACTTAGTCATAAGTTTTTAAGAAAACAAAAGAAACGGGTCTTGATTTATGCATTAGTATAATTATTTAATTAAGTTTATGGAATCTAATGGATACTAGGCCTAAAATTGAGCTCATTGGATTTAAAATACACCGGTTTCGAACTCGATCAAAACTGATCCGAAATTTTAAATAATTGCACAATTGTAATATCTAAAATTGATATTTTATAAAAATTTTCATCAAAAATGTTTATAATTAGTCATAAGCTGTTAAGAAAATATTAGAGATGGGTCTGCCTTATATAACAGTATAATAATTTAATTAAGTTCCCAAAATACTCTTTGTTTCATAAGAAATAGACAAGTTATATAAAAATAATTTAATTTTTGATTATCCAAGCTTTACCAAGCAAATACATATGCCTTATAGTTATCGTTATTATAGTTTTTTTCTTTGGGAGTGTATAACCTTAATCACTGAATATACAACCCCATTCGACATTAATTTTCGTATTCCATATACGTATTTCGACAACTAAGTTGTCATCAGCAGCAGATAATCAAACAGTGTCGCACCTGAAAAACTACGGCAAAATATGCGTACGAAAACAAACTCCGCACACGAACCGTACCGTTGAAAGCCAAAACTCACACTGTGCGTTAAACTTTCGTTCTTGTGCGGAGTTTGTTTTCGGGTATTTTGCCGTAGTTTTCCAGATGTGACGTTGTTTAATTATCTGCTGATGATGACAACTTAGTTGTCGAAATACGTATACAAAATACGAAAATTAACGTGAAAAGGGGTTGTATATCAACCCTCAGTGATTTAAGTTAATCAACCACAGGCTCCATCAAAATTAACTTTAAGTGTATTTCCTAATATTTCAATTATACAAGTTTACACAGTATCTATTGCCTGAAATATTTTAGCTATTGCTGACTACTGATAACATGCTCATTTCAAATATACAAGTCGATCTTATTTATCAGATCTAGTTTTTGTGTTATAGTTAATCTATACGTGTTTAGAAAAGAAGAAGCATGTGCTCAGTAAGAAAAAAAATATTAAAAAATGAAATTATTAAATTTAAGAAACTTCGTTCTAAAGCTTTTTTCTTATGTGTAGAATTAGAAAAGTGATGTTTAAGGGATCAGCAATAGTCAGATACTAAATGCGGGAAACCTGTCGGGGTGACTATGGAGAAAGTAGAATTTAATACTCATATTAGACCCCATATTTTTAAATGTAAAAGATCTATCTTGTATTACTTGTTAATTGTGTTTAATAAAATAAACCTTGTGGACTGCATTTCTTTATTTTCTATAAACATTGAATTTACAAATTCCTTATATATGTATATTGCATGGGCAAATTTTCACTTTAACACTCAACAAGCTTCAATATAATTTTCTGACTATCGATTTCTAAGAAAATTTTATATCACTGAGGCAATTTGATTCAAGCTGTTATTGAAACTGTAAATTTGGTATCTCTCGTAAGATGTCTGACTTGGAGACCATCAAAAATATTAGTTTTAGTATTCCCCATTGTTAGCTGAGGAAATATTCGGCAAATGTAGAAAAAGCAGTTTCCATTTTTATCACGAGATTTAGCAAATCGTTTCATGATGGCCAATTTTATATGTAATAGAGACAAGGTAATGTTTTCATGAGTTACTGTGAACTACATTTTACTTATTAGGCATTATATTTTTTTAAGGATTAATTTTTGGTTATCTAATGTTTTTATTTATCCCTGCTGTCTCAGAGACTTAGTGTAACCGCTTGTTGGTCGTGTGTTCATGATACTGTATTTTATTAAAAACCAGTACGATATTACGATCTTCTTTAATTTTATATTGTGAGCAATCCCGGAGTATTTATTGCCGTTATGTAACTAAATAAAATGAATAAATATTGTGTCAAATCCATTTTTACCAACAAACTTTTTACATTTTGACAAAATAACTTCGTAACTCTTTTTCTTTTTCTCGATAGTAAGTAATTTTTGCACTTGGAGCAAGCAAATTTTTTTATTTCAGTTGTGATACCAACAATTCAGATGATTGTTTAGAAAGACTAAAATCTCTTACAAGATCATCCAGATCATTTTGCAAAAAGCGTCGCGCCTGGTAAGGTCAGTATCGTTTTCTGATGATTTCGATTCTAAATTATTTTGTACTAGGGGTACAAGTATATTTTTAATAGTCGAAACTAAGGGAATTGGAACGTCAACTAAATATTGCACATATGTAGTACTTGAATATCGATTTTTGCTATTTATATCTTTTATGTCAACACTACAATAATAATAATCACCTAGACATTCTCGCAAGTTGTTGGAATTTTAAATTAAAAGGCTTTTCCACAATCTTGAGCATTTAACACACGATTCACGAATTACAAACACAATTAGAAATCCAGGGATTGTCATTTTTAGGAGCATGCCAAATACATCAAATAGGTAATTTTAACGTTCTCGGAAATATTTTTCAATAATTTTTGAACACATGTTCCCTAGATATATAGTAAAACTGTTTTGGGTTGTTTAAATAACAACTTTTTGAAGTTTTCATGTCGAAAAAACTTAACAACAAATACATACATACAAACGACAAAAAAATATTGAAGTAACTATATACATATGTACAAAAAAAATTAGAAGTAAATTTGAAAATAGCGTGTTATAAATAAATTTTATATGTTATGAAATTCGTGGCAACAGACGAAAAGTAAAATTTTGTAAAGTGATGTGTCACACAAATAATTTAAAGGACCTATTAACACTAATATTAAATATAATGGAATATCTTGTACAAGGGTAGCCATTTATATTTCGGGAACTGGCAACACTGTTAGTGTTGCCTCCCATCTGATGATTGCATCGAGAAGTTTGTCATTCTTGACAATATATTTACCTTGACAGTTTTATTATCCAGTCATTAATTCTGTTATTGACAGTAACTTGAAAATTTTATGTCAGCGAAAAAATGGAATTAACTAGGGAACGTTTTCGTGCAATTATTTTTTCATAACTTTCGGCGTGGATTATCTCAACAAGAATTCATCGACGAGCTGAATTCTTTATATGGTGATGAAGCACCATCGAAAACTGCAGTATATCGTTGGTATAGTGAATTCAAACTTGGTCGGGGTTTTTTGGACGATGAATTTCGTGAAGGTCGTGCCAGAAATGTTGCGATGGAAAACATTATTGTAGTGTCTGAATTGATAATGCTAGACCGTCATACCGTGAGATCAAGGCATCTCTAGGTCGTGTTTAGTAACACCAGCGTGCATAAGATCCTGCATGAACATTTAGCCGTTAAGAAGCTATGTTCACGTTGGGTACCACATAATTTGACAACTGCTAAAAAAAGGACTCGCGTCGATTGGTGCCAAGAAATGCATAAAAAAATACAATGGCGGTGCTTCAAAGAATATTTATAAAATCGCCGCAGGGGATGAATCTTGGATATATACGTGTGACCCCGATAGTAAACAGCAGTCGACTGTGTGGGTATTCCAAGATGAACCAAAACCAATAAAAGTTGTTCGCGCTCGAAGCACATCAAAATAAATGGTGGGCTACTTTTTCAGAAAATCCGACTACTTTGAACCGTGCCTTTAGAGAGTTGTACAACGGTTAATTCCGAATGGTACGCAAATATTTGTTTCGCAAAAGTTTTTGAAGAATTAAGGAAAACCAACCGAAAACGACAGATCATTCTCCACCATGACAATGCGAGCTCTCACAGGTCGGTTCAAACGATTAAATATTTGACCGGGCCCTGATCTAGCGCCCTGTGATTTATTTTTGTTCCCACACGTGAAGAATAAATTTCGTGATCAATGGTTTTCTACGCCGGAAGAGGCAGTTGAGGCATTCAAAACCCGTATTTTGGAGATATCGCCTTTACAGTGACACCAATGCTTTTCGGATTGGTTTAAGCGAATGCAAAAGTGTGTTGACTTTCAAGAAGAATATTTTGAAAAGCAATAAAACTATTTTCGATAGCAAAATTTTTTGTTTTGTTTGCTATTCCCGAAATAAAAACGGCTACCCTCGTATTAAAAGTTTTTGGAAACACAAACGAAAAGTAACAGCTCATGAAGACAAACATGTAAAAATAATTTCTGTACCTCCTTCGCCAAAAAATCCATTGGGAACTATTTATTATTAAAATTTTTTACTAAATATGAAATTGCATATTATTATATCTATTATGTGTCCTGTACTATTGCCTTAATTTGAAAATCAAAATGCTAACCAAGTTGGGTACGGAAAATTGATTGTGGTAAAGTACGCTTAATTCTATATGCATATTAACAATATTTAATATACCGAACAAAGCCGATGCCTGCTTGAAGTGAAATTGTATGTAAATGTACGGGAACTCAAGCAGATACGCTTTATTTGATTTCTCCAAGGGAAACGGATTATCCTACAAATGATTCTGCACGTATTCTCTCTTCGTGCATTAGGCTAATTTTTAGAATTGACTTGATTGTATTTTTCACTATCCCTTTCTTGAATTACGAAATTCAATTTAAAAATAAACAGTCTTTAATATCGGCAATCTGTGAAGAAAGAAAGTAAAAATGAATTAAGAAAATAATGTTTTATTAAGTAATAAAAAAGTCGTAACGACGTTGCAATTGGTTTAGATATACGTACGTATAGTTAACCAAGGATAAAATCCAGTAGTAAAATGGTCATAATAAATGTAACAGTAGATATTTTATATCCTTTTTACTCCTTTACTTTTGTATAGAAACTTCTTGGAAGCGTTCCTGATCTTTTGTGTTTAGATATGTTATATACTGCGACAATATTTCCAGAACCGCTTAATATATTACAATATATTGTTGACTGCCTAACGTGGGTGTGCATGTGACTACGTTTTATTCGTTTTATGGATTATATTTTTTATATTATTTTTATTAGCACTTATGGCGCTATATATGCTCTAATTATGGAGTATGTATATCACGAAATTAATATTTGTATTTATGTATTTCTTTATATACTATTTAACTTTTTAAAACAAGCTGTGTTATTCCATTGAAAGTTGACTTTAAATATTTAAAAAATTATTGAAAATATATTTTATTAAATTATTCCAAATACAGTGACACCCGTTTATTGGAAACCCTCTTAAAAGAATATATCGGTTAAAGGCATTAAAATCTCAAGAACAAAACCATTTCCCTTTAAGTATTAACAAAATTATTCGGTTATAAGAATATCTTTTAATAGAATATATTGAGTAAAGGAATGGCTTTTCTAGGAACATTATTGCGATTTTGTCTTCATAAAAGAATAGATTTCTCTACCTGCTTAACTATAGGTCGATGTAAATCAAAAGTTACTACGAATGTTTACTTTACTTTTAGAAATCTATTATGTACATAATTACAGATAATCTTCGGATAATTACGTATTGCAATAAAATCGTTTACCTACGTGATTTTAAACAGTATTTTGATAATGGTTAATTCTGTGCGAATTACGTACATATAATAAAAATTTTTTCGGAGGTTTTAAAAGCAGGAAATTTCTATATTTCCGGTCAGTTTGTTATTCGACATTGCAATCGAAAGTGAGTGAAAGTGAGTGAAAAATGGCTTCTTCGACAAATGTGCAAAGAAAAGACCTTGCTCTGAAGGAAAAAGTAAAATTGCTTGAGTTTTTAGAAGAAACAACTTGCAGTCAGTCGGATGTTGCCAAAAAATTTGGTGTGTCTCAAGCACAAGTGAGTAAATTGGTAAAAAGAAAAGAAAGTATTTTAAATGATTGGCGTGATAATTTTAAATCTACTCAAAAACGAAGACGCAACGGGAAGAACGCCGATGTAGAAAATGTTTTAAACCATTGGTTTATGGAAAAAAAGCGCGTAAAGTTCCACATACCGGACCTATTCGTTTTATGGATTATATTTTTTATATTATTTTTATTAGCACTTATGGCGCTATATATGCTCTAATTATGGAGTATGTATATCACGAAATTAATATTTGTATTTATGTATTTCTTTATATACTATTTAACTTTTTAAAACAAGCTGTGTTATTCCATTGAAAGTTGACTTTAAATATTTAAAAAATTATTGAAAATATATTTTATTAAATTATTCCAAATACAGTGACACCCGTTTATTGGAAACCCTCTTAAAAGAATATATCGGTTAAAGGCATTAAAATCTCAAGAACAAAACCATTTCCCTTTAAGTATTAACAAAATTATTCGGTTATAAGAATATCTTTTAATAGAATATATTGAGTAAAGGAATGGCTTTTCTAGGAACATTATTGCGATTTTGTCTTCATAAAAGAATAGATTTCTCTACCTGCTTAACTATAGGTCGATGTAAATCAAAAGTTACTACGAATGTTTACTTTACTTTTAGAAATCTATTATGTACATAATTACAGATAATCTTCGGATAATTACGTATTGCAATAAAATCGTTTACCTACGTGATTTTAAACAGTATTTTGATAATGGTTAATTCTGTGCGAATTACGTACATATAATAAAAATTTTTTCGGAGGTTTTAAAAGCAGGAAATTTCTATATTTCCGGTCAGTTTGTTATTCGACATTGCAATCGAAAGTGAGTGAAAGTGAGTGAAAAATGGCTTCTTCGACAAATGTGCAAAGAAAAGACCTTGCTCTGAAGGAAAAAGTAAAATTGCTTGAGTTTTTAGAAGAAACAACTTGCAGTCAGTCGGATGTTGCCAAAAAATTTGGTGTGTCTCAAGCACAAGTGAGTAAATTGGTAAAAAGAAAAGAAAGTATTTTAAATGATTGGCGTGATAATTTTAAATCTACTCAAAAACGAAGACGCAACGGGAAGAACGCCGATGTAGAAAATGTTTTAAACCATTGGTTTATGGAAAAAAAGCGCGTAAAGTTCCACATACCGGACCTATTTTGAAGAAAAAAGCCGAACAGATTGCACAAAATCTGGGTAGTGTAAATTTTCAAGTAACAAATGGGTGATTTACCAGATGGAAAAGTCATTCCAAAATTTCTTTCAAAAAAATTGTAGGTGAAGCAAGTGACGCAGATGTAGTTGCTGCAAATACGTGGATAAGTGAGGTTTTACCATCTTTATTAAAAGATTATAAGCCAGACTGCATTTATAACTGCGATGAAACCGCTTTATATTATCGCGCTATGCCTGACGGATCCTTCTGTTTTCGCGGAGAAAAAGCTGTAGGAGGTAAAGCAGCAAAAGACCGAATTACCCTTTTGACGTGCGCCAATTCTGACGGAAGTCATAAGTTGCCGCTCTTTGTCATTGGTAAGTCAAAAAGTCCAAGAAGTTTTAAAGGGGTAAAATATTTGCCTGTGAAATATACTTCAAACAAAAATGCTTGGATGACAGCAGCACTGTTTAAAGATTGGCTTTTAAACTTCGATAAGGTAATTAAACAATCAAATAAGAAAGTTTTGCTGTTTATGGACAACTGCTCTGCTCACAAGCCAGATGTGCGTTTGACTAATATGCAACTACATTATTTGTCGGCAAACACAACATCTATAATTCAACCCTTGGATCAAGGAGTTATCTCTCTTTTTAAGAGAAATTATAGAAAGGAAATAATAAGGAAAATTATTTCTACAATTGATTTTCCGTCATCTACTGAAGGTGCAATTGACCTATCTCGAAAACTCACAATTTTATCTGCTGTTCACATGATGAATAAAGCGTGGGATAAAATTCAGTCAAGCTTTATTATAAATTATTTAGTAAAAATGCGCTCTGTATACCACGAGCCATCATAGTTTCAATGCAGTGTATATGTATCTCGGGATTCGAATTCAGCGTGAAAACCGATTTGGATCGCTTCTCCGCGACCGAGCTGTGAAACGATCCTGGATTCGGATTCGATCATTCCAGGAGAATCGATTTATAACTCGATTTTCCTTACCGAGTGTTTTTGGATTCGATTCGCCCAGCACTACCTATAATCATTGCTGAACGTGGCCGTGTTTTTGATTTAAGTTTTATATAAGTGCATACACATTATTGTGTATGCCGTGCTTTTTCTTTCCCCATCCTTTTTTATTGTCTTTTGAAGGTTAAATTTAATCATTTATTATTAACTTTATATCTGATTGACCATAAAAATAGTAGAAAAAGAACTTCTGTTTAAAATTATCTACATACATCTAGCCGTTTTTCATTAGTTCATAATTTTTGATTGTGTTTAAACTTTGTCTTCTCTAGACAGCTTTTTATGCATTTCTTTCGCAGTATTCTCGTGAAATCATTATTTGTGTGTATGTCTACGGGAATCATATTATATTGCATTTAATTTTTATAGCTGAGTTGGTTTCGTATATGTGTATATCCTATTGCTTTACTGATACCTATCCACGACTCTTCAGTTTGTATATCAAAGGTCATAGACACGGTAACTGTTATGAAGTGTGTCCATGTCCTTTTCCTATCATATCGGTAAATATACTGTATATCTATGTACGTACTTGCTTTGAGTTCTAATAAATATGGAGAGTATCAAGTGCAATGCAGTTATTAATGAGAAAAGGATAAATATATAAAATGCGGTGGTTGTAATATATCAATATATATATTGTTTGCTTTTTAGTTATCCTATGCTGAGATGAAATATTTTACACTTCGGTCAAGTTGAAGGCGCAGATTGAAAGATCTTTATATTCAGCGTGAACAAAGTGTTCACCAAATCCCTAAATTAATATCTCAGATTACAAACCGAAATTCGAAGTTTGAAGGAGAAATGTAATGATTTGTCAAATGGAGTTCTGATATGTCCAATGTGAATTATTCTAATATATTAAATACTGAAGAAATTAAAAGTGAAATACATATATGAAAGAAATAAGCGTTCACAAAATATTATTATATTTAGAAGCTCGGAGTATGATTCTACTAAGCAGGATAAAATCCATCGCAATAGGGTTGCGGTTACATAATGTGCTTGCAGAGGTAGGGTTGTTTAAGCCAGTCAGGCTCGGAAGATATGATTCTAGTAAACATCTGCTTTCGCAGTCAATTCGTGTGCGTCTTGCTTCATATGAGGATGTCTTCACAATCCTACGTAAATTGTATAAAATCAAAACGGATGACCGTTTCTTTAATATAATCATTACATCGTACTCCCAAACAAATTGCTTTAGTATACATGTATCGAAGGGCGAATGTAATTAAAATTAAGTTATCGAAATTGTATACCGACAGTTACTCAGTCAAATTTGGAAAACTAGATATGCCCAACAGGCTTCAAATTCTTTTAAAAATGTAATATAAAAATGTCAGATATTTAAATTCACTCTCTTTTTTTACAATAATGTACTTAATATGAATGCTGACATACGAGAGATGTGATGAGTGATATGATGAAACTAGCTGGCAAAATTGGAGTAAGAATAGATCCGAAAGTACATATAGATAAAGTGAGAAGAATGGGGCGATATAAACCTAATCAGATAAGATCAATACTGCTAGAATTAACATGAAGACAAAAGAAAATGGAAATATTGAAGAAAGCGAATGAACTAAAGGGCACAAATATCTGGATAGATGAGGACACTAAGAAGATTCAAGAACAAGGAAAAGCCTTGACATCTCACTTAAAAGAGGCAAGATAAAACGGACACAAAGCTACACTAAGGTATATCAAGTTGTTCATTAACAATAAGGGTTATGAGACTGGAGACCGGAGAGAAAACTCTACAGAAATACTGTAACAAAATGAAGAATGATAATAGTAGTGAAGGCAAACGAAACCTAAATGAAAGATCGCCAGGACTACACGCACCAACAATTGAGAAAATAACAAAGATAAGAACCATATCTCAAGAAACTTGAAAAACTGAAGAACGAAGATATAATTAAACATAACGGAAAGGAGAAAAAGAAAAAATTTTTAGAAAATGAAAAAAAAATACAACTTAAACTTTATCGGGTATTCTTCATTGTCATACAAAAGAAACATTCTTGACAATTATTTAAAAATTATTTCTTTCAAATTTTGGCCGTAACTGCGCCTAACATGGTCCATGGGAGATTTGAATTTGAGGAAATTATATTGAAAAATAAATTTAACAAAAAAAACGTAAATATTTTAGTTCATCGTTAACTTTTCTAGTTCCCTCTCGTATGTTAAAATACCTGTTTTTGTTCTTGAACACTTACTAGAAATGTATATTGCTTAAATATACTTTTATATCTCAGTGTGATTTATAGTATATTGTATTAAAATTTCTAAAACATGTTTTTTCTTCGGAGTTTTGAGCGTTTGAGGGGTGATTCATTTGGAGCTACTTTCTTAAAAATAAAAACTTCAATTTTATCGGGTATTCTTTATTATCATACAAAAGAATCATTCTTGACATTTGTTTCTTAAAAATTATTTCCTGTTGACCGTAACTGCACCTAACATGGTCCATTCTGAAGTTCCAATTTTCGATTATGTGATCGAGCTTTTCAAGTGGTATTTGGCGAATAACGCGAGTTGGCTTCCAATTGCTTAATCATACCTGGCTTGCTTATGTAGCTTTGGACTTTACGTAGCCCCAAAGAAAAAAGTGTAAAGATGTAATACAACATGACTAGGAGGTCATTGGACGAGTCCATTACGTGAAACTAAATGTTCACTAAATTGCTCTCGCAATAAAGTCATGCTTTCACGGGCTGTGTGGCAAGTAGCGTAGTCTAGTTGGAACCAAATGTCGTCGAGATCACGGACTTCAATTTCAGGCAGCAAATAGTACGTCATCATAACGGGCGCCATTTACAGTTATGTTGTGGTTATCTTCATTTTTGAAGAAATATGGACGGATGATTCCATTTGCACACAAACTAGCAAATATCTTAATATTAGTAATAGCAGTTCTTGAACCTCTTCGCGTTTCTCGTCACTCCAAATACGATGATATGATAGACGCTACCAAGGAATCGTTCATTAATAACACAAATCTGCCTGAAGATCAGTGAATCGGTGAAACATATGTAGTAGATAGGGTGTTATTAATAATAGAATGATTCCTTTTAACATTCTTTTAATTGGCAAATAGCCGTTACGCAATGCGTCTGTCTTATATGCTCTGATAACTTTTTTATCGACAAGCGAAGATAGACGCGATTCTCGGTTTGGTGTTCAGTATACTGGACGAGAGAGGGAGGCGCCAGTTTTTCATCTTTTTTCTGTATCGAAATGATATGATAGACGCTACCAAGGAATCGTTCATTAATAACACACATCTGCCTGAAAATCCGTGAATCGGTGAAACATATGAAGTAGATAGGGTGTTATTAATAATAGAATGATTCCTTTTAACATTCATATGATAATGCAGTCAGTGGATGACTAAGAGAGAACTGTGATCAATGAAGGAAAAGGTGCCAAAGTGACAAGTTAGGTTTTTCCATTTGGAACGTCCACATTAGTAAATTTCATTTGTTTTTCATGGTATGTCTCAGGAGTTATATACGGACAATAGAGAGTAAACCGATGTTTTATGTCAAACGAAAAAATAGCGGGTCTCTACTTTGCATTTAACAAACACAGCAGAATATGTACGATTTAAAATCTGTTTACAAATCTAAATTTATTAGACCATTGTTAGGGACTGCCCAGGGAGAAAATATATATCTTTTTCTCACTTACATATGTTGACAAAGTTAGAGATTCTAGTAAATGCCAATTTATTTTATTTCCGTCTAATCTAAAGCTTTACATATTGATCACTTATGTAAAAGAGCATGAGTTTTCTCAAGAGGCCTTAGATTCGACTCTCTCTTTAATAAAAATAAGTTAACCATTAGCTTCAGCAAATGCCAAATAATATCTTATTCACGAAAACAGGGGACTTTTGACTTTGATTGTAGTGGTAAGAATGTGAATTGTGGTTCCGGTTTGTTATTTCCCGACGGAGTATTGCGATGAGTAAACATTTTATTGTTGTTTTAACAGAATAAACGCTTGGTTAAGATTTCCTTTAATTGTAATGTGTACAAATTTTAATGTAATTAGTGATAATTGTGATCTATTTTATAAACAAACCATTTTAGAGTGGATAGTGAAACTCATGAAATAACATTTCTTCTCTTTTTGTTAGCGTAAAATTTGCCCTTAAAAACCATTGCTGTGTTTATGTAAAGATGTTGCACTAGATGATGTACGTACAAAGGGTACTAAGAAGGTTTTGCAATATGACGCAGCAATGAATCGTAGGAAGCTGCTTAATGCTACATGTTGCCAGGTCGATGGGCTCAGTTATTCATTAGCAGTGAGAGTGTAAAGTGCTTGCGACGGCAGGAAAACGCTACTACTGTGAGGAAAATGCTTGGCGAGGACAGGCGAGTGACCTACCAATAGATAGAGGATACTTCAGGCCATGATCATTTGCACGTGAAGAAACTTTGTTCTCTCTGGTTGCCGCATCGACTGACTGAAGAGCAAATGACACGACGCGCGACAATCTCGGTATGTGAACAACATCCTGACAGATGGCGAGACTTCGCTGTACTATTACGATGTGCCGACCAAAGCTGAAAACAAAGGTTGGGTTTTTGATGGTGAGAATACACCCGTGGTTGTCAGAAAATCCAGATCTGTAAAGAAGAAAATGATAGCGTCGTTTTGGACACACAGAAGACAGTCACATCTAAGCGGTATACTGAACAGTGACTGCCTAAAATCATTGGATCTAAGAAGAACTTGCGGCCAAAGTCAGGAATGGACACCTGGTTCCTCCATCACGATAATGCTCCAGCTCACCGCGCCAAAGCCTGCACTGAATATTTGACCAAGGCAGGATTGAAACTTCTCGAGCACCCTCCCTACAGTCCAGATCTGGCTCCTTGCGACTTTGCACTGTTCTCGCATGTGAACGTGAAGCTAAAAGGGAGGCGGTTTTTCAGTGATGAAGACCTTCTGCGGGCTGTGAGTGTGCTTTACTCCCTAGTGAAGCTTGGCAGAACTGGTTTAAAGATTGGTTTAGGAGGATGGAGAGGTGTATTGAGTGCAGAGCAAATTACTTTGAAAAAATTAAATAACAAAGCTGTATTGCAAAACTTTCCTAGAACTCTTTGTACGTATTAATCGAAGGGAATGCAACCAACATAAATTGAACATTAATTTTGAAAATAAAGTTTATATTCAGAATCTCTGTAAATCTTAATAAATATAACAACAGTGTTATATTAAAAAGTTAATATAAATAATCCTCGTTTAGATTTTATTATTGAAAATTCTTCATTCTACTTTAATTTATCTCTATCTCTATATTATCTTGACGTATCCTTAATTAATGTATACATTACAACAGGTATGCGCAACCTTTGACATGTTGTGGGCCAAATTTAATGTGCAAATTCGTTCGCGGGCCGCGTTT
Source organism: Dermolepida albohirtum (assembly GCA_031893035.1). Classification (NCBI taxonomy): domain Eukaryota; kingdom Metazoa; phylum Arthropoda; class Insecta; order Coleoptera; family Scarabaeidae; genus Dermolepida; species Dermolepida albohirtum. Next base: position 744,457 of record JAVIWB010000555.1, on the reverse strand, counting down.
AAAAGTAGTGCATTTTAAAGTAATGTTCATAATTTTTAGCGATAGATATCAGACATGAAATAATACGGCAATGTCTCGCGGGTCGGCTCAAATCTTACAAAGGGCCGGATTCGGCCCGCGGGCCTGTTGTTGCTCACGTATGCATTACAATATTCTCAATTTTTATTACAAACTATTAGATATCTATTAATTTCGTGTAATCTCATTTTTTATTATAATTCTATTATACACAATCGCCTTAACAATTACTAACTTTAATTAACAAAACTCATTCAACTTGTTCGAACCCTATTTATTCTTTATACCAAATTGTAAAACTATGATTTTAAGTATTGTATTATGATTTATTAACTCCTTTTCTTTAAATTTAAGTAAGATTATATGAAAAATCCCTTTACAATTAATTATATAGAGTTACATCATTAACAAGATATATACAGGTTGTTTCAAAAAGAATATACGTATTTCGAATGCATATACTTATTAAACTTTAAGACATACGAATATGAAACTTTACATACATATTTACCAACCTCTAAAGTTCAGATTACAGATGTTCAATATGTCCTCCATCAGCGACGCCACATCGATACTCAAATTCCTCCCATACTCGGGCAGCATGTCCTCCGTCACTGATATTATGGCAGTACGGATCCGGTTCTTCAACTCTTCCAGGTTCTGTGGGAGTGGTGGTACATAAACGTTGTCTTTAACGAAACTCCATAGGAAGAAGTCGCAGGGTGTCAAATCCGGTGACCGTGGAGCTCAGCTGAGACATGCTAAATCGCCAGCTCCTTGACAACCAATCCAACGGTTCGGTAGAGTTTTATTCAGATATTCACGCACTTGGCGACTAAAGTGAGGGGGTGCCCCCTCTTTTTGAAAAATAAAGTTGTCTTCGTGCAGCCTCGAAATCAACCAGTTTTGTAACATAGCGAGATAGCGATCGATAGTTTGGACAAAAAAATACTTTGTAGTACGTATATTCTTTTTGAAACACGCTGTATAAATATATGCAAGTACATTTGTGTATTCATTTATCAGTTTACTTACACTGTGAGTATTACTATATCTATCATTAGTTATTTTTCTATCCAAAATTCTAAATTAAAATTAGTTTTAAAACATATTTGGTACTTTCACTCGTACATCTTAATTTATAGATATATTTTGAACATTATGATCTTTCAAATAGTATTTATATAAATACGACTTGAATATCAAGATAATAATAATTTCTTTTATCCTAAATATTCTTTGCGTATTGCATAACATAAACAATATGTATGTATATATATATTCTATTGCAAACAACTATTATTTTAAATACTTGCTCAATCATCAGAAGACTTTCAAATACACAGTAAGCGAGATTCTGATTTCATTTGCATTTAAATACAAATATATTAATAATGATAATAATAATACTTCTAAGACATAAAGCATCACAAAGCTTACCGTTTTGTGATGTACAGTAGCACCTTAGTATCAGCCGCTTACAGTCCGAGCTCAAACCCATAAATATGTAGGTCAAGTAAAAGTTTCCCGGCGTTAGGCTGAGGAAGTAAGTGAAATTTACACCATAATAATAATAAATTTCCGTTTTCAACAAATATTATAATAAAAGTAGTATGCAGCTATACATAAATAAAAATAAATAATATAAAATACGTTAATAATATATTATACTATATTAAAACACAAAAAGGAGAGCAAAATAACTAATTTAAATCAAGACATAAATTCATATACCTGAAAATAGTGTAAGAGAAACTAAGGTTAAATAAGAGAAATAAATGTATTTATAAGGTATAAAAATTAATGGGAAAAGAAAATTAATAAAAGTTGAAGGACTCAATACTAGGTTTATTGGCATTTCTTGTCATATGCGTAGGTGGTGTTTTAGTCTGGACAGATTCAATTAAAAAAATATCCGATGAGTGAGTGTTATGAGTAGGAGTGATAAAAGAGGCCTCAGGTAGCAACGAAGGGGAATCGATTTTACCATTTACGAATTGAATTAGAAATTTACTGCTAATTAAAAACCTTTGATGAGAAGTTAAGTAACGAAAATCATGGCGTAAAAGTAACGAATTGTAGCTACTTCCCTGAGACGGGTAGACGCTATCAGTTTCAAACCTTATATATTTGATAAATCTCATTTGAACTCATTCAAGGGCAAGCTTACTTTAGCTTAATTTTAAATAATCAATTCTCTGGGGTAGCAAGATAAACACTTGCGGCAACATATGGAAGTTTTAGGTACGGGTTGATCAATTACAGAATACAATCTACTGTAAAATTGGGAAATAACCATATCGACATTCGTCACTGCATTAACTTTACGCAAATTATACTTGGTGTTATTTATTGTAGATAGAAAATTTAAATATTCTGTTGGTTAAGAGAAAGCAGGATGATGAGGATCTTGCGAAACCATATGTAATTTTTCAAGCAAAACTGATACGGAGGACGCAAAATTGGAAAATGCTGTATTGCCATTATGTTGATGTAATGATAAAGTATCTATGAAGTTAAATATTTCTGAAAAGTAGGCTAATTAAAATCTCCGCAGTAATAAGTTCTTTATCGATGAAGTTTAATGCGAAGATATCAACAAATAATTCACAGTCGTCACAAGTCCACAGAAAATGTTAAATGAGCTTCACCCCCAGACGCTCTCCTGACAGTGTCAAAGTTCCTATCCTTTCTAAAATAGAAAAGTTAATCACTGAACATTTCAGAGGCATGAATAATAGGAAAAACCCAAATTTCAGTTAAGAATATCATATCAGCATCATTTTGTAGAGAAAAACTATGGAATTCATTCAGTTTTGTTCGAAGTGCACGTATATTTAGACAATAGAGGAGAAGAGGAGGACCAGATCGACTGATATAGTTTACGGAACGGATAAAATTAGATTTGATTATTTTTGGTTAATGGTTGTATTACCTAATGGTTAAGTTATTCTCGCCCGCTGAGAGAAGTAGATTCAGCTTGACTTTCATCAATTCATAAAGTTCGATTTGAAACGAAATCAATATTCACTTAAATCAATAAATTTAGACTTTCCAATGGTCCTTAACTTCGTACTGGCAACCACTGTCTTTCGAATTTAATCGAAACTACGTAAACTAATCTTAATAAGCCTTTTCCGATAGAGTGTAGAAGGATGATAATTTTGTCATACACGAGTTAAATTTTCAATCGGCAGACCTAGTTGCTCAAAAATCCACTTGACCGAAACGACATTGGCTACGGCTTGATCAACCTTCATCCTACTATTTGTTATATTAACACTAAAACTAATTAAATTATTTTTACATTTCTCATGCTTACCAATCTTCCAGACTTTTTCATATTCAGAGAATTTATTATGAAAATTAGTGGTTCCAAGAATCCTCCGGTCCCAAAAATGTTACCATGTACACGTTGGAAGAGTAAAACATATTGTTGACAATTAGGAAGTTAAAAATCTGAAAAGCTACCAATTAATCACTAAATTCAAACATTCTAAGTTTCGCAGGAATGAAACCATAGTCAAGGTGGTACAAGGCTTTAGAGAAATCAATGTATAATACATCCAGCCGTTTCCTTCTATCGAAAGCAGTAGAAAGATATTGTTATCACACGTAAGTTAGATAAGGTTGATATCTTTTTCATGAAGGAATGTTGATGAAGAGATATGTACGGTTTGTTTAAATTTACCAATGGGAATTACATATTGATAAATTTTTTGTACTTTTAATCATGGCGCAGAACTACATAACAAACATTCTAATCTTCGCAAGAATGAGACCACAGGCAAGGTGACAAAATGCTTTAGAGAAATCAATGTATAAGCAGATGTTCTCTGTTATACAAGGCAGCAGAAAGATATTGTTATCACACGTAAGTCAGATAAGGTTGATATCTTTATCATGAAGAAATGTTGACAAAGAGATATGTACGATTTATTTAAAATTCACCAATGAGTAATACATATTGATAAATTTTTTGTACGTTTAATTATGGCGCATAACTATGTACATAGGTTTTGTAAAAGATCCATTATTCTAAGTTCAGAGAATATTTAGTTAAACAGAACAGGTAGAAAGATAAGTTTTCTCGAATAATGTAATGAATAGGTTATACAAAATATGAACTGCTATTTGCTTGAGTGGAACAGAATTTTAATATTATTTATACTATACGTTGATCAATACACAATGTTCTCTTTTGTTAAGTTAACGTACATACATATGTATTCATTCCAGTTAAGGAAGTTGGATTACGAATTTCAATTTTATACGAAATGAAATTACGACCCCAACATTATTCACGGGTAATAATGAGTCATACGCTGTATTTATACTTTGAAGATATAATAGGTTTTCAACATCATTTTGTATACATATATATTCGTAGATCTATTTTAGGAAAATTAATATACATGCAAAACATTCCATTTTGTTGGCATAAGGGTGAAGTACCATTGTTTCCATATGAAAATTAACAGACGACAGCTATAATAAATTGTAGATATAAATATGAAATTTATTGTGAAAAATTATTTGAAGTTGTATACGTTTACCCAGAAAAAGAAACTGGATAAAAAGTAAACGATCGACTGTTGCCTAAAACGATTTATGTGGGAACGAGACGACATTCATGCCTTCGTCAACAATCGTCGACAAAAATTTCTTTATAACAGTTGCTTCAAGTTGATCGTGAAAAGTGTATTAAGTTGACATGCTTTGTTGTAATATTTTTATTGTCCCTACATTTCAACAGCGAAGTATATGACAGTTTCGCAAGGAATATAATACGCCTTCATGTTACTGTCAGTAGGATTGAAATTTGCTATAAATTTTCGATATCCTGTACTCTACATATATATATATATATGTGTATATATATATGTATATATATATGTATATATATATATATACGTATATATATATATATATATATATATATATATATATATATATATATATAAAAGGGATAGAGAAATGTATGCCTATAAAGAAAAACAAATTCCAATTATTTCTTATAGCTTGTCTCAAAATAAGAAGTGATTCAAATATTGCAGATATCCACCATTTTTCATAACCTGTAAATGTTTAATTACATTTTGGCATTGTTTTACTATATTTTTCTGTATTATTTAATCAAATCTGTACTTTAAAGTACAAAAATAAAATGAGCTATCATAAATGTTCTAGCATTTATTTTTATATAATAAAAAAAAGATTAATATTGTTGACAAACTACTACAAGTTTACAACTGTTTATATTTCATTTTTTATAGTAAGTTACATTTTTAAGCTATGTGTTCCGCGTTTTAGCGGGATATTAAATTACTCCTTCTTACTTGGATACAAGGTACAATAAATGTGTTAGATGAAGTAATACATTTAGACTTACTTTGTTTTGTAAATATCAAATTTAATTTGAAGCTTGGGACTTACACGAGAGTTGATAATGCTGTAACTAAATGTAACAAATGCTATGGTTTTGTTTCGTTCTTTTACAACTTTGCTATAATAGAAACGATATATATTTATGTATGAAATTCTTAGTCAATTTTTTAAATAATTAATAATTAAATTTCATCTTGGCATTAAAAATTATCGTTCCAGCTGCATGATTAATTATGGTCATTGAAGCACAATTTATCAATTATATCACGTTCTTTAATTATTTAATATAAAATATAACATTAATTTAATTTCCGACTATATTCTATTGTTAAACATTAAAGCTAATTTTTAACAAGTAATTTTTAATGAAAAATATTGCTTCCCTCTATCGTACAACACACAAAAGAAAGGCAATGTTTTTTCATCATGCGTTGTACCATAGATGGGGGCAATGTTTTTTCATTATTTTTCTGTATCGAAAAGGTACAATAAACCCTACGAAAGAATCATTCATTAACAACAAGTTTGTCTGATGATAGGTGAAACAGGGTGTTATTAATATTTTTATATAACGTATAAAAGTAATATGTATTTAGTGCTGTCCCATGGTTTTGTTACTAGCCTCTCTTTGATATAAAAGGGGAGGCAGTGCTCATTACTTAAGGGTATTGGAAGAGACGAGAAATTATTTAAAAGTCCTACCACTCCAAAAGTGATTCGAATAGTCGACTTCCCTAGAGAACTAGCTCGAAGCCAAGGGCTATATCGTCGATGTGATACAATAAAAATATATTTATACTATGTCAAAAAAAGGAAGGGAGTTATTCAGTACAAGCATATACTTTTAAATCAAATAATAAATGATTGAAATTGTCTTTGAAAATCTCATAATGAATTATCGCGCTATGCCAACAAAGTCATATATCCTGCTGTTTGCCTGGGCTTGCTTCTATTAAAAAGGAGTGCAGATATGTGGCAGAACATTGTAACGTAGCGCCGTTCTGTAACGACTATCGTTGCAACTCAGAGTTACGACTTTGATAAGATTAAATGATGTATTACAACTTCACTGCGTATTACGTTCACGAACAAACTGCCATTCCATCAGTTTGATTAAAGCATCATGGACATTGCTGCAATAGTTTGCATAGTTATGAACTATTTAAAACATAATCAAAGGAGCTGGTGGTAGGCACAGCTTATAATATTTAGAATTCTTTGTATCCCGCAAAATCTCTCTTTTTGGTAAGTTTTGAGTAATTCTCTGGCCTATGATATATAGACATATCTAACTAAATACTATTATGTTTCGCTATTCTTATCCAAAGACTCATACAGCTGGCGCAGCACCAGCACGTATCATTTCTTTGATGCCACGCAGAAATATCGACAACTGATGGGAGACCCGACATTACGGTGTTACGGAGTTCCGTTCAAATTTGATTTACGTCGGAGTTAGGTTATGATGTCCCGTTACAAATCTGTTCTCACCTGAAGATGTTCTATGCACTCTTGTGAACGCTTGTTGTAAGCAAGTAATAGGGCGTAATGTAACTTTTTTAAGTTCATTAGAAGGTTAGCAAGCATACCAACTTTTCTACCTAACATATCTTAGTCATGTTCTAAGGGTGATAGATCTGACTATCGCACAGACCAATTGAGAATATCGATGTTGGCCTCTTGCAAGAATCGTGTTATAACTGTTGCAACATGACATTGGTTTTCTGGAGTGTAGCGTTATTTAGGTTTTGGATGTATGGTAAAGCAAATGGTTTCAAAACATTGTAAATGTGCCTTTGATAATTTAAATGGCTTCAAAAGAATACTTCGGGAGTTCTGCGTCCTATGCTGTAATTTAGTAAGAGCAGTGTCCTGTTCTATGAAAAAAAAGAAAAAAAATTGCCTTTCTCCTCTTTGATGTCGAACTCGTGTATGATCATCAAAGGCTCCAAACTAAATGAGATTTGTCTGAAAAAGCTTTTGCATTTTAATATACAAATACTCGTACATTACATCATTTTAATCTGAGCGTATGGCTGATTGGCATCGTGACTGGTGATACCTTTAGTTTAGTTTTGAACGAACGAATGTATATAGAACGTAGTGTTATTATATGTCCTATTGCGGCGATAAAATATTTTCCACACTCTTCGAGATATTAAGTCGATCCCTAAGGGCAAGCAATTTCCGTCTTCTGTCTTCCCGTCGGAGGTCCTTCTATGTCGTCCTGAGTCTCTTGTATGATATTGCCTACTTTCTTGAGACCAATCTCTCCAATAATGAATAACTGTAGCAATATTTCTTAGTATCCGTATAGTGACTTAAATAAATGCAATACCTGCATTTGTAGTTTAACCAAACTAAACTGATCCAAAATAAAGAAAAGAAAAACAACATTTTTTGTTGGGGTTCGACAAAAGAGCATAAAGATTTACTCATATCCTGCTATATTTTCTATCATTTTTATTCCAAAACATTTTTTGTTGGGGTTCGACAAAAGAGCATAAAGATTTACTCATATCCTGCTATATTTTCTATCATTTTTATTCCAACACAGTGAACACTAGTTCAAAATTTAGTTTAAAGATATATATTATTCTTCTTTTGTCACATAATTCTTCTCTATCGAATGGCGAAATTAATTGATACAAAGCATAGCACGATACCGCTAAATGTTTTAAGAAAGCTCTTGAAATTAATACAGTTATTCATATTGACATCAGATTGTCTCTCTGGACAAAATTTATTTATTCATTAAAAGCGAACCAATAAGAAATGCAAAAAAGAAATAGCTCATAAATATTGGATATGTATTCTGCAATTCAGAACCAATTTAGTGGATTCGGACAATAATATAAGATCTATATGGGAATAAATTGAAAATGGGAGAACGCGTTATTAGAAGAACGGACTTGAATGGGAAACTTTTAATTTGAAATCAACCGAGACTCAAAATGAGCGCATAAAATAGCAGTGAACCAATTGCTTAATGGAAAAAGACCGCTTGTAAAAGTAAACGGAGGAAACGAGTAATTTAGCGATAGACGTTCTTTTCGAAAATAAAATGTATAAATCGTATTTACATTTTATTTAAACTATTTTCACTTACTTTAATTTATCAGAACTTTGTGGATTACGAACTTTGTTTTGGTCACTATCATACGCATATTCTTAGTCTGGTAACGAAAATATTTTTACTAAGTAGTATTAGTATTTTAAATTAACAGGAAATAATAAAAAGTAAGTTATTTTGCAAAAAATTATCTATCACATATTTTAATGAGTTTTGTTTGATGAAAAATACTGGTTTTATTTCATAATATATTCCAAAACTTATGTATAGTATGTAAAAATGATAAAATGAACACTATAGTGGCATATGGTCTAAATGAAGACACAGAGATGAAAGGAATAAAAAAGCACTTCTAAACAAAATGAAAGTAACGGTAAGAGAGAATAAGAAGCGAAATATTGATAATAGAAGACCTGAATGCAAGAATTGGCAATCAAGTATAGATATAAGTCAATAATAGTCATGGTATGAAACTATTAGATTTCTATATGGAAGATAAGCGGACAATTACTCACACCAAGCTTAAACATAGAGATTTTCATAAATTTACAAGAATGTCCTTAGTAGAAATGAAAAATCTATAATCGGTTATCATAATTGAATGAGGAATTCAGATAGGAAGCAAAGTAGTGAAAACTAGCGTTGAAGCAAAGTAATGACTACTATGGTCGTTTCGCTCAATTCCAGGAACTCATCAGACAGACTGACTTTGTTCAGCAGTTACACATGGTATTAATTTGGGTATTAACTCTTAATTAAGTGTAATTGCTGAACAAAATCTAAGATAATTTCCCGAAAACACCAAGGGATATGAGCGCTCTGACTAATGTCTGAAAGATGGTCATATAGTTCTTATATTGTTTCGAAACAAAGATAGTCTAAGGATTATCACAGCACAATATACCAACATATAAACCAAGCAAAACCCAAATAAAGAAAAAATGTATACTTTAGAAGAGTATAAAAAAGAAGTAGAGAATAATATAGAATATAATAGCATACAGGCGTTCTCGGAAAAATTAAAAAATAATATATGTAATAGAATCCGCGACAGACATATTTTTAAGAATAGTAATAAAAAGAAGTGGAAAACAAACTAATTAGTGGTCAACTAGGAAAAAGAACCTGTAAAAAGACAGTAAATAACATTTGAGGCATTGCAACATATGCAGAGTACAAAAAACAGATTGAAAGCAAAAAGAATAATACTGATGCTAAAAAAGGTAACGGAAGAAATTTGGTCAGAAAATGGAGAAGCGTTTCAATGACCATCAGAAATACGGCGATTAATTGTTGAACGAGGATCGAGTCTGTCCGATGAGTTGAAGACTCATCGCCGTAAGGCCACATAAAGTGAAATATAAAATATCAAATTGGGAAAAGTTTTTAATCAGAGATGAAGATCTAATTTTTGCAGTTACATATTTTATATTTCACTTTATGTGGCCTTACGGCGATTAATATCGAGAACCGGGTTTGCCTGATGAGCCTTCAATAGACGAAACGGCCATCACATTTATTGTTCTCGTTTAGCAACCTATTTTATGCATTACACGTATACTGGCTATTGCCGAATTACCCTACAAGTTCTGTTGCATTTATTATAGACAGAACCCTGTCTTCACTACAATATACGACAAAAGTGTCTACACTTTTAAATCGGAGATGGCGATCTAATTTTCTCTATTATATATTATAGCCTTAGAGAATTTAATCACTATCGATATATTTATATGTGGATTGAGATTCTTTAAGGCTTTCTCGGAGTTCAGTTAAATATTATTTCAGTTGTAGAAATTATAGCTGGTATAATTTTGACCTGTTTCTTATGCTATAGTTGCTGTATTTCTTCTGCTAGAGAGATGTTTCTCTGTATATTTTTGCTGATAAGTATAAAAACGTCAATTAGGTGTGTTTCTATAGTACTTTTATTAATTAGCGTAATGTTTGATCTATCGTATGTTACTGTGTGATCCGTGATAGTGTCCCTGTTTCAATATAATTTAATTTCTGAATTTTCTGGTAAATTGTGTCGATTAATTTGTATTTTGGTATTATTTTATCATTAGTAAGACAATTATAGGAAAGTAATAATAAATTATTTATAATTAATTTAATCTTTTTTGTCTTATATGTCATCAGTTTTAATGGTACAAGCATGACATAGGTTACTTTTTACTATAATTTCTTGAACTCGCTAACAGTCGCAGTTACTTGTAAATTTATAAAAAAATGTTTATTTGTTTTTGTAATTTAATTGCTGAAATTGATCTGGAAAATACTTGATCCACTTAATCTACTTCGTCATTAATAAAAAATAAAGTAACAGTGAACTTCGAGTTTTGTATATTCGCTTAATATGATTAGATAAAACCAGGTGGATTAATAGTTAAACAGAAAAATTTATCTGTGTCCAACTATAATGACAAAATTAGTGAAGCATTATTACATTAGATAAGATTAGACTCTCTACATTCTTTTCAGTGCTGAAATATCTACATATGTAACATGTAATAAGTATAATAAACGTACAAAACAAATAGTAATTACAGATTAGTAAACAAAATTTTGCATAATTACATCTATTTGTATATACATATTTATGTGTGCGGTAATTATATACAAAATTTTGTTATAATATATTATTATAATTGCAAAATACAATGATGTTGATATACACTGCCGCGCACGAAAGTATGGACAGCAACTACATATATCAAGCAACAACAAGAAAAAAAAATAAAAAATATCAACGAAATTGAACAAAAATTAATATTTATTGATTCTTTATATAGTAAAAATTAAAATTACAATTCATTTAGCTTATTCCTAATATACTTATGTATATATTATATTAATGATACTTTCTTTTCATCGAAGAAACCACCGTTCGCGGCGATTACAGCTTTTGTTATTCGGGGCATTCTCTCTATTAATTTTCTTATTACATCTCGTTTAACGTTATTCCGTTCTTTTTGTTAAATATTCCAAAGTTTTTCCTTCGATGTTGGACATTCCGTTCTAACTCTTCTATCGAGTTGATCCCATAATAATTTATTGGGATTTAGGTCCGGATTCTGAGGCGGCCATGTCATTACTTTCAAAATATTTTCATTTTTCTTCGCTTGAAGGTAATTTTTACACAAAAAACGACGTGTTTAGGGTCATTATTATGCATAAATTCAAAATTATTACCGATTAATCGCAGGCCTGACGGTAACACGTCATTTTCCAAAACTCGTCGGTAATTCTCCTTTCTCGTAATACCATCTATTTTTAACAATTCTCCCATTCCGGCTAATGAAAAACAGCTACAGACTACAACAGAACCATCACCATGTTTTACCGTTGGAGCTACGTTTGACGAACATTCTTCTCTTTTGCTCGAACACTTAAAATTTCGATTCGTCACTCCCCAGTACGTTCTTTCACTCATCGATTGTTCAATTACGGTGTAACCTTGCCCATTTAAGTCGTTTCTATTTATTTCCAAGTCGTAGTAATGGTTTTCGTGAGGCAACGCGACTTTGCAAATTTGCTTCCACTAATGGTCGTTTCACTGTACTCACAGAAATTTTTTTAGCACGGCTACGATTAAATTCAGCTGTTATTTCAGGTGTCGTTAATTTTCTATTTCTTTTGCTAATTAGTTTAATTCTTTCGTCGTTTGCTTTAGAAGTACCTCTTGATGGTTCCGACCGATTACGGTCTTCCAGACTGCCAGTTTCTTGAAACCGACGAATTGTGAGATCCACTGTCGAGTTTATCACTTTTAAATTTTCGCCAATACCGCGAACTGAATATCTTTCACGATGTAAAGCAAGTATCGCTGATCATGTTCTACTATCAAGCGGCTTTCCCCCGTGGCATTTCGTATACAGAAATTACACTATTCGCTTACAAAATAGACAACTTCTCATAAGCACGTTCAGTGATCTACTGATGGGCACAAGGAGATAGTAATAGGGTTCTCATTTTAGGTAAATTTTTAGACTTTAGCCTCTTTTTAATTACCGTACCACTAATTCTGATTATATATAGTTGGAATTATCGTACAACGCTATTGTGATGCAATATCAGGTAATTATAGTTATTGTTAGATAAAATTGTTTCTATCATATTATTTGGAGAATATATGCAAATACAATACCTATTTGAATCATAAACCTTCTTAAGAATAAGGTATAATAATACTATCGCTATTTATTGGCATTAATATAATTTTTATGATCGTTATATAAAATTTAATCAAGTGTCCATACTTCCATGAGCGGGAGTGTATATGATTGTTGTATGATAATGCACGAAGAAATATTCGCCGTAATATAATATTCTTTAATGTACTTAATGCGAATATATAATAACAAAATAAAGAGAAATTTTATTAAATTTTCTGTTCCATAACGTATTTTATTTCATATTGTTACTGTTTTACTGAGTTTCAAGATAATTTGATAATGTACTTACAAAAAATTTATTATATGGAAAAGATCTGGAACAAAATACTCGAATGTTACGTTCGTGACCTCTATGCGCAACTTCTCTTTCTATAATGACCTATTATGAGCCAATTTAGTGGTAAAAATTTTGTGATGTAATAGTATATAAAGATGAAAAATGTCTAAAAGATATCGCGCTTCTAAAATCGTTCTCGTGGTTTGAATTTGTTTATAGTTGTTTAATTTCAATTGTATAGTTGCAGTCAACAATTCTATTATAAAAAGCTATAAAACTAGGAAAAGTTCTGTTTAAGTAAAAGCTCTACCTCCAAATTCACAAAAATAAATGATTGGAGTAGCATAACAGTGGCTAGTCAGAAGAATGTATGTTTTAACGTATTTTGATTTGTTTTTTAGCACTTCTTACGACTATCTTCCTCTTGATCTTATCCTTGATCAAAGCGAAGAAAGTTGCATGTTTTTGGTTGTTCTGGAATACCTTCGCATATTTTCTTTTATTATTTAACTATCGTCTTCTGAAAGTTACTATTACTATCTTGTTTATTTATTCGTTTATATTTCTTTTGTTTCTCCAGCTGCCTTATCCTTAGCGTATACCCTTTTTGGTGTTATGCTTTCTTTAAATTCTAAACACATCTTTATAAAAATTACTAGTTGCCTTATTTTTATGTTTTATTTCTACAATTTCTTCTTTATTTTCCGTATGTATTAGCTTAGTCATAACATGTTCAGTGTATGTATGTACATGTATCACACGAACTATTTTATATAATTGCGTAATTATTTCCCTACAAATAAATTCATTAAAAAATTCTAAATACATAATTTCCGTATTAATATTTGATGCAGTGTTATGTTGTTAAGTCTGTATTATGCTGCTCAGCAGTTGCTAGATTCAAACTCTAGTCTAAGTATAGGTTTCACTTGTTTAAGCACTGTAATGCTTATTAATGCCCATTAATATGCTTAAGTTAATAAGAGTTACACTGACTGAGGTCTTTAACAAAGTCCAGAAATCAGTTCCATTTTAGTTTTTCAAAATAATTAAACCTTTTTAATCTATCACACCGTGTCCATAATATTATTTATATCGAAGCGAATTAAAAAAGGCTTTACCAGATGTACTGGAAAGTCATTACCGGCTTTTTTTTAGTAAGAAAACTACATAACTTTCAAGAAAATGGGAAAATTTATTTATTCAAAGTATTGACCATTTGATTCTACACATCTTGCTCATCTTTCAGGCAATTTATAGATGCCTTCCAAAAAAAAAAACTGCTTGTCCTTTGAGCAAAACCATTCATTGGGCCATTTTCTAACTTCTTCGAAATTGACGAAGCATTGCTTTGCAAGCGCTTATTCCATTGATCTGAAAAGGTGATAGTCGGACGAGGCAAGGTCTGAAGAGTACAGTGGGTGCGGTATTATGTCCCATCTAAGTGCTTTCAACGCTCCCTTGACCGGTTTTGCTGTATGAGACGGCTCGTTATCGTGCTGTAAAATCACTTTACCGTGTCTTCGGGCACATTCTAGACGTTTTTCTATCAATGCATGGTTGAAATTGATAATTGGTTATCGGTAGCGAACAGTAGTAACTGTTTCACCCAGTTTTAACAGTTCGTAATATACCATGCCACTCTGGTCCTACCAGACACAGAGCATTGTCTTGCGACCAACACGATTTGGCCTTGGAGTCGATGAGCCGGCTTTGCCAGGTGATAACCATGATTTTATGTGCTTAGGGCTTTCGAAGCAAATCCATTTTTCATCACTAATCACTATTCGATGTAGAAATGACATACGATCATACCTTTGAAGCAGCATTTTACATACGATTTTTCGAATTTCCATTTGCTTGTCATTCAATTGATATGGCACCCATTTTACCATCTTTTGGATTTTTCTCATTGCTCGTAATCAGTCGCTAATCGTTTCTTGGACCACGTTTAACGATTCTGTCACTTGTTTTCCAGCTTGGGTTGGGTTGGGTTGCGTTTGACAGTTTCGCATCTTCAAACTTTTTCGGTTTACCAGAACGTAAATGCACTTTTCTGGCACAACACTCGACATTTTCAAAGAGGTATAAATCTCTGACAGTGTTACTTTCGCAAAAGATAACATGTATGGCATTGAAGCTTGATGTCAGTAAAATAATATGACATAGTATTCCATACTTAAACCTAGCGATATCCGGCACACCTGGTATTCACTTCAAATGTAATTAATTTAATGTATATTTGATGTAATGTTTATTTTATTTTGAATGTAAGTAAATAAATACAAATATTTTTATAATATTAATGGAAAGGTTCAGCATATACACTAAATACAGAGGAAAATAAGTTTCTTTAACCAACAATGTTAATTTCTTAGGTGTTGTTGTTAACAGTAACCTTTATGTTGATTATTCTTGTTACCAAACTCTTGCAAATTTAGGGAAATGTGTATTTTTACTGCGCATAAGTTATTCTATTATTCATTTGAGAAATGCTTTTAATATGGATTTTTATTAATTTCGTTATGTTCTGACATTTGCATGTTTAGACGAGATAGGGAGTTATTGTTTTTGCGATGCTTCTGGGAAATATTGGAATAATTTTCTAAGTAATGTGGGAGTAGATAATCAGATAAATATCCATACTAATCAGGAGCAGTACATTTCTACACATAAATCAAATTAATTTTGAAGCTTATTACATAGCCGTGGAAATATTATATTCATTTCTTTTAAAAAAATATAATAAAGTAAAATTTTAAGGCCTTCTGGAACAAAAAATATACGTTGTTTTTGTAACCTGATGGTCTTGATGATACCAAAGTACATGTAATTTTAGGTGGTTCGCCTTTATTACTTTTAATTGTTGAAGGGCTAGTATACTGTAACAGATATACACCATGATGTATTTATTAGAACTATTTCTCTTTAGATAGCTTTATTTAGTTTATAAACTTCAATTTTTCGTATACTATGATGATTGAATAAATGCATTGACTGCGTACTTTGGTATATACAGATGCGAAAACGAAATCAAGCACTTTTGCTAGAGTAACAAAAAGTATTGTTAACCAGACTCTTGACAGCATTGATTTTTAGCTGTATGTAAATTTATAAGAAAGTCTCGGTAGGTGTTTGATAATTTGGAAACACTTGAAATAAATATCCATAGATAAAAAGTATAGCAAACAATAAAATAATGTTATTTTGCGATATTTTCATATATGTATTATAGATCTAATAAAATGGATTTAAGAACAACATATATGATAATAAAGTTCGGTATCACAGCTGTATAAAAAGATGTGGAGTGAGAGACAAGTTGTATTAACTATCCTTGTATTGTAAATAAATTGAATTACTTAACAATTATGGAATCTAGCGAATTGATGGAATTTCCACTTGCATACATACATACGTATGTTGACTAGGTATACAGGTATGCTCATAAGCTCCTTAAGTTACTACAATATAATTGAAGGAAATGATTGTTCAGTACGTATGTAAGACTATGTAAAAGAAGGAAACAAATTCTGTTAATATTTAATTTAATATAATTTAATATATGACTCCTATATTAGGTCCTAGAAGGTCCTCATCATTGGAAAACTTCTTGCCTTTCAACCTGCTTTTCACATAGAACGAAATATATATATATATATATATATATATATATATATATATACCTTTTCGATACAAATGTTGGAGCGATGGATCGGAATGGTATCCTGATCCAAGATCTCGAATGGAGATGGATGTTTTTAAATATTTCAATAACTATAGTTAAGCATTCCTCAGTGTATCACAAGTGTCTCACTTCACAAAGAAGACTTTTTAACAGATTAAGATATCTGTACAGACTTTGTTCTGCGCTTTATTGGGCACATCATAGTAGTAAAGAGGTTTTGTCACCTATCAAGACCCTGTTAACATATCAAGATATTTTATTTTTAAACTTCTCGAATATGCCGAGAAGAATAGAATATCCAAAGAAAATAAACCTTTCTTATTCAAAGATATTCGTGCAATATGGTACAAATTATATGCATAAATGCTCAGACGCTCTTCTAACATGCTATTACTTATGTACACACCTACCAGAATCAAGCATTCATCTGAGAGCATCATATTCTCCTCGGTAATGTGCGAGGTGTGACGTTCTGGGTATGGGGTATATCTTCCACACCGAAATTTACTGTCTGAAACTCAGTATATTATTTGAATATGGTACACAACTTATGATCAAGACGACATAGCGAGCTATTTGCCCTGCTATAGTTCAGATACAGCGTGCAACATTTGGTTGCACTATATTGCAAAACTTTTGTGATACCCTTGTACACTACTGCTCTTACTTCATTTCTAAAATTAAATTTCACCCCATATTTTCTAAATAAGGTTGGAATGTACTAGTTAAATAAAATAAAAGGCCAGAGTTTAATGAATTTTATTAGAATGCTGCATATAAAAATAGTATTTAGTTAATATAAATTATTGTTTCAGGTGCTGGGATCAAATAGAGAATACCATTTCATCAATCACGCCATTCCAGTAGCTAGAACTAAAAGAAGTATACCGCACATGCGAAAATTGAAAGTAGACCCATTGGTAAGTTGAATTATTAAATGATTTCTTTATGTTACGTTAAATAAACTATTTCCTCGGATATCGCTACTATACTACTCCATACTTTATTACAAAGTGTAGTAGTGTTTTAGAAATTTTAATCAAGTTCGTTCCATAATGGCACTTTCTAATGAATAGTTGAACGATAAGAGAATATACTGTTGGTTTTAACGAAGTTTGCTTTGCAATTAAAATCGATAATGAATGTGTCGGACGGGTGATAGGAGAAGAAATTTTAATTTTACTCCTAACATGAGTAAAACATGTGCGTATGAAATGTCGGGTATAATTTAAAACTAATAAGTTTCTAGAGAACAGATTTTCAATTAATCAAAATAGTTTTGAACTAAAGTTGTACAGTTCAGTAGTGTACAACTCTGTTTATGTTAGGAATTGTTTGAAATTATATCGCATAACAATGCCATTGCAAATAAGGAAATTCTTGAAAGAGGTAAATTAGAAATTTTATTTATTTATTTAAACTAAAATCACAGCGTCTTTGTGTGTTAGATTATGAGTTTATACAATTTATTTACACTTTATTAGATCGTTTATTTTTCTTTAGGGTCAAATTCTTTATCTGGCATCACTATACGTCTCGTTTTCAAGTTTCCTCTGATACTCGCTTCTTCCATCGCTTTCTGGATCTTCTTATTTTATTCTTGGGTTATATTCTAGCTTGGTATACTTGTTTAGATATTTTGTTCTTATGCATTCGGTGAAGGTGTTTCAACTAACTAGGTTGTCCCTCCTCAGTGTCACATTCAACTGGTTTCAAATTTTTTCTTTGTAATTTTGTCTATTCTCGGCATCTACTAGATTTTCCTCAAAAATCTCATTTCCGTTCCTATGATCCTGCTTCTTTTTTCTATCTGTAATCGTCTAAAATTCTACTATGGACTGGTGAACATCTCATTACCTTCTTGTATATTTCTGTTTTTATCTGCCTTGATATTTCATTTTCCCTTCTTGCAACAGTATTTCATTCCTAATTTTGTGTGTTCTCTCTAGGCGATCAAAAAGTCCATTTACATTGCCCTTTTGGCAAATTCTACATTTCTGAATTATTCGTTGCCAAAGTGTACACGTACTGTGGTCTTTAATTTGCATATTAGTGTCCAGAATAAGTTCCTTATAGTTTTATTGTATTTTATAATTTTCTAATGTATGCCTTAACTACCATAAAATATGAAATTGTAGACATTCCAGCAATGCTTGTTAAGTTTCTTAGTATTTTTTTAAAACTTATTATCATTGACAGTATTAATCGTTAGAGTTCTTGTTATTCTCCTTATATTATTTGACTAAATCGGTTGAATAAATGTAACTATCATGCATGGGTACAGTGGAAGCGTAACGCAATATACAAAAACTAAGCATTGCTACAAATCATAAAAATGTATTTTATACATTGAAATTTCTTGTGCCATTCATTTTGGCAGTCTTTCTAAATCCATTCTTGTATTTACTAGCATCGGTTCCGTTACCGTTTTAATACTTCTGTAATAACATGGTGTAAATGATCAACATAGATGAATATTGTTTCTCTTCCTTTTCTTACAAGGTACGTACATCTGTATTTTTTACAGCTTTGATATATACTTCATCGTTTATATTGAAGTGCGTTGCTCATCGTTGACGTTACTGGATTCATTATTGTGAATCTAGTTCTCGTCACTCTTTTCATAAATAATTCTGCTATTGTTTTTCTAATAACAATGTTAGGTGTAATTCGGTATGCAAATAGAATATTGGCTAATTTGCGTTGTGAAAAGCTTTGTTTATAGATTGTACTCAACGTTAGAACGCTGCATTATTAGAGCTTGAGTGATGGTGGCTTTTTGATGTGTTTTATTCCATTTTGCATACAAAATTGATCGAATTCTCTTAATACTAGTTACAGTCTGTCATCTGAAACCAAAGACTCGGTCTATAAATATGCTGCAAATATTTGTGTCAGTTTCCTCACAAACTTGTTTATTTTCCACTGGTAATCTAGATAATGCATCTGCGTTACTTATTTCATTACATGGCTAATATTTTATATTATATTTGCATGCAAATAAAACAAGTGTAGCGACTGCTATTGTTGGTATTGATACTTTTAGCCCCAATATGATAACTAATGGCTTGTGGTTTATGTATAGTACCAATTCTCGACCAGATATGTATGAGCGAATCTTCTTAATGTTAAAAATAATGCTCAAGGCTTTTTGTTACCAGCGAATAACTTCTTCCAGCCTTAGATAGTGTTTTAGAAGCAGAATATATTAGTTTTTCTTCTTCATTTTCCATTACATGCGATAACACTACTCCAACTCCATACGCTGATGAGTTTGCATATCAAAATTAATTCTTTACTCGTATCATAATAACAATGTGTTTAAATTTACCGATAACTTGGTTGATATTCCTTCTTCCATTTTCAATGGTTATTTGCTTCCAATAAGTCATTCAATGGTCTTATATAACCGATAGGTCTGGTAAATATTTTGAATAACAATTACTGTGCCCAGAGAAAAAGCTTGCGAAGTAGAAGATCGTGAAATGTCTCCTTGTAAGAAGATCAGACGCCCTGAAGATGTTTCTCATAGAAGGTTTTTCAATGACTTTGATGTATCTGTAGCGGCAGTTGCAACTGCATGCCTAGAAATGTTGAGAAGATTGTGCGATGGCTTGACTTACTGCACGGATCTTCCTTGGTATTCCAAAACAACGTGGCCTGTCCAGTGGCTTCCGTTTTAAAGTTGAACTCGTTTCTCAAATTAGCGACTCATAACAAAATGCAATATGTTAGAAAATGATCCTGTCGGGATTTATAATGTTGACCTATACTAAACTGTTTACGAAATAAGCACTGTGTTGTGAAAACAGAGGTTCGCTGTTATATTTAAAGTAAATGGCACACATTACTATTTCAAACTGTGAAATAAGTATTTGAATAACTTCTAGGGTTATTTCTTTATTTACGTTTAATATTCGGGAGTTATTTCTGTCGCACTTCGCATATTCGAACTTTGATTTAAAAATATTATGCATTAATCTACTAAAATTATTTCTTCTTACTATAATAGATAAAATTCTGAGGTAGACCCGAAAGCATGTAGCAGTTAACATAGATCTATACATTAATCTTAAAAGGAATAATATCATATCTCCCTCTCTCGACCAATACATAAATGTATTGACCGACAAAGCAAGAACGCTTCTATCTTACAGATCGGAGACTATGTTTCCAGTGTATAATAGACAGAAACTTACATCTAGGCTTCATGCCAATTAAAGAATGTTAAAAAGGAATCATTCTATTATTAATAACACCCTATCAACTACATATGTTTCATCGAATTCACGAATCGTCAGGTTGATTTGTGTTATTAATGAACGATTCCTTCAGAGTGTTTATCATATCTTTCGATACAGAAAATAATGAATAATATCATATCTCCCTCTCTCGACCAATACATAAATGTATTGACCGACAAAGCAAGAACGCTTCTATCTTACAGATCGGAGACTATGTTTCCAGTGTATAATAGACAGAAACTTACATCTAGGCTTTATGCCAATTAAAGAATGTTAAAAAGGAATCATTCTATTATTAATAACACCCTATCAACTACATATGTTTCATCGAATTCACGAATCGTCAGGTTGATTTGTGTTATTAATGAACGATTCCTTCAGAGTGTTTATCATATCTTTCGATACAGAAAATAATGAATAATATCATATCTCCCTCTCTCGACCAATACATAAATGTATTGACCGACAAAGCAAGAACGCTTCTATCTTACAGATCGGAGACTATGTTTCCAGTGTATAATAGACAGAAACTTACATCTAGGCTTTATGCCAATTAAAGAATGTTAAAAAGGAATCATTCTATTATTAATAACACCCTATCAACTACATATGTTTCATCGAATTCACGAATCGTCAGGTTGATTTGTGTTATTAATGAACGATTCCTTCAGAGTGTTTATCATATCTTTCGATACAGAAAATAATGAATAATATCATATCTCCCTCTCTCGACCAATACATAAATGTATTGACCGACAAAGCAAGAACGCTTCTATCTTACAGATCGGAGACTATGTTTCCAGTGTTTCGATTCGTGAATTCGATGAAACATATGTAGTTGATAGGGTGTTATTAATAATAGAATGATTCCTTTTTAACATTCTTTAATTGGCATAAAGCCTAGATGTAAGTTTCTGTCTATTATACACTGGAAACATAGTCTCCGATCTGTAAGATAGAAGCGTTCTTGCTTTGTCGGTCAATACATTTATGTATTGGTCGAGAGAGGGAGATATGATATTATTCATTATTTTCTGTATCGAAAGATATGATAAACACTCTGAAGGAATCGTTCATTAATAACACAAATCAACCTGACGATTCGTGAATTCGATGAAACATATGTAGTTGATAGGGTGTTATTAATAATAGAATGATTCCTTTTTAACATTCTTTAATTGGCATAAAGCCTAGATGTAAGTTTCTGTCTATTATACACTGGAAACATAGTCTCCGATCTGTAAGATAGAAGCGTTCTTGCTTTGTCGGTCAATACATTTATGTGTTGGTCGAGAGAGGGAGATATGATATTATTCATTATTTTCTGTATCGAAAGATATGATAAACACTCTGAAGGAATCGTTCATTAATAACACAAATCAACCTGACGATTCGTGAATTCGATGAAACATATGTAGTTGATAGGGTGTTATTAATAATAGAATGATTCCTTTTTAACAATCTTAAAAGGAATTATTCAAATATTAATAACACCCTGTTTACTACATATGTTTCAAGGATTCGCCTATCATCAGGTAAACTTGTGTTGTTAGTGAATGATTTCTTTATAGGGTTTATCGTGCTTTTTCGATACAGAAAAGTAATGAAAAAACATTGTCTCCCTCTATCGTACAACATTTGAATGTACTGAACGACCAAACGAGAACGCGTCTATCTCGTATATCGGCAACAAAATTGCCAGAGCGTGTGTAGACAGACACTTGCTATCTCGCCAAACAGATGAATGTTAAAAGAAATCATTCAGATATTAATAACACTCTGTTTACTACATATGTTTCTAGGATTCGCCTATCATCAGGTACGCTCTGGCAACTTTGACGCTGATACGCGAGATAGACGCGTTCTCGTTCTGTCGTTCAATACATTCGTGCATGGTACGATAGAGGGAGATAATGTTTTTTCATAGATTTAAACAGATTAACGTTAGTAACCAAACAAAGCCACAGTGCTTTGGCGACTATTAATCAGTTATTAGGGAAGAGAAGAACTATAGATAGTGTTTGGATTGAAGTGGATAGCTACTTGTAATGTTTGAAAAATATATCACACATTAGACAATGATCGGCAATGAAACTCCGAATCTATATTGTTATATGCATTTTATATACATATTTTCTCATAATAACCTGGTTTTGTATTCAAATTCCCTTACACTTTAAACATAACTTAAAAGTTGAAAGCTATTCAATAATAAATTAATAATTAACTTATTTCATATTCCCAGTTCTTTTACCCAAATTAACTTTCACATTACATGATTTATTGAGGAACAATTAAGGCAGTATCAAAACCGCCCTTCGGGGCACTAATTACTAATCCCGCTGTGTTCTCCAGTTTCGCCCCTAATCTAACATATACGAGTAAGTATATATAATTGTCGATTTGTAGACATAAGTTAAAAGTGTATACGTATGTATAGTTGTCGATTAGTAGACGTAAGTTAAAATAGCCTATTCCTTGTTACAAACATTCGAATATGTGCATAGGTAAAAAATATATTATATACATTTAGTAATTTTTAATACCTTATTAATAGTTAATTCTGTCTCTAACAGAAATAAATTTCTTTCAATATTATTTCAAAATTATTGCCTTTGAAGAAACGTTTTAAATAAAACAAAGCTATTTTTTGTAGCGGTAACTCAAAAGTATTAGTGCAATTTTACTGAATTTGTGGCAATACTCTGATAACTAAACAATATTGGAAATGTAACTGGCTTTTACCTACTACGTCATAGTTTTATCTTTAAATTATAATACTCTTCGAGTATCGATTCAAACGATTGCAAGGGAAAAAAGAAGTTATTCTATTGTATATGACATTGTATAATGTTTTGTATTTCAACTACTAGTTAGTACAGGTAAATTGATCTTCATTTTGTGAAGTTCGTTTACAATTTACTTTATTTCTTTTTACTCTTTTGGCTGTTAAATTATTATTTTTTGATATATATTTCCGGGCGTTTCGGTCTTTTTATTTCTTATCTTCTATTAACTTATTGTTAAGAAATAATAAATAAAACACTTTTTCCACGACGTTGGTTAGTGTGGTTGACTACACTGTCAAGGGATACAGTTTTCACATATTATTATAATACGTGGATTGTCTTTTAAGTTTTGCGTATAAAACTGGAATAAAACAGTAGATTAAAGATTTCATTGTTTTTCGAAGTATACTCTACGAAGATTAATGGACTTGTTCCACTCGTTTGTTGGTACAGTCAAAATTGCGTTTTTGAAGGCATCGACTGCTCCTTCTGATGACTAGAACCTATGACCACACAGTCCGTTCTCAATTTTCGGAATGGTAAAGAAATTGTTGAGACTTAGGTCCGGATTATACGGAGGATTGTCCAATAATTCGACTTTTTCTGCGTTAAAAATTCAATTGTTTTGGGTGTTGTGTGCGAACTTGCATTGGCTTGGTGGAGAATCATTCGTCGTTCGGGGATGGTTTTTCGAAACTCAGCGATGACTTGCGGTAAGCAAATGGTTGCATAACAATAGTTCTTCGGCCTTGTTGATGAATTGTCGCGACATAACCTGCTTTAGAGACATTTCGGGAACGGATGACTTTTGTCGACTTTTCTTCACCTTGGAACACCCAAACAGACGACTGGCGTTTATTTTTTGGCTCGTACGAGTACATCCAACATTCATCACCACTGACGATGTTGTACACGTTTTTATAATTTCCGGTGTGAAGCGATCTATAGTTTTTTGACACCAATTCACCCTTGCTGCTTTCTGTATTTCGTCCAACGTAAAAATAATTTTTTTACGCGCAATTTTTTATGCAAAATTTTATGAATTGAGGTCTTTGAAATCCCCAATAATGCTTCAATCTGGCGATGTGTTACATGTCGATCTTCATTGATGATCTTGTGCATAGCATCCACGTTTTCCTTACATGGGCCTGCTTTTGTATCGTTGCTAAGACTAATACGTCCACGTTTGAATTCTCCATACTCACAAGAAATTGTTGACTAACGTGGGGCTTCATTGCTGAAAACAGAAACCAACTCGACGAGGTATTCTTGTTGAAATAATTGTCCTCGAAAATTGTAAAAAATATTCCGCAAAAATGTTCTCGGTTTAATTCCATTTTTCAACTAACTTAGTAACACCACATGTATCGTACTGAAACTTTGGATTTAGGTTAAGATAGATGTTAACTTTTAGTAATGACATTTAGTCATTAGTGGCGCCCTATATGCTCCACTATGCAAAACTTAAAAGATACCCACGTGCTAATAATTAATAAGTAATAGAAGTTATTTTACCTATAAATTATGTAACATTAAAATTTTTTTTTCATTTCTATACATAAACTTCCTTTATGATTGATCTTTAAATAATTACGTATTTTGATCTTTTTAGAAAATTATCATACTTTATCTGGAATTATAAATGAAATGTAAGCGACTTTAATTAGGTTACTGTATATTGGAATTAGGTCTCTTATATCTTCTCTGTCATTTACCGTATTAGGGTGCTTTTCAATATTGAACATTTGTTTTATTATTCTCTTATTGAAACTGGTTTTGGTCAATTGCTTTAACTTGTTCAAATTTGAAATTGCGCCCCTTTTCAAAAACTAAGGTATGTTAAAGCTGTAATATTTATATTGTTGGTGTTGATATTGTGTTTTCGACCTTATATTTTGTTTAAGTTGTGCAGAAGAACTTTAATTGCTTAAAATTGGTAAAGTAGTAATTGCTGATTATAAAGATATCGACTGTTTAAAGATGGCATGTTGGTAATAATAATAAACATTCAGTTCAATCAATTGAAAGAATGATTGCAGAAAGTATTGAAAAAATATTTGACCGAATTTTTCGAAATTTTATAATATTACTACACTTTCGTCAAAAAACTCTTGGAAGTTAAATTTAAAATTTATTAAACAACAATTGATGAACAACCAAAAGTTATACAAAATTGGTCGTCGCAAAGATCTCATTAGATAACCCCGAAAAGAAGAAGCTTCATAGAAAGGGTTACAAATGGTGATGAGATTTGCATTTCCAGAAATTAATCGCCAAAATGCTGATTAATGGTAACCAAATGAAGAAAATACAAAAATATCTTCTTTGAAAAAAGTATTTCTTTTTATAATCCCAAAGGGATTACCCACAAAAAATACATTCCAAGTTGTACAACAGTTAATGATTAGTATTATCTTACTGATGTGTTTAGGAGGCTCTATTTGTCATGTTCGCCCTGAATATTAAGAACTAGGCAGTTGGCGGTTGTTGCCTAAAATCGTTTATCAATTGTCACTGATTTTGTTTGACAAAAAATCATTTATTTTGTTTTCATATCCTCCTATTAATCTGATTTGAAACGATATTGGTCAATATTGTTTGTTTATTTTTTTGAAAACTGTTTCGATTATTTTTGGCGTAAGCCTGTGAATTTTACCGTCGTTTGTATTAGTTGTTCAGTGTTATGGTCTATCTAGCATTTTTCTTTTGCACTTAAATTTCTTACTCAATTTCTCTTATTTGTTATTTCTTTATATTCTCAACTTCGATCGTAACTCCTTTTTTTACTTTATGCCTAAATTTCACTATATTTAAATAAAGAGGTAAAAGCTTTTTGCCACATTAATATTTATATTCTACTAGATATGTGTTTTGACAATTAAATTGTCATTTTCAGTAATAACAGACCACAGTCATAAACGTGGACGCACAGTAAAACTACAATGAAACAACCATAAAATCATTACACGTCCTCATAAATATAGAATTTAAAATCTCATTTAGGTCACCTCCCTCTATTTAAAACTGACACTCTGTAGTTATCGCTTGGTTTTTTACTAGCTGTACCTCTGACCTTTTTACTAGTTGTAGTTATTCGTCATTCAAATACATATTCATGTTTCTACAACATGGGTAACAGTCGATTTTTTCAGTCCAATGAATTATGTACGTGATACATGTTCTTCGTAATTTATGTTGGGGGTTGTGTTTGCCAAATATATTCCATTTGACGTTCACGGCAGTTAATTTCATATACACCAGGTCTCTCATTTACCTCAACTTTATCTTTCGCACATCCCGATCGAGATTTGATTGAATTTGCGGAGCTCAAAACTTAAAAGTAATAGTATTCTTTAAAATCTCTATTTAAGTTTTTGAAACTAAATAAAAAAATTTCTATTTAAGTTTTTGAAACTGAATAATAAAATCTCTATTTAAGTTTTTGAAACTGAATAATATGGTACGCACGTAAATTTTTTGTTAAGTTTTAGTTGAAGTAGTACACAAGTGGAATAGTGGATTGGATTTTTAACCTAGTTTTGCTAATTCGCTTATTATTTCCAAATTGAAACTATTATATCTCGCAATATTCTCAATAAAATATAATTCTCTCATATTTCACCTTTGCTAAAGGAAAAGTTAATAAACGATTGATTGAAAATTGAACGAAGCCATTTTTTATTGCAAACTATAATTTGAGTCTGTGGTTATAAACCTATTTACCTACTGACATTAGCTTCTTCTCAGAAAATGCCAATTTCTATTTTATGGTTAGTTTTAATTACTATTCACAGTATCTAGGAATGGTAGCTATTATTGTTTTACTTTTCCGTGGTGAATTTAGTAGCCAAAAATACAAACTTTAATTGCCTTTGGAAAATAGTATTATTTTTAAATTCAACCTCGAAATATCGCTCGCTTGATTTAGTACGTTGTAACAAGTAAGGGAATTTGTACTACTCATATTACGTCAAAAAAAAACTGTTGGCTTTTCGATCTTCCAATATGAATCTATTAAAAAAATAAAAACACTAAGGAGATTTCTTTAATAATACTGGTCAACTATAGTCTTATACAATACAATATCTTTACCGAACTTTCTTTAAATGATCCGTGATAATCGGTTGAAAGAAATATTCATATTATGTATATCATTTCTCCACTTATTACCACACAAAGAGTAGATTTTTTTTAAACAAAGAAGATGTTGAATTGATAAATTACCTGCTGGATATAACCTCGATCTAGTATCTAACTTTTTATTTTTAAATAGATATGTTAAAAATAGATTTCGCGGAATGTGTTAGTCAGTGACGTTATTCTATACTTTCTAAAGAAATATAAATGACATACGGAAACTGATTTCTCTCAATACAAAATTGTATTAAATCTAATTATAAACATATTGACAAAATTGTGAACAGGCTATTGTTTTGTTCTATTGAAGAATATCCCTTGCATTGTCGCGGATGTAATCTAGCTAGAGACCGGGACCATGGATTTACTAGCGGAATAGTTTAAACTTTTGCTTGAATTTATAGAAAAGGTAGTACATGAGCTTGCTGTTCGAAAACCATTCCTATTATATAAAATAACATTTAAAATTCCTTTTAATTATCAGGAACAGAACTATACAAAAAAGAAAAGATGAAGAAGGTAACTCTCAGTTATACAGTTGACCGTAGTAAGTGAAATTAAGTATAATAATTTTATTATTTATATGGTTTGCTGTAGTTGTTAGTCGGATGAGAAATTGTAAATATGAACACGTGTTCAAAAGATAAGAAATACTGCGGATTTGTTTTCAGGAATAGGGATATGGGAGTGCAGGTTTACATAATATCTCAATTTTCGTGTATGTATATATATATATATATATATATATATATATATATTTATTTATCGGGTTCCCCATGACATGATTGTCCTTGCTTAAGGATATGTTACTGAAGCAATTTCGAGCTAAACATGTCTAATGAACATATGCCCAAAACTCTATCGTAACAAAGCTACAAGCATTTGAATTTTTAGATAACCCTACTAATGCAGATATTTGTTGATTTCGTTGTTATTAAAAAGTCGGGGTGGCTGTGATTCCTTGGTTATTATTCATTGTGACAGAAAACGTAAGATATTACGTACCGCTGTTGATTTCGTTGTTATTAAAAAGTAGAAGTGGCTGTGATTCATCAGTTACTGTTCATTATGACAGTTTGTGAATTGTAGAATGGAAATAGATGAGTGGCAGTTGATAAAAATTGTCGGTGATTTCCCACTCATAAGTATTTTGTAGAACTGTTTTTAGCAGTGCCCATCGATATTTAGGAGACACAGACAAGTCTTATGCACCTACTTCTGAACGCTCCATGCAACAAGAACTTGCTCAAGAAGAAGCAATGCTTAATATGGTTGACGTTCAACACTAGGATTTAGCATTGTTTAGCACTTGAAAAAATCCATGGCAAATTAGGGAATCCAGATAGATTTTTAGTGAATGCTCGGTGTGGTATTGTTGACAGCAATCTCATTAGTTCGTTTATAATTGAAGAACGTCTCACGATAGTTCGTTATTACATTTCATGGAAAGTGACCTTACAACATTACAGGATGACGCTTCCTTCAATGTAAGATGACTAATGAAGATCTCGATCAAAATTATGTAAACCAGTAGATTGGGACAGGTTCAGCTAATGCTTGGACGCCGAAGTCTACAGACTTATCAAAAAGGAATCTAGAAGATCTAGATTACTTTTCGTGATTAAGGCTGAACAGTTTGGTTTATGCAGAATAACTTGAAAACAGAGAACAACTTGTTGCTAGAATTACGGATGCCGCAGAAATTATTTGTACTGATCCCGAGACTATTAGCAGAGCTACCTCATCAATTCTAAAAAGAACTAGACTGGTGGTGGTCATTTTGAACAACTAGTTCAATAAAACGACTTCTTTTCAAATGATTTTTATTGAATTTTGTTTTGAACGGTATACAGTACCTGCATCAGGAGGGTTATCTAAAACTACAAAAGCTTATAGCTCAGTTGAGAAAGAGTTATGGAGATATGTTCATTAGACATTTTTTGGGACACTTGGTGTATGTATAAGTATTAATTTTATGAATATGTGAGCAAAAATATTATTACTCGTATACAATCTATTATTTCAATAGCGTGTGCATCGTTATTGTACTTAAGTATATATATTTTCGTTCATTTACACTATTATATAACCGTCATTTAACCCCACGTTCTCGGTGTCTATTAATGGACGGAATTTGAAAATGAAGATTATAATTAACTTTGAATGTTATTTCTGTAATTAGCTTACTGACTATAACGTAAATACAAATACAATTAATATATCGTTTCATTAAAACGGACGAAAGTTATTAGACATAATACATGATTCCTCTTTGTAAACTAGATTTACCGATTACTAGTGCGATACCTGAAAATAACCAGAGAATTACACGTCTACTACATGCCTCAAAATTATATATGCCTTTCTGCATATATAATTTTACATCAAACAAGCGCATATTCTAGCATATTTACTTAATGTAATTTCAGGTACATGCGGCGATCCAGCAACCGGGATTTGTACGGGTGAAGCGCGGATATAAGCCGTTGAAAGTGGAAAATCTCGTTAAGCATATTGGTCCACATAGGGACCCCACAGATCCCTACTTCTCCTTTCAGTGGTATTTGAAGAATACCGGTCAAAATGGCGGCAAAGCGAAATTGGATCTTAACGTAGAAGCAGCTTGGGCTCAAGGGGTTACAGGAAAGAATATTACTACAGCTATTATGGATGACGGTAATATTTTTTTTGAATTTTCTTTAGCAAATAATTTATTCAGCTAAAAATAAAACTAAAACGCATAATTCTTATTAATTTCTAAACCGTAATGACTTACGAAGTTTTTATATTTCTGCTTAAGAAGAAAAATTGTCAAAATCGTGTTTGAAATTGTGTACCTTTGGTTTAATAACTAATTTCAAATCAGATAATATTTTGCCAGAACTATGTTAAAAAGATTAGTATGTGCGTACCAATGTAATACTTTAATAACAATACAAATATATTTGGTTATCAATAATAATAAGAAAGACATGTATGATTTAGTGTTTTAAATGTACCCAAACATTTGTTTGGATATACAGTGGTTTAAAGGCGTAATTTGATTGAACTTTTAAAACTTTTTACATTTACACAGAGCTAGCAATTCACCTAACCACTAAGGACCTTTTTAGTAAGCGGCGGCAACCTTTTCGCCAGGCAAACAAATTCAAAGAATTCGTTATATCTCTCAACACACTTGTGAAGATAGTCACCAAAACTCGTATTGTTTACTTTAACAAATATCCTTAGTTACTTCGAAGGCTGAAACTCGTCAGTATCACGCGGAGAGTTGGGGAAGTTTCTAATAGAAAAATCTTGTAGAGGGCGCCACAGCATTGAATCCGACACACACTTGTGAAGATAATCACCAAAACTCGTATTGTTTACTTTTAAAAATATCCTTGGTTACTTCTAAGGCTGAAACTCGTCGGTATCACGAGGAGAGTTGGGGAAGTTTCTAATAGAAAAATTTTGTTGAGGGTGCCACAGCCTTGAATCCTACACACACTTGTGTAGATAATCACCAAAACTCACGTTGTTTACTTTAACAAATATTCTTGGTTACTTCTAAGGCTGAAACTCGTCAGTATCACGCGGAGAGTTGGGGAAGTTTCTAATAGAAAAATCTTGTTGAGGGCGCCACAGCATTGAATCCCATAGAACTTATATGCTAACGCAGAAGCACTCTGATGCTAACTACATAATATTGGAACTTTTTGGGCAACCAGAAACCACAGTTGTAACATCAAATAATGGGAGAAGACAAAAATAAAATTGAATATAATGGTTGTCTGCAAATTATTAGGCGCGCAACTAAGTTCTCGCTGTTTTTCAAGAGATGGCTCCAGTAGTAAGTGCTGGTCGATTGTGACATAACCAAAACGTCATGAACCAAGCTTAGACATATGGTAAAAAAACCGCTTTGACACACTAGTGTTTTTGTTTTTGCGTCATATACTTTTGATTGTATGAAAATGTCTCATTTTGTGCCAAATAATCGTCATTAGCGGGAAGTGTTGCTTTTCTTCTTTCATTCGAAGAAAACGGCGATTGTAGCGCATCGAGAACTCCAAAAAGTCTACGGAGATGCTGCTCTAAGTGAAACAACGTGCCGTGATTGGTTCCGTCGCTTCAAAGACGGTGATTTCGATGTTGACGACCGTTCGCGTGAAGGAAGACCAAGAACCTTCGAAGACGCTGAATTGGAGGCATTGCTCGATGAGGATCCGTGACAAACGCGAAAAGAGCTTGCTTCAGCATTAGAAGTTACCCGCCAAGCCATTTCCCAGCGATTGCATGCGTTGGGAATGATTCGAAAACAAGGAACTTGAGTTCCTTATGATTTGAAGCCAAGAGACGTCGAGCGTCGTTTTTTCGCGGAAGAGTTTTCTTCATCGCATCGTTACGGGTGATGAAAAATGGATTCATTACAGCAACCCAAAGAGAACAAAATCATGGGGACTGCCCGGTCATGCTTCTACGTCATCGGTTCGGCCGAATATTCAAGCTGCGAAGGTTTTACTGTGTATTTGGTGGGACCAGGGCGGTGTTATTTATTATGAGCTGTTGAAACTGAACGAAACCATCATTGGAGAATGGTATCGAACTCAATTGATGCGATTGAGCCGAGCACTGCGCAAAAAGCGGCCACAATACGAGCAGAGGCACGAAAAAGTGATTGTACAGCATGACAACGCTCGGCCTCACGTTGCCAAACTCGTTGAAACCTACTTAGAATGCTCGCTCAAATGAGAGGTCCTACCCCATCCGCCATATTCCCCAGATATTGCGCCGTCCGATTATTACTTGTTCCGTTCGATGGCACATGGTATGGCTAAACAGCAGTTCCGCTCATTTGAAGAAACCTCAAAATGGCTTGATTCGTGGATAGCCTCAAAAGAAGAACACTTCTACCGTGACGGTATTTGAGCTCTGCCAGAAAGATGGGAAAAAGTTGTCGCTAGCGATGGGCAATATTTTGAATGATTCATTTGTAAACATTTTTTCAAAATAAAGTTGCATTTTCATCAAAAAAACAGCGAGAACTTAGTTGCACACCTAATACTAACTTAATTGTTGAGTATTATCTAAAACTTCTAAAAGAACATATTCTTTTATTTTGTTTTCTATTTTATAACGTCAATTACGACTAATATCTCAGATGTGTACATTGCCCTCTGAATTCTAGTAACATATTGTTTACACATAACTGAGTAATATGATTGCTAGGATATATTTGTTGTTAACAAGATTCGTGATTTCTTTTCTCATATTTACATTCTTTGCTCTTCAGATAAATAAGGAACCATTTTATAGCGAATGTATCGGATAACGAAAAGAAAATGATGCTGATAACAATGTATCGGACTGACAAACTGAATATCATATTTTTGTTAATACTCGTAATAGCCTTTACAATTTTTTTGTAATATTCTTGTAAAATGGGCACTGACCTTCTTATTTTATAAACCATTTATTTATTTTCCATCTTATTAGTATTATGGTACTCTTAAAAACAATATTAGCCGCTTCTAACAGAAAAAGATAGGTTTGCAGTTCGAAAAATTTTTTAATGACGTCTTAACTTGTAAGGTGTCGAGAGAAGAAATTATTTTCCATCGGTAATGGATTAGTACAAAAAATTAAAGTCGACTTACTCGATCATTTTCTTCAAATGTTAATCAAGAAAAGGTTTGAATTTTGTTCCAGACTTTTGTTGTGTGCTGTATATGGACATGTATATTTACATACCTATGTGAACAATGTAAAATATTATTTGACACAAACTGTCAATTCGTAAAATGCAGAGCATATAGGAATTTTAGACCTGTCATGTACTTGTATGATGGACTGCATTCTAGAAAATCGGCAAAGGCTTATATTAACGACTACATTTCCATAAGTTGTAAATTGCCATTAAAATTATGCACTCAGTTGCACTTAGCCTGTCAACATCCTTTAGGAAAAATCTATTAATAAATATCGAACAACCATCAACGCCAGACATTTCAATAACTTGAAATTCACTTAATATATATTACTATATAAAATTGGTCTAATTTTGCAATAAATTAGTACATTATTATATTGATATAAATTAATAATTATGTTTAAGATAATAATCCTACATTGTTTAAACAAATAAATAAATATATCTTTATCTATTCGAAGTAGATTATTCCATATTAGTTACACTAGTTTACATAATATCTGTTGTTTGAAATATTTTCGCTGTTGCTGACTATCGATAGCATGTTCAGTGATAGGTAACTTATGTTTAGAAAAGAAGAAATATGATCATAGTAAGAAGAATGTTCCAAAAGGCTTCGAAGAAGAAATAATACATTCTGAAATTTATTCTGCGAATTTTGAGGAGTAGTTGCAAATGATATTGTGTTTACTCGGAATAAGATAAAAAACATTCTGCACAATCATTTGGGTGTACACAATCTATGTAGTCGTTTGATACAGAATAATTTATACCAGTTCAAATAATAAAACGTGTTAATTGGTATCGAGCTCTCACGCTTTGTTTGTGAACATGTTCATATGATTTCGAACGTTGTAACAAGCCATGAAATATTGATGAATTTATTCAAAGATCTCGAAAGAAATAATAGTAATAACCTAGCATTGAATATTTATTTTATTTCTACCTTTCAAAAACAAGTTGAGGAAATACTTTTTACTTCGGCTAATGAAGCTGTATTGTAATAGACTTAAAGCTAAAGAAATATTCCTGGTTTATGTTTAAATATTCAATTACAAAAACTCTTAAGCAAGTTATATTGTAGTTGATTTTCTCTTTGGTACCGTTCAGTGTCTACAGATAAGATAGTTGTTAGTATTTCGATTCTAACATTTCAATTTTTTAATGCAGTTTTTATTAATATTTAACACTTTAAATGTTTCCTAATAATAAAGGTAATAATGTTGTTCATTACATTGAACTAGATATACGGGCATGTTAATAATTATATATATATATATATATATATATATATATATATATATATATATATAATTAAGTTCTTTACGATAGGAAATTAATGAAAATTGTTATTCTCTGCTGCGCTATCGTTAATTAAAATCACAGCAATTAACTAAAAATTTCTGCGCTGGAGAAGGACTCGAACCTCTATATGCTTTTAATTAATTTCTATGGAATTAATTAACGATGGCGTAGCAGAAAATAGCAATTTTCATTAGATATACAGAGATTTATAGACTTAAGAACACATAATTTTAGAAATATGAGTACTCGTATATTGAATTGGCAAACTTCTAAGATACTTCCATTATCACAGAAAATTGAATTAATTACCATAGATCGTGAATGAAACGAATTTTTGCATTTTCGAAATAATTAAAACTAAAACAGTTTGGCCATTTGTCTGTGTTTATATGACAGTGTACGTGTCCATTTATCCTTTCTCTGGTGAAAGCAACACGAATAGCTCTAGCTTCACGAAATTAGTGAGAATACATTTGTGTGAGATTTATTTATGAAGCGTAGGTTACTTAAATAATCAGTAAATATTTAATCACAACATTAGTATGCCCCAGCGGAAAAGTGAATAATGAAGAAAATTCTATGTTTAAAATGGTAAATTGCTACGAAAAGGCTTAAAATCGCTTAAGGAGGTTAGCGTTCATTACAAATAAGTTTTTGAATGATATCGACAATTCGAAGAATGTAGGTGATGTGTGTCGATTAATTGAAACGATGGCCAAAGAAAATGTCGGAATTATTCACAAAAAATTAATTTCAAGTGTCCAACGTTTGATAAACAATATTCGTCAATGAGTATTGAGAATTTTTAAGATATAGTTAATATTGCCAATATCCTTTCACTACGTGTCTTCTTTCATCGTACTGTATTATTATCGCATCTTGAATCTGATTCTTTAAATCGAAGTATGAAAATAAGACAAAAGTGAAAAACACTAAGTTTTAAAAAGTATTGTTAGATTATAAAGGATAAGAAATTTATAAAATTAAAAATTACAATGAAGTGATGACAAGCAAAAATAATAATGATAATTCATGCCTTCACAATTTCCAACAGCTTAACGCCAATTACAGGGAATTTCTTAGACCATAAATTCTTATTATGTCCGCATTAGTGGTGAAATTTAAGATCTTTGTCTGTTGGCATTCGCTTAAACTGGAAAGGTAAACCACTAAAGACTTTCTAAGATAGCAGACCATCGGACATAAACCCGAGAGTCCCAGCATGATAAATCAGTGACTTACCATTGATCTATCAGCCAGAACATGTGAGTAGCAGATATCGACTCATTCACACCGCGATAAGAAAATACTAATATTCATGTAGGAAAACAAAATTCACACTTGCTAACGATCATGCTTTGCTGCAATACTATTGTATGTGAGCGAAACGATGGTTGATTTTGTTGTCAGAGTTATAATTTTGTATATGTAGTTGCAGGAATGTATGATGTGTTGATTTCGAAGCTTTTACTAGCAAAATCATGGTAATATCAGACCTTATGTAGCTGATTATGTAATATTTCTCAATTCATATTCGACGTACTCGAATCAGTTACTGTCCTATTTAGAAAAAGTGAATAGTCCAAATAGTATTTGCTTACTTGACCAAAAAATCAGAAAATGTTAACATTATACTAACAGATTCATTCAGAACTGTCTTTCAAGAAATAACTTGGAGACATGATCAATTCATGTGATTTACTATAAATTATGGAATAAAATTCATAAAAGGGAGTAATTTTTTTTTGTAAAAATGCTCAAACGCGTATAGTATAATAATTTTATACAATAGGCATAGGTGTTATTTTGAGCAAAATTATTTTTTAAGCTTATGACGATATCGACATTTGTTTTAATGGCAACCTATAATTTTTTTTTCTTCTGTTTGATGATTTGCTTTTTGATATTTACAGAAGAGGTTTTTGTTGCCACTAGAAAGAAAAATGGGACAAACCATCTGATAATTAATTGGTCCTGGCATGTATCAAAACATCGAGTAGGTGCTGAAAATGTATCAGTTTGTGAGGTGTCAAGCACACAATGTTTAGTTTATAAATATAAACGTCTGATTTTAAAAAGCTATAGTATAGTATTGTGTTTCATTATTGCAAATTAATCTTACAATTAAAATGAATATAAGCGGAAGATAGAGAATTGAATTTTATCGTTGATTGGTATCGACGACAAACTTCATTCTTCAGAAGAAGTATGTTACTTATCTAACGAGAGATACCCAGGTCGACCACGGATAAATCAATCAAATGTATTTAAAATTGTACGAAAATTTGAAAAGCTGGGACATGTACAGGTCGTGCCTGATGTCCCCTCTCTTCAATTAGAAACAAAGAAAAGATTCATGTTTTATTGACAGTCGAAATTATTTTTTTTTTAAAACATTTCATACGACAAGATATATTCCTTGCAAAATAAAAATATTGCACGAGCACAAATGATGCCATAATGATACTACTTTTTGTATGCATAGTTCAGTACATCAAGGATTTATTAATCGCCTTGGACATTACAAGCTGTAAATGGACAACATTTTTAACATAGGATTGACTAAAGATAAATAAAACTACATTATTGAGTTTCGACCACAAGCTTTTTGTTATAGTGAGCTTCTACGGGAGAATGATGTTTCGTTGAGTGACTGAAGAATTATATTCCAAATTATATTTTTCTTTAAATTAATATTTAGAGAGACCTTTGTTGTCGATTCATTAAATTCTCTAACCATCAACGTTCCTAGATTAAACAGTTGGACCAACACTACTAGGTGAACCGGAAAGTTATTACCGGCTTTTCTAACAGATGTCGCTAAGCTTAAGTATGAAATATTGTGAATCGACATATATGTCATTTTATTCTACCGACATCAAGCTCCAAAGCCATTTATTATATTTTGCCAAAGTAACACTGTCATACATTTATACCTCTTAGAAAATGTCGAGTTTCGTGCCTGAAAAAGTGCATTTGCCGCACGCATAACTTTTCTTATTTATTCAAAAGAAAAAAGGCGCTGAAAGACATTGTTTGCTGGTAGAAATCTACGGCGAGTATGCTCCGATCATAAAAACATATGAGGCGTGGTTTTGACAATTCGAAAGCGGTGATTTCGATGTGCAAGACAAAGAAGGTTCTGATAGACGGTAAAAATTTGAAGATGCGAAACGGTAGGAGCTATTAGATTAAGATCCAATCCAAACTCAAAAACGATTGGCAGAAGCGTTAAATGTGGCCCAAGAAACTATTAGCGATCGATTACGAGCAATGGGCAAAATCCAAAACATGAGCAAATCGATGCTACATCAATTGAATGACAGGCAAATGGAAAATCGAAAAATCATCTGTGAAATGCTGCTTCAAAGGTATGATCGAATAATGACGGGTGATGACAAATGGATTTATTTCGAAAACTCGGCGAAGTCAGCCTATCGACTCCAAGGCCAAATCGTTTTGGTCGCAAGATAATACTCTGTGCTTGGTGGGACTAGAGCAACGTGGTGCATTATGAACTGTAGAAACCTGGTGAAATAGTTAATACTGATTGCTAACGACAACAATTTATGTATTTGAGTCAATCATTGATAGAAAAACGTCCAGAATTGGCCCCAAGACACGGTACAGTTATTTTCAGCACATTAAATCATGCAGTAAAACCTGTCAAGGAAGTCTTGAAAACATTTGGATGAGAGACAAATATCTCACCCACCATACTCTCCACTCACCTTTCTGCACCAATGGGAGACGCGCTTGCAGAGCATCATTTCGCCAATTTCGAAGAAGTTAGAAAATGGCTCGGTAAAAGGTTTTGCTCAAAGGACAAACAGTTTTTTTGGGATGGCATCCATAAATTGCCTGAAAGGTGGGCACGATCTGTAGAATCAAATGGCTAATACTTTGAGTAAATACATTTTTTCATTTCTTTGAAAATTATGTAGTTTTTTTACGAAAATACCAGTAATCTCTTTCCGGTACACCTGGTATATTCTATCAACCATTTACACATATAGTACTAGGCATTATTATTAATCACCAGTAATATAAATCTGTAGGAGCGTTAATTCTGTTTGCCCGGATTTTGATTTGTTTGATACCAATTTAATATAATTGCTAAGGTTCTTATTTATGAGATTTCAATTGCAATGATTTATGTGCTTGCTTTTCCTCGTTTTGTTTATGATAGGTATTTATATGCTTTAGATTTATTATTATTTTCATCTCTATATTATCAAGTAATTAATAATTTATATTACTGTTAAATAATAAAATTTTTATTAAGTCCGGGACGTTTAAAAAATTCGATCAAAAATTTCAGTACCTTTCATTTAAATATATATAATTCGATACAGAAATATTTTCTTCTTTTTTATAATTTATAGAAATAAATATAAAGTGGACTTACACAGATTTAGACTATCAAAATTTAATTACTTTTGAAAAATTTAACGTTCACCAATCGATAGAATTGTCAAGCAGAACACATTACCTCCATTATTCTTACGCATTCGGAGAAGAATGAAATCGATATTAGACAATTAGAGTGATATATTTATGCTTTGTATCTCTTTCAAATACGATGTAAAGATAGAGGGTGTACTTTATGTTTATCATTAATCTAAAAATTCTGAGACTGGCATAATTTTACTTAATTTATTAGGCACTTATTACGTCATTGCAACGTAGACATACACCTATATACATAAAAACAGTAATTTATTACGAAATAACGTCAATGGTAAACTATCAACATAATGTAAATACATAAACATAATGTAATTATTATTATTTTTTGGAATTTTATTACCACTGTTATGGCGTCAAAGCTTCCATTGGATAATAATTGAGTTGATAAGATAGGCTTTCCGAAAATATAATAAACAATTTATCAGACTTTGCTAATAATTATTAAAGCGTATATCAAAATGTAAGGCTCTATACAAGGTGGAAACTTTTACGATACTAACAAATTTAGCTATCGAAGTAATATATACAAGGATGATTGTACAGGAAGTGAAACTCTACTACCATCATCTTTTTGTATGGTTATAAGTGAAATGTAAATTTTTGACATTTGAATAAAAAGTTACAGCAAAGTGAAAAAAATGTTTAAATTGGAAATCTTAAGATGTATATTTTTGTAATTCGTAGTGTGACTTAAAAGACATCTAAAATTTTGGTAGTGATACGAGCATAGATAATCATGAGCGACTGGGACCATTGTACTGTAATAATTCTGAAAAGTATCAATAAAAAGAACTATAATTTATCGTTGAGTTGTGGAGTTTGATGTAAGATATGAACATCGATTACTACGTGTGGTGAGGACCATTGAAAACTGCAAATTAATCATATTATTTTGAATGGCCGAAGAATTGACATAAAGCGATACTTAAGATAGTAAATATATCTATTAAATGCGTAGATCATATTTTAGAATGAGCATGGTCAAGATGTTGGCGAGGTAAGTACTGCAAATCCTGAAGTATGTTAAAGAAGGTGGAAGAATGCTCCATAATTTGTTGTTGATTAACATAAACCAAGAGAAGTTTTTGAGAATTTATTACGGTTAATGAAGTCTAGCTTCAAGGCAATATACTTGAATCCAAACGACAGCCTTAGCAGAGGACACATCATGGTAGCTCTCCCTCAACAGAGAAAGCCAAAACATTTTCATCGATGGGCACATTAATATAACATTTGGAGAGCCATTGTAGACTTAACATAGTAAATATATCTATCAAATGCGTAGATCGTATTTTAGAATGAGCGTGTTCAAGATGTCGGCCAGGT
This sequence comes from Dermolepida albohirtum, assembly GCA_031893035.1. NCBI lineage: Eukaryota > Metazoa > Arthropoda > Insecta > Coleoptera > Scarabaeidae > Dermolepida > Dermolepida albohirtum. Next base: position 703,872 of record JAVIWB010000555.1, on the reverse strand, counting down.
AAATATTGCAAATCCTGAATTGTGCTAAAGAATGCGAAAGAATGCTCGATAATTTGTTGTTGGTTAACGTAAACCAAGAGAAGTTTTTGCGAAAATTTATTATAGTTAATGAAGTCTGGCTTCGAGCCTATATAATTGAATCGAAACTGCAATCTTAGCAGAGGGCACATCATGGTACCTCTCCTTCATCAGAGAAAGTTAAAACGTTTTCATCTACGGACACATTAACATAACATTTGGAGAGACATCATAGACTTTAAATACAAGAGGAACACGCATTGGTCAATGTGAAAGGCGAAATTCTAATGCAATACGAATTACTGAAAATATATGATGTCCTTCCTCACCTTGCTCCTTTTTCTGACATTACCCCTTCAGACTATCATTTGTTTTGTGTTTACAGAAATTACTTACTCGAAAAATATTAGAAGTTAAATGGATACTCTAATAAATAATTTGTCATCTTATTTAATGTTTTTTTATTGTATTTAATATTTACATAAATAGATCGAGAAAACGGATTTCCTATTCTTTCTATTAGAGAAAATTAATATACTGCTTATAATCTAAAGAAAATACCAATGCAGAAATCCCATTTTGCTCCGCCACATGTAAGTGCAAACACGAGCTTTTAAAAAATGTGTGGATTTTACTGCAACACTATCATCATCAGTTTATTTATTGATAAAATTTTTATTGTTAAGCGTCAGAAAATGCTTATAAATGCCAAATTTTTGTACTTAACACGCATTCTATTGCTGATAATATGAAAAATAATTATATACGTATTTTTATGGATTAATGAGCACTTACTTTATATTCAGGTACATGCAATTTACACCTTCAACTTTTTCTATGTTTTCTATGTATCTACTTAGCCATGATAGAAACAGTTAATCACGTGTTGCCTAGTAACATTCAATAGTAACAACATTTTTCTACTTATGTGTCACGTTGACTTCAAGTTTTCAGTTGCTTCTTTTTTTTAAAGTATTTTGCAACAAAAATGTGTGAAACTAGAAGAACATAGCAGTCATCAAATTTTCGACAAATGAATAGAACTTTCCTGAAACTATTCACGAATGAATAACTGCAGTGTAGGGAGACCAAGCTCCGTCATATTCTATTTATAGTAAAATATTGATCAGTTTCGGTGGAGTCGTGAATCCATTGAAGATGACCCACCGTCTTTTATGGCCAAGCAGGAATTATTCTTGTTAAATACATGCCAATGTGGACTACAATAACAGCTGTTACAGGAAATAATATACAAATGTTTAGGTTTGCTTTACAGGAAGTCCTCCTTCTTCATGACAATTCGTGAGTTCACAAGAAAGAGAGTGTTAACTTTCTTTACCCGGACCACTCTACATATAGTCCACGTTTCGTTTCGTCCGATTTCGTTTTAATTTGGAAATTTGAAACACCTGCGATGACCAATTAAAAGAAAAGATTGATGCGCGCCTATTTTAAAAATTAGCAGAAAAAATAATTTTTTCTGATGGAATAAAATCGTTACGGGGCAGAATGTTTCTCTTTATCCACATTTATTAATTGAAATCATATTTTTATTATTGCAATGTTTTGAACTTACAAAGTATTGATATTGATTTTTTACGGATATTACAGTATAATAGAATAATATAGTAAGCCCGATCATATAACTGGAACTATACGTAAATACAAGCAAGGGTGTAATAGAAATGAAAATATAGTACTTCTTACATCAAATTATAACATTCAAGGAATATTGTATTAATTTGGCAGTTAATACTTTTACTGTGGGAAGATGGTATTTTGTATATAATGATGCACTTTTACGATGCGAACTATTGAAAATTCTAATTTTTCCTGCAGCTCTTACACTACAGCTACACTACACAAATGCAGAAATTCTTAAAAGAATTTCCTGCTCTCGGGTGGATTCAAACTCACGACCTCCAGTATGCTGGTCTGGGATCATAACAACTAGTCCACAGAGAATTGTGAGCTTCAAGTCTATTAACGTGACATAAATTACATTATGGAATCTGATATTAATGAGAAAACAAACAGTAAGTAATTTATTGCATACGAGTACGAGCCTTAAAATTTCAAATCTTCGCTACTAATTCCAGAGGTGAACTTTTAAACACTGACAGAGGAGCACTTGAAGCGCGTGTTTATATATTAACGACTTCGTAAACATGTTAAGATATGTCAGTGTATTCGTTTTCTTGTTTAAACGGGCACTACTTCTTGTCATCAATTTTATAGAATATCTGTTTTGAATCGTGCATAATAATAATAATAATACATTACTTTAAATCCCCCAACAGCTTAATGTCAATACAGAAGGCATTGGCAGGCCACGGGATATTATTATTCACGCGCTAGTGCGACTGACAATATCTTGTTGTCTGTAGTAGCTTAAATGGAAATGGAAAACTACGAAAAATCTTCTGGGACAATAGTGTCTCAAACACTAGAGCGCCGGCGCAATAAGTAACTCACTCCCAGCAATACTAGATACATTGACAACAATATATTCATCTAAAATTAGATTATAAAATTCATGTCCATAATATAAAACAATGTATGTAATTACTTACTCTTACGTATTGATGAAAGTTTATAAAAGTCTTAATTTTTAAAATAAAAATTGAGGCTTTCATAAATATCAAGTTAAAAATAAAAGTATCCTAAGTTGTAGACGTAGTTAAATTGCAGACAATTACTTATAAAGTATAGTCTCGAGTTACTTCTTAAGGGTGTACATGGTAATTAAATTTGGGAAAATTCAACTGAGCGCATTCACACTGTTTCACCCCTCGGTTCATTAACCTCTCTCCTTTCCTTCAATTATTCATTGATGATGAACTGGGCTGAGAAAAATTCTGTATTTTATATATACATATATATTCCGAACTCCAGTCTCGCTAGCAGTAATATAAGGACAAATATGCTTATAACTTTATATATATATATATATATATATATATATATATTATTATATCACATATTATGAAGATATTTGTCTTGATATTACTTGTAGCGAGACTGGAGTTAGGAAATGTTGCAAAGGTCTCACGTATTCCTCGTAATTGGAGGGCGTTAAGTAATTATGTAAAAGAACAACAAAGGTACGATTTTGAATGAGAAAGATAAAGGTAGATAATAATTCAGTGTTTAAGGAATGTAACATTAACATTATGAAAATTAATTTCTCCGATATGGATCTTTACAGTGTATGTGATTGAAAAATGTGCGACATTAATTCTGTCTATTGGTTGACTGCTAATTTCATTACTAATTACGGAGTTGAACTTTAGAATACTGATTGAGGAACATTTGAAGCACGTTTTTATATATATACTACGGCGATCACTTTACAGACTGCATAAACATGTTAAGATACGTCTGTCGTATTCATTTTCTTGTTTAGAAAGTTAAAAAGGATGAAACTAGCTTATAGAAATATTTCTGGTGTTATATTAACGAGCACTACCTCTTGTCATCAATTTTATAGAATATCAGTTGTTTTGAATAGTGCATAATAATAATCAATAACGTTAGATCTCCCAACAGCTTAATGTCAATAACAGAGGACATTGTCAGGCTATGAGTTATTATTACGCACACGCTCATGGTACGACTTTCGATATTTGGCTGTCATTATTCGCTTGCACGGGGATGAGTAACCATGAAAAACCTTCTGGGGCAACTTGCCATGGCACTTGAAGGCGAAAGCACAGTAAAGCACTCACTACTTAAGTATCAGCCGGCATAACATGCAATATTAGATACAGTGATAATATTGGGTCTGGGAAAAAGTTCGTGGCGTTTTTCCCGATAGATGGCATTGGTTGCCGATAACTAAAGAACAACAAGTCACAGCGACACCACCGACGGCTTGTTTTTTAGATGACCTTCCGAACGTTAGTTTGAGCGTAGAAACATTGTAATCGGTGCAGTGGTTGGAAAGTTATTCGCACTTGAAAATGGAGAAGAATAATGAGAAATTTCGCTATATTCTGCAATATTATTATGATAAGGGGAAGAACGCTGCGCAGGCTTGTGATAAAATTTGTGCTGTGTACGGTGAAGGTACTTTATCGAAATCTGTTGCGCGGAAATGGTTCGCTCGCTTTCGTTCTGGAAATTTCAATGTGAAAGATGAGTCACGCTCCGGTCGTCCAATCACTGAAAAATCTGATGAAATTCTTGAAAAAGTCCAACAAGATAAGCATATCAGCAGTGTCGATATTGGCATGGAGCTAGGCATTGACTACAAAACTGTTTTGAACCATTTACACAAAGCTGGTTACAAAAAAAAGCTTGACGTATGGGTTCCTCATGAATTGAGCGTGAAAAACATGATGGACCGAATTAACATCTGCGATGCGCTGCTGAAACGGAATGAAATCGAGCCGTTTCTGAAACGTTTAATAACCGGAGATGAAAAATGGATTACGTACGATAATCGGAAGCGTAAAAGATCGTGGATAAAGGATGGTGAGCCGTCACAAGCGTTCGCTAAGCCAACATTGACGCCAAAAAAGTGATGCTGTGTGTATGGTGGGATTGGAGGGGAATCGTCCACTACGAGCTACTTCCAACTGGTCAGACGATTGATTCTCAACTCTACTGTGCACAACTAGAGAGATTACGCCAGGCGATTGAAAGAAAACGGCCCGAATTGATTAATAGGAAAGGTGTTGTCTTCCATCATGACAACGCCCGACCACACACTTCTTTGATGACCCGTCAAAAATTGAGAGAGTTTGGTTGGGAAGTTTTGATGCACCCACCTTACAGTCCGGATATAGCACCCTCTGACTATCATCTGTTTCGATCTCTGCAGAACTCTCTCAATGGAATTAAGTTGGTTTCAAAAGAAGCCTGTGAAAACTACTTGATTCAGTTTTTCGACCAGAAACCACAGAAGCTTTTCACCGATGGGATCATGGATCTACCAAAAAAATGGCGAAACATTGTCGATAATAATGGAGCATATTCGGTTTAAATGAATTCGTCCACGCGCCATGCGGGGACCAGTTGAATTTTACTGAAAAAACGCCACGAACTTTTTCCCAGACCCAATATATTCATCTCAAATTCGATTCTAAAATTCATGTCAATAATATAAAAGAATATATTTAAATACGAAATAATATCATACCAAATTTTGTTATGAATAACGATGAATGTACATTTATTACTTAAATTTAAAAAAAGATAAATACGTTTATAAATATCAAGTTAAAAATAAAAGTTTCCTAAGGTGTAGTCGTAATTAAATTGCAGACAATTATTTGTAAAGTAGTCTCAGGTTACTTCGTGAGGGTATAAATGGTAATTAAATTTGGGAAAATCCAACCGAGCGCACTCAATGCCAATGTTTCACCCCTTGGCTCATTAATCTCTCCTCTTTCCCTCAATTATTCATTGATGGTAGCCGAGAAAAATTCTGTATTTTCGTGTCTATAGTATCAGTGACATTGACTAGTATAAAGTTATCAATCGTTGCTTATTATATATTATAATATAATAATTTATATCCCTACTTGTTTTAATATTACTGCTAGCGAGACTGGAGTTCGGAAATTTTATAAAGGTGCGATTGAAGTTATTAATACGTTAGTGTTTAAGGAATGTGACACTAATATTATGATATTTAATTTCTCTGATATGGAATCTTACAATATACATACAGTGTGTATCAGCCAAATGGAATAAATTCGATAATAATTAAATGGAAGGGTGTTCGAAAAAACGCTCGGACACGTCGATTGGGATTTTTAGTTGCGTATTTTTTTAAATAAAAAGTTTATATACAGGGTGTGTCATGTAAAAGTGGTCAATACCAACTGTCTTATTTTAAATACAACATCCAATCAAATATTAAATTTTTGGATTCTTTAGAAAATTCCAGATATGTTTCATGTACAATGTTCTATACCTATCTTCGACTGTTTCGGAAATATTAAATGTTTTCAGATTAATAATTTTGTTTACAATTAAAATAAGATTTTCACATAATAGTTTGTTTACCGAACTATTAAGTGAAAATCTTTAATTGTACTTGTACTTCGTTTTAAAATACCTTGCCTTAGCAAAGTGTTGTCAGTGTCATAACTGTTTGAATTTCGTTAACTACATTTCAGCAAAATGGTTCATTTAACAGAAATGCACAAAATAACAATTCTGCATATGATTGGTTATGGAGATAACACACGGACACAAATGGAAGTTGCTCACTTATTTCATGAGAAATTTCCAAATTTGCCGCCTATATCCCAAGGAACAATTAGTAAAATAGAAAAGCAGTTTCGCGAGTTTGGACATGTAAGGCAAATAAAAAAAGCAGCTGCGAATGCAGTAAGTAATGATACCAAACTGGATATTGTGCTTGAGTTTGAAGAAAACCCGCATACTTCTAGTAGACAAGCAGCGTCAATGTTCGATGTTTGCCATTCATCGATTACTCGCACATTAAAAGAAAATAAAATGCATCCCTATAAAATTATACCAACTCAGGAGCTCATGGAAGACGACTTTGATAGGAGAACGTATTTTTGTGAACAAATGATGACAATGTTAGATAACAATGTGATCCAATTAGAACATATTTTATTTTCTGATGAGTGTACCTTTACGCTTCACGGTCATGCTAATTGTCAAAATTGCCGCTATTGGTCCAGGGAAAATCCTCACTGGAGGAGGGAAGAGCATACGCAATACCCTGAGAAGGTTAATGTTTGGGCAGAAATTGTTGGAGATCATATCGTAGGTCCTTTTTTCATTGATGGAAATTTGAATGGTGACAATTATTTAGCATTTCTTCAAAATAATCTCGTGCCAGCTTTGACAAACTTATATCCTGATCTAGCAAACCCACAAGTTCCAGCAAATACGATGTGGTTCCAGCAATGGCCGGCAGTACCTCAACCAAATATTCCCGAATCGGTGGATAGGTAGGCGAGGATCGATGGAATGGCCAGCACGATCCCCTGATCTAACGCCATTAGACTTCTTCTTATGGGGATATGTCAAGAGTATAGTATACAAAACTAAACCCCTCGACTTAGCTGACTTAAGAAGACGAATAATAGTTGCGATTAGATCGGTCACACCTGAGATGTTGAGCAACGTTAAAATTTTTATTTAAGATTAGGATGTTGTCAAGACGTTTGCGGCGAACACTTTGAACATCTCCTACAGTGACATTAATGTTTTTCTTGTTATTTTTTACATTATCAAAAATTTTTCAAATTAATCTGAAAACATTTAATATTTCCGAAACAGTCGAAGATAGGTATAGGATATTGTACATAAAATATGTCTGGAATTTTCTAAGGAATCCAAAAATTTAATATTTGACAAGGTGTTGTATTTAAAATAAGACAGTTGGTATTGACCACTTTTATATTACATACCCTGTATATATTCTTTTTATTTAAAAAAATACACAACTAAAAATCCCAATCGACGTGTCCGAGCGTTTTTTCGAACATCCTTCCATTTAATTATTATCGAATTTATTCCATTTGGCTGATACACACTGTATATAATTTAAAAATGTGTGTCATTAACTCTGTCAAATAATAGGTGATTTATCCGTTGATTTTACCCCCCTACGACTTTCGGGTTTTTTGAGCTGGTCGCCCTAAATCTAATATACACCTTAAGTGTCGAATTATATTTCGTAATGCTGAAGATATCCATAAATACAAATGATTAAGTGGTATTTACAAGGATATTCTTATTTTGCAGAATATGATATTAAAGATTAACGAAAGACTATTTGAATGTTCATATTAATAAGAGAAAAATATCAAGTAGCACTGTCCTTATTATCGTAAAAATATCGAAACGGATATGAAAAAGTGGACTGAAAATAGATATCAAGATAAGTGGAAGAATTTTCTAGGTTAAAGATATGAGATTAGAGATTAGAGAAGAAAATGTAAAAGGATGGTATTGTATATATTAAGAGTGATGCGTGATACAACAAACATATAAATAAGTCGAACTGAACCCAGGAAACTATGTGTATGTTATGTCAAGTAGAAGAGGAAACCGCGATAAACTTACTATGTCAATGTAAGAACTTGGTAAGAACACAGTGAAGAAGTGTCTCAAACGAGAAACGAGGACTAGAATTAGGAAAGGACGCCGTGGAATAGGTTCTATGGCCACCTCAAGCAATCTATTTATTTATTCTATTATCGTGTTTTTAGAACTAAACAGTAAAGTAAGTTATATACGTGAGCTTTATATAAATACTAGACTGATGGTGATTATTCTCTTCTTAATTTCGATACTTTTGCCGATATATACTATTGTCTTTCTAACAGGAGCAAACACGCGCAGATTAATATTTGTCAAAATACCTAATAAGAGATTTTAAATAACAAGTTTATTGAAAGTAGTTCTCGCAATGTTTAGGTGCTTGGAACATATTCCGTCAATATGGATTTGCACATATTTTAGTTGAATATGAAATATTAACAACTTCCACAAAAAAGGACCTATAATTAAAAAATTAATTAAAAAAATTTATTAATTAAAAAATTTATGACATACTATCTTCTTCTGGGATTTCGGGCTGAAACTGACAGTTTCAGTGCGATAGTCAGTAGCAGTAGTTGAGCCCTGAAGATGTCCCATACGAGTGGGTACGAAACGTCGACAGTTATACTAGTGACGCGGTTCCAGCCCGGAAGCCCAGAAGAAGATATTGTGGACCCCGACTGCGGAAGTCTACGTACCAGAAAATATATTACATTATTTTTACATGTAATTTATTTATGTAGACAGACTGATAGTCTGCGCTGCAATAACCATATGTTGTTCATTCCTTTGCAATCTCTTAATATCAAATTAAGTGTTGTTTTTTTTTACTACGAATTTTAATAGTATACCATGGTATACAATTCATGCTATACCATGAAATATTTGGTTTTAAGATTTGCCAAATTCGTCAATAAAAAATGTTCTTTTTTCTGGATAGGCTACATATATGTATAACAAAACTAAAACTAATGATTTACACCAGTTGTATAAAAATTATTAGAACGAGTTTGAATATATTTGGAATAGAATGCATGCCAAAAACTGAGGCCGCAGATAGATTTTTGAATATTAAGTCCTACCAAAGTTTGCTACATTTTGACTAGGATTTTTATTTTGAAAAAGGAAATCAATAGAAATACAAAAAGAAATATTTAACAGTGGGTACGCGTTGATTTTAATTTACGTTTGCGTAATACGGGCTATAAATAATAGAGTCAGAAGTGAAGTCCAAGCTTGTGAAATACATTTTCTCAAAGCTATATCGAGTCCATATAGTAGTCCATATGGTACGAATGGACGAATGTAGAAAAGTTAAGCAGATATGGTTTTAATCAAATTCAATGCTCAAGATTATCTCATTCATTTATAATAAACTAGAAAACAATTTTTTGTGTTCGTTAATTTTAATTTTTTCATAAAATATTAACACTTTGTAAATAAATATCAAAACTCAGATTAATTTATGCTAAAAATGAATGTTCGTCTGGAAACATCGGAAAAGAGTCAATAAAGTTTCAAATAATTGTTATTGTCAAAGAGTACAGCTTTTCCCTTTAAACATATCCATAACCGTAAACATTTTATTCAGATGAGGTACGTTTTATGTTGAATCCAATTTTATCTTGGTTTACCTATCGCTTAGTTTATAGGAACGAAGCGTGCTACTTTTACGAGGGAGCGTTTTTATATTCGCGGAATGAGCGGGTTGTAGAGGGGTGAGTAGGCGCATTGGGGGCATGGCCTGTGCAGCGACTCATGATTAGTATAAATACGAAGTTTCATTGTTATTAAACAGTTAGTCTTTGAGCTATCGTCAACCAAGTAACATAATCAGGAGTGAAAAGTGAAATATGGAAAAAATCGAATATCGTGCCGTTATAAAGTTCCTTACCAGGCAAGGAAAATCAGTCGCGACCATAATGAATGAGATGTCATTGGTTTACGGCGACTCTTGTCCAGGAAAAACCATGGTGTACAAGTGGCATAGTTTATTTAAACAAGGAAGGGAATCCCTTGAAGACGACCCGAGGCCGGGCAGGAGCATTGAGGTGACCACGCTAGCACTTATCCAAAAAGTTGAACAAATTGTACTCGAAGATGCTCGACTAAAGAAGAAACAACTGGCAAATGGTTGGAGTATCCGATACAACAATTTTTAAAATCCTACACGATCATCTCGGCATGTCTAAGGTCAGCGCAAGATGGGTGCCGAGAATGCTCACGCCGCCGCAAAAACAACAGCGCGTAGAGTGTTCGCGTGCATTTTTGGACCTCTGTAATGAAGACAAGGATGGTGTATTGAGTGGAATTGTTATTGGAGACGAAACTTGGGTTCATCATTATGAACCTGAGTCCAAACAAGACTCCATGCAGTGGCATAAAAATGGCACAGCACCTCCCAAGAAATTTAAAGTGTCACAATCAGCTGGGAAACTCATGGCAACGGTATTTTGGGACTCGGAAGGAATATTGTTGATTGATTATAAAGATAAAGGTGTTTCTATAACCGGAGAATATTACGCTTCAATATTAGAGCGACTGGAAGAAGCCATTAAAGAGAAAAGACGGGGAAAATTGACAAAAGGTGTTCTGCTTTTGCACGACAACGCGCCCGTTCACAAGAGTCGCGTTGCGTTAGCTGCCCTGCATAAGGTGGGCTTCGAAATTGTGACTCACCCACCCTACAGCCCAGACCTGGCCCCGAGTGATTATTACCTGTTTCCGAAAATGAAAAAAGAGCTGCGGGGTAAAAAATTTACTGCCAATGATGAAGTCAAGGAGGCAGTTTCGGCGTATTTTGCAGATAAAGAGAAATCATTTTTTTATGAGGGTATAAATAAATTAATTGAAAGATGTGAAAAATGTATCCGTCTTGCAGGTGAATATATTGAAAAAGAAAAATAATTTGTTTTTTTATTTCCACCCCCTTGTCCCCCATTCCACGAATATAAAAACGCTCCCTCGTATAAATAGAGATACGTATATCTTGCACTCTCTTTCCGGCTCAAATTTACAAGTGTGACAAAATATGTTCGAATTATTTATATACTAAATGAGTAACCATTTATTTCATAAATAATTAAAAGTCTTACATCTATTTCTAAAAGAATGCTTAATAAGTCCCGTCTTTTTCAGATCTTTAAATGATAAACGTTCAAAACAGTTTAAAAAGTATAATAAAAATCAATGTAGATTTTAGTTCAAGAAATTGCTATATGCTTTGGCTATATGTTTATTCAAATTTTAAGGTATATACAGTACCTGAGTTTGAAGTTTTAACGAACTAAAACCCAACACAAGAAATTTAAAACGCATACTTCTATATTACACACGCTAGTTCAAATTTCAACACATGTTTGCAACAAAAGGATATACCAGGTGTACCGGAAAGTCATTATCGATTTTTCTAATAGATGTCGCTAAGCTTGAGTATGCAATGTTATGATTTGACACATATGTCATTTTATTCTACTGACATCAGGCTTTAAAACTTTACATGTTATATTTTGCGAAAGTAACACAGTCATAGATTTATACCTCTTTGAAAATGTCGAGTTTCGTGCCAGAAAAAGTGCATTTGCGACACGCATTACTTTTCTTATTTAATTGAAAAAAATAGGCCCTGAAAGTGATCGTTTGCTGGTAGAAACTTACTGTGAGAATGCTCCAACCATAAAAAACATCTGAGGAGTGGTTTCGATAATTTAAAAGTGGTGATTTCGATGTGCAAAACAAAGAACGTTCTGGTAGATTGAAAAAGTTTTAAATTGCGTATGGTCCAAGAAGCGATTAGCGACCGATTACGAGCAATGGGAAAAATACAAAACATGGGAAAATGGGTGCCACATTAATCGGAGGACAGGTAAATGGAAAATCGAAAAATCGTCAGTAAAATGCTGCTTCAAAGGTATGATCAAAAGTCATTTCTGCATCGAATAGCGACGGGTGAAATGGATTTATTTTGAAAACCCTAAGCGCAAAAAATCATGGTTATCACCTGGTGAAACCGGTCCATCGACTCCAAGGCCAAATCATTTTGATCGCAAAATAATGCTCTGCGCTTGGTGGAACAAGACTGGCGTGGTGTATTACAAACTGTTGAAACTTGATGAAGCAGTTAACACTGATGGTTGCCGACAACAAATTATCAATTTGAACCATGCATTGATAGAAAAACGTCCAGAGTGGGCCCGAAGACACGGTAAAGTGATTTTAAAGAACGATAACGCCCCGTTTCATGCAGTAAAACTGGTCAAGGAAGCGTCGAAGACACTTGCATGGAACATAATATCGCACCTGCTGTATTCACCAGACCTTGCCCCGCCAGACTATCATCTATTCTCATCAATGGGACAGGCGCTTGTAGAGCAGCACTTCGCCAATTTCGAGAAAATGGCTTGACGAATGCTTTTGCTAAACGAACAAACCCTTTTTTTTGGGAAGGCATCCATCAATTGCCTGAAAGATGGATAAGATGCGTAGAATCAAACGGCTAATACTTTGAATAAATAAATTTTTCGATTTCCTTTAAAATTATTTAGTTTTTTTACGAAAAAAACCGGCAATGACTATCCGGTACACCTGGTATTTGTTTTAATAGTTGGTCAACCGTAACCACTTGAATTTTCTCGGCATATTGTCGATTCAGGGTTTAGCGGTGTCTTGCAAATCTCTGTTATCTTTCGAGGTTTTTCAATATTTTCTTTTTCTTTCTCTATTTTCCAGCGGCCAAAAATGTTCATGCATCTTGGCTTATTGTAGAGTTTCTTTCTTCAAAGTTTCGGTTAAACGCGTTTTTTTTCGCAGGCCAGCGATATATTTAGTCTATTAGCGCACAAGCGAGTTTACAATGTCTTTCTGATACCTTTATATTAAAGGGCTGCTGAAGGGGTAACAACTCTATGATGGACGCTTGTCTATTTTTCAAAGTAACATTAATATATTTTCTGGACTCCCTTACGGGGGTTTTGCGACATCGGTGGCAGTGTGGTCGAACGCTTGATGATGGGAGCAAATTTTCTTTGATAAGCGTTGCAATTTTTGCCATTTGTCAAGATAAAGTTTTTACTATTCAAGCAATTTTGTTTTTGGATTAAAGACCAGTCCCTAATAAAGCTTCTATTCCAAATTTTTCATTATTTGTAACATATTTCGTCTTGGCCATGGTGCATAAGTTCTTTGTAAAAATATAAAGTATAAAATTAGTATATAAGTATATAAATATGTTATCCGGAACACACTCTTCGAGAATTTTAACAGTTCTGGATAAATTTTTATTTGTTTTAAACTCTGTAAATTGTTTACTGAAACGTTTGTTTTGATAAAAGAAGTATATGGTTATGCGTGTTTATCACGTATGAATGGGTATGAGTGATATAAATGATATAAAGATGGTTGTACGGATATAAATGACGACGAACATCCTGGTGCAAAAAAATCTGTGGTTACGGAAAGTGACATCGAACTTGTGCGTGAATTTATCAGAAATGAGCCGAAATACTCATTGTAATACGTGGGAATGGAATTAAACATTTCCAAAGATTCAATTCATCGCATTTTGACACAGCATTTGGGACTGAGAAAGATTTGTGTAAGGTTTGCACCACACAAGCTAACTGATGATCAAAAATTGCTCCGAATTCAAGATTGTACAGATTTGAGACTCAAAAAGGACGAAAACTTTCAATAAAATGAATTTTAGCAAAATAGTAAGCTTTTGTTTTTATTTAAAAAAAGTTATGTTTTCTCTGAGACAGTGTAAGTGTACAATAAATAAATATATAAACAAATTCTTTTACGTCATACAAATTGTGCCCTAGGAATATTCTATGATTTATAACAATAAGAAATTGTCACCTCTATATTTAACTTAAATTATAAATAATTATAACTGGATGTTGTTATGTATTGGCCAGGACTCGCTGTCGATAAAATAAAAAAGTTAATTGAATTAACAGAAACAACTATTACAAAAATTTATTAACCAGTAATTATATAAAATTTAATTAAAAATGGTAAGACAGGTAAAAATTACGAGTTCGTAAGGAATTTGTGGCCCCAAAACTGAACTCTATGAGTGAAATAAATAACTATATCATAGACTATAAATATATATATATATATATATATATATATATATATATATATATATAAAATATACATAATCTCTCCAAGAGATTCTATCAAATATTCATTATAACTGAAGTGTGTTACTAATATTTAATAATATTTTTTACACCACCATGATATTCAGCAATCGCTCTAATGCATTTAGGTATTGTATCATTTGGTTTTTTTTTGCAAAATATTCTCTAATTCTTCTAAAATTACTTATTTTAATCCTTTTTTATTTGCCTGCTGTTAAGATAATATGTTATCTTAACACCTAAACTATTTATATTCTACCGATGGATACTCTTTGGAAAAAGTAGATCTTATTAGAGATGTGGACGTCCTCTTTGATTAGGTTTGACCTTTTCTTCCCATATTGATGGCCTAATTCGCAGAGATAATATGTTGTATCGTATAATTTTGTGCAATGTCAGACCCGAGATTTTATAAATGTTATTACCATCTTAGCCTTGTATCAGAGTCTCATTGAATATTGCTATACCACTGAAATCCAGATACCGAATTTCAATATTGTAGAATCGAAAAAATTCAACAAAATTCAAGTTCGCCAATTCTCTTTTGTTTAAGTTAAATATTGATAAGTCTACTTAACAAACTTCGAATGCTTGCACTTTCTATAAATTTTCAGTTGTCTATACTGCGCAAAGTCTCTTTGCTCAAGTTTGGATTTAGATGCCTTAATAATACGATAGATTACCTTCCTTTTCTTTTATTGTTTAAGATATGTGTACTTGGACCGGGCCTTTCCATCCCAAAGCTTATGGTTATGATGTTTCAATTAATCGAAAAAATTGAGAAAAAAACTGTCTATCAAATGACACTCACATATTCAATATCGCATACAATAAATTTATGAATGCGATATTGGTGAAATTGTGACATTTAGTGCATATTCTGCACATTTATTTTTAATATGCTACTACTTGATTGAGCTCAGATTATTTATATCTTGATTATATTTTCTGGGTTTATTTAATAGTATTTTGCTTATATGGGTGTGTATAGATTTTTGTGATTTAATATTTGTATTTATTATTATATGTATATTATGATTATATTTGCATATTTGTATGTCGAATGATATTTCTTTATTTGTTTTTTTGTATATTTGTAAGACCATTCTCGATTCGGAGATTTGAATTGGTCTAGAATAAATAAGTAAATAAATGAATTAATAAATACGATACAATTTTAGAAAATCAGTTTTCTTCTTTTACGTCACACAAATTGTGTCTTAGGAATATTCTACGTCTTATAATAATAAAAAATTGACACCTTTGAATTTAGTTTACACTATAGATAATTATAACTGGATGTTGGTTATGTACTGGCTAAGATTCGCTGTCGACAAAATAAAATGATCGAATTAACAGCATCAACTATTTTGTATTAACCAGTAATTCCATAAAATTTAATTAACAATGGCAAGGCAGTATTTTTATCACTAATGTCGATCTCCACGGATCAATGCTAATATAGCTAGTCATTCCCCAGACGCCTATAAGGGCCAATGGAATCCGAAATTCTCTTTTATCGACACAAATTCATTCTCCAAGTTGCTCTTTCTGAGATTTTTAATTTAAAATGTACTATGTTAGAGGTCTAGAGTATGTATCGCATTTGAATTGTAATTCGATACATTATAAATATGTGAACAGTAGTCACACTCTGCCACTTCTATTTTGGTTATAGAGAAAAAAAGAACACTAGATCCTAAGGATTTTTCTCAAGTGAGTTCTAATTTACGTTTTGATTTTGAAAACTAGAAAGGAACTTCAGAGAATTTTTCCTAACATGAAAAGAACACAGAAGATGTTGATGTTAACGATTACTCTAAAAAAACGTGCTAAAATGATAACAGGCGACAAATGATATTGATGATAGGTATTGGTATTGGTTTCACAGCAAAGAATTTTTCCGGAAAAGTTGTATATTAAAAGAATATTTCGGGTTAGGTTTCATAAGTATTACCGAAACAGCAAAAAGCTCAGCATTATCAGTTCATAAATTTTGTAATCAGTTAACAGCAATCATAGGATTGTTTCCATATTTTTCTACATTTTATGTATGTACAGGATGTATCAAAAAGAATATATGTATTTCGAATGCATATATTTATTAAATTTTAAGACATAAGATGAAACTTTACACACACATATTTACGAACCTCTCAAGCTCAGATTACGGATGTTCAATATATCTTCCATCAGCGACATGAATAATATCACAATATCCTCCCATACTCGGACAAGCATGTCCTTCGTTACTGATGTTACGGTAGTACGGATCCGGTTCTTTAATTCTTCCAGGTTCTGTGGGAGTGGTGGTACATAAACGTTGTCTTTAACGAAACTCCACAGGAAAGAATCACAGGGTGTCAAATCCGGTGACAGTGGAGCCCAGCTAAGACATTCTAAGTCGCCAGCTCCTTGACGACCAATCCGACGGTTCGGTAGTTCGGGAGTTTCATTCAGACATTCACACACTTGGCATCTTGTTGAAAAATGAAGCCTTCGTGCAGCCTCGGAAACAACTAGTTTTGTAAGATAGCGAGATGCTGCTAACCGTTAACCGTGTTTCTATCAAAGAAGAATGGGCCGTAACCAGATGATCGGGATATCGCACAAAACACATTGATTTTAGGCGAATCTCGTACATGTTCAATGGCTGCATGTGGGTTCTGTAGACCCTAAATTCGAACACTGTGTTTGTTACAGACTACTAAAATAGAAAATCGCTTCATCACTGAACACGATACGTTGTGCGAGAGTGTTATCATTGTCAATGGCATTGTGAATCTCGTTACAAAATGCCACACGTTTCCGTTTGTCATCAGGAGGTAGATCTTGTAACAACTGTAACTTGTACGGCTTCATAACCAACCGACGTCTCAAAACACGCCAAATTGTCGTTGTAGGCAGTGGTAACTGCTGACTGGCACGATGAGTTGATTTTGAAGGATCACGTTGGAAAGCATTTTGAATTCGTGCAACATTTTCTTCAGAAACACGAGGGCGGCCAGGACTCTTTCCTTTACATACACATCCTGTATCAACAAACTGTCGATACCATCTGCGAATATTCCACTCATTCGGAGGATCAATTTAGTAGCTCAACCTGAAACGGCTTTGCACTGTAATCACGGAATTGCACTTTGCAAACTCAAGAACACAAAATGATTTCTGCTGCGGAGTAGCCATTTTATACATATGATGCTTACCAAGAAAAACAGAAGACAACTGACATCTAGCGGCTAGACTATGTATTCGTTCCTCCAATAGAAGAAGATTATATTCCTTTTTATGATGTACCGACACATTAAGAAGATAAAATATGGGTGTTTGAAGACAGAACATTTAAAATAAAGTTTAGTAAGTAAAAAGTAGCATTGCGTGCCTCTTTTTTCAAGTGCCGAAGATAAAGGCATCGTGAAGGTAGTACCTGCTATCACATCTACGGTAACGGTTTTAAACTTTTTAAGGGAAAATACAGACTTGAACATACATCAAGTTAAAAAAATCAGTGAAATGCACTGTGTATCCTCTTGCGGAACGCACAGCAAGCTGGTCGACCGAACGATGTAATGTCTTCAACCCACGTTAGATGGCAAAGCCATCAATATACGTGACTGAATTCTCGATATGTGCCACCGCGATTTAAAAAAACCGTTAAATAAACGATAGAGCACTGAATAGAGACTGTACAGTGGCTGGGCTGATTTTTATATTATTTGATTGTATATCAATGGATCCATTCATCGCTGTCGATAGAGTCAGACCGGCTGAACAGTGATAGCATTCTACGAAACGCGTCTCTGTCAGTACTTTTTGGAGAAAATGATGAATAAATGATTAGTTTCGTTCATCGGGCTAAAAGTAAGTGTACCCGCACAGTGCTTCTGGTTTGTTGGTTACTGGATGTTAGTATCATTAGCACGTATAAAAAGATATCAACTTAACACTGATATCGTGTAGTCAGTGAAATGACTATCATTAATATGCAATTTAACTGGCATTGTGTAATCTTCTCAATCACTTCCACTCATAACCACTTTGGCAAGAAACTGTCAGTAAAATGTGCTTTCGAATCATTTTGTTTCAAATCTACCAGTTTCTTATGGATATATCTTGTTTGGCAACAACAGGGTTAATTTATTCAATAAGTAAACACAGTCGATGAATAACATTCACACAAATTGCTTATATGTGGCCGGATAATTATTTTTTTTCGTTATCAAATTTATGCAAAATCTGTACGTTCCTTTGGTACATAGACTTCCGCGGTCGTGGTCCATGCTATCTGCTTCTGAGTTTCCGGGCTGGAACCGCGTCCCTTGTATATCTGCCGACGTTTCAGTTTCAGTGCAGTAGTTCAGCCCTGAAGATGTCCCATGCAAATGGGTACGAAACGTCGGCAGATATACAAGTGACGCGGTTCCAGCCCGGAAACCCAGAAGCAGATACTCCGTACGTTCCTTTTTCGCATTCATTCACTAAATGTTTCCGTTTTGAGTTTTCTTGTTATTCATGTATTTTTACATCTAATAATGCATATGCTTCAGTTACTACAGCCCGACGAAATTGTGCAGCCATTATTTACTGTCATAGAGTTTTATTTACTTACTATATGTAAAAATGTGTAGCCTTTGTTTTAAGACTGGCTACTACTCTGGCTTTTAAGAAAAAATTCAATACGCCACTATTTACTAATACACTGACGTACTGGATAATATTTTTACAGAAATGGTGTGAGTGGAAGCTTAGTTTCGGTGCTCTTGCTAAAAATTCGCCAGTAAACTGACCAAAACCTGTGTTCGTGTACCCTGGTATCCTAAGGTATAAATTCTAATTATTCTCCAACTCCAAGAAATTTATGCAGTTCTGGATTTACTCTAAAAGATACGTAAGAAAACATTTAACTAAATTACGAGAAACGAACGAGTGATGTTTTTCCTTCAGAGAAAATTCGTTTTTGGAAGTGAATAGACGTATCATGAATTTTCCTTGGTAGATTATTTCTATTATATAGGAAGACATACAAAACTTTATGTATTGGAACGCCAGAAAACGTAAAGTTTTGTATGTTTTCCTATATAAGAGAAATAATCTACCAAAGGAAAATTCATGATATAACATTTTAGGTACATGTTTTTAACAATTTTATTTTTTTTTAATCATATTTTGACATCGTTTTGTAAGAGAAATGTCAAAGTTCGTAACACACAAAAATCGTCGGAATTAAGATTTTCACTGAAGTCGTTGCAGATCTTTGCCTTTTACAAAAGCAGTCTCCTTTATTGAAAGATGCTGTCTTTGTCAAGAGAATGCTACATGAATAATTAGCGAGCGGACAAAAGGAATTTATTGCGATAATAGAATTCTCAACTTGGGAAATCAAAGCAAAACGAACTGAAGATAATGAAAGGAACGGAATCATATTGAAACGAGAATGGCATCGCATTAAACGTTGATGAAGTTAAAATTGTAAGCCTGTAAATTGAGCCGACCATTATTATTTTATTATCTGGTATAATATTGGAATCCGCGTACTGAAATAAAAGATGTAATTTAATATAAAACCAGAACATTTAAGACTCAGCATATTTCGTAATGATGAAGTCTACAAATAATATTTTTAGATTTCTTTTGTGTTTGTGTACATTTCTAATGTCTCAGCTTATGCTGTAAACTAAACAATGAAAGTTGCCACAATATTTTTGTTGATTAATGAATGCTCCTTTATTAGAAAATAAAAAGTCGAGTCATAGGGACATTACAATACTTTCTTTTGCCATCATTTTAATATACTAATAATAATCTTTATTGCCTAACAATACGATTTACAACAAAATAATCAAATTCAAGAATAATAACTCAGTTATCTACTACGTAAAAGTTCACATTAACTTGCTTACAATTTATATACATATACGAGGGAGCGTTTTTATATTCGCGGAATGGGGGACAAGGGGTGGAAATAAAAAAACCAAGTTATTTTTCTTTTTCAATATATTCACCTGCAAGACGGATACATTTTTCACATCTTTCAATTAATTTATTTATACCCTCATAAAAAAATGATTTCTCTTTATCTGCAAAATACGCCGAAACTGCCTCCTTGACTTCATCATCGGCAGTAAATTTTTTACCCCGCAGCTCTTTTTTCATTTTCGGAAACAGGTAATAATCACGCGGGGCCAGGTCTGGGCTTTAGGGTGGGTGATTCACAATTTCGAAGCCCACCTTATGCAGGGCAGCTAACGCAACGCGGCTCTTGTGGACGGGCGCGTTGTCGTGCAAAAGCAGAACACCTTTTGTCAATTTTCCCCGTCTTTTCTCTTTAATGGCTTCTTTTAGTCGCTCTAATATTGAAGCGTAATATTCTCCGGTTATAGAAACACCTTTATCTTTATAATTAATCAACAATATTCCTTCCGAGTCCCAAAATACCGTTGCCATGATTTTCCCAGCTGATTGTGACACTTTAAATTTCTTGGGAGGTGCTGTGCCCTTTTTATGCCACTGCATGGAGTCTTGTTTGGACTCAGGTTCATAATGATGAACCCAAGTTTCGTCTCCAGTAACAATTCCACTCAATACACCATCCTTGTCTTCATTACAGAGGTCCAAAAATGCACGCGAACACTCTACGCGCTGTTGTTTTTGCGGCGGTGTGAGCATTCTCGGCACCTATCTTGCGCTGACCTTAGACATGCCGAGATGATCGTGTAGGATTTTAAAAATTGTTGTATCGGATACTCCAACCATTTCTGCGAGTTGTTTCTTCTTTAGTCGAACATCTTCGAGTACAATTTGTTCAACTTTTTGGATAAGTGCTGGCGTGGTCACCTCAATGCTCCTGCCCGGCCTCGGGTCGTCTTTAAGGGATTCCCTTCCTTGTTTAAATAAACTATGCCACTTGTACACCATGGTTTTTCCTGGACAAGAGTCGCCGTAAACCAATGACATCTCATTCATTATGGTCGCCTTACCAGGCAAGGAAAATCAGTCGATTTTTTCCATATTTCACTTTTCACTCCTGATTATGTTACTTGGTTGACGATAGCTCAAAGACTAACTGTCTAATAGCAATGAAACTTCGTATTTATACTAATCATGAGTCGCTGCACAGGCCACGCCCCCAATGCGCCTACTCACCCCTCTACAACCCGCTCATTCCGCGAATATAAAAACGCTCCCTCGTAATAGCAGTAAATAAACTTAATAAAACTTCTTTGTTTGATATAATAGCGAGTACATTTTCAACTATTTGTAAGAAATGTATCATGAATAATTTTTATTGTAGTACGTTATACGTAATAAAATAATAATCTAGTTAGTACACTAGTTCTGGGTTTCGTGAGCTGAAAGTAATAAAATTCATAATATCGCTCGGTATGTATTTTATTCAACAACAAATTATAAAAATGTTTATCGCTATATAACACGCTATGTTTCAACACTAAAACATGATAACAAAGTCAGGTGGTGAGTATTTTGTGACATCTACAGAGCTTTAAAAAGAAGATGAGGCAGCAAATTTTGGTAGAAAAATCCTAGTAACAGTGGTATTGCAAGACGTTAACACACTAAGATGTAAATATCTTACATATGATATTCCAAAGATTTGAGATAGAATTGGATGGCCTGTTGGCTGGGAAAACTTTTCGTGGTTTCTTTTCTTGTTCTAATGAATACTGGCAGTCAAAGATTTTAGGTCCCATCACGAATGTAACATTGCAAGAATAACTCATGGTCTGCCAGTGCGTCCTGTAATTGACGTGAAGCTCTTTGGGGATGTGAAGGCATGTATTTTTCTCGCACTTCTTCAGTCAAATATCTATATACAGTCATGTTCACGAAAATAGCAGTACTAAATTAGTACTTATAAATAATATTTACAATTCTGATGCAGCTATATTTAAATTATTTAAAATCCCTGAATGTATATGATCTCCGGTAAAGTACCGGATACGCGGGGGAATTACTGAGTTTTCTAGTAATGCGCTGTTATTTGCCTATGCATTAAAATAGCAGTACTATAGCTAGCGACATTAAACGTAGAAGTTCTGTTTGTTGTAGAATAATTCAACAATTTTTTTGATCAGCATTTTCTGTTGTAATATGGGGCGAGTAAAATATTGTTCGTCGGAAAAAAGAGCAATTATACTCGATCTACGTAATAGAGGCAAAAGCTACAAGTTTATACAAAATACGCTCTCATGGTCTGCGAAAATGAAAATGAATTGGCGAGAAGTGAAAGAAAAATCTAGGTGAAAAAAGGAAAACTAGCCCAAGAGAAGACAGAAACATTATAACTTGTGCAAAGGAGACACCTTTCATAAGTTCAACTGCAATTAAAAGTGAGTTACACCTTTGTATAAGCACCTCTACTATTAGACGAAGATTGATTCAAAGAAGGCCTGGGAAGATACCATTACTAAATTAAAGGCAAATACAAAGTAGATTGACGATTGCTCATGACTACGTATAATAGGAAAAAAAGTGGCGTAATGTACTGTGGTCCGAGGAATCGAGAATAGTTTTATTTAATTTCGGAGCATACCAACAATGCGTACGAAGACCATTTAAACTCCAGTACACCAAAAAGACGGTAAAATTCGGAGATTCAAGCATCATATTATTGGGGTGTTTTCGTGGTATACCGTAGGCCCTTTACACAAAATAGAAGGCATAATGAATGCGGATGTCTATGTGAACATACATTGGGTTAGCCGGCACAATCGCCAGACTTAAACTCCAATGAAAATTTATGGGTGGACTTGAAAAATACTGTATCTGCTGCTAAGCCGCAAAATATTGACGATCTTTGTAGAATATGCCAAGCCGAATGACAGTCAATTGCAGCAGATATATGTAGACAACTGGCGAACCCGTTGCAAAAAAATATTAAGTATTTTGACCCAATTAACTAAGTAAAAATGACATTTGGTTAGTATTTTGGCATGACTGCTATTTTAATGCACAACTAATTTGTTTGTCCTAGAATATAAACAGTTAAAAAACCTATTTATTTATTGTTATAGTTACGTAACATGTTGGAATAAAGAGTTCAATAAATTTGAATTTCTTTTATTTAGTTGAATTTAATATATTTTCTCATGAACATTTTCGGAATATTTCAAGTAAATATTTAAATGAAACCTTTTATTACATTATATTCTAAAATCTTTAATTGATGCGTTTACTGTACTTTTTCGTTTATTAACAGAAAGAAAATGACGATACGTACATACACTACCAAAGGAAAATTAAGAATTATAAAAATTTGACAGCCATTCCTATTTATAGGTTTTAATTTTTAAAGTGATTTGAACCTATAAGCAGGGTAGGAAAAAATTCTGCTCGCGAGCACAATTTTATTTAATTCGTTCGTTTTAAAATTTGTGCTCGCGAGTTTTATCATTAAACTCGCGAGCACAAATTCAACTAGTGAGCAGAGTAGGAAAAAATTCTGCTCGCGAGCGCAATTTTATTTAATTCGTTCGTTTTAAAATTTATGCTCGCGAGTTTTATTATTTAACTCGCGAGCACAAACTCAACCCGTAAGAATAGTTCTTTTTAATATAGAAAATATAACTCGCTCGAATTGAATTCGTTCGCGAGCGAGTTTAATTCAAGCACTCTTCGTACTTACAGGGTAGGAAAGAATTCTGCTCGCGAACACAATTTTATTTAATTCGTTCGCTTTAAAATTTGTGCTCGCGAGTTTTATTATTAAACGTGCACTCTCCGTACTCTGCCTATAAGATTGATTCCCGACAAAAGCGAATAGATTTCGAATAGGAATTTCGTTATTAAATAGCATAATTCAATTTTAAAATTACAAATTAAGTTATAAAATGTTAAAAATAATACTTTTTGTTTCTTTCTTTCAAATATTTTACATTTAGTTCACATATTAACCCTTTCTTACACATGCCGAACTATATTTGTTTTTCAATTTTTTCCTTTAATGTAACTTTTAATTAGAAAATTCCTTCCTAAGTTAAATTCCTACATTCCTTGTCAATTCACTTAATGTTGAATGTTAAAAAGAATCATTCTATTATTAATAACCCCCTATCTACTACATATGTTTCACGGATTGACCGATCATCAGGCAGATTTTGTGTTATTAATGAACGATTCCTTGATAGCGTTTATCATATCATATTATCATATGAGCTCTCGCTTTGTCGTACAGTACAGTGGACGAGAGAGGGAGGCATGATGATTCATCAATTAATGTTATCTACTATTTTAAAATACCTTTAATGAATTTACTACCAGTAATTCACTATTTTATACCGATATGCTTCAATTAGTTGAATTTGATGGAGCCTGTGGTTGATTGACTTGATCAATAAGGTTGATATATAACCCCTTTCCACATTAACTTTTGTAAATTCTGTATACGCATTTCGACAACCAAGTTGTCATCATCAGCAGATAATTTCAAAGTGTCGCACCTGGTAAAATATCTTGGTTTTGAACGGTGTGGATCGCGTACGGAGTGTGTTTTTCGTACAATTTTTTCGCCGTGTTTTACCAGGTGCGACACTTTGAAATTATCTGCTGATGATGACAACTTGGTTGTCGAAATGCGTATACAGAATTTACAAAAGTTAATGTGGAAAGGGGTTATATATCAACCTTATTGATCAAATGCTTCAATTACACCAAAATTTTCCGTGTATTTACTTTTCAAAATATATGAAAAATACTTAAACAATCATCGCCTTTCATATTATTAGGTCATGAGATGTTCTATTGTCGACTGACAAATTTTCTGACTAATGCCTTTGTCTTTATAATTCTTGCTTTTTGTATATGTATATGTGGGTAGGTAGACTTGTTTCTGAGATTTGCAGATGACAGATGAGAAATTGTTTTGATGTATTACCTGCTAGTAACATTGTCTTAATTCCAAAGCTTTTTAATTTGATTGCAAGTAATGCATATTTTGATATTTTTTTATGTTCTTTTTGTGTAATGCTTTTATCATTTGGTATCACAATGTCTGTCGGTGTACATTTTCATTATTTTCAGGAATACCTTCGGAGATGCATTTGTAATATACCGAATTAGCTTTTGGAAATTGATGTTTAAGTGTTTTTGGTGTGTAATATGTGCTGTTTGATGACATGGCCTGCAATTGTCATCTTTTAAAGGCTTTTTAATTATGTATCTACTGTGGTTCCTTGTGGCTATTATGTCATCTAATATTACTAATACAAATATTTCTGTTTCTGGGAACAATTATCCCATTTTTAGTCATCGATATTATATTTTTTTAACTATGTTCATGATATTACTATAGTCTTTCTCGGAACCATTTCTCTTTCATTTGTACTTTTGAATACTTTTGATTTTCATTTTTATTTTGCCATGTAGTTAGTAAAGCAGACTGTTACTTTTATAATGACTTAGAGTTCCTTTGAGAAGGAACGAAATCTGTTTATTCTTTCTAAGGAACAGCGATAAAATCAATAAGGAGTGCTCTTTGTCTACTGTATTTGCTCGTACTAAATATTTACCAAATATCATCATACAAGCAGGTGCTCTCTACAACAGGAAAATCTGTCGTCCAAAAATTCTTTTGTTGGTCGAAATTGACCTTTCGGGATGTCCTCAAATTCCATATTTAGAATTTTTCTAGTCTTATAAGGGAAAGAATAAATTAAGTTTAAAAAAATCATTTTATAATTAAGAAAGATATAATCGAACAAATCCGAAGTGTGCCGGAAATTATGAAAGTGAAACGAAATATTAAATTTATCATTCCTTTGGACGACTAAATCTATATAAATCTGAATACAATCTGCAAGTGCTTCACCAAGAATTGTATTCTATTTGAAGTCGTAGCTACTGAATCAATTGTATTATGTTTACTGTAATAGATATAGTCTAGTTTTTTCAACGCTCACACTAGTATGTGTGTATTTTAATGATTTCATTACGCTTCTTTATTGCAAAAAACTCACTTATGCAGATGATTTAAAAAATTTTTAATCGCATTATTTCTCCTTGACCTCCTCCTTGTCTACTTCTGAAGAAAAATTTCGGAATAACTCATGAATGATGTATAAATATTGAGTGGATTCAAAAATCAATGAATATATCATCCTTTGCTTCTCTAAACTAACAAATGTTATTTCTTTTCATTATGCAGTCTTTCGTGAAAGAATTTCTAGAGTATTGCATGTGTTCGTCTTCGTCTAAATCTCTACGTTTTCTAAAACGGTATAGTCGCAGATTTGTCAATTTACACACTTTGAGGATTTTGTTTTATTCCTTTTTTCAAACTACGTTTTTGATCTGATATCCTTGAGATATTTACCAGCAGCTGTTGCTTGAGTAGGAAAAAATAGTTTTTGAAGATTTCGTCTTATAAAATGGATAGCTTTAGTTAAAAAGCATGACTTTCTTAAAATAAAGACGAGATCAAGCTCGTGGCAAATTTTTAGTAGACCGGTTTATTTTACCAAAGGTGTAATGCAACAAAATTAATATAAAGTTGGATTAATATTTTGTAGTCCTTTCTTCGGCGACTTTCGCTTTGGAAGAAATTATATTGTGTGTAGAAAGTCATGTTACTGTCGACAAGGTTACTGATTAAGCGCATTTCATATAGTACCAATACACGTTAATTAACCTAAACCTTTGTCGACAAGTTGCACGTACCTGTTGTTTCTTCATATCTAAGCGATAGTGAGAATAGTGAGAAAACAATATTTCCATCTACCGAACAGAAAGAAAAAGTAACAAAAATTGCGACAAAAAGTGATATACATATGTAGGTGCTCTACTACATATCCTACTCTGGAATAGTTTGATTTCTGTCCGAAAAATGGAAATATACTCAATGACATTAGAAGTGTTACACCTAGAAGGAATAGTTTCCTGGACGTGATTTTTTGGTAATGTGATAAGCTTAAGTCAAGAATGAAACGATCAGATTTCCAAGAAATTTTATTAACATTAATTTGAAAAAAACTCAATAATGTGTTTGGCGACCCCGTAGCTGTAGACACTCCTGTACACGTCTAGGCATCGACAAAATAAGATGGTCGATGTCTGCTTGTGGCACCTCGTTCCAAGCAACTTGAACTTGGTGGATTAACTGTGCCAGAGTTTGTGGAGGATGGTTCAAATTGGTCAGTCTTCTCCCCATTATGTCCCACACATGTTCGATGGGATTTAAATCCGGTGAACGGGGTGGCCACGGCAAAACATTAACGCCAGCTTCTCGTAGAAAGTCCATAGTACGACGAGCAATATGTGGACGCGTGTTGTCTTGCTGAAAAAGGACGTGTGGACGGCCATCTAGATAAGGCAATAAAGTGGTTGTAGGACGTCGTCAACATAACGCGCAGCTGTCATACTGCCCCGAATAAACAGAAGAGGTGATTGGCTTCCATATGCAATAGCCCCCCAAACCATTACTCCAACAGTCCTGTGCACATGCCTCTCAACAGCAAATCCAATATCACGTCGCTCTCCACGACGGCGTCTTACCCTCTGACGGCCATCATGCATGCCTAGGCAGTATCGCGATTCGTCGCTGAATACGACATTATGCCATTCTGCTTCCCAATGCTGCCGTTCTCTGCACCAGTCCAAACGTCAGAGGGTAAGACGCCATCGTGGAGAGCGACGTGATATTGGATTTGCTGTTGAGAGGCATGTGCACAGGACTGTTGGAGTAATGGTTTGGGGGGCTATTGCACATGGAAGCCGATCACCTCTTCTGTTTATTCGGGGCAGTATGACAGCTGCGCGTTATGTCGATGACGTCCTACAAACCACTTTATTGCCTTATCTAGATGGCCGTCCACACGTCCTTTTTCAGCAAGACAACGCGCGTCCACATATTGCTCGTCGTACTATGGACTTTCTACGAGAAGCTGGCGTTAATGTTTTGCCGTGGCCACCCCGTTCACCGGATTTAAATCCCATCGAACATGTGTGGGACATAATGGGGAGAAGACTGACCAATTTGAACCATCCTCCACAAACTCTGGCACAGTTAATCCACCAAGTTCAAGTTGCTTGGAACGAGGTGCCACAAGCAGACATCGACCATCTTATTTTGTCGATGCCTAGACGTGTACAGGAGTGTCTACAGCTACGGGGTCGCCAAACACATTATTGATTTTTTTTCAAATTAATGTTAATAAAATTTCTTGGAAATCTGATCGTTTCATTCTTGACTTAAGCTTATCACATTACCAAGAAATCACGTCCAGGAAACTATTCCTTCTAGGTGTAACACTTCTAATGTCATTGAGTATATAATTCCTCATAATTTTGTGTTATCGTTTATATTTGAACAACCAATAGGTGTACACAACGACAAAGGTTCTGATTAACTTTTTATCTTCTATCATTTGGTTATTTGAAGAACAAAATTCGCTCTCTACTTAAGTAAATTTGCTGCGAAATAAAAACTAATTTGTATAAAATGAGTAAAATAAGACAATAAAATGCTAACATAAAGTAAATAATTAGCGTGAGTAAAATAAATCTAAGATAAAAATATGAAAACATAATTACCTTAATTAACTTGAGAATGAGTTTCGTGTGCTATTGTTTCCTTTAAACTTTTATCTAAAAAAACATTCATTAAAGATAACGAGGTATATAAATTTTGTAACAAAAGAAGAACACAGGCAACTATGCTGTCTTCAAAATAACTTCTATTCTCATTACAAATCAAAGAAAAATAAAATTTTCCTTTGAAAATTATAAATTATCAATTTCGGTTTTTGAATTCGTTTTTACCATTGTCGCTTTTGTGTATGTTTGTATATTATTATCCAGAATATAATGTTCTGCACAAACAGATTTTTGTACGATTCTCTGTGGTGTCCCACAGAGCGCGTTTTGAGTCCAATATTATACATTTTTTACACCGCAGATTTGTCAATAACGAGAATTACCATTGTGACGACATTTTCGGATGATGTAATTGTGCCGACATCTCACGCTAACTCAACATTAGTTTCACACAACCTTCGATTTAACCTTCATAAGATACAGAAATGGCTTAAATATGCCAAATAAGAGACTATAAGTAAACACATACGCGGCGATTACTCTGGGTAAAGAAGCTTGCCTACTTTTAAAGATCAACCAACAAAGTTTTCATACTAAATCGGTTTTGACAAAATTAAACATCGTATATATGCAAGTAGAAATTATTCGAAAAGCGATAGTATTTGCTTAGTTCTAGTTACGGAGAAAATGTAGATAGAGATTTGCTCAGACATGACGTGACTCGTTCTCTTAAGGGGGGACAAGTTTGCTGTATATATAAGATGCGATTTTAGTTACAATAGCATGACATAGAAACGTGAGGATGAGTTCACTGAGTTTTTAACAATGGAAAGGCATCTGAAATATTTTATATTAAGATTTCAATTTAGTTGTTTATAGACACAATCATGCCTCGTTCGTGTGCAAGTAATCCAAATCATGTGCGGTAAATTTACTTCATTAAATAACTTGAAATAAATATGAATGAAAAATAAATATAAATGAAATGAAGATAAATAAATAAATATGAAATGCTAAGACCGAATATTTGTCAAACCTATGAACTTTACTTCGGCGTATCCGTCAAGAATCAAGATAAATCGGATTTCGCATATAATATGAGGTAAATGCAAATGATATTTGAGAGACAGGTTATTTGAATAGCGATATTCGTTATTTTTCGCTATTTCTACACCTTAGTGCGGACAAACGAACCATGCCGAAGAGTATTATTTTTTGCTTCAATGAGACAGCAGGAGTCAACAAGTGGCGAAATTGTTAGGTCAGTTCTGACAGTAGTTTTATATCAAAAAACATAACCTATATCAATGGGAACACATTACACAGTTATTCAGTGCGCTTTAAAGAGTTTGTTCACATATACTCCTTCAAAGTTCAAAATTTGATTTATATTGTGCTTTTACCGGTTGTTCGCAATATGGATATCATGCCCAGAAAACGTGAGAAGATTGTGACATCAAGTGAGCACACTTCAATGATACAGAGAGATATTGCTCAGGAATGTGGTGTTAGTCAAGGAGCAGTAAGCAATATCCTAAAGCAAACAAAGAATACCGGAATAGTTGAAGTGAAACGAGCGGGAAAATGTGAGAGGAAAAGGAAGATAACACCCCGGGATGTCACTTTTTTTGGTCAGAAATAGCAAGCTGAACCCAAGAAAAACTAGTTTTGAACTACAAAAGGACTTAGCCGACGCTGGAGTGAAAGTGCATAACTCGACAGTTCGTAGGAGACTTTTAGAGTCTGGAAGAAAAGCCATTCGACCACAGAAGAAGCAACTCCTAACTCAACGAATGATGAAGCAGAGGCTTATTTGGGCCAAGAAATATGCCGGATGGTATGAGGAAGATTGGAGTAAGGTGTTGTGGAGATGAAAAACTCACTGCAGCTCATATCGATCAGACTGTCCAACATCCTGTAAAGAAGATGTTTTGAGGATGTTTTTCGTACATGTGGACTGAAGTGCCTATAGGAAGCATGATGAACAGCCAGAAATATAAAGAGCTACTGGATAAGTATTTGGGAAAAGATCTAAAGGAATGTGAGCCAAACGGAGGTGCAATTTTTCAACAGAACTCAGCTCCATGCAACAAATCGAAGGTTATGGTCAAATATTTCAAGGAAAAAGTAATAACTCTCCTCGACTGGCCTGGCAATTCTCCAGACTTAAACCCAATTGGAAATCTGTGGGCCATTTGTAAGGCTAGGTTACATAAAATGGACTGTACAGCGAAGACAAAATTGATAGAAGCAGTAATTCAGGTGTGGTTTCGGGACGAGAAAATAAAGGAAAACTGCCAAAAATTAATAGATTCCATGCCGAAAAGAGTTCAGGCTGTCATCGCAGCCAAAGGAGGGCATATCTCTTATTAAATTACTAGTAATTTATAATTTTATACCATCTCATCGTGATTATATGACAAATAAACGGTTTTCTTAGTTATATTGTGTTTTTTACCATGGCAAATGGAATTCTGTAATATTAGGAGATTATTGATGGACGTTGGGAAGAAAGGTTGTGGATATTATTTATAACAGACAATGCAACATTTCGTTCCATTTCTAATTGTAATAATTTGAAATACATATTAAAGTATGTATGTTATAAAGAGAAAAATCTTTTCATTAAAAACCCAAACGAAATTTAGAAGTAACATCTTACCTTTTTCTTTTGTGTGTGTTTCTACGTTTTCTATAGAAATTAGTATATGTTACTTAATAGCAAAATCAAAAGTTTAAGGCACTCCCCCTATCGAGACGACTCTTTAAAAATTAAAATAATCAGTAGGAAATTTCATGAATCATCCTTAGCATTGTCCTTCTGGTACACAATCTCGATAAATACTTATTACGTACATATTATAATTGATAGATAGATTTTATTTATGATCTATCAACATGCTACAAACAACATTACAATAATAAGTAACATGAAATACTTATATAAAAGGAACTGTACAATAATAATTCTTAGCAAGAAACTTACGACAAAATATTCACAATAACAATACGACATGATAAAGCTGCTGTGACTGACAACCGATCTCGGCTCTACCGTTCCGAAAACAAATGTATGTACATATGTATCTAATGCATGATAAAAGTAGAGGCTCTAGCGTATTTTGGAGACATTTTTTTTGTAATAGCACTTGTCACTCAGTAGCACCGTAATCCATTTTTAGAATCTATTCATGCCAGTATTTTTTAAAGTTAGCAATAATTTAATAGACGACGGTTTTTGAATGTGTATATTGATTATTGGCGTATGGTTACATATTTATGTATTATGTATATTAACGACTTGTCGATTGATGCGTTATACACTTAGATTGGCGAATAAAATAAATTTGTTGTTCTAATTCGTTATATGAACCACTTCGATACAAATATAGGTCCGTGTGTGTGTCGTCAATCTTCATGTTCAAATTTACAGTGTCGTTTTATTAGACTTTGAAAAGCATTCTAATAAAAGTGAATTATTACGTCGAAAATTTTAATATGCGATACGAAGGCACCTAATGTAAAAAAGCAATATTTACCTTTTACCACTTGTGAAAATACGATAATACAGAAGCTCTGTCGCTTTTATCTTTGCCCATTGGCATTGTAGACAGGCGGTTCAAAGCGTTTTTGTGTTGTGAAAATAGGCAGCTCGGTTTTCTCTCCGGGAATTTTATTCAGGTACCTTTCCAAAATTAAAAGTTAGCGGTTTCAGTTTTACATATTTATGAAATTTTAGGATTCATATGTGAGAAGAAACTCATTAAAAAATCTCTCGAACTTTTATTATTTATTCAATAAAATGAATAATGTCGTTAGTCTTGTATATCATTAATGAGTTTATCTGATTCAGTTAGATTGCAACAATTAAGAATTGATTTGAATATAATAACAAACACTTTTCGACCGCTTTCGAATGTTCTAATATTTTCCCTCTTTGTATACTCAATGTTGCTTCTAGAAAGCAGTCTCATGCTAACACGTTCCGTGTGTTTCGAAGAAACATCAATTTCGTAAGCAAATTGGAAAAGAATAGATTCAAATATATTTAGCACTCTTGGAATATTATTACTGAAAATTCACTAGAGCCTATCTTACTTCCTCGTTAGAAGGCAATTTATTATGAATTATTTCTAACTTGGTATAGAAAACGATAGAAGCGAATACATGTACTGCCCAGTTATAAATATGGCCAGTATTCTAACAGGGTATAATAAAAGAATAATTCGTATACAACTAAAATACATTTGAAAAGCAGAGAAAATTAAATTTAGGAACATTTTTTTTCAGTCATATTTGGGTTGTTTTTAATTTGTGAACCCTGTTGAAATTCTTATTCTTCTCGCTAAAAGACAAGCTTGTTTGAGGTTGTGACACCATAGCTTCTTGGTGTACTTGGTGTAGATATAGTGTCTCGCATCAATATTTTCACTCTAACCATGCAAAAATCAACAAAGAAATGCCCTTGAAGGATGTGTCTTGCCAAACGGTGACTGAACTTGGATAGTGACTACGCTGAAGTGGTGTCACATTGTACCGGGCTTTTATAGTATTTCAACTATATACCTTATCATTTTGTCGGCAAAATTTTGCAATACCATCTTTTGCCGTAACGACTTAGCAACTTCTTCGCTCTTTCGGTTTTAATGATCTTCATGTTTGTTGACAAAGTAGCCTTCAATTCCAAATAATATGGGGGATTTTGCTAGGGACGCTGTTCATTTTACGGGATAAGATTATTAGATTCCACAATTAATTTTGGTCGACTATTCTACGAGCAGTTTTTCGTTTGTGAAAGTTAGAGCGAACAACGGGCGCGGGGGATAAATGGCATTACGAGTGTTTTGAAAGTCAATAATGGTGCAATATAAAAACATTCATTACTACTAAGGTCAAAGAAAATCTAATATTTATTACACGTTTTTTGCATATACAATACAATGATAGAATATTTATCGAGTAATTTTGATACTAATGCTCTTCTCTTCCAAATTTTGTGTTTGCTTTTACAATCAACACTTCACTATTTCTAATTTCCATTCTATTAGATATTATGCTTGCCTTTACAATAATTAATTTTTGTTTTAGACAGCGTCACGAAAATGAAAGCGTTAATCGCTAATTACTGTTATATTGAGTTTTTGTTACACTATTATTTTGTGCAGAGTAGTTTCTTTTTTGTTAAGTAGTAGTAATGCTATTCTAGTTGACAAACCACCTTTTAACGCAATTACTTAATTATTAACTGACGTTGAATAAGTGATTCTTAACTACTGGCTAAAGAGAGATAAAAAGACCTCTCTTCAATCGTTCTATGAGTTACAAATTTTTCCGAATATACACACTATCTTTCATATTCAGCTGTTTGGTTTTTCAATGCTTTAAATCTGTTAACAAAAATAAGAGGTTTTGTACAGCACTGCACGAGTCTTGTAGTATGTCGTCAAATACCAAACTCTCTCACTTTGCAGTTTGCTTTGCAAAAGTGTAAGTTATGTCGTAACATTTCTGAAAAACATGTTTTACTTGGAAAGATATATATTAATTTAACTGAATACTTTTCATTTACAAAATTATTTTTATACATCATTTGATATTGAATACCTACTGAAGGTTTATATAGCCTAGTTAATAGGTATATTTCATTTCATAGCCGCTATGGTTTCTAAAGTAAATTCGCAAAGTTGTTTTCATACAATGTTCAGTTAAGCGAGTTTATATTACTAGTAAGAAAGAAGTGCATTGAAAAATGTATTCGGAAGTAGTATCATGGACACAGAAATCCGATTTTGTGCAACATGAATATAAATAGTAAAGTCCATAAAGAAATACTCGACCTATCTTCAAGGGAAAATTTATTCAGCGAGGAAGTGTGTGAAGCATTTTTGGTAGCAAACATCTCTTTAAATAATATCATTCTTCAAACAGTGGACGTTAAAGAAATATTATAACCGGTCTTTCTTCTAATAAGAAGTTTCATTATGATATGTAAAGAAAACGAGTATTTTTAAGTGAAATCATCGGATGTTTATTTAATTGTAAAGAGAAGAGTATGCCATTAATAATGGCAAACAATATCAGCCAAATCGCCGTCACGTCTACGCTTGCAGGACCATATTCTTTTCATGAAATTTTCTTTCATCATTTCACACATTTGCGGCTGTATGTCCTCGATAACTTCACGAATTCCGTCTTCGAGATATTGAATCGATTGTGGGCCATTGGCATAGACTTTATCTTTCACGTAGCCCCAAAGAAAGAAGTCTAAATGTGTTAAATCACAAGTTCTCGGTGGCCAATTGTGATCACCTCCTCGAGAAATCACACGGTCAGGAAACTTTTCACGCAAAAGAGCGATGATATCCTTACTTGTGTGGCATGTAGCGCCGTCTTGTTGAAAACAAACGTCGTCCACATCAATAACTTTCAATTTCGGCCGTACGAAACCATTAGTCATCGTTCGATAGCGCAATCCATTCACAGTAACGGCTGCTCCAGCCTCGTTTTTGGAAAAGTAAGGTCCAATGACTCCACCAGACCAAAAACCGCAACAAACAGTCACACGTTGAGGATGGAGAGGCTTTTCAACAATAATTCTTGGGTTTTGCAAGCCCTAAATGCGACAATTCTGCTTGTAAACGTAGCCTCCGAGGTAAAAATGGGCCTCATCACTCAAGATGATTTTTCGATGAAATTCCGGATCAGTTTGATGCATTTCAAGGACCCAATCAGCAAAGACACGGCGTTGTTGATGGTCGGTAGGCGTTAGTTTTTGTGTTAGCTGAACTTCAAAAGTCTTAAGACCTAAGTCTTTATGCAAAATACGGTGTAATGTCGTTTGTGGAATGCCCAATTCCAAAGATCGACCAGAAATGGACAAACGTGGGTTTTCTTCAACACTATGGGCTACAACAGCAATATTTTCAGATGTTCGATTCTTCACATCACTAACTTGTCCCAACAAATTTTTTCACCAGCTTCAAAATTGCTGGCTGAGAAGGTGCTTCACGACGACCCAAAAATGCATTAGTTTTGCAAACTGTGACCGCGAAATTTTCACCATTTTTATAGTGAATTTTAATAATTTCAGTGCCTTGTTGGAGCATATATCGTTCCATTTTTATTAATGACGTAGTTTTTCCTTGTCATCTGACAAGTAGTTACAGGCTGAGTCATGACAACTATTAAAATGGCGGGCTATTGAAAATGAAATGTCTTAATGGAACACCTTTTATATCCAATTAAACTACATCTTCAAAATTAGTATATTACTTTGTACTTGCGACTAAACTGCAAGAATGCTAGACGTTGTGTCAAATAATATTGTTAGCATTTTAAAAAAGTGTAACGTCAAAACTATATCTCTTTTCTATTCAAATAATTATCTAAATTAATGCTGAATTATGGCCAAAATTATCAAGGAAAATTCGGATAATATTTTAGGTTATACTAAGAACTGTGATAGAGCAGTCGTATTTGTTACAGATTCTACAGCATAAATGTTAAAAACTTCGTTAGTAAGCAATTGTATCCGAATATGTGTTGCACATGCCTGGCATAAAATCTGGGAATACATTATGAATCAATTTTCAAATGTAGATAGTGCTTCGTAAATCAACCCAAGTACTGCACTTTACAAAAAAAGTGTCTATCTTTTCCATTGCCACTCGTTCATGTAATTAAAAGATGGAAAGCAGATATAAACGCATGTGAATTTTATTCTCAAAATTCTATCGACCTACGGAATTTAGTTCTACATTTACTCCAAAGAACTTCAGAGTGTTCACCATCAATTGAAGTTTATTGAAATGAACTTTGGAAATTTGTATATTTCCATTTAATACAAATAGTAAAATAAGAGGATGCGGTACATATTCAAAAGCTACATTACAAAATTAAACAATTTAAGTGGAGAGTTGAACAGCCACCACAAAAATTGCAGTCACATTTGGACGAAATACAACAAGGCTTTTATGAAGAACGGCGTTTAAGCAATAGTCGTGCTGAGTATGAAAACGACAAATATACTACGTTGCTATCATATTTTACTTATGCATCGTTAACCAGTTCCGATATCGAGAGAAGTTTTTCATTACTCAAGAATGTACTGATTTCACAAGTAATTAATCCCACAGAAGAAACAAAATTTTAGTAGTTGATATCAATAGTCATCTTCCATCTTCGTTATTACGTAGTATAGTTAACGAAATGCAAGATGTACGTACTAATTATATATATATATATATATATACATTACCGGTCATATTTATTTGCCCACCCTTAGTTTTTGCCAAAATTATTAAACTATCAAATGTGTACTGAAAATTTATTTATTGTACCAATACAATAGTGTAAAATAAACATAAAATAGTTACATTTTTCTTATATAAAAACTTTATTATTAATTATTATTAAATTTTGCTCTCATCAATGTGCCCACCTTTATTTTTGATAATTGCGGCACATAACCGCGGCATCCTTTCAATTAATTTTTGCAGTGTAATTTATGCCCAGGCTTCTTGAAGCTGTTCCCACAGTACAGTGGTGGATGATAGAGCACGTTCTCGAACTTTCCGGTCCAATTCTCCTCAAAGAAGCTCTATTGAGTTCAGATTAGGACCTTGAGCTGGCCATAGCATTATATGTAGAGATTTGCCCTTGCTCTTCTAGTTGACGAAAGTAATCGCCACACAATCTAGAAGTGTGTTTCGGATCGTTGTCCTGTTGAAATACAAAGTTTTCGCCAAGAATCCTTAGTCCTGAAGGAAAAGCGTAATTTTCTAAAATTTCCTTGTAGCCTTCTTTCCTTAGGATTCCCTCAATTTTGATAAGATCGCCTACAGATCTTCCAAAAAAAAAACACCCCTAAAGCATTACTGAACCTTCTCCATGTTTTACGGTAGGCGTAATACATTCTGGCAATACTCTTTCTCCTGCGGATCTTCTTACCAATATTCGCCATTTACTACCGAAAAGTTCAAACTTCGATTCGTCTGTCCACAACACATTATTCCACTGATCAATCATCCAATTCTTATGTTCCTTAGCCCAATTTAGTCGTTTTATCTTGTTTTGCTTTCGTAGTAGTGGTTTTCGCAGAGCAATTCTTCCGTATAAACCCGCTTGCCTTAACCTTCTCTGTACAATAACACGATATTGGTAATACCTTTCGGAAATGCAGGTAAAACTGTTAATACTGTAGGGATTAGCCTATATAATATTTATGGTATTTTTCTAATTTATGACACCTTTACGATATATCAAAAACAATTTAAGATTTTCCTAGAAATTCATATGGAATTACTTCCACTAATAATATTGTTGAATAATTATAATACAGATTTTTCGAAAGATAATCCGTATTTCAGGAAACACATAAAATTGGGGTGGGCAAATAAATATGACCAGTAGTGTATATACATATATCTATTTATATTTGTGTATAGGATATCTAAATATATCCATATATGCTATGTATATTGACAGTTTTAACGCTTTATTGCTATCCCATCGACTAATGAAATAGATCTACTGTTCTTATTGGCCGTTACTGTTGTAATAGAAACGAAAGGATGTGAAGCGTTGTGCCTGGGTTAGTGTAAATAACTTTTAATTGATATCCACTCTTTGGTCATGACATTTAGTCCAAATATTGCTTTCCGGTCGAGTGCGCGGTTTTTACGTTCTGTGGAGTACTTGTGCCAACCTCAGTTCATTATTTAAATTTGTTGCTGCATTTCGGATGTATAATAGTGAACCAAGATTTCGTCAACCGCATTTTGCACAGCTCATAAATATTAAGGTTCAAGTTTTAATTTCGTTAAATTGAGGGTCGAAATGCGTTCTCTTTCGCGCTCGTAGTCTACAATCATCAAATGTGGCAACAATCTATTTGTACATAATTCTTTCTTCATACTCAAATTCGTTATTTAGCATAATCTTATTCGATGGTAATCTAGTATCATATCATATACTTTATCAATAATTTCTGGTAGTATACGAATCTTTTGGGCAGCCACTATACTATATGTCAATAGTAGTTAGTATTTAGTTAGCTTTAATTTCATTACTTGTTGCGTTTTCTGGAAACAAGTCTTTAAGTGAAATACGGATCAGTCTTTCTCTCACGTTTCAAAACAAGTTAAAAAGAGTTTACTTGCCATTCAAACAACTAATGTCCTTATCACAGGAATGAATGCAAATTTTTACAGTTATATTTTAAAGTATTATCAAGTTGAAAAGCAAGTAATATTTTTTATTAGTGCTGCCCTCTTTCGCCAGACTCACTAATTAGTAATTCGCTCTCGCTTTACGTCAGCGTTTTTTCATATTTGAAAACGTGCAAAAAAGACTTTATTTTTCTTAGGATTGTAAAGGCACAAGTTACTTTGAAGAAAATACGTTTGCCTGTATTTCGGTTTTATTACAAAGTTTGTAGATGTCATTATCTTCCGTTATTTTTAATGAGTTCCTTTAGATAAAATAAAAAGGAAATAATGATACACGAAACTCATTCTTAAGTTAATGAAGTTAATTATGTCTTTTTGTGCTTTACTAGATTTATTTTTATTCACCTTAGTAATTTGTTTTCTGGTACCATTTTGTTGTACCGGAATACGCGCTTGTTTTACTGCGTTGTGTTTTATTTTATTTATTATACTGTAATTGGATATTATTAGATTTTCTAACAAATTTAAAAGCGAAATTGGGTTTAGAAATAATTTAGGGTGGCTGCAATATCTTCTTTTAATCAAATAGTCGTTTTCTTATAACCTCTGTTCGAGATTTTAAATCCCCTTCGTTAAAGATAAAGCTATTCTCTATAGTACTAACAAAAACTGTAACTATATGTATATACTTGTATTGCTATTAAGTAAAGTATTCGTAAAATTAACACTTTCATTCCTTTTTTAGCTTCGGCTATAATCAAAATTGGAACGAAATCTACATACAAACATATAGCTTTTATTTCTAATAAAAAAGTCTTATTCTTTTATGTAATGTTTTGACAAAAGAGTCTCGCAATAACTCTTTTGTCATACCATATTTTCACGCAATAATATTTGAACAGCTCATTAAATATTGGCGCTTATAATGATCGTTTTAAAAGACCAATAAAAACGAACAATTTGTCTTGTTTACTGGATTTTTTATTTGCGTGGTAATTTTCGTAATAGAATCATTCGTGTATATATGTATTTTTTTTTTTGTATGGCGTCTCGGGATCACAGCCCATTCGCCTCATTGCAATAAAAAACCGCGATACAGTATTTCGATATATTCCCTAACTTTTGAAATCAGACGTGATGCATTATTAGGTGTAAGACTGGAACACACATTTCACATCCCGGGGCCTATCGGGATGACTAACAGTTAACACACACATGCATTCGGCTATCGGTAAACGGGATAGACCACACAGATAAATTTTGGGTGGGAAACTCATCACGTCCGATTTTTAAATCCTTATTTTCATTCTAATGAGAGCCGCAATAACCAAGTCATACAAATGTTTGTTATTACTATGCATTAGAGTTACAATGCTTGTAGGTATTTGCACTCCTTTTAACATTAATTTATATATAAATTCATCTATTATCTTTCTGTATATGTAACAGTTCAGCAAAATATGGTTAAGATCCGCCCTTTCCTCCCCACACTGACACTGCGACGACTCCACAATTCCCAATTTGTGTAGGTGCGCCGGGTACTGCCCGTGTCCAAACTTTATTCTAGCTATTAAAGTTCGATAAGATCGTGATACTTTTGCCCCTAGGTTATACCATGGTCTATTATTGAATGTGGGATGGATGTATGCGTACTGTGTCATCTTGTTTTTGTAGGACTTTTGCCAATCTTCTTCCCACAGTTGATATATAGAATTTGACCTTATTATTTTTAAAATGTCTGCTGTATTAAGAACCGGTTTGTATAGAATACCGTCCACACAACTGGATTTAGCAAGTCTATCCACTTTCTCATTATGCGAGATTCCCGCATGGCCTTTTACCCAGTAAAAATGAATGATTCTATTTTGTCTCTTCATATCCGCTACATAATCAATTATCCTTAATATTATGCCATTTATCCTCGACGGCGGTTTATAGTTAGTAATTGATTGTAGGACACTAATGGAATCTGACATAATGAGCATGTCTTGGAACTTTGTATCAGCACCGTAGCGTAATGCTTCAAAGATAGCCACTGCCTCCGCTGTGTATACAGATGAATCTGAATCCAACTTAAACATTCTCTCAAACCCATTGTTCAATACATAAAATGCGCATCCACATCCTTTATTACTTTTGGACCCATCTGTAAAAACAACTAAGCTTTCTTTATATTGTTCTAATATAGATAAACAAATTTGTTTATCGTGATCATGTTGTCCAGAATATTGAGGCAAAAAGACATGTCGTGGCTGAATATAGTCAAAATAATTTATATTTGACGAATATATTTTACAAAGGCGTGAATCGAATTTTGCAGTGTGTATATATGTATTTATCAATGACAATATTTGATTGTCTTTCATATGTCCCATATTAAACTTAAAGAGTTTTTGTTCACGAAACGAAAAATTCCATTACAGAATTTATTTCACGAGCATATTTGGTAAATTTGTTAATTATTTTCATTGGTTTTATTTACATTGATATTGATTAATTGTATGGTATCGGATTTTTATTTAGTATTAAAACACAACTTTTTATAGTAATAAAAATATTAAAAAGGGAATTATCTTTCACATTCAAGAGCATACAGTTATATGTCAAATTAAAAAAAAATACACATGCTGGTATGATATGTACTATGAAGTTTCGAATAAAATTTGAGTGCTGATATAAATATATGCTCACATCATAATATTTAATTATGAGATTCTTTTGTTCAGGTTCTCTTGTAAAAAGTTAAAAACGTTGAGCAGGGATTATTTGGAATCAATCAGGCATAGCATCCGGTCAACATAACGGTCAAATAACACGCTTTTCAGACCACTCTCGCACAATTCTTATTTATATGCTAGCTATAAAATATAATTCTGTAAAAATATTTCATGATTTTACAGCTTCATATTTTACGTTATGTTATATTTTATAGCTAGTAAAATAAATAAAAATTGTACGAGAATGGTCTGAAAAGGACGTGGAATGAAAATAAAGCAAAGAACTTTACGATTCGGAATTTCATTTATTTCTCAACATATTTCACTGTCACCTCGATGGATGTGGATTAGTGATGATCAAAAGT
Organism: Dermolepida albohirtum; assembly: GCA_031893035.1. Lineage (NCBI taxonomy): Eukaryota > Metazoa > Arthropoda > Insecta > Coleoptera > Scarabaeidae > Dermolepida > Dermolepida albohirtum. The sequence continues at coordinate 661,870 of JAVIWB010000555.1, read as the reverse complement.
GTCTGATAACATTCAGAACACTCAAGTTCATTAAAATGAGCATCCACAACAAGCATCTGTAACATCGTCTGTAGAAATTTTCTTAGCAGCAAGATATTTTTAGGCGTGAAAAGGTGAAAATTCAAGAGTGCTAAAGCTGCGAACAAGGCGGGTGGGGTTGTGGGGTTGTACAATGTCTTGGTGGAAAACGTTTCTTTTCTTGGCCTAGTTAAAACACGTTTCATTAATGTTTTGTTTCAATTTAATTAAAAGACTCTCGTAATGTGCGCCTGCGATGTTTTAGCTTTTTGGTAGGCAGTTAACAAGGAAAATATCTTTTGCATTTTTAAAATGTAAGCCATTACCTTTCCTTCGGATGGAACAACTGTTCCCTTTGTAGGATGGGAAACCACTGTGCTGCTATTATTTAGGTTGTTGTTTTGTTTTGGGTGTATAAAGAACCTAAGGCTTACTTGCGTTAAAAATATATAATAAAAAAACCTACCTACTTTTATCGAAAAGGCTTCAAGCTCTCACAAGAAATTTGTATTCGCATCAACTTTCGATCAATACTGAGCAGTTGCGGCACCCATACTAGAGACCTAGCCAACTTTTAATTTAAATTGTATGTTGCGGATTCTTTAAGGAAGTTTTTTCGCTGTCTGGGACGTTTTCGGACGACAGTTCTTTAACACCATGACATGCGTTTCATCAACAATTTCTAATATAGTGTCAGATTTAACCAATGTATGACCACATTTAAACTCACGAAGCCATTTATCAATAGTGTAAAGAGAAGGGCCGAGTTATTCAGACCATCCTTAATTTCATTATAGTTGTTGACAAGCCTTTCAAAAAGACGCTCTTAAGATAGTACAAATTTCAACATTGTCTATCTCCGATACACTGTTAATTACGTTTACAACGAAGCGTAACGATATGAAACTTGTTAGGGAGACGGCTTTTCGGTGCATTAAAAAACAGTAAATTTTCAGACCATCATCGTAAAAGGATTTTTCCATTTATTGACTACATTATATACTTATACTTGTAAATGCATATTTTAGAATCTTCGGCGCACTAAACTTTATAATTTGGTGTTTATTTCAACGAGAGCAAAACTATAAATGTTGTAAAACGCAAATTTAAAAAAAAAATATTGTTTAATTAGCGAAATTTTAAATTCAAATGAATTAGAAATGTTAATAAAATCATGAGGCGAAGTATTTTGCAGTTTTATGAAGGAGTTAATAAATTGACTTTTAAGTAATTGTTGGTTACAAAATTTTTGTATTAGAAATAACTTTATATTTTGGACTATATTAGGTAAGAATGCTAATGTAAATGATAACGATATTGTTTGGATCTGTCGTGTATCTGACATTTTAAGATTCTGAGGATATTCATAATGTTGATTAGGCAACTTTGTTTTTTCGTGCGATTTCAGAGAGAGAGAGAGAGAGTAGGAGGTAAAGACCGAAAGGTTGAATAACAATTTTGTTATTCTCTTACCCTTTAAATGTAAAAGAAGCTCTTGTTTTACGTAGATTATAGATTTTTAAAATCCAGATATTTTAAAAATATTTGTGCTGCGGATGACGTAAGAACATTTTTATGGATTGATTAAATAAATTTAATAACAAAACGAAAAAGTAAACGTATACTTAGTTACAATGAAACAATGCCTTTGCCATCTTAAATCCAAGGTTTATCTTTCGAATGTAAAATAATTTTACTGTTTAATACTTCTAGTCGTTTGCAACCCATATATCATTATTCAATCTTAAATTACTTTACCGTAAATATGTTCTTTTAATATCAACAAGAAACGAGGATGTCTTAAATATTCAGGAATTAACGAAATTAATTGAACTGTCGGACACGATTTATTGGATATTTCGTTGTATACAATCTGGACCTTTACATGCTACAGAAAATGAAATAAACGAAGAAGATATAATTACATATTTGAATAGGTTCTTCTCTACCAATGTATAAAATCAGTTAACGCACCGAAAATCCTTGCAGGAGAATTAAGAAACAATAAATTTCTAAATTCATGTGTGAAATTATATCTGATTTTGAAAAATAAATTTTATAAAAAAAAAATTAAACAAAACAACAAACATTAATGAAGAGTTTCTTGACAGAAATACAGAGACCAATTTTTGATTTATGAAACTAACCCTCGCGCGTGGTCGGTGGTATATTAATTAGAATATAATTATGGAGATATAAATAACTAAGTTTCGGGCCAGCTCTAGGGTTGCAGTCATAATAAAACAAGAGTTAATAACAAACTTAATTTGATTTATGACGACGAATCAAGAGGCGAGGACGTGTGTCGAGCTGAAAATTATTAGCAGAAATAAAGCAAGGCTGTCCTTAAAACTTTGTTAACTAATTTATATAAAAAGAATTGTTAAATCTTTCATGGATTAATAAAAATATTTAATAAGCGACAGTAGTTTTCCAAGGGAAAAATATAACCAATTGCGAAATACTGTAATAAAATAAATTATGTAATAAGCTGCGGGTGGCTAAATCTACAAGGATTAGTAAAAAATTCGTAGTGTATGTGCGTGTGTATATATCTCCTTGGACCGGAAGCTGTATTTCATAATTATTAAATATTCACGTTGAACACTACATGTACAAGTTTACGGTAAAATTTCACTCACGAGCGCGCACGAGTTTTGCTGTTGAAAGATATACTAGAAGAGAGTGTTTTTTAAAAGCATGGTCCTTTTAAAAGAATTGGTGGGATAAACAGCAAATGTGTTGGTCAATTTGAATTGAACCAATGAAAGAACGGGAAAGCTACGCTAAAAGTTGGAATTAATTAAGAGATACGGTTATAATTAAGGATGTTGTGATAACATTGAAAATGATATCACTGGTGACAAAAAACGCTTTAAAACGATATATTACATGATTGCTTAAAGTAACCGTTTTCATGATAGTGATTTGTCGCTGGAATATTTGCAATTTGAAAACGTTAACTTGATAATAATTTTCGTAATTATATCCAACACGAGAGTAGCCGTTTATATTTCGGGAATAGCAAACAAAAAGGAAGTTTTTATTATCGAAAATAGTTTTAGTGCTTTTCAAAATATTCGCCTTGAAAATCAATGCACTTTTGCATTCGTTTAAACTAATCCGAAAAGCATTGCTGTCATTGTGAAGGCGGTATCTCCAAAATATAAGTTTTGGTTGCCTCAACTGCCTCTTCCAGCTTAGAAAACCGTTGACCACGAAATTTATTCTTCACGTGTGGAAACACAAAGAAATCACAGGGTGCTAGATCAGGGCTGTATGATGGATGGCTCACCAATTCAATATTTTGCCTGGTCAAATATTCAATTGTTTGAACCGATCTGTGAGAGCTCGCATTGTCATGGTGGAGAATGATCTGTCGTTTTCGGTTTGTTTTCCTTATTTCTTCAAAAACTTTTGGCAAACAAATAGTTGTGTACCATTCGGAATCGACCGTTCTACAACTCTCTAAAGGCACGGTGCAACGTGACCAGTTTTCCCGAAAAAACAGGCGACTATTTGTTTTGATGTGCTCCGAGCGCAAACAATTTTTTGTTGGTGTTGGCTCATCTTGGAATACCCATACAATCGACTGCTGTTTACTATCGAACTTCAAGATTCATCGCTTGTGATGACTTCATAAATGTTCTTTGAAGCACCGCCATTGTATTTTTTGTGTATTTCTTGACACCAATCGACGCGATTCCTTTTTTGAACGGTTGTCAAATTATGTGGTGCCCAACTTGAACGTAGCTTCTTAACGGCTAAATGTTCATGCAGGATCTTATGCACGTTGGTGCTACTAATACATAAAGATGCCTCGACCTCACGGTATGTTACATGACGGTCTTGCATTATCAATTCAGGCACTGCATTAATGTTTTTCGACACAATAACGTTTGTAGGCTGACCTTCACGAAATTCATTGTTCAGAGAACGCCGTCCAAGTTTGAATTTACTACACCAACGATATGCTGTAGTTTTCGATGGTGCTTCATCACCATATAAAGAATTCAGCTCGTCGATGCATTATTGTTGAGATAATCCACGCCGAAAGTTATGAAAAATAATTGCACGAAAATGTTCGCGAGTTAATTCCATTTATTCGCTGACATAAAATTTTCAAGTTACCATCAACAATAGAAATAGCAACCATATAATAAAACTCTCAAAATAAATATATTGTCAAAATGACAAACTTCACGACGCAATCATCAGACCGGAGGCAATACTAACAGTGTTGCCAGTTCCCGAAATATAAACGGTTATCCTCGTATTAGTAGTAGTAGTTCTTTGGATGTATGAAGCTGGCCCCCTTGTATTTAGTTTTACTCGCTCTAGAGGACCTCTGATCTAGTAGACCATGCTGCTGGTGGAAATATAAAAATGAAGGTACAGAGAAACAAAAACAAGTCAACATGGTGGAAGAACCAGAGTTACTTACAGATGTAATCTGGACTAGGACAAAGACTACATAGAGATTGAAAAGGCCGCCATGAAGGTTAATTTTAACGCATATATGCAGAGAAGCCAAGACGTTTTGGAAGGACATGAGGATCACGATAGTTCTGAGAAGTCGTAGTAGAATAGGCTTTATGTTTATCTCAAATAGCGTAATCTAGACCAATCAAGTACATAGAAGACAGATGAATAAAATAGTTGCTACAAGGCGTAGGTATTATAATTATTTATTTGCCAGTTTCAAGTAAGAATTATAGAAGAAATTAAGGATAACACATGGATCAATAAGTCCCGAGACTAACCCATAGATGGCGCTCGTAGTAAACCAGTAACCACGTCTTTCTAGAGTACTAACCTTTGCTTGAAACGTCTCAAAATTTTAAGTCGATCGGACCAGAAACAGCTGAGTTATCGAGGTTGGAGTAAAGTCGTTTTGTAGTTTGTTTAAGCAATGGAAAAAACCGAGTTTCGTGTTCTGATAAAACATTGTTTTTTAATGGGTAAAAACACCACGCAAGCAAAACAATGGATTGAAAAATGTTACCCGGACTCTTGTCCATCAAAAGCAACGATTTGTCGGTGGTTTGCCGAGTTTAAACGTGGTCGTACCGACACAAATGACGCGGAACGCTCGGGTAGACCTGTGGAAGACGTTACACCGGAAAATGTGAGTGAAGTGACAAAAATTATAATGAAAGATCGTAAAGTGAAGCTCCGTGAGATTGCTGAGATGACACAGATATTATATGGAAGTGTATTTACTATCCTTCATGAAAAATTGAGCATGAAAAAGGTTTTTTCCAAGTGGGTGCCGCGATTGCTCTCGATGGAACAAAAACAGCAACGAGTCGATGATTCAGAAAGCTGTTTATCGCTATTTACTCGCAACAAAAAAGATTTCTTGCGTCGTTACGTGACCATGGACGAAACATGGATACATCAGTACACTCCAGAGTCGAAGCGGCAGTCATCTGAGTGGCGCACAGCTGGCGAAAGCCGTCCGAAACGTCCGAAAACGCAGCAGTCAGCTGGCAAAGTCCTGGCGTCAGTTTTTTGGGATACACATGGCGTGATTTTCATTGACTACCTCGAAAAAGGTAAATCGATCAACAGTGATTATTATATTGACTTACTGGTGCTTTTGAAGGAGGAAATCGCAAAAAAACGACCGCACGTGCAGAGAATAAAAATCTTTTTTCACCAAGACAATGCACCCTGCCACAAGTCGATGAAAACAATGGCAAAATTGAACGAATTGGGTTTTGATCTGCTTCCCCACCCCCCATATTCGCCAGATTTAGCCCCCAGTGACTACTGGCTCTTTGCTGATCTTAAAAAAATGCTCCAGGGAAAAAGATTTGGCTCAAATGAGGAGGTCATCGCTGAAACTGAAGCTTATTTTGAAGCGAAAGATAAATTTTTTATGAACATGGTATTGAAAAATTGGAAAAGCGTTGGAACCATTGTATCACCTTAAAAGGTGATTATGTTGATGAATAAAAAAAAATTTTGCAAAAAAAATGTTGTTTTCATTGTTAGTCTCGGGACTTATTGATCCATGTGTTATTTATGTCCTTAGATGGTAATTCCTTTAAGAATTTTTGTGTTATCAAATCGTATTCATGAAGTTTCCGGACTTCTGCTGTTTTAAACAGGGTAATTAGTAAATCTAATTGCTCCGGGAAGAATAGAATCTTAATTGTCAGAGAAGACTTTTATATTTCACAAATGTATATGCACACATTCATCTTCACTTGACTCCCAGCCTTCTTATGAATTAATTTTAGAACCAAATATACATGTATACAAATTCATGATGGAACTAAAGTAATTCACAGAATGTTAAATAATTATCGCTTAATTAACAGTTAACAATAAGACAATCAATTACATTCATAAGTGAACGGTGAAAATCAATAATAACATCTCGAACGTTACGTTCTCTCACTTGAATTTAATTGCAGCTTATTTCATTAATGCTTGTTCGTGATATTTTAAGGTTCAAATACCTATTTCCTGGCATACAATCTTAATTGGTGCAACAACTGTTTACGAACTTACGCTCAAGAATTGAATTAATTTACATAAAAATCTGAATTAATAAAAATAAAACAAAAAGTTGGGCTTACAAGTAGATATTTCCGTCTTATATTGCCATTAAAAATACATTTAAAGCTTCGTTAGGCTTAATACGCTTACAAAATGTATTCAGAGATCTTAATTTAATGAATATTCGTTTCATATCGTTTAAAAAACATTTTGATAATATTACTGCTTTCATTAAAAATCTCAAATGGTAAATTTTATACAAGGTTAGTTTTTCAAAAACGAATTTTTAAATAAAATGTTAATTTCAATTATATTCTTTAAACTTCAGTATGGAAAACTTCATTTCCTTCCTTTATCTGTTAATTACTCATTTATACTAACCTTCCCTTTCAAAATATATTACTAATGGGGTTAAGATTATAAGAGAAAAATAGAACAGTCGTAATTATTATAAAATATGAACATACAAACTGGCGTAGAATGAGGTTGTGGAGAATTTGCGCCGCGAGCTTCAGGTAGAATTTACCTTTTCTGGCGAAGATGCGGCGCAATAGCCTGAGACTAGGTAGAAGAAGTAATAAAAAGAGGAACTTGCGCCGCAAAGTATTTATACGGGGCTTGGCGTGTAAAAATAAACAAATAAATGACAAATTAATTGTTATTTTATTGTTAAATAAAGACCGACAATCCATTAATACACTTTATTGCACTATTTGTCGATTTAAGGAGTTTTATGATCTACTCCCGTAGACATAATGCTTCGATAATTGCATTATAATGGCTTGTAATTCAGACAAATATTTTGGTTCACCAAATATTGTATATAGAGCCCAAATTTCGATTTTTGAAAATAGTATTACTCAAGCTCTATTAAGTGTACGTATACTTAAAGTGTTGACTAAATTTAACAGAAAATGGAAAGTGTTTTATTTGAAATAAGTGAAACCACGAAGGGCAAGCCATTATTGACATACAAAAATAGTCAGTATAGGGAAAAAACAAGAAACAAAAATGGTACTATCACTTGGTCATGTCTCAAAGAAAAAACAAATAAGTGCTCGGGGCGGTTGGTAATTGGCGAGGGATAATTTATTATAAATGAAATTCAACATTCGTGCAGTGGTATCGAAGTAGATGAAATAGAGATAAAACAGCGCATTCTGAATTGTAGGAAGCGCGTTCGAGAAAATCCACTGTTATCCGGAAGAGAAGTGTATATGGAGGAAATGAGAAATATTTTCGACAAAGGCTACGACTTTGTTGCTAAGGTACCATCCCATTCGTAAATGAAATCAGGTTTAAATAAAACTAAACAAGCAACTCTAGGCATAAAAAAAGACCCGAAACAAAGGAGCGACATTGATTTGCCTGAGAATTTACTGCTTATGGCAAATAATAGTAGCTTTTTACAAATCGATGATGGGACAGAGGAAAGAATTTTAGTATTTGGTTGTTCTCAGTCCCGATAAATATTGGAAAACTGTCAAACAGTTTTCATGGACGGACCTTTTAGCAGATGTCCTAAACAATTTCAACAATTGTATACTCTTCATGGAGATATTGGCAGTACGGAAGACGCCACGAATGTTATTCCACTTTTGTATTGTTTTCTGCCCAATAAACAAACGAAAACATACTTCCGACTTTTTGAATTGTTGATGAAGCAAATGCCGGAGTGGAAGCCAAAAGTTATCAAAATAGACTTTGAAGCAAGTGTAATAAAATGATACGAAACCTTTTTGGTAACAGTATTATATCAGGGTGTAATTTTCACTATAATCAATGTATTTGGCGAAAAGTGCAAGAAATAGGGCTAACAACTGCATACAAAGAAAATGATTCGGTTAATTGCCATATTAGAATGTGTGCTGCGTTATCGCTTATACCACCAAATATAATCGACGATGCGTGGCTGTGTATCATGGAGAACGCACCTGTATGTGATAAAATTGTCGCGTTCAATAATTATATGGTGGATCAGTGGTTGCAGAATGATAATTTGCCAGTGCATATGTGGAATGTATTCAATCAACGTCACAGGACTAACAATGTTGTGGAAGGTTGGCACAGCAAACTGAACAAAATGATTAGAGAAAGACCTAATTTTTATTCTCTAGTAGAAAAACTGAAGGACGACGCAGAATACAATATGTTTGTAAAGCATCGACTTGATTTAGGTTTGTACGAGACGCCTAGCAAGAAAAAATACACAGACCTCGACAAGAGACTTGAGTTCTGTTATAGTAAATATATTGAAACTGGTGACCTACAAATATACATGAAAAGTTTGTCCCATGTTACAAAATTCATTTAACAAATTAATTTTTTGTAAGCATGTAGATATTAATGTCGAAAAATAATAATAATGCTCGTTTCTTTTTTCTGTTCTTTATGAATGTAATTCGTTTCAGAATAATATATTCTTTTGACATTCTTGACATTGTGATAATTTAACATATTATGACATTTGACCTTTGATAATTAACACAATATTTTTGGCATCTGTCAATTTATTTATGTTTCTTTAAATTCGTAAAATAAAATGATAAATATTTAAAATGTGTTTAATTGAATTAAAAATATCCACAAATTAAAATTAAAAAGACTTTTTTTTTAATTATGGGTTATATACACATATTAATTGCATTGATAAACTTTTTCTTCGACAATAATGTACAATCAATTTACCATAGTGATTTTTTGCCTAATTTTAATGAGTAATAAAATTTACTCCCAATGTACGTAATAGTTACTATAGCTCAAATATAGTTTTTTATATTTCAAAAATTATGTAGTATATGTGTTATAACTATGCTATTTGAATAAAGGAATCGTGAGAAATTCATGACGCAATATTATTACACAGCGTGGCGGCGCAAGTTCCCCGCTTGTAAATTTACCTGCTTTGCGCGGCGCATATTCCCCACTTAAGCCGATTAGGCGCAAGTTCGCTGGCGCAAATTCGCCGACACCGTAGAATGACACTATATAGGGATTATTATTTTGCTAATTATTAGTAATACTTACGTATACTATCGCTAAATAACGGACGCTAAATTTGAACAAAAGAAAATTAACGACTCCTATTTCTTTTTAATAATGGCCATCGTCGCTTATTTGCACATTCATTGGCGCCTTGTAGCATGGGCATCAATAAACAGTTAATGTTTTCTTGTGCTGTGGAATACCAGGTTATGAGTACCTCATGTAGGAAAGTCTCCAGGGTACTTTGTTGATGTTACTCATTGGTTTAACTTTCTACTGAAAATGTTGATATGAACTGAATTCTCTAGCCTCTCAAAATAAAGCTGAAGATTAGGTTTTATAATTTCTTCTAAATGATGTTTGCAGGTGAAAGTATTTCTGACTAAATAGCGTAGCAAACCATAAATAACATAAGTAGTAGTTCGAGGAATAAATCTGTGGATAGAAAATTGAAAAGGTCGCCCTTTTCCATTTCTTAACTTAACTTTAACTATTCAACAGCCGTCGTCCATCCTGGAAGAGAAACACTAAAGGCAATCCTATACCACTCGATATTTCACTAGAACCTATCAATTTGAACGTAGTCTTCGGTGCTTAGTAGTAAGAGGTAACAGGCTGGTTGGATTTGAGTCCAAATGTTCTGATTCTTTGAAGAATTACTGGACCATTCTCGTTACCAAATTAAACATCAGTAAATGACTTGTTAGGTGAAAATGGATATTTAAAGTCAACAAATTTCTATTCGCAATATAAACTATATTACTTATATTCTATGCCAGTCGAATGTTAAAATTTAAGAGAAAAAATGTTGGTCTCATTAAGGAATACGAAACATGTAACATAAAAACATATAGTCTTTTTATATTTACATATTACAAGGGGAACTGAAAAAATGTGGCCGTGACAGGAACAACTAATTGTGCGTTACCTAGTAGTGTTGAACACTGAGTATTTTTTTGTGTTAGTTTGTGTTCAATTCGTTCGTTATAAAGTATTTTTTATTATTAAGTTTTGTTAAATTAGAACATCACAATATCATCAAGTTTTTGACAAGGAGAACATAATTTTTCTAAAGCTTTTCAAGAAGGAATAATTACATTATATGGCGAGACTCCATCATATTTTAAAGTGAAATATTAGTGAAAACAGTTTTGATGAGGTCGTGAATCCATTGAAGATTTCCCACCGTCTTTTGAGGCCAAACAGGTGATACATTTGTTGAATATTTATCAAAGAGAACTGCAATAAATTCATTACAGAAATACGTTAACTAAAATACATATGGCTATTATCCAAAAACGTCTAGGTTTGCGTCACGTTCTCTTCATGATAATGCGTCGTCTACGAATGTAACTCCTTTGGGTTGGATCACTTATATGGTGGGCAGTGCAGAATTTGGCTCCGTTCGACTTTTTTTTATTAACATTTTCGACAAATCATTTCATAAGATGGCATTTTCAGACGATAGACAATTTGAAGAGGAGGTTTTTTATGATCTTCAAAATAAGCATCAACCGCGCCAACGAAAACTCTTTTTTCTTAATGGAATAGAGAAGAAAGGGCTTAAGTATTAAACGACACATAGAAATGTGTAAAATCTTGAAAACTACTTAGTAGGTGAACATCGTAAAGAGACACCACACATCCGAGAAGGGCCCTAAAATTCGAATACTATACAACAAATAAAAAAAGAACAACGTGGCAAATGTTTTGATACGCCCTATGCAAGCAGATAAACTAACGGCACCATATCTCATTGCGTGCAATGTGCGAATTTAATGTATAGTTTGCACAGAGAATACTTTGGCATTAATAATCACCCGTCATTATTGCTTGTCATTGATGTAGCTGCTTATATGCGGAAGCCCAGAGTTATATTCAAAAGCGCTTTTTTCAAATTATTACGTCTGTCATGTACAATTTTTCTTTGCGTTTGGTAGCAGAAATTACTCACATATAGACCAATTAACATTAAGCGCGAAATAGTTTTCGTAAGTCACCAAAGCGCCTAAAAAAGCTGCGCACAGCTTGTTCAGGATTTTTTCGGCCTCTTAAAGCAATTCTAACCAGATGGGCTTCTTGTCTCAAAGCCGTTTTCTACAATAATAAATATTTTCACCAACTCTAACCTGTTATTATGAAGTTTAATCCTAGTGCACCTAATGTAATCAGAGAATCTAGCAGCAGTTTAGAGCTCCTTGAGTTCCTGGCGTTTTAAGATTTTTGCTTAAAAATTGTAAGTCATCAGTTAACGGAATAGATGAGTTACAAAATATTAGTTTGTCATTGGACATCTTGGACAACAAACATAAGCCAGCACCTCCAATCGCTAACAGGCGAATCTGGTATTAAACAAAAATCTAGACCACAGTGAATTGTGCATTGGTGTATTTGTGTTGGATATTCTGTTAGTAGGGAAGAGTTATTTAAATATGCAAATATTACTTCTCTAAATGCAGGGCGTTCGTTTTCGACATATTCATATACTTTGTCATTACGACGTTAATTTTTATTGAAATTACATTGGAAAAATTGATGATATTTATTTTAAAATTAACGGGTTAGTTCATGTTTATATAAATGTGTACAGCACACTGATGCATTAAATTTTTATAGATATATATGTCAATAAATAAATTAATATTGAACAAGTTTAATAATACGATACATAACGATAATAAATATGTTAAAATCGTAAAATAAAGTCAGTTAGTTTAACATGTTTGCAATGTCATAATTTTTTTTATTTTGCTATTAAATATTGCATACACGCAATAATGAAACTACAAGAGAAAAGAAACCGTCCGGGTCTACTTATTACGCATAAAGAAAGGCATCTTAAAAAAGCTTAAAAAACAAATACTCCGTATCCCAAAATTAGGTGTTAGTCCAATAACTCAAATATCATTTTTAGAATCGGTAACATTATAGAAACGAAAATAGATCTTGTTTTTAAGAACGAACTATATGCATATGTGTACCAGGTGTATCGAAAAGTCATTACCGGTTTTTTCGTAAAATAACTAGATAATTTTCAACAAAATGGAAGAATTTATTTATTCAAAGTATTGGCTATTTGATTCTGCACATCTCACCCAAATTTCAGGCAATTTATGGATGCCATCCTTACCGTGTTTTCGAGCCCATTCTGGACGTTTTTCTATCAATGTATGGTTCAAATTGATAATTGATCAGTAGGTTATCACCAGGTTTCAACAGTTCGTAATACATCACGCCGCTCTGGTCCCACCAAGCGCGGAACATTATCTTGCGAGCAAAATGGTTTGGGCTTGAAGTCGATGGGCCGGCTTCGCCAGGTGATAACCATAATTCTTCGCGCTTAGAGTTTTGGAAATAAATCTGTTTTTCATCATCGATGCAGAAATTCAATTGATGTGGCACCCATTTCCCCATGTTTTGAATTTTTCCTATTGCTCGTAATGTGTCGCTAATTATTTCTTGGGTTACATTTAATGCTTCTGCCAATTCTTTTTGAGTTTGGGTTGAGTCTTCATCCACTAACTCCTGCAGTTTCGCATCCTAAAACTTTTTCGGTGTACCAGAACGTTCTTTGTCTTGTACATCGAAATCGCCACCTTTGAATTGTCGAAACCATACCTCACATATTTTTATGATTTGAGTATGCTCACCGTAGGTTTCTATTAGCAAACAATGACATTCAGCGGCTTTTTTCTTCTGATTAAATTAGAAAAGTAATGCGTACCGTAAATGCACTCTTTCAGGCACGAAACTCGACATTTTCAGAGGTATAACTCTATGACACTGTTACTTTCGCAAAATATAACATGTACGGCTTTGAAGCTTGATGTCAATAGAATAAAATGACATATGTGTCAAATCATAACATTGTATACTTAAGTCTAGCGACATCTGTTAGAAAAACCGGTATTGACTTTCCGATACACCTATCGCTTAAGAAGCTAAGCTTAAGTTTTACCAATAAATTCTACAATATTAGTAAAAAATTCTTTTAAGTTACACATATTACGTACTTATGTAATAGTTAAATACTTTGGCAAATTTATTTCTAGAAAAATGATATTCGACCCTCTATTTTGACTATATGCAAAGCAAATACATATGCTTTTGCTGCTTTCATTAAGAAAAGGAAACATTTATGTAACAAAATGTAAGACAAAATTGCTATTGAAATGGTTTTAATGAATAATACACATGTACATATGTATATGCATCTATATAGAAGTATAAAATGTATAAATTTTTCCTTGGAAATTTTTATAAGCAATACCGCTACGTCCCGACAGATAATCATCATTTTTCTTCGAGATTCTACTGCGTGCTTTATTGACGACAGCAATATTGAAGTAGAAAAGCAAAATAAAAGAACGAAGATTTTTGTCTTCATATACCCTCTCATATTTCTTCAAGAGTATGTAGTTACTTTTCAGTTTTATTATTTTTGTCTGAACTGAGATATTAGAATAGTTACTCACATTATATTTTTTATACTGTTTCGTGCTCCGAACTTCGGTTTTCGTAATAAAGCGTGGGCGTCGTAAAAGTACAATGTTGATGCACCTATTTATAGCTTGACACTTTCGCTATTAAATAATTACATGGTGTAACTAAATCCGCTTAATGTGTGTTGATGCAGAACTAACTAATTTTAGATGGTGAAAATTTTCTCCCAGAATAAGTGATTACTAATACTCTGAAACGCAATTTTGTGTATTGATTATTTTAAATACCTTAATAAAAATTTATTCATATTTAAAAATACTAGTGATGGCCGCTTTATGACTTGAAAAATATGTGTTTTCAATATTAGCGTTACACTTTTTCAAATCTGTGATGATATTCTCCATAACAAATTGAAAATGATGCCGTGGAGTAGTCCTAATTTTGTTATTGATGTTTCTTTTAAGTTTCTCCAAATTTCTAAGTTTACTTGAATGTAACATATTTTTAAATAACCCCATACAAATGCATCCAGGATAGCGATATCGAAGATTCTTTGAGGCCATGAACCGATACCATTTCTTCAAATTTGTCTTTTCGGAAACAACTATAAAACGTCCATACTTAATTTTGCAGTGTGGTTAGCTGCATCATCTTGCTGGAACTAATAATCCTGTTGGAAATTTTCTTGCATTTGCGCTAAAGAAAGCGTCTCTAATATTTTAGCATAACGGACGGTATTGGAAATTACGTCCTAGTCATTTTCCTAAAAAAGTAAGGTCAACGACTTTAGTCAACGAAATGGCACACCAAGCTCTTGCTTGTATGCATTTGGGGTATTACATGACAGTTTTGGTTAAATTCGTAGGCTCATTAACTGCAATTTTATTTATTCATATTAAAGATGAAAATGGTAGTCGTCACTCACGAAAAGGTAATGTTCAGAATCCATATTCTGATCATTGAGAGAGTGCATAAAATGTTGGCAAATTTATGTATATTTTGTTAAATGTCAGTATATTACATGTTTCATTAGATGAATCGAAAAGTAACTGTATCAACCAAAATATTGTTATATTCCCTCTATCTCAAAGATACCAGAATGGCTCTATGGTAAATTTAGTGGCACCATCTATTGGTGATAGACTGATCTCAATCTTTTTAAACAATCTACAAAAATTTCATGCCGTTTCGTGCACTAGGAGCTAAAATATGACGTATTTAAGTGGCGGTAGTTAGTTAGTTAATTAATCCAGCTAGTTAATTCAGATAATTGTTTTTACACACAAGAGGTTTTAAATTGCACCAGCAGTTAAAAGAGGCAGCAATTGATGACGGTTTAGATTAAAATTTTCATCTTCGGAAACTAAATTAAAAGTGTGTTCCACGTCAACTGACGGATGAATGACCAAAGATTTTAACGAACCGGACATTGCAAAAACTTCATTAGAGATATCTGAAGAGAGGAAAAGTTTTTAAAAGCAATCGTAGCTGGTGTTAATAAGTGATGTCTTCAATATTATCCAAAAACATCATATTGCTAAATGCGTTCGAGCATGGTCATCAAATGAAGGCAATCCAAAGAAATCTTATTTAGAGTAGTTAAAAATTGAAACTCTCGAAAGCGCATAGTCTTTTACGATTCCACAAAGACCCCATTCCAAGTTGTACAATGGTTAATGCTGAATATTATTTTGTATATTGGAAGATTTGGTAGAACGTATTCTTTATGTTTATCGTGTATATCGAGACTCAAGCAGTTTGAGATTGCTGCCCAATAATGCACATTTTTATCGTTTGTCGATTTTTACTGATATTTTGTTAAAAGATTGTTATATTACTGTGGTTTGAATAATTTGTTTGCAGGTAGATTCGAAGGATTAATTTCATATGCGCAATTTTTTATTTGTAAAGAATAAAATAATATGTTATTTGATTTGTTAAGATATGTGGATTTTTAAATAAAAGCCTTTTTCATAGATATATTAAAATATGTAGAAATATATTTGTATATAAAAAAAATTAAAACTTTTCGATAACGAGGTTTATACTGCTCTTTTGCAATTACTAATATTTTTCGCCCGAGAAAACCTTTCATCGTGCTTCATATGCACATCGTAATTGACTCCAATTATAGTAGGACACGTTTTGTTTGCAAACCAGTGCTGCAGGACTGCCCAAGCTTCATTATAGCAAATACTTATTACTTACGCAGACGTTTAACCTTTTGCGAGGATTGACTGTTTGATAGCAGATATTTCCGCGTTTGAGCATGAACGTTGGTAGGTGGGAATAGCGAAATGAAAGCCGGTCCTACAAAGAGTCGCTACGGCTAATAGTCCCTAGATCATTCTAAAATGTCAATATTCTATACAATCTGCCTTTTCACGAACTCCGATAGGTGTAATGTTGGCATTGGTAACATGTTATCAACACACATAATTACGGTATCGTTGCAAATCCACAATATGTAGATGCTACGGAATGTATGAGGGAATGTATATTTATTTTATTTAAATGCAAATAAAGATAATATACAATTAATCTGCGCTCATAATAATGAATTAAATATAATAAATATAACAAAACAAACACACATGAAACCACTAAACTAAATGCGCGTAAAATACAAATACACAGTCTGTCTCAGAGAAAACGGACCTTTTTTAAAATAAAAACAAAAGCTTACTATTTTGGTAAAATTAATTTATTTTATTTAAAATAGTCGCCTTTGGCTTCAATACAACGTTTTGTATTGTATGGTCAATTAACGTGTGGAATGAATTCTTAAGTTCATCTTTAGAGATGTTCTTTAAGATCGCTGTCAACGCCTTTTTAATGGCTTCGGCTTCAGCATAACCCTGTCCTTTCATCGGAAAATATAGTTTGGAGAATAGATAGAAATCACAGTGGGCCATATCCGGTGGATACGGTGAATGGTTGATGTTTAAAATGTCATTTGTAGTCAGAAAATCAGGATAAGCGTCGAGCGATGAGATGGTGCATTCTCATGTAACAAACGCCAGCTACTATTTTCACGATACTTAGGGCGCACACGACGAATGCTCGCCAAAAAACGTTAAATAACACCAAGATAATATATAGGATTGACTGTTTGACTAGTTGGTAAAAACTCTTTGTGCGCTATGCCTTTCGAATCATAAAAACAAATCAACATTGTATTCACTTTTGACTTTTCCAAACGGCTTTTTCCTCACTCGGATGTTTCCATTCAGAGATTTGACGCTTGGTTTCTGGATCATATTGGAAACACCACGTCTCGTCTCTAGTTACAATAGAATACGTGAAGTATTCGTACTTTTTTAAGTCTTTAATCAAGTCTGTATAATGTGGAATTCACTTAGCTTGTGTGGTACAAACTTTGCACAAATCTTTCTCAGTCCCAAATGCTGTGTCAAAATGCGATGAATCTTTGGAAATATTTAAATTTATAATTTAAAATATTTAATTCCGTTCCTATTTATCGCAATGAGGATTTTGGATCCTTTCTGATAAGTTCAATGTTACTTTCAGTAACCACAGATTTTTTTTTCACCAGAATATTCGTCGTCATTTATGTCCGTACGACCGCCTCTACATCGTTTATACCACTAATACACGCTTGTATGTGATAAACAGGCATTATTGCACACTTGTTTGTCAAATTACGTGTTTCAGTAAACGATTTACCGAGTTTATAACAGAATTTGATATTTGCTCTTTGTTTATTTTTCGACCAATGCCAAATACACACTGTTACTTTATGCGCAATTTCTCTGTTTCCAATGATGCAAATTTCATGATATTTTGACATAACATTGGAGAAAGATTTACCTTGCCAACACATATTTTATTTAATAGATGGTGCCACTGAGAATTATTATTTTAAAAAAGTTCCGTTTCCTCTGCGATCTACTGTGTAATAGGCGAAAATATAAAATATCGAAAGTTCTCAACAAAAATAAAATTTTTTATTTCCACTGGTTCATATTCTGAATTTAATTAAAAAAAATTGTTTTGCATCAATTGAAAACATTCAAAGGTCATTGACGATCAGTATCAACAGTATTGCAATTAACGAAATAAAAACTCATAGACTGATACGTTTTTGAAGCTCCATATCGTCAATTTTCGTTTAGAAAAAGGATGTCGAATAAATTCAGTAACTTTTCTTTAACTATTTTTATTTCGGTTTTTAATTAACTTCACTAATGTATATTTCTCAGAAAGTATTTCTTACTATGAACATAGAAAGACCATTAGATCTACATTATACATGGCTAGTAAAACATAATCACGTGTTTTCGAGCTGAGTTGGCTTTCATTTTTTTATCGACTTTTAATTGATCCAAAAATGGCGCTGTTACAATCATTATGTGCTACAAGGAAGGCTCTCAGCGATTCGCAAGAAGGCATTTATTTTATTATTGTAAACTATTTTTGTTAAACTTGTTTTGAAACAAACAATCAATTATTGTCTCACTGTGCATAGTATTTGCCATAAATAAATAAAGTAGGGGCATCATGGTAGTCTAGTTGGTACGTAATTAAACTGCAGTCTAGATTTAATTCTTGGACCATTTTAAAAGTAATAGATATTTTTTATTTTTAGCCTCAAGTAGATTCGCACTATTGTAAAATGTATAAATATATAGTTATTTTCCAGATTATCATCTCACTATTACAGTGGAGATGTTTTCGTTTCCCGATGTAAAATAACGACAACACCGAATCGTATCATTTCTATTAACTTACATATTATTACTTTTCCAAAATATGTTCTAGCAAAAACGACAGTTAGATGTTATTTCAAGGTAGTTTTACTTTAAACAAATATCTGTCCGTTTAGTACTATTTAACATATTTTAAAACTAAAAACCACATGAACGAGCATGAACGAGCGAAGCGAGCGAGGGATTTATTTTGGAATGCTGGAAAAGGTCTTCGCACATGTAGTTTGTGCAATATTTTTTTTAAACGAGCAAAATTTTATTTATAAATAATACGTTTATATACACTACCGCTCATAAGTATTTGGTCACCCTTGTTTCATTACAGTTTCTATGGAAATGTTGTAATTATAAAATTTATTTCTGTAGTAAGAAATAGTTTCATAGTGAATATTAAAATCTACAAAAGCTTATTCAAAAATAATTATGTAATTATCCTATTATTCACAATGAATGATAATACCCTAATAAAACTCCAGGTAGAATAATTGCACTTAAGAGATTAGATCTCTCAATTCTTGGAAATTGTCGATTGTTATGATTTTATTATAACGTAGGGTGTTATTGTAAACTATACTAGTATTTATACTTGGGTATTTTGGCAAAATTGCAGTTAGTTTTTGTGAGGTGCTCATCCCCAGAACTCACAGCAGAAATGAATATTGTTCATCGAAAACCCAGAAGTGTTTCTACAGTCAAACGGCGATTGAAAAAATCCGGTCTTTATGGTCGAATTGCAATGCGCGAACCGCTTCTACACAAGCAAAACAAGCAGAAACGTTTAAAGTGGGCACGCAATCACCAAAATTGGACCATAGAAGACGAATAAAGTAGTGTGAGGAGGTCTGTGGATGAGCGAGTCTAAAATTTAGTTAAATATATTGTACAACAATTTATTTTAGATGTCAAAATATATAATTTTCATATACGTAAATAATAAAAAGATATTAGTACTTCAATTTTGATTTTTGTTACAATTTGCGGGTTAAATGCGAGTGACCAAACACTTACGAGCGATAGTGTAGGTACTACTTTTTGGTGTACTAAAATTATAGGTTAATGGGAGCACATTTAAAATTCAAACATTACATGAAAATTATGTGTTACACATTAAAAAAAATCATTTAATTATATATTATCATATAATAATATTATATCAATTTTGATTTTATAGATAGTTTACAATACGTCGACATTTAAAGTATTAACAAATTTAGTTAGTCACCAGCTAACAATTTTATGGTAAAACGCAAGTAATTGTAAATATTTCATGTACGCTTTCTGAAACATTTGATCTTGCGAAAATACAGTAGTAATTGATTAATAGGAAAACAAAGCTACAAAGTCATGTATATAAAATTTATAGAATGTAATTTAAAAAAATGAAATACAGAAAATTCATTGGCAGCATATTTTCAAGAAATACCAAGTAAAAAGTCGTTTCGATTAATTTACTCAATTCTAAAGGCTAATTTATTGATTTTTAATGTAATTAATACTTCATGATACAATAAACTTATTACATTTTGATTTTCTTAAATGAAATAGGTAAATTTGTAGCTCCTGATTCATTATTTCTCTTACTGAAGAATACTTGTTCGGTTTTGTATTTATTTTATGTATTGTTAATAATGGAAGTATCCGGGGTATGGCGCAGAAAATAACTTTGTAATATTCCATTCTTGATTGATGTTGGCTTGTTGAAACGGATGAAATACATTAAATTAT
Source organism: Dermolepida albohirtum (assembly GCA_031893035.1). Classification (NCBI taxonomy): domain Eukaryota; kingdom Metazoa; phylum Arthropoda; class Insecta; order Coleoptera; family Scarabaeidae; genus Dermolepida; species Dermolepida albohirtum. The sequence continues at coordinate 641,459 of JAVIWB010000555.1, read as the reverse complement.
ACCTGCAATAAAAACATATTAAAAAAATATGCAACTATTTAAAATAACTGACTTTCGTTGCGTATTGGATATAAAAATTCAAAAATAGAAGTTGCACAGAATCAGAAACGTTTCTTTTTCAACTTACCGTAATGACAAATACAGAAATGTGCCAGTAAAATTGAACACATTAGACAAAATGCCGTTGCAGAATTCTTAAAATGGATATTCCATTAAAAGTATACGAATCACTATTTTCGAAGGAGTTGAGCTACATTATTAACAAGTTACGGTGGAGATTTGTTATCCGCTAAGCGGTTTGAAGGGTAGAGTCTGCGGCTGAGGGATAAATTGGAGACTCTCTCCAATAAAATAAACATGGTCGACATCAATCAACAAATATTTCCAAGATAACGTTTCTACTTCTATTCATTCCGTTGTAGACGGAAGTCTTATACCAATTATACAATGTTACCAATGTATAATTAGTGATAATATATACCACAATGTTAGCTCTAAAACTGTAAAATAAGTATAAATTAGAAGATTTTTATTACATTTACCTGTTTTGTTCTGTCGAAAACATTTTTCATATTTACATGCATTATGTGGTCCTACTACTTGAACTTGTACGTAAGTATATTATAATATACACTGCTCAAAACAATTAGAGGATATTTGAAAAATAATAAAATAAATAAATAATATTAAACACCCAAATATTTTTATATTTGCAACTTTTATATTGCAACTTTTAAACAAGAAATAGAATGCATTGACAAGTTTCAAGTTATACAGTTTCGGTGCAGCGCTGCGTTAACCGCCCCTGCTTGAGGTTATAAAAGCGCGTATGCGAGCGATTTCGACTACGGTTTGATTTCACCATTATCTGTATCATAGTTAATATTTAACTGTAATTACGGGTAATAATGGAAAGGTAACGTGATTTGACGCACAAGCTCGGAGAACCATAGGTCAACTGACAGGTAGACGGAGACAGCACGCTGTTGCTAAAGTTCTTGCAGTTAGCCAAAGTGTGATTTCGCTCTTGTGGAATCGGTTTTTAGAAACTGGATATATTCAGAGAAGCCGTTGGCATGTATGATCGAAGACTCCTAGTATGCGTTCCACTAACTGCTCTTCATAAAAGGTCTCGAAGAATATGGGCTGAACAGCATAGAAATTGGAATCACGATGATTGGGCACAAGTATTGGTCCGTGACGAATCCAGATTCGCCTTAAATCCAGATAATAGGAGTATTTAAATTTGGCGTGAACCTGGAAAACGTAATCAGCTACAAATTGTTCAAGAAAGGCCGCAGTATGAAGGTGGGATTGTAATGGTATGGGCTGAGATAAGCGCAAGAGGTCATACAGGCCTTTATATGATACAGAATGGCAACCTGACTGCTCAGAGGTATCTGGATGAAATTTCGAGATCTATTGATCTTCCGTACGCTGGCGCTATGGATGAAAGATTCATTTTAATGGATGACAATGCTCGTCCACATCGAGCAAATATCGTGAACAACTGAATTGAATAATTGGGAATCAATAGAATGGACAGGCCAGCAAATTCTCCTGTTGGTAATCCTATCGTACGTGCTTGGGATGCCATAGGAAGACCTGTTACAGCAAGAAATATGCCACCATGTACAATTCAGGAACTTCAAATTGCTCTGATAAAAATGGAATAATATTCCACAAATTTTATTAATAAAACTGCTTAGAAAGTCTCATAATTGTGTATTCATTTAATATTTATTCACTCTAGTGTCTTAGTAGCTTTACATTATCCACAAACAAGTTCAAACGTGGTAATGCGTTCGGTTTCTTATTTAAAAACGTTGTAGTTAAATGTAAAAATATTTGCGAGGTGCTACATTTTTTATTTAATTATTCTATTACTATTTTTTCAAATAACCCCTAATTGTTTTGAGCAGTGTATTTCGTTGATAATATATATCATAAACATATTTGTATTGAATTCATGAATTTTGTTTATATTTATAATTATTTCCTATATTTTTATCTATAATATCTACACTGAATTAGCAGTTATGATTATAGATAATATAATAGATGGAGATGATATTTTTCAAATTAATTTTTAATGAACATTGCGGAATTCACGAGTTTTCTATAATCAATTTTAATTCAAATTAACATTTTAGTAATCGTTCTTGATTACTATAATAATGATTTACTGATTGCGGTTGGACAAATTTAACTTCGCGCTCATTTTGGCGATTGGTAATGACATTTTGCGAATAGAGAGAGCAAAAATATATTTTTAATGTTTATTTAATAAACTACCAGAATAATTAGTGTATTTAAAGTTAATGAATAAGATAGATATGCTCTTTATCTTTTTTATATAATATTATGTATCTCTTATCTTTAAAAAAATGTAAAAATATTGTTTACTCTACCCACGTATTTTGAAAAGTTTAAAACACTCCAAAAACTTATTGACGACAAGTATTACATTTTAAGGGTAGCACTGACGCACAATCACCGCAGATTTATTTAAAAATATTCCTGGCATCTGAATTCTAATAGTTGGAAAACAAGCTCCGAATGTACACTGCCAAAATTACATGAATAAATGCACAAGCTGAATACATACATAAATAAATAAAATTTTGTCGTACCTCGTTCCTTTTGGAAGGTTGTCGTTTATAGATTTATTTCAATGAAAAACAGCATTTATTTACATTAATTTTATCTTTTAAACTTCATTAAATATATTGAAAATTCGTTTATTGGTTTTCAGAATTCTTATACTACAGTACAGTTTATTTGTTTTTATATTTGAACAAAACTATGTATTTTTAACTTTACTCTTTAAAAAATATGAACTGTCGATTTACAATATTTTTCTATAGCATACGACAACCTTCCAACAAAGTATAAGACTGAATTTATTACGGTCCTGTATAATGAAATACACTAAAAAGCAGTAAATATTCAAGTAGGTTTTTTTTACATTGCAAAATAACAAATATCATAAATTAATTATTTAAGTTTGATAGAGATCGAACGTTGAGACGCCTCTTGAAATCGTGATGGACGAAATCCAAAGAAGCAAAGATATGCTATCAAATTTTGTGTTCTATTGGGAAAATTCGCAGTTGAAACCTCTTCCATGATTTAGATACATTTTGAGATGAATCTATGGCAAGATTTAGATAGTATAGAAAGTTAAAGATGGTCAGAAAAATTGCGAGTTGAAAGGCAATCCAGATTCAGTCAATCATCGACACTGGAGCAGTAATTGTTTGCACGGATGGACGTTTTAATTTCCTCGCGTCTCTATAACATTTTTGAAGTATATGTTGGATCTGTTTCACACTCTTGCAAAAATATTTAAACATGTCTAGAGCTTGTACTTAATAGTTTCTACGTTTGCTAATACGAGGTCAAAAAATGAACAGAGAGCGATTTCTGAATACTGAAAATTATGGGTTCAAGGAAACGGTGAAGAACGACGAAAAATGATGATTAATGCCGATTAAACTTGGATGCACTGTTATGATTTGGAAATTAAGCAAAAGAGAGTTATCCAGTAGATAGAAAAAGTAGAACCACCACCACCTAAAAGAAAATATGTCCACAAAAATTTGCTGCTAAAATTATGGTCATTCACTTTTTAACTACAAAGGTATGGTGAATTGTATAAAATCTCACGTGGTACTAAAGGAACTGTTAGTTATTATAAAGAAATTTTGCAAAAGGTGACGAAGAATCTCATTCCTAGAAAACATTCCGAACTAATTGAAAAGTAGGTGTTTAACCACGATAACGCTGTCTCGTACTCCTACTGTTGTTACAGTCCTAATGTAGCCTCATGGGACTATCTATAACCTCGGGCAAATTTTTATTAGGATATTGTAATTGAAATACTGAATTGATACATTCTAATTTCTCTATAAATATTATCTCATAAATATTTTTCCTATTAACACTATAACAATATGAACACTCGTGTGATGATATATTCCCTTTATTTACTGATTTTCTAGATAAAACTTTTCATCAAATTAACTCTCATTAATATAGTTATACCTTTACATATTCTCGCTTTTCCCATTTCAAATCATTTTCGTAAACAAACTTTCTTTTACCTATTCGAACACTTTAATTCATGATCCCTCATTATAACTTCGACATATCTAAATTAAAACCTTATCACCTAGAATACTACTTTGATCTTTCATGCATTCATGCATGGAACATTCTATTACATATTTTCTGATAAATGCAATTCCTTTATTCCTTTACAAACAGTTCAATTGACAACATTAATGCCTTAACTTATGCTTCCATATGGATATTTACGTTCTGTAAGTATTATTAAAGGCTTATTGAATCATATATACATATTTATAATAGTTATAATCCTCCACTTGATTAAAATTTAAAATATGTCAATATAGTTAGATTCCTATATATAATGTTTTATGGTTTTATGAACATGTTGTTTTCACGAAGTCAATTTATGTGATAAATTAACTATTTCGTCTAAAGCTTCCAATTTTTTCTTTCGCGGTTTTCGAAATTGCTGCGTTCCACTGAACCATTCTTTTTCTTCAGAACATTTTTAGATGATGAATTTGTTCTTCGATATTGTTGTGATAGTCCGCAGATAGCAGATATTCTACTAATTCTGTCTTCTAGACGGGATAAGATCAAAGAATTTCGTTACTTTGTCTTAAGTAATTTTAATGGAATGTATTGAATTATATTTGGATCCGTAATAAATAGGTCACCATGTTTTTCATGCACAAACTGAATCTCATCTAATACTCTCTTCATATATTCTATATCGTTTTTTGCAATTTTTGTTTCTATTTGATTAGAATTAATTATTTAAGCATACCTCTCCTTCCTTTTTACAAATAATAGTTCATACATGTACGTTAATACTTTCTTATTTTTGCTACTTGATATTACAATATATATAATACATTGTACAAATTTTTAAATCAATTTTATGACGAAGTAATTTGTGAATAGTAACCCCAAGGTAATGGTATTGATATTGTCCTTTTATGTATGTCATTTGTCGTTCTTAGAATCTAATATTTTCACATTTATTTCGATGGAATAGCCGAATATTTTCCCTACCAGTAGATGGCGATTCTAAATCAAAATTCGTAAAAAAGTAAAAAACCAACATCCGCAACTCTTTACGTACACTCGTGTGGCGAGCCACTTTTGCGCCCTCGGCATACTCTGACCGTCGAAACGTCTTCACAACTTCGAAACTAACGAAATGGACAATTCTTTTGTACGACGCGGTATATCACACACTGATTAGGAAAGTACAAGCCGCTTATGGAAACCATATATACGTTAGAAGGAATTATTTGTTAATACGCTGTTGAATGAGCACCATCTTGATTTTTTAATTTATATTTTTTAATGTACTTATACCATTTTAAAAGCCGCCATCCTGATTTTTTAAATTTATATTTATTAATGCCTTTTCGGCTGAGTATTATATTGATTTTTTATTAAATTTATACTTGCTAATGCCCCTTCAGCTGAACGCCATATCGTTTTTCAAGTTTATATTTATTACTGTCCTTTCTATCGAGGACCGTTTTGATTTTTTAATTTATTTATATTTTTTGGGTGAACTTCCCATATTTAATTTCACCAGACCGTACTTTGTATATAACGCACTATATATCACATGACATTGCGTGAAATGTGTGACGTCATTCCCGGAGGAAGAGGAGGAGCCAGAATCGGAGAAAACCCTTTACTTGTGCTATACTAAATATTATCCTATTAGCGTTTAAAGTATACTTTGTAATAATATATCTGTTTTTTCTAGTGGAAATATTAACTTGCATTTCTTATTATATAAACCGTATAAATATATTTTGCACTGAAGAATTAACTTTGATGTTCCTTTAAGCCATTTAATATGTATAATGGAAATCACTATTTATTTATAATGGTGTAATATTGAAACGATATTTATGACTTTAGCTTTATTGAAAACCAATTATATTACGGTATTAAATGAACAAAATAAGATACAATAATTATATGATGTTTGCTAAAAAAATTAACCTTGGACTTCTTTTGTTTCAGGAGTTGATTATATGCATCCGGACTTGAAGTACAATTATGTAAGTACGTATACTTGTAATTTAAGAATACGATAAATTTCTAAAACAAATTAAATCATTATTTACCAAATTGAGCATAGTTTATGTATCTATTTTAATAAACTAAAATCGTAACTTGATTAAAGCCTATAAAGAGAGGAAGGTTCTCAGTCTGATTAGGGAAATCAAGTTTTTTCTTCGAAAGGAAGTATTTATTTCTTTTTTTGCTCGAATTTGGGTACACTCTTATTCAGCATATATATTAACGATTTCTTCTCTCTTCTCGAATGTCGCATCCTTAACTATGCTGATGATTTCACACTACTCGCGTGAATTTCGTTTATGCCTTTCTATGAAAGAATGTAGTGGAAATTAAGCAAAGTTAACGATTGGTGTCGTAGAAACAAAATATTATTAATTAATGTGAAGTTTCCATTTACACTATTAATATTTTTGTATTTTCTGAATAATTTATTATTATTAAATAAATTTTGGAATTGCAGTGTTTTGGATATAGTCGTATCTATCCTAATTGTAATTCCACTTCATGGACGCTTTGCTTCTCTATAACTTCCTGTGGCACATTTTCGACTATGCAGACAACAAAGACACCTTTTTTGTTATGGTTCACTCCAAGCTTGAACATGCAATTGTAATCTGGTACCCCAGGGTATTCCAGCTGTAATTATTAGAGCTTGTTACTAGAGAAATTTCGAAGAAGGTTTTTAAAATACCTAAAATGTTATTAAAGCAAAGAGACTGAATTATATAGATTCAGATCTATTGTATTAATATGGCGGCGCATTATATTGAGAAATAAATTCTATTTCAAACAGTTCTTTTATTAATTTTCATTCCACATCATCCATATAAATCATATAAGACAACATTTAAACTAATCAAAAAGGCGAAAAAACCTTTACCACAAATGTCGAACTTTGTATATGTATTTCGATAACCACGTTGTCATCATTAGCAGACGCGGTAAAGCTCACACGAAAAATTTACGCACATTCATACCGCCGATATCCAAACACATACTGTAATTAATATAATAGTTTGATGATAGCAATTTAGTTGTCGAAATTGTATACAGAGTACAAATATTGTGGCAAACGTTTTTTGCCTTTTTTGATTAATTCAATTAACTATATTCTCCAAAAAAATTTACCGTTATTTGAATTCTATTCTCTTCTAAAGATCAAATAAAATTAGAAAGATTTTTGCCAAATTAAATATGATTTCCTTATGCTTTTTAAAGGTTTAAAATATTTAGAATTTGTGATGATGGTGCTACGTGTCTGTTACTGTATATCGAATGATACTGTATTCTTTAATTTGTCTTACAATCTTATCGAAAAAGTATGAAAAATTTAAAGAAATTTTTAATGAAAATTCAAATCAATGAAGGTTAACAGTTTGAATCTTCTGCGTACCTAATATTATACATGTTCCCTAGTCAATATACAATATATGATCAAAATCATAAATACTATCAGAAATATATTCAGTTTCTGTGTAACGAAATGAATGAAACGAAACTTCGTGGTTATATTTTATCAAATTCTTTCAAAACAACACTAATGTATGTACATATACTATATACGAATTTTGAATTTGAAGTAGTTGTCTTGTTAAAGTACTACGAGACAATTCTTTTTTGAAAAAAATTGTTCAAAATCAAAACATCCCTTATTTGTGAAAAAGAAAAACATTGGTCACATTACCTTATTTTTTTCGTAATATAAGGAATCCTATTTATTTCTTTATATGCTTAATCACAAAATTCTTCAACGTATGTAAACCAAATGTAAAATGTTAAATGATTACATCAGTAAGTGTAATGCTAAAATAACAATGACTGCATTACTTTATAATGTTTTCAATATTTTTTGATAATATCAATCAGATTTGTGTGAATGTGTGCATGAGACGTTTAATTCAAATATATTAATTTAGAAACTTTAATCGAAACTAAACTATGGCAAATTGGACAATATTATTACATTCAATTAAATTCATTTTATTATTCAATATGACCTCCTTGAACTTCAATACACTTGTTCCAGTAATCTTTTAATTTATGGATTCCATCCTGAAGCGAGAACCCCGAAGACTGTCGAAATATGCTTCGATGGCTATTATTACCTCTTCGTTCGATGAAAATTGTTTTCCACGCATGAATTTTTTGAGATGCAAGAACAGCCAGAACTCAGAGGAAGCTAAATCTGGCGAATAGGGTGAATGCCGCAACCATTCTTACTTTAATTTCCTAACTGTTGCGATGGTTTTTTGAGCTACGTGAGGGGATGCGTTGTCTTGATTAAAAATGATTTTCTTCTTCTACAAACTAAGTTTTTTCTAACGAATTTTTACATCCAGCATGTCCAAAGGTTATAATAATCTGAGTTCATTGTTTTACCAGTTTGGAAGTAATACACGAACAAAATTCCATTTACATTCCAAAAAACTGATGCTAACACCTTCTTGTTCGATTTCTGGACCTTAACTCGCTTCGGAGCCGGAGCACCTTCTACACACCGCTCCTTAATCTCTTCTTTTGATTGAAGAATATGGCGATAGACTCAAGACTCATCCATAATGATGAAACGACGCACAAAACCATTTTTATTCTTTCTAAAACTTTTCATGTGTTGTTGAGAAAGTGTCATTCGAATGTGTTTTTGTTCATTGATAATGAATGCAGCACTCATTATGCACATAGATATCTGAAACCGAAAACTTCAGCTCACACTGTCTAATGGGATGCATAGGGCTTCTACTAAACCTCTCTCGGTTAATCGACGATATTCCAAAACCATATTCTGTATTTTTACAATAATTTTTGGTGTTAACGTTCCTCGCATGGATTGTTTTCAAGGTTTGTACCACCACCAAATTCAGCAACCCATCTTTCTACTGTTCTAATTGAAATCTTCCAAAAATAAGAATTATATCTTTACATTGTGACACATCAACTTTGAATACCTGTAAATATGCGAATGAATAAATATAAAATGAGAAAACTTCATACATGTTCATAAAAAAGCAGTACAATTTTTAGAGAAAAAAAAGACCAACCTAATAGCACCACCTCTTATCGAATGACAACACCTATTGAATAACCTGGTTTGTTGAAGTACCTACTAAAAAATCATTTATTTGCATATATTTCCGCTTATTATTTTAAAATGTGTTCATGGATTTGTTTAAGATGAACAGATTGCATTGCAGATAAAAAAAACCGCTTAAAATATGCGGTATGTGGTTTCCAAGCAATATCATTCTATAAAATAAGTTAAAATTAGAACATTATTACGTAGACAAATTGAGTTTAAAATTTCTTCGCACTGGAGAATTAGTTACGTAAAAGCAATGTAAAACTAATTTCTATAAAGTAATTATAAACATTGCTCTAGTTCGTATTTTAAAAGCGGAAGATAACTTGATTATATATGTCAATTAGTAAATTTAAATTTTAAATGTATATGAAGGTCAGAAGGACATATTGGTACTGTAACTATATGAAAATAGAAATGTTAACGTTGACATTTTTATAATTTGTTTTAAAGTGTATTAATTGCTTTTTATATAGACCTTATTTTAGTTAGTTAATGTTATTTTATTTAACAATACAATTTAATCATATAAACTCTATAAGAACTGTTCGCAATACATCTTAATGTCAATCTTAATGACAATTTGTTAACTTCGATTAAATTCTCTCATTCTTAAATACTTGGTAAATTATCATTTCACAAAAAGCGTAAAAAGAAAATTGTTTAACTGAAAAGATGATCAGTCTTGTAACCATTACGGTAAGAAAAATCTCATGAAGAAGATGCAAGAGATGTCACCGAATCATCAGGATGAATAAGACCCAACGACCTAGTCATTTAATTTACGCGGCTAACCCGAAGAAGATTATTTCGCCGAAATAAAAATCCGATAAGGGATTATTTGTTATTTTATCGTTGATAAACTCGATTTTTACTTGCTGTCTCAATGTTTAATTTCCTGTTTTGCTTTTAATCTTTCTGTGAAATGTTTCTCCATTGCATTTATTATTGAGCTGTACTTTTCTGTTAAAGTCCACATTTCATTACAATTTGTTATGGTGTGCCTCTGATTCAACCAGAATAGCTATGTCGTCAGTGAATATGAGTTCTGGGATTTTTGTTTCTTTCGTCTTCCAATACCCCAATTTAATTTTTTTTCTTTTGTTTCATTACTGTACTGTCAATCGCTGCTGAAAATAGCAACGGGCTCAAGAGATTTTAGATTTCTGAATACGATATCAAATTATATGCGCATCGTTTAACTTATTCATATTTAATTATGACCAAATGCTATTGTGTAACTAGTCTCGTATGTATTTGAAAATAATGTTAAATTAGAGTAATGAAGATATATTTCTGCTTCACTGTAGTTATTATTATATGAAAAGTACGTACGTATTTGAATTCACTTAAATGTGACATACACGTAAATATACATACGTGAGTGCAAAGTTGGTACATTTATTTTCTTCGCCGCGGGAAGTTTTCATATCAGACATATACTTTGGATTTAGTTGTTAAATCCAGATAGTTTACTTTGTTTTGTTCTGGTATCGTTGCAAATGTTATGCGTTATTTTTCTGAGTAGGGTAAATATCTCCTGACAAGTTCAAAAATATTGTCACGCTTACGTGACATGAAGTACTTGTTTATTTATTTACAAACGGTTTCACTTTGCGAAGAGAATGTGTTTTATTTATGTTATATCGCGAATTTATATAAATTTTCTTTGTTTGAGATTCTATTTCCATAAAGGTATTTTGTCTCGTCGTATAAACTATATCGTATTTTTTTCTATTTTATGAACTCTATGTATTGTACTTCATTCCTTTTTTCTGAATTAACTATTAATTCAATTTATAAGATATATTGTCTGGGTATCTTCTTTACTATTGAAATGTTTTGAAATTTATATCTGTTATTCTGTTATAATATTCATATTCGTGGGTTGTCTTTTATGTTTTGCATGTAAAACTGGAATAAAACAGCAGATAACTTTTAAAGGCTTCATTATTTTTCAAAGTATTCTCCACGAAGATTGATGCACTTTTGCATGCGTTCGAACCAACTCTGAAAGCAGATGCTCCACGCGTTTGTTAGTACAATCAAAATTGCGTTTTTGAAGGCATCGACTCTCCTTCTGACGACTGGAAGCTTTAACCACGCAGTCCGTTCTTGATTTTCGGAAAGGTGAAGAAATCGTTGGGACTTATGTCCGAACTGTACGGAAGAAGGTTCAACAATTTGACTTTTTGTTACGTTAAAAGTTCAATTGTCTTGTGTGCTGTGTTGTATACCAATCGGCAGGAACAATTCTTTGATCTTGTAGAGGAATTACTGCTACTTCGAGACAAATGTCGCGCCCTTCTTTTTGGAGACCCTTCGAGAACAGATTACTTTGTCGGCTTTTCTTCACTTTGGAACACCCAAATAAATGTCTGGCGTTTATTTTCTGGCTCTGGATTTTTCACCACTGTCAATGTTGTAGACGTTTATAGAGTTTCCGGAATTGAAGCGATCTAGAGTTTTTTGATATCAATTCACTCTAGTTGCTTTCTATTCTTCGGTCAACAGATGTGGTATCCAACAGGAAACTAATTATTTTACACACAATTCAATATACGCAATTTTTTGTATTGAGGTCTTCGAAATCCCCAATAATCCTTCAATCTGGCGATATGTCACATGTCGATTTTCGTTGATGATCTTGCGCACAGTGTCGACGTTTTTGATGAACCAGCTCTTGGCTTGTCGCTAAGACTAAATCGCTCACCTTTGAATTCTCCATAACAACGAGAAATTGTTGACTGATGTGGTGTTTCATTGTCGAAAACAGAAACCAACTCGACGAGGCATTATTGTTGAGATAATTGTGTTGAAAAATTATAGTTTAATTATTTCATTTTTCAACTAACTTATCAACTTTGGCAGTTCATTGTAGCTAAAACACTTCACGTATTGCATTGAAACTTTGGATTTAGGTTAACTAATGGTGCAGATTAATCTTTAGTGCTGACATTTGATTAGTGGCGTCTTCTATATCCCACTATGCAAAACTTAAAAGACATCCCACGCATATGTATATAGTGTTAAAGTAATTGAATTAAGTAACATTATTTAAACGTATTAATTTTAATATTACAAAAGCAATGTATTTGGTTATGTACTTTTTTTCCTTAAAAGTATTATTCTTGAACTTAATTTTCTTTTGATAGTAAATTTAAATATGATTTAATGTTATGATTAATTGATTAATTGTATGTATTATAATAATGTATAATGAACGTAATATTATATTTATTTACATTGATTTTCCATTTATGTAAGTAATATATAAGGACAATAGAAATAGTGATGTCTACATTTTTAAAATACTTTGAAAATTTGCAAAAAATAATCAATGTCAAAATTAAAATTTACTTCTAATAAATTTCATTATTTATTTGAATATTTACATAAAAGTCAAATTTTTTTTCATTTCAAATTTCAAGTAATAAGAAAATATATTCATAACATATCTATGGAAAAGTGAAACAAAAACAATAGCGTCGTCGATTTTTAAAATAAGTTAATATAACACATTATCTATACCTCATATTAAAAGTAGAAAGATACTAAAATTCAATAATTGTTAATACCATTATATTTACAACGTTGAAGTATAGTTTAAGTCAAAGATAGATGTAAACATTATCAACTTTAAAGAAAAAATGTTGGGAAAATAAAAAATTTAAAGAAATTTAATCCAGCCGCTATTTTGAAAGAATAGAAGAAATATTTTTCTCTTTGATAATAAATATAAATTTGCAAGTAAAACTAGAAGATTTTATAAAGGAAATATTTATCAAAAATTATATAAAGACATTTTAATATTTTTAATTGTAAGAATGAACAACCTACGTACCTAATTATTATTCTAATTGTTATATGTAACCTATACACCTTACTGATCCTTCCCGCATCTGATAGTGAGCCTATTACCCACGACATCCAATCTGAGAAACTCCTAGGACCTTCTAATATAATCAGCAAAAGTGATCAAAGATTAATAATCCACTTAGCATAATTTATGTAACTTTTGCAACTTATTGACTCTTCTTGTATACTGTGGTGAGACTATTACCAACAATATCCATTCAGAGGAACTCCTATGACCACCTACTGTATCCACAGTCCAGGCAACAGAATTGTAAATATTTACATTTATAGGTCATTTAAAACAAGATTCAAACGAAAATTTGCAAAATTTTTTTTTCATTATTAAGTAATATTGAAGTGAAACAACTACGTTAACGTAAACAAAAATGTTATACATTATCTGTGTTATTAATGATAAAGTTAGGTATTGAAGTATGTACTCTCATATGTATAATTTAGTATATTCACCAAAAATGAAACATATAATATTTATTATCAAAGGCTATTATGATTATAAATTTCTTCTAAATATTATATTGCTAAATTTTATTTTCTAGTCATTAATGTTGATGAGAGTTCTTATGTTTATTTATTTTTGATACTCATTCTATTTGTAGTTGACTAATCATAATTTACATGTATATTTTCTTAAATAAGGAAAGTTTTTGACAAAACAAAATTGTGCATGAGTATTGCACCTGAAGGAAAAGTAATTTACACAGGCAAGAATATACACTTCAAGTAACGAGTACCAGTCTAGATAATCATGGACTAACACGCTGCCTCAGTACATAAAGTCATTTTAAATATATATATAGCAACTTTAAAAATCTCTTGAAGGAATGCCTTATTAATATTATGTTTTATTTCGTTGATAAATACTCTGCGAATGCCAATTTAAAAATTATTTTTCCTTCTTACATATTTATGTACGTATAAATACATGTGTGCATTTAACACATATTTGGTATTGATCGGCCATATCGCCTTTTATATTTAATGGTTAATAAATAATTATTATTATTACTATCACCCATTTTGATGTCATGGTATATTTACAATTCACAAGTACTATAATTTTCAGAAAACCATATTTGATCCTAGTAGGTAAATCAATAGGATTTTTTCTGTTCGATTTTTAACAACCTAGGTTTCTAAAAATGTAAACTTGGCTGTTAACTAAACGTTAAGAAATTCCTCTCCTAAGATTGCTTTTGTTCGAAGAAAATCATTTCAATAGTACTCTTAACGAAGATAAGCTGCCACTATATACACTATATACCGTGAATATATTTTATAATGCAACATGCACATACATACACTAGTTGCTAGAGTAACGTAATAATGAAATGACAGCAATGTATTTTAGCGTGTATTTTATTTTGCAACATAGGATGTCAAAATAAGTTACTCTATTTTTGAGGTATGTATAGTGTAGAAGAAAAACTGTTATTAGTGAACTGGTATAACTCGAATATGAGTTTGAGGAGAATAGCAGATTTGTTCCAACTACAATAAGTAGGTTAGTACAGAAGTATAAAAATAATGGATGCATCGTTCCTAATCATAAAAAAAAGAATAGGCCAAGATATGTTATTACTGACGCCAAAAGAGATGAAATTCTACAAACAATCGAAAATAATAATATGCTCTCCACAAGAGCTTTAGCACAAACTACAAATGTAAGCAAATCTTCCTTGCATAAACTACTAAAACGAGAACATTTTAAGTCATATCATTTTCAAAACCATCAGGGACTAATTGCGAATGATGCAGAAAGAAGAAGTAACTTTTGTGAAATCATGTTGGATAAGCTTCATAATGATGATACTTTACTACGCAGAATTTGCTTTACAGATGAAGCAACATTTTATGTAAATGGTGAAGTAAATTCACAGAACTGCCGCTACTGGAGTAGACAAAATTTGCATAGATATCATATCACAAGGACTCAGCGGCCACAGAAAGTCAATGTTTGGACTGGGTTGATTGGACACCATATTGTAAGACCGTTTTTTATTGAGGGTACTCTTACAGGAGAAAAATATTTAGAATTGCTTAAGTACAGAGTTATGCCAGCCCTCCGCGCTTTAAATATTGCTGGTGAGATTTGGTACCAGCATGATGGCGCGCCGGCACATAATTCTCATATGGTTAGAACATTTTTCAACCAAAGATTTCTAAACCGTTGGATAGGCCGTGGAGGAGAAGTAGAATGGTCCGCAAGGTCACCAGACCTGTCTCCAAACGATTTCTATCTTTGGTCATGTATCAGAAATAAAGTTCTTCATGGAGAACCTCTAAACAATATTGACCAATTAAAAAATAGAATACGAGTTGCTGCAAGAGAAATAACTCCAGAGCAGATACAAAATACAATAAATGAATTCTACAATCGCTTAGGGTACTGCCTGGCCGTCAATGGTGACATTTTTGAAAATTTGTTAAATTAGTTTTTAAATTTTGTTCAACTACTGTATTTCACATCCTATGTTGCAAAATAAAATACACGCTAAAATACATTGCTGTCATTTCATTATTACGTTATGTATGCATGTGCATGTTGCATTATATAATATATTCACGGTATGTATATTACCTTCCAAATTTTCTAAATTATAATTTAATATAAAGTATTTTAGACACATATCATAAATGGTATTGCGTCTATCAACTCACAACTAACAACTCATCAGCTGTATTAATATCAATAGCAATAGCAACAGCTGGGGCTTGTAAAGTGGATAAGTTAGCCCGAATGGTCTTACAAGATATAAGGGGTTATTTTTTTCAAAAATCAAAGAAAAAAAGCTTCAATTTATTGGCTATTCTTTATTATTATAGAAAAGAATCATTCTTTTCTTTAATTATTTCCTTCAAATGTTTCCTTCAAATGACAATCTGAAGTTCCAATTTTCAATGACGTTCGAGCATTTCAAGTTGTATTATTGGGCATTATTATTATCACTGTGGTTATTGGCGAATAACGCTAGTAATGTTGGCTTCCAATCGCTCAATCGTAGCTGACTTATCCATGTAGACTTTGACTTTAGCCCTAAAGGAAAAGGTTTAAAGTTGTGATATCACATCATCTAGGCAGCCATTGCACAGGTGAAATTAAATGTTCACCAAATTGTTCTCACAATAAAGTCAACCTTTCACAGGCTGTGTGGCAAGTAGCGCCGTCTTGTTGAAAACAAATGTCGTCGAGATAAGGGGCTTCAATTTCAGGGAGCAAATAGTCCGTTATCATGGCGTGATAAGAGCCGCGATTCACAGTTACGTTGCGAACGTCTTCGTTTTTCAATGTAGATCGATAATTCCAAGTGCACAGCAAACTGTGGTTTTGTATGGATATAATGGCAGCTCTTGTACCACTTTGGGTTGCTCTTCACTCCAAATACGCTAATTGTGCTTTCTGACATAGTCATTAAGCCAGAAATGGGCCTTATCGTTGAACATAATTTTGGTTGAAAACAGTGGATCTTCTTCAAGCTTTTCAAAAGTTCAAAGACTGAAACCGTGGCTGCTTTCAATTCTTGAACGAGTTGAATTTTGTATGCTTTTAAACCAAGATCCTTACGTAAAATACGCTAAGTTGTGGCATACGACAAGCCAAACTGCTGAGATCTACATACGTCACACACAGCTACAATCGCTATATTTTCTTCACTATGTGCTAGATTTGGTGTATTTGATCTCGTATTACCCAATAACGAAAACTGCGTTTCAAATTTTTCACTGGCATAGCGAATAGTGCGTTCGGTGGGCCGATTACGTAGACTATAAGTTGCTTTAAGCGCACGAAACAGATTTCTAGTGGAACGCTCATTTTTGCAATACGGCTCAATAGTTTGTAGACGCTGTGTCGGGCTGGGTCTTTCCATAATAAAATGTTACACAATACTTAATTAAAATAGCGTGAAAGTTTTACACGACTCACGTTTCATCTGTCAAAAAATCGCTATTGAAGAAAGTACATCGTAATGAGTCACCCAATTAGAAGACCTAGAATCTAAGTTTTTAGTTAGTATTCGAAGTATGCTTTCAGCTATGCGAAAGCATACCTCGAGTACTAACAGACTGAGATCATTTGCAATTAATCAAGTATACTTAAACGTTTATCACAAGTATGTTGCATTAAGACAAGACAATATGAGCAACGATCGATTTTTTAAATATCAGAATGGAAAGAATTGTCGACAAGTGATAGAAATATATCAATTTAAAAAATGCCTGTAATATTTTCTATTTATTTGAATTTGCCAAATTCGACAGAATATGCTGGCCACTGCTTTCGTCTATCTCCTATGAAGATGTTGGTTGACTTTGATGCAAATATTATTAGTTTAAAGAAGCATAGCAAATAGAAGTTATCAAATTTCGCTGAGTGATATATCTTAGATTGTCTTAATAATAAAGTAAAAGTGGCATAATAACCATCTGTAGAATGTATATACCATTTGTCATGTTCGAAATATTTGTCAGAGCTCACTTGTTCTTCCAATTTTCAATAATTTTATTGTCAAATAATTGCAAACTGCTAACAAAATTTACTTAAATGTTGATAAATGTGCTATTACTAGGTTTTCGAAAACTAATAAATCAAATCAGTTTCCGTATTACTTGATTCAGCTGTCTGTGCTAAGAAGTAGCAAAGTCTGGGATTTCGGGGTTCTATTTGAGTCTGTTCTTCGATTCACGGACCACGTTCCTGCAGTTTGTAGAGATTCTGCGGGGTCGTTGAGTTTTCTTATCCATTCATGTAAGCAATTTAATAATTTTCTGACTTCGAAGTCAACCTATTTTACTTTTGTGATAAGTAAACTGGAATATTGAGCTACTATATAATACTCTTATTACAAAGTGTACTAGGAAAGTTTTGCAATACAGCTTTGTTTATTTAATTTTTTCAAAGTAATTTCCCTCCCTTTTAGCTTCATTTTTACATGCGGGAATAGAGTAAAGTAGCAGGGAGCAAGATCTGGACTGTAGGGAGGGCCCTCGAGAAGTTTCATTCCTGTCGTGGTCAAATATTGGGTGCAGGATTTGGCGCGGTGAGTTTGAGCATTATCGTGATGGACGAACCAGGTGTACATTCTTGACTTTGGCGGCAGGTTCTTCATAGATTCAATGACTTTAGGCAGTCCTTGTTCAGTACACCACTTAGCTGGGACTGTCTTCTGTTTGTCCAAACAAAACAACGCATTTCACAATTCCATTCGATTTGAAAAATACAAGCTATCATTTTCTTCTTTACGGATCGGGATTTTCTTCCTCATCAAAGACCCAAACTTTGTTTTGAGCTTTGGTCGGCACATCGTAATAGTACAGCCAAGTCTCGTCACCAGTCATGATGTTGTTCATATACCGAGATTGTCTCCCGGCACCAAGTCACACGTCGTGTCATCTGCTCTTCAGTCAGTCGATGCGGCATCCAGAGAGAACAAAGTTTCTTCACGTGCAAATGATCATGCAGAATCGAAAGAATTGCTGATGCATTTAGGCCTGAAACACCCTCTACCTGTTGGTAGGTCACTCGCCTGTCCTCGTCAAGCATTTTCCTCACTTTGGTAACGTTTTCCTCCGTAACTGACGTTCGTGGCCTTCCCGGCCTCTCAGCATCCTCCACAGTTAAATTTGCCCATTGGAATTCTCTATACCACCTCAATATCGTTGTGCGATGTGGACAAACATCACCTAGTGCAAGAGTCATTTCTTCGAAGCACTGGTCTATGTTTAAACCACGCACGAAATTATAACGCAAAACTGCCCTTATCTCATTTCGTGGCCACGATGCCATAGCAAGCACTTTACACTCTCACTGCTAATGAATAACTGAGCCCATTGATATGGCTCGGCGGCTACTATGCACGTATGAACACGTCTCAACATACAGCAACAAGCAGCTTCCTACGATTCATCGTTGTGTCATATTGCTAAACTTTCTTAGTACCCTTTGTATCTACATATGTCAACTTTTGTTTGCAGAAAGAGTGCAAAGGCAATTTCTGAAATACTTGAAATACAAGAATGATAGCTCCTATCCTCCTATTGACACAGATTACAATTCTTTGCTTAAAAAACTTTCCATTCACTTATTGACCGATAGAAGGAAGTTTATGGGTGCGAAGTTACTTTTTAGCTTAGTTAATAATGAAGTAGATTCTCCTGCATTGTTATCGCAAGTGAATTTTGTTATTTCTACTCGTATTATGCGAACATCGAATACATTCTTTTTGCCTAGAGCCAAGACAAATGTCTTAAAAGAGGATGCTGTTATCACATATGGTCTCCAATGAATCTCTCTCCAGATGCGTTCAAGTGACACTGTTGTTATTATGGCGTTGCATTCCATTTCCTCATTTTCGTCTTGCTTATTGAATTTTCAAGCCGTACGTTAAATTATATAGGAAGTAAGTTTTCATATTTACACAAATACGTTATTTTAATGTTATCTATTTATCCTGCAATTATAGTTTAACTCTGTCGGATAATAAAGTACTTTTATTATAACGCATTGTGATTGTTTAAAAAATAATGTATATGATTTTCTTTCTAAAAAACGTGTCTTCAATAATTTATGTTTAAAAACAATAGTAAGAAAATATTATTTCCTTACAGCATATACATATTTCCCACGGGTGACGAAGATTATATGCATGAAAACACTGATTTTTCTTGAAGAAACGTAGTCAGAAATGCCAACATTTTTTAACGATCTATGGAAAACACTTTGCATTTATAAAGGGTTTTCCAATAAGGACTTGACAACTTTGTTTCAAAATAAAATACAGACCATTTGAGATATTTCAAAAGCTTTATTATCGAGTTGAAGTACAATCAAAACATTTATGAATGGAACTCGACTTAGTTCATATGGCTACCGCGGGCACGTTTGTAGCGGTCGATTCTTTGGACCCAATTTTCGATGACTCGGCCGCACAATTCGCCCGAAACGGCTGCTATTTCGCGTTCGATGTTGGCTCTGAGCTCTTCCAACGTTGTCGGCTTGTTGGCATAGACCAATGACTTGACGTAGCCCCAAAGAAAAAAGTCTAGAGGCTTTAAATCGCACGAACGAAGCGGCCAATCGACTGGTCCATTTCTTGAGATAACACGCTCATCAAACTTACTCTTTAATAAATCGATTGTAACGTGTGCTGCGTGGCTTGTGGCACCGTCCTGCTGGAACCACATGTTGTCCAAGTCCATATCTTCCAATTCGGGCCAAAAATAATCGGTAATCATGGCGCGATAACGATTACCATTCACACTAACGTGATGATCATTATCGTCGACGAAAAAATATGGCCCTGTGACGCCGCCGGCATGCAAACCGCACCAAACAGTTATTTTTTGTAGATGAAGTGGTGTTTCATGAAGCACATGTGGATTTTCACCCGACCAATAACGCATATTTTGCTTATTGACGAACCCATTGAACCAAAAATGAGCTTCGTCACTGAAAATGATTTTGCGATGAAATTGATCATCTTGGCGCATCTTTTCCAGAGCCCAATCGGAGAACGTACGTCGCTTCAAATGGGCTTCAATTCTTGAGTCAGCTTGAATTTGTATTGGTGTAAACCAAGATTCTTACGCAAAATTTGGATCATTTGCTACGTTTCAACGGCAGCGATATTTTCGACACTTCGACCAACCCGTTGTCTCACTGGCACGGCAACATCACACAACGAATATGTAGGCTCAAATTGTTGCACTAAACTTGTTACTGCCTGTCTATTAGGGCAAGAATTACGACCGAAAATCGAAGTTAACGCTCTTAAAGTAGTAAATTTTTATAATTTGCGGACGTTGTTCGTTCTTGTACTTTACCATGATGAAAATGTTAAGTTTACTGAATAAATTGACAGTGACAATTCGATGATTAGTGAAAGGGTGCGTTCACAAATTCAATTAAAAGTTGTCAAGTCCCTATTGGAAAACCCTTTATTTGATTGCAAAATCTTTCCACTGTTTAGTAAGATCTATTTTGGCCGTACATATTAGCAATTATTTTGGCGTTGAAAAATAAATGTTTCAGAAAACCATTTTCTCTTATCACATACATGTTTCTACGATTTATTAAGTCAAGTCAATTAGATAAAACATTTTCCCATTTCCTTTGTTCAAGACAGTTTAAATAACTAAAGAAAACGCCAAACGTTAATTATGATAATATTTGATGTACTTGTAGATGAAAAATTAGTTTAATATCTTGTAGTTTCTAGCTTTACCTTCATAGTACATGAATAAGAATTTATTCATATATAATGATATTTACATTTCATTCTTCGCCGTTATTTCATGCCTTGTTGCACGTAAATTAGGTTAGCGTTGAATTGCCTTTGTTCGTTTCTTTTACGCCTGTGCTCTTATTAGAAAACTCAATTCGTTTGTATTTTTCATATTGACGCATAAAACATTGTTAAAAAGGAATGAAATAAATTAGGAACATATATCGTAGTTTTTGTCACAGTTGGATTTGAATATAAAATAAATCAATCGATACGAAAACAATTGGGGGCGATATTTTCGATAACAAACTAAACTTTCAGTATTTGCTTTAGGATGAAAACACGTATATTAATAATCGAAAATATATATTTAAGTGCAAATAAATTACAAATGAATTAAATAATAAATTTATTTCTAAAAAGCGTAGAAAAAAGAAAGAAAATCGATTGGTTTAATCTGGCCCAAAAGTCGAACTATTTCTGAATCTAGTTCGGATTTCGTACCTAGTTTGTATTCTAACTGTTGGCTCTCTGCCAGCTGCTCTATTATTTTCTACATATCTCATATATTATATATTTTTAATGCTCACTTGTGTAACGCTATTACTGCAACAACACTCTCTTTCTAAAGAAAAAGCTTAATTAGTTAAGCGTACAGGAAACCCTAGGTACTATAAAATTTACCTCCAAATTTAATTTTTATGACAGTATTTAGAACACGACTAGGTAGATTTCCAACAATCGATCTGAAAAAATTTCTTATAATATGATGGCTTCCACAAGTGTCTAACCATTTGCTTGTGGCATCACACTCTTCGTGTTTGTTTCATTAATTAAATCATTATATATATATATATATATATATATATATATATATAAACAGTGTTTCAAATTTCGCGGTTTTTTTGGTAATTAAAGTATCAGTTATGATATTTATATGCGAAAAATAATATCTGCCAAATGGCCTCAATGGCATTTTGACATATTATAATTGAGGCTCTATCTCACCAATGACACGAATAATTTTATCTTTCAAAGCAGGAATTGATTGTGGATTGTTTTTATAAACCTGACTGTTCACATAATTCCAAAGAAAATAGTCTAGCGGTGTCAAATCACATGATTTTGGTGGCCAATTAACATCACCGTTTCTTGAGATTACACGTCCAGGAAATTTTTCTCTCAATAAATCAATTGATTCGTGTGTAAAGTGTGGTGTAGCGCCATCCTATTGAAACCACATATCCTCTAGATCAATATTCATTAGTTCAGCACAAGCAGCATTTTCAAAGAAGTAAGGTACAATTACACTAGCTGACTATAATGCACACCAAACAGTAGCTCGTTTAGGATGCATAGGTTTCCTCACCCAAAATACAGCAATTTTGTTTATTAACATAGCCACTAATTTCAAAATGTGCCTCATCGGAAAACATTATTTTTTGAGAAAAATCAGCCGGTTGTTCATTGATAAAATTGACAAATGAACGATGTTTTAAATGATCTAATGGCTTCAGTTCCTGTGTTGTTTGAACCTTGTATGCCTTCAGAGCTAAATCCTTCTGTAAAATACGCCATGTTGTTGATCCACTAAGTTCAAGTTGTTGTGAATGTCCTCTAATAGACATTTCAGAATCTTCAGCAACACTTTCACGTACCAAACCAATATTTTCTTGTGAACGACGACTACGACTGTATTTCTCATTTTTTTGATCTTCCACGGAACCAGTCTCTTGATATTTTTAATAATTCGACCAGTAGTGCTTCATGCAATGTATGTAATCCATAAAATTCAAGTAAGTTTCTAAAAACTCTTTTCACAGAACGCTTATTTTCATAAAATAATCCCACAATTTAAACGCATTGTTGTATTTTTATAAATGTCACACATCACACTTACTTTTTAAATGACCACATACCCAGATAAATTCAGTGCGCCATCTATATTTTATTTATTCTTTAGAAAAACCGCCCAATTTGAAACAGCCTTTATATATATAAATATATCTTTATACTTTTAATTTTGTTGGATATTACATTGGGGTCTTTCAAGCTACTGAAATGATACGAACATTTTTCCTGGGGATGTTTTTCGAGATGTCACTCAATGAGGTACGTCAACGAGCGTTTGACGATCAGAAAACGCCTATAATTTAGTACTTACTAAAAATTATCTGGCCATAGCAGTTACCAGGTCCGTAATTGAGAACGCTTTGAAATTTGTACTTGTTTAGAATACATACAACAGGGTACGGGGAAACTAGTTATTGAAAATAAAGTGAATATTTGAATTTTGTAAACCTTGACATTTTCTATTGTTATTAATATTATCAAGCAAATAAAGACTAATTATACCAACAGATTTTTATGTTGCATATCCAGAGAAGTATAGATAAGATTAAAAAGAATACTTTAAGGGAAAATGGAAATTCTAAAAAACTCATATCACAATAAATATGAAGGAAGTTTGAAACATAAATACCAATATCACAGTAATACTAATAGTCAATACTTAAACAAAGTGTCTATAACCTTTGACTTTTCTTCAGCAATTACTATCAGGTAATTTTGTTTGAGCCTGTGGTTGATTAACTTACTGTTTCCACATTAATTTCCGTATTCTGTATACGTATTTCGACGACTAAGTTATCATCATCAGAATATAATTAAACAGTGTCGCATCTGGGAAACTACGGCAAAATACCCATACGAAACAAATTCCGCACACGATCTGTACTGTAGGAATCCAAAACGCAGTGTGAATTTTGGCTTTGAACAGGCGCCATCAAAATTACCTTAATTTTTTTATATACGTATATTATTTACCTGGAATACTACGGTAAAATCGCCGTACGAAACAAATTCCGCACACGATCTGTACCGTTGAAAACCAAAACGCACACTGAGTGTGAAAATTAATGTGGAAAGGGGTTATACATCAATCTTCAGTGACTAAAAGAAATATTATTATCAGAACAATCATAATCAGTCTTGATCAATAAGGTTGATATATAACCCCTTTCCACAACTACAATAATCAGTCTCATAATCACTGCTATTATTTCATTATTTATAATTAATTCTTCCGTTCTTATACCTACAAGATTCTCATTTTCTAAGTATTCATTTTCTGTTTTTATAACATTATAACAGACTTTCCCAGTCTTCTTACTGAATTTTCTAGCTCAATTAATTTAAACGTAGCATTTCTCTGCTCAGTATTGTGTTTGATAACAGAGCATATTAATTTGACGAGATTTAATTCCGGGTGATACGGTGGTAGTCTTAAATCTTTGTTCACTAAATTGATAAGTCACACATTTATCTTTATTTTCCTTAATCAACTGGTAAAGTTATGGTTTTAACATATTCGAATAAGAAATTTTATATTTTTCCCCATTAATCAATCCACCATATCATATTTTGTGTATGTGCATTTCATTTAAATATACTATGTTTTTGTTTGTATTAAGGCAAAGTTTTATTTGTTCCACGTAAGAAATTCTTTTAAAATACGCTTCAGCAACGTATTCGAAACTAAATTAATCTAAGTCTATTTTAAATACCTGACGTAATATATTTGATGTAGATTGTTGTCCCTGTCTTGTAAGAAAGTTATAAATTGTAGTTCGTAGATTACAAAGTTGATAATATTCAGGTTCGTTGTAGTATTAGACTACGTGTTCCAACATGCTTTTTTAGACATGGAAATTGTTTATGATCATAATTTTTTATAAATATAGTCTTGATCTACATACTCATGACCTTTGCAACTTCGTTTTTAACGCTTTTTAATTTATCATTATCATTTCTCTAATTTTTGAAATACGTACACCCATTTAAAACATTTTCTGGAGCCTATCCATAAATTAGTTTAATATTATCTATTGTGGATATTTTTTAAATCGCTAGTAGCACTTTATATTAATTGGTTAATAACACTCATTTCTATAGTGTTACTACTACAGGGGTTTGACCATAATAAGGAAATTTCTCTGTATCTTAAGCTGTGAGAGTGACCAAGTCTGTAACAGCTTAAGAGATATTCGGGAAGCCAATCAAGTACAAAAGTATGTGTTGACCGAGAACAATGTCAGACAAAAATGTTTCAACATGTCAAAGAGAGATGGAGATACAATCTTCTCAATTAGTTACTTATTATGTATGTCACCTTATATGGCCGTGATGACAATATCTATTGAACGTTAGGTTACAATTATTATAGACAGTACCCTGTTCTAACTGCAATGTTAGACAAAAGTGCTTTAACATTACAAATAGGTGAAGATCCAATATTCTCAATTATTTACTTAGTAATATACATACGTCACCTTATATGATTGCGATGATAATATCTGTTGAACGAGAACTAAGGCTGCTTGACGAGTCTTCATAAAGACGAAACGGCCGTCGTAGTCGCGTTCGCGATCCACAGATATTTACTTATTTGTATTTGATCAGTCTAACGCACAAGTCAGGTTGCAGTTATTATAGACAGTACCCTGGCCTAACTGCAATGTCAGGCAAAAGTGCTTTAGCGTTTCAAACACAGATGGAGATCCAATCTTCTCAATTATTTACATATTATATACATACGTCACCTTATATGGCCGCGATGACAATATCTGTTGAACGAGAACTGAGGCTATCTGACGAATCTTAATAAAGACGAGACGGCCATCGTAGTTAAATTCTCGGTCAAAAGATGATACCTGTATATAAAGAATAACAACATATTCCAAAATTATTAGGAGATACTGCTATACTCTTTCAGTTAGGAAAGATAGAAAGTTGAGTTGGAACTGGATTAAAAGCGCAATAATGGATAAAAATAATTAGAAAATTACTTTATTACTTTGCATAATGTGTTTCGGAGATATATTTTAAAGTTGGTCGCTTTGCAATCAATCGATACCCTTACCGAAAAGATTGCTAAGAAACTGATTCTCTTTATTCAAAAATATTGTTGTCTGCATGACAGCCTTTTGTCTGGATAAAGCATTATTCCATTGCGTAAAAAATTTTGAAAAATCTTGGTATCAAGAGACTAAAATTCCAAGAACATGGCTCTATGTCATTCTATTGAGGTTTTATCTGAAGAGATCAGCTCTCTAACTAAAGTGTCGCGTCACATAAAAGATATCGATACAAGTGGTGTACAACAAGATTGAATTATCGATTTTTTTTACTTTTAGATTATTTTTAAAAATAAATATATTGTATAAAAATTGTTCCAGATTGATAGTTGTCTGGATCTGTTTTAAAAACAGTTCTCATATTATATATTAGCCAATATGTTCTTCAGCACAGTTATATTATAATAAAATTTGATTACGTAAAAATATAAATATGTTGTTCGTTAGTCATCCTTGGGACTTTCAACAGGACGTTTTGTTTATTAAATTTGAAATTTAAACGTCTTTGGTTTTAAGCATTGAATTTTTTATATATTTCTTATAAAAGTATAGTAAATATTATTAAAAATATTGAAAATGTGCATTTCGCTTGCATATTTAGTAATTGAATTAGATTCGAAAAATATTAAAACAATTAACCATGAGATTATTGTATTTATTGTTATACAGTATAAGTCAAAAAGATGAACCCAATTTCAATTAGTTATACTTCACGCACGTTTGTTATTATATATTTGAATTCGGTAAATTATATTTGAAATAATGAAATGTAAAGTTTCGAATACTGGCACTAGAACGCTCTGGTACCGCACAACAACATGAGTTGTAAGCAAAATGGCTACTATAGAGTCCAAGACCTTTGCACTCGTGTGTTCAGTAAAAGTGAGTCTAGGACTAAGATACAGCATACATTTAGTCGTAAGTTTACCATTGAACTGCCAACGAGCAAGTGTGTTTGTCGTTAGAATAAACAACAAAAGTTTATTGACCTTTCTTTTTTGACAAAAATACGATTACTGAGGAACTTATCTTCTGGTGCTCTTGTTCCTCAAATAAATGAAATTTCAACTCCCCACAAGACAGACCTCTACTTTATTAGCACCTGAATATTCGACGTTTTCTAAATGAATCTTTACCTTAGAGATGGATATGTCGGATGGGGAATGAAAACCCTTCATTTTCGGTCATCGAGATTACCTGATCTCACATCTTGCGATCTTTTCGTAAAAGGTTCAGTTTATGTACCACTTATTCCTACAAATTTGAATAACTTAAAACAACAGTATCACAATGGTGATGAAACTGGTGACGCAACAAATTCTTCATCGAGTGTGGAATGAATTCAGCTACCGTCTACATGTTATTCATGTAGCCAAAGTGAGGCTACAATTCGCAATGTAATTTACAGAATTTAAATACAAAATAGAGTTCAAAAAATAGAATCCATTGAAATTTTGAACCGCTCTATATATTAAATTACGTTACGCACAAATAATTTGATATACTCTATTCGGACGTAATTATTGAGTATGCGAATGCGATTGTTTTAACATGCTTACCATTGCTTACATAAATATGTACCCTCAATTACTGTTATTGTCATAATTTCATTTCCGGTTTAATAACTAAATTATTCTGTTGCAGAATGCTAAAGCCAGTTACGACTTCAGCAGTAACGATCCGTATCCGTATCCGAGGTTTACTGATGATTGGTTTAACAGGTACGTGTTCTGACATTTTCTTTCAAAAGTAAACTTTATGTTATATAAACTGAAAAAAATTCAAACCGTAAATATATAGAAAAGAAACGAGTCATAATAGTCATAAAGTCATAATACTATATCTTGAATTATATTATTCTCATTATAATTTTTGTTGTTTAATACATAGAAATATTTTTTGTTTTAGTATTAATTTCGGTATTTTTAATTTTCTTTTGGGGCCGGTCATTAAAATTATATATATATATATATATATATATATATATATATATATATATGTGTGTGTGTGTGTGTGTGTGTGTGTGTGTGAGTGAGTGTTTGTGTATGTGTGTGTATGTAAACTGAATATCGGTGAATTATAGATTGTTCCTAAATTACATTTATTATCATGATCTATTTTTATATATAATTATGATATAGTAGTTATTAATGAAACTTGGTTATACAGATAATGCAGTTTGTATTCCAGGTTACTCTATTGTGCGTATTCATTCATTCGTGCGGGTGGTGTTGATATTTACTTTCGGAATGGTTTTCGGGCTGCTTGTATTTTTTG
This sequence comes from Dermolepida albohirtum, assembly GCA_031893035.1. Taxonomy (NCBI): domain Eukaryota; kingdom Metazoa; phylum Arthropoda; class Insecta; order Coleoptera; family Scarabaeidae; genus Dermolepida; species Dermolepida albohirtum. Next base: position 612,945 of record JAVIWB010000555.1, on the reverse strand, counting down.
TGGCACGTCTGTTGAGTAGGTTTGAATAAGCTTTGAAATTGGCCATATGAAACTTGCGGCAGCTGTGACTTATAAGCCTTCAAACCAATATTATAAATTCTTATGTGATGAGCTTGAGGAACAGCTTACTTCTATATCTATGAACTACAATATTGTCTTTTGTTTTGGTGATATTAATATAGATTTACTGTCAATTTGTAATAATCTGTTGAGGCTTTATTTTTATATGATCGAATCTCTTGGTTCTCAATTAATTAATACCCCTACAAGTGGAATAATTCGCTATATGTTATTCTGATCACTGGCTTGGATTGTGCATTCAGGTTTTATCGATATTTGCTGACTGTTTATGAAACTATTATAAATTTCAAATTTTAAAGGACGTACTGCAGCCAGCACTGTCAAATGCTTATATCATGACCATTACTAAAATTCTATAATTTTACGCCTTTTTGTTTCCTAAAAAAACTGGTAAAAGCTTGTACAGTGGATACCCATGCAGCTTTCTCTGGTGCTGTTAATTTGGTTTCAAATTTTCTGTCACTTATCATTTCTCGCATCAAAACAAAAATATCTTCTTTTAGTTTTACTTCTGTTATTTTTAGTAACTCGTCTCGAAGGTATTTAGAATCGTCACTTTCTTGATTCAGTGCCTTAATAAAGTTTCTCATGACTCTTAGTTTAATGTGCAGAAGTGGTATTATGATACCTACTTTTTCTACTAAACGCTGATGTCGTACATTGCCTTTTCCTAGTATAAAGTTATGTCATAGTTGCTACTTCTGCATAATATAACTGTTTTCCCAGTCATGATTGTCTCAAAAATATAAAAAGCAAATTTAGTGTAACCTGACTGTATATCCAAAGTAATTGCAACAATTTATTTCGATTAGTTGCATACGAACGAAGCATAATTATATCTAGGAGAAAATAAATTAAAATCATAATACAATGCTTTTTGAGCTTACTGAACTTGTCTTTACGGTTCTATGTTATGCTATTACAGTTAAAATCGCATCATTTAGTAGCACGTGTCTGTTTAGACTAGATTCGAACAACAATGCAATCTTATTTGTGTGAACGAATTACATCACGTTTGAACAAATCTCTATCTGCATTTTCTTCGTAACCAAAGTTAAGTCAATGGTAATTTTTTTTCTAATAATTTGTGCTTGCTGTTTAATTTCGTCCGTTACTGACTTAATGTAAAAACATTGTTAACTATTAATGTATCAATGCCTATCAATATTAAAATTTCTGTCAAAAAAAATTGGATCACTTTCTGCGCTTTCCAAAAACTGGTAACCAAAGTCCTACTTTCATTGAATGTAGAGCAGCATCAATATGTCGATGCACATTTTCAAAAGCCAAAATTCTCATATTTTATTGATTTACCAGATGTACCGGAAAGTCACCGGTTTTTCTAACAGATGTTGATTGGCTTAAGTATGCAAATATGATTGGACATACATGTCATTTTGTTCTACTAACATCAAACTGCAAAGGCATACAAGTAATACTGTCATAGACTTATACCTTTTTGAAGATGTCGAGTTTCGTGTCTGAAAAAGTGCATTTGCGGCACGCATTAGTTTTCTTATTTAATCGAAAGAAAAAAGCCGCTGAAAGTCATCGTTTTCTAGTAAAAACTTACGGTGAGCATTCTCCAACCATAAAAACATGCGAGGTGCGGTTTCGACAAATCAAAAGTAGTGATTTTGATGTGCAAGATAAAGAACATTCTGGTAGACTGAAAATTCTGAAGATGCGAAACTGCACGAGTTATTGGATGAAGACCCAACCCAAACTCAAAAACACTTCGCAGAAGCGTTAAACGTGGGCCAAGAGTCTATTAGCGACTGATTATGAGCAATGGGAAAAAGCTAAAAATTTAATGACAGGCAAATGGAAAATCGAAAAATCATCTGTGAAATGTTGCTTCAAAGGTATGATCGGAAATCATTTCTTCACCGAATGGTGATGAAAAGCGAATTTATTTCGAAAACCATAAGCTCTAAAAATTATGGTTGTCACCTAGCGAAGCCGGCCCATCGACTCCAAAGCAAAATCGTTTTTATCGCAAGACAATGCTCTGTATTTGGTGGGACCTGAGTGGCGTGGTGTATTATGAACTATTAAAACCTGGTGGAACAGTTAATACTGAGCGCTATCGACAACAAATTATCAATTTGAACCATGCATTGATAGAAAAACGTCCAGAATGGGCTCGGTAGTGATTTTACAGCACGAAAACGTGCCGTATCATATAGCAAAACCGGTCAAGAAAGCACTGAAAGTACTTGGACGGGACATAATATTCCATCCGCCGTACTCCTCAGACCTTGCCCCGTCCGACTATCACCTTTCTGCATTCATGGGGCACGCGCTTGCAGAGCAGCACTTCGCCAATTTAGAAGAAGTTGAGAAATAGCTCGATGAATGGTTTTGCTTAAAGAACAAACAGTTTTTTTTGGAATGGCATCCATAAATTACCTGAAAGATGGGCAATATGTGTAGATTTAAATGACTAATACTTTTAATAAATAAATTTTTCAATTTTCTTGAAAACTATGTAACTCTTTTACGAAAAAAACCGGTAATGACTTTCCGGTATACCTGGTATATATCTAAAGGGATGAAATCAGATTTGTGGACGCTAATGAAGCTACAAGTATATATTTGAGGGGTAATAAATATTATGCTCTGATAAAAAGATTAAAGTTTGATGCATGTGTTATAATTCTGATTATACTTTATTTATTTGCTCACGTCAGGAATAGTACATTAAAAACGCCAATAATCATTTGTTTTTGTAAAATTCGTGTCCTCTTCCATATATGTTATGGGAGTGTTTCTTAACCTCTAAAAGCTTTTCCCTAAATAAGCCCAAAATATGTACTGCCGAAAATCTTTTTGACGTAAAAATTTAATTTGAATCACTTTTACTTTTGCTGTGTCAATAATTTACTTAATTCGAGTAGCTGCTTTGATGTGTTCCTTATTACTGTTGTTTCTGGTGTAATTGTAATACTCGTTGCTTTATTTTATTGCTATTACAAAGTATTGCTTAATTCTAAATTTTACATTAACAGATTTAATGTTTTTTAAATTAATTAAATTCAAGTTTTTGTTGATTAGAAATCCGTATCTTTGGTAATTCGAAACTTGTATGTGAAGTACATCTATACGATCTAAAATATGTACAATGTTTTCATGAATAATAACCTCCTAATAGAGTCGCGTCATCACAAACTGTAAATGCGACTGCTGAAAAGCTGATTCTTATTAAATAATGATATCAACGGAAATAATGCACCAATGCTAAAACTATGCTTATCTATTCAATTATTATGAAGAGTATTTAGTTGTAAAAGGACACTATTTACAAGAAACCATAAAATTTGTTTTACTACCCATAAAATCGAGAATAACTCTTGTTGCAGAAATGGATGGAAATAAAACTAATTCCACATCTGCAATATTGACGTAAATCGACAGTTTCATCCAAAAAATATTTAGAAAGTATACAATTCGAATATTATTCCACAGTATCAAATGTTTTATAGATTTTGTAAAACAAAAAAGTATTGTATCACCAGATTCGTTATTAAGAAACAATGACTTAAGACCTTTTCATTTCATTTTATTCACCTAACTTTAGCAGAAGAAGAACTGGGAAATATTAAACCAATTTTATATCTTCGGAATATATTTTACGTAATTCTTTGACATAATCGATAAACGAATGTAGGACATACATTATGTTACAAGTTGTATTTTATCTTTTTCCAGGTGTGTATGCAACATGTTCTCTATTCACGCAAATGTATTTAAAATTGAATGAAATTCTATATTCAGAATTTTTTACACTTTTATATTTACTAACAATCATTTTGCACTTGCTTACATTAAAGTAATTGGAACATGTATATAACCGCTACTATGTTGTAATTAGTATGTTTTAGAAGTAGAGGGAAATACGGAAGAAATTAGTTTAATATTGATCAGTTCTCTAAAAACTTCGAAAATTTCTTGGCATCTAAATTTATCTCAACAAATCCATAAAGTGCAGCATGTAGAAGTTTCATTAATTTTCTATTTTCTTTTGCGTAGCATATAATATACAAGGACGTATTAATAAATTCTTAGCTTATTACAGAAGTAAATAAAATTTGGAAATCGTAGTATTTTATTATTCAACATAATCTCCTCTTGTCATAATACGTTTATCACAACGAATCTAAAACGCCTCTATCTTATTTAAAAAAAAATTTCATTTTTCTCTGCAATCTAAGTGTTCAGAGCCTTTATCACCTCTTCCCTAAAAGAGAATTTATGTTATTTCATTGTTTTTTTTTCAGTTTAGGAAAGAAATGATAATAAGAAGGAGATAGAGTAGATGAATAAGAAGTAGTATTCATGTAACGTGGGATTTACATGGAGAGACATTGTCGTGCAAAAACAAAATACTTCCTAGACCTTGCAGTAATAGAATACATTCATTTCATTTATTGCCGCTTTCTTTCTGTATCGTAGAAATTTATCCAAGATTCATCAATGATGACAACAGAAGTTAAGAAATCAACATCTTTCCCAAATCAAACAAAGATTGAACGCGATGCTTCCACTCTGACTCGCTTCTGGCCAACATTCAAACATTCAGGGATCCATTTTACTCAATATTTAGGTTCCTCATGAATTATAAATACCTGCCATATGCTTAAACACGAGGAAAATTTTTCTGTTTTAAAGCGACTAATAACTGCTGATGAGAAGTGGATTATTTAAAACAATATGGTTACAACTTGAAAATTCGTCTCAAATGTCATCTAAAGCAGACACACCAAGCAGCGAAACAATTAATTCATATGTGTATTGTCAGAAATCAGACAATATGAATGAATCCAGAAACTCCAAAATTAGGTTAATCGTAAAGAAGTTGTATTTATTATACCACCATTGCGAGATCACAGACAAGTTTGATCGACCGTCAAAATTGTAGGATTTTGAATGAGCTTTCACTTCGGATTTCCACTGACGTTTTAAAACTCTTTATATGGTGTAACGTTTGATTCAGATGAGGCTGTGAATCAGCACATTGTAAGGATTTACCGATAAAAATAGGTCCTTTTTCTAAGGAGGATTTAGAAAAGTTAGCGAACGGTTATCTAAGAAAACGAGTAATATATAATTGATGTACCTCTTTTTAAATTACTAGATGACATACGAAAAACAGAAAAATATGTGATCGCTCTGGAAACTTATTATAACACATAATATCTCGTGTACTTGTTTTCTTCTGACTTTGCCTGAAATTCCTTAAAAAGTGAGCCATCGAATAAGAAATGGACTAAGAACTTTCTCAACATGTACACTGTAAGATGTCATTTTCTACACTTTTTCAGTTTTCGTCAGAATTTCACAGAGTTGCCACTTATAATCCACTTTTTCCATTGACACTCAGTTTATGATTATCCTCGGCAGCTGATATAATTATCAAATTGTAGAATCGTAATTTACAGTACCCTTAGTTTCTGATGAATATAAGACCGTCAAAGGTTCGTCAGTTCTTCTAAAACAATACAGGTCAACATAGCGATAGAGGGATTCACGCCTAATGTCAATGAAGTATCGACGGTTATTTGGGATAATTTAAATACTAAGTTTGATATCTGAGACGGAATTTTTCTAAAGATTATCCGGTAATTATTGTTCTGGGAAAAGCTATTAAGGGTTCTATATTTCATGATAGAGCAGGGTAAAACAATTGCGAAAAATAATAAAAAGAAGTCTATATTGTGGACATTTTTTGACATACAAGAATATTCATGTATTGTTCAATGTTGGGCAAGAAAAACCTTCGATAGTGATTGCAATGAAGGTCTTCAATTTGTATGCATGTACTACAAGAACTAGCAATGATACAAGCTGTTGTAATGGGTTTAATAAATTATATAAATATTGTTAGATTTATGTATTAATTTGGGCAAATATGTTGTTATAAATCTGGAACACAAACATAATTTATACAATTGCCTTCGTTAAATTAACCCTATCCAACGAAACTGAAATGTTGACTAAGTACTGGGGTGAAACAATTGCTTAGTAATTAGACCCCGCCGGTCATGATGCGGTCATCCTTCTTGAAAATCAATACATAGTAGTTATCTATTGATACGTAACAGCTTGTTTGCCAAAAGTTTACACAAATATTTAACTTACCATATATGTCGGCACGGCACGGTTATTTTCCCACGACTAAGATATTAATTATTAATTAAATTACTAGTTATTGCTTTGCAAGACAATGTACATATGTATGTGTAATAAGGATATTAATAATGTTTATTTCTCCAACAGAAGAAATTCCATTAAAAGGACATATGTACAAAAGAAATACGCAAGAAAATCAGCTACGGTATAAAAAAAAGTATTTATATAATACAAAATATAAGCGATACAAATATAGTATACGATACAAAGGGTACCAGGAAAGTTTTGCAATAATAATGTTTATTTAATTTTTTCAAAGTAATTTCCTCTACACTCAATACACCTCTTCATCCTCCTTCATTTTTAAACCAGTTTTGGCAAGTTTCACTAGAAGGTAAAGGACACTCGTTTACCCCAGCTCGCAGAAGGTCCTCATCGCTGGAAAACCGCCTCCCTTTTAGCTTTATTTTCACATGCAGGCCTTGGTTCGGTGAGCTGGAACATTATCGTGATGGAGAAACCAGGTGTCCATTCTTGACTTTGGCCGCAGGTTCTTCATAGATCTAATAACTTTAGGCGGGCACTGTTCAATATAGGGAAGAGGAAGGTCAAGATTGTAGAGCGGAGACAAGACGACGGTGAAGAACGATTCATCGGCCTCTCGTCCTGAAGGGATGTGTATGATAGAATATTGGACATTTTAGTGAATGAGATTTATAAGTAGCGGACTACTTCGCATGGTAGGAGCGGAATTGTGAATAATATTTAAGCAGGACGCGAGCTAGGCCCCACTTAGAGCTCTAGACAAGACTAGTTTAGATTTAGATAGTTAGCTTTGTAGTAAGTAAAGACTAAGGTTAGGTTACATCCGGTGTAGTGCCACAGGCGGAGCACCGGATTCTATTCTAGGATAATTATTGTTAATTATCTAAGTTTCTTTTCTAAATAAAGACTGTTCAATATACCACTTAGCCGTGGCTGTCTTCTGTGTGTCCAAAACGACGCGTTCTACAATTCCACTCGATTTGAAAACTACATCATTTTCTTCTTTATAGGTCGGGATCTTCTGATAACTATGGGTGTGTCCTCACCATCAAAGACCCAAACTTTGTTTTGAGCTTTGGTTGGCACATCGTAATAGTACAGCCAAGTCTCGTCACCGGTCACGAAGTTATTTACATACCGAGATTGTCTCTTATTAAATATTTTAGCATCTCCCGGCACCAAGTCACACGTCGTGTCATATGTTCTTTAGTCAGTCGATGCGGCACCCAGAGAGAACAAAGTTTCTTCACGTGCAAATAATCATGCAGAATCGAACGAATTGCTGGTGCATTTAGACCTGAAGTACCCTCTATCTGTTGGTAGGTCACTCGCTTGTCCTCGCCAAGCATTTTCTTCACAATAGTAACGTTTTCCTCCGTAACTGACATTGGTGGCCTTCCCAGCCTCTCAGCATACTCCACAGTTGAATTTCCCCTTTGGAATTCTCTATACCCCATGAATATCGTTGTACGATGTGGGCAAACATCACCTAGTGCAAGAGTCATTTTTTCGAAGCATCGGTCTATGTTTAAACCACGCAAAACTGCCCTTATCTCATTTCGTGACCACGATGCCATCGCAAGCACTTTACATTCTCACTGCTAATGAATAACTGAGCCCATCGACATGGCGCGGCGGTAACTATGCACGTATGAACATGTCTCAACATGCAGCAACAATCAGCTTCTTATGATTCATTGTTGCGCCATATTGCGAAACTTTCCTAGTACCCTTTGTATGTGTATACATAACATTTGTGCTTAATAGGAAACAAACTATATTAAAGAAAAATTAGAGTAAGTACAGCCTTGTACAATATTCTAATACAAAAGTATCAAACATCGCTTATCGTATTGTGGATAATTTAGAATCTTTATAAAATTATTTAAGACAATATTAAATAGTAAGGGTCCCAAATTGAAAATTGAGGTACACCGCTCGAAATCAAAAAGAAAAGAAAAAATTATAATGAATAAGTGAGGAGAGATCATATTAGAGTAGGCCTATTGCTAATAAAGTCATTCCGATAGGCAGAAAGGTAAGATTGGACACAATTATACAATTTATCACATATAAAATTTCAATTGTTTGATCATAATTGGAAAGAATGCATATAAGTATGTAATTCTCCATATCATTATGAAGGCTGGTGATGTCAACTTTCCAAAAGCCAGAAAATCACGAAACGTCCGAGAAGAAGACGATAAAGGTATAAGAGAATGCCGGTTCCAGAACAAAAAAATTCGTTACTCACGAAGCGTGATCATCATATATGTATATACTGGTTTTGATATGTGATTAGTATTAGTAGTTATTGGTAATTAAAAAATACTTGTAATTAGTATTCGGAAATTATTTACTATCAGAGTCAATAGTAAATAGAAGTTACGATTTATTTCGATATTTGTTTCGTCTGTTGCCAAAGAAGCATCCCGACCAATACGTAACAATATAATGGTAAGATACACAATACATATAGATATACAATCATTATGTCCTAGAGTTCTTGTGGTTCAAAGTCTCTTTAGAGCAAAACAAAATTTGTAAATAGACCACTATTGTGGCGAAAATACAATATTGAATTGATAAACCCCAAACGCCGTCATCAAAATATTTCACTATATTTTCGAGTTTAGCAAGAGTTATTGGAGGATAAACAATCAAGAATACGAGAGGAGCCATTGCTATGTGTAATGAATTGTGTTAGTTAAATGAATGAATTCATAATTTTTTAAATTCATCTATGGATAAGAAAATGTTAGAAAAGTTGCAATATCAATATTTTCATTGTATTGCCAATGTCTTTCAAGAATACTTTAGTAGTAGGTAATTTTGATGGAGCCTGTGGTTGATTCACTTGATCATTGAAGGTTGATATATAACCCCTTGCCACATTAATTTTCGTATTCTGTATATGTATTTCGACAACTAAGTTGTCATCATCAGCAGATAATTAAAAAGTATCGCACCTGGTAAACTACGGCGAAAAATACCCGTACGAAAACAAACTCCGTACGCGATCCTTACCGTTGAGAACCAAAATGTAGACTGTGCCACTATATATAGAATACGAAAATTAATGTGGCAAGGAGTTATATATCAATCTTCAGTGATCAACTTTAGTAGTACTCAGGTTCAGTATTTCTGAATTGTTTTACTCTAACGGAGCTCGACGTAGATAATGATATTAGAAAATTTAAAAATATTCTGACCTTGGGTTATGATGGTATTCCGAGTTTTTTTATACGTGACTGCAGAATTATTTTTAATTCGCCCTTACTAATCAAAGGCGTTGGAATTTCCCCATCACAGAAGATATTTAAAGTGTGTTCTATTCTTAAAAACGGTTTGCATTCCGCCGCTAGGAAGTATTTTCCAACTTTGCTAAGGTATTTAGAAGAGCTATTTATTCACGAATCTATCCTGCAGTCAGATATAGATATATTATCATTTCAGCACGGTTTTATGGACGAAAGATCCAAAGTATCCAATTTAATTTACTTTTCACAATTTACTGCTAATATTCTAAATTGCCAGGAGCAAGTTGATGTAGTATATACACATATCAAACGCTTTTGCTTTTGCTTAAATAAATTAAGAATCTTCGGTTTTTCTATTAACATTTTTCCGAACACATTTTTGAATAGATCACAATATGTAACATATAATGAGTTCTTCTAGCAGATTTTTTATCCATATTCGGGTGTTCCCCAGGGATCTAATCTGCGTCTTATGTTGTTTTTACTATTTCCTAATCACCTTGATTCGGTAGATCATTGTCATTGTGTCTTTGCCGATGGTCTTAAAATTTTTACAGCTATCGGATCAATAAACGACTGTATTCGACTTCATGTAGATTACATATATTTACACACACAATACAACGCAGTTAGTTAAGGATCTGGGCATACGTTTTGACAGCAAATACTTTTGTTGAACGTATTAAAACAGTTACGACTTCAGCTATTACAATGTTTGGTCTTTCCTCAGCATTACTGCACTAAAAACATTTTTTACACTTTAATTTTCCCGTGCGCATATTTTATTTTGCTGTTCATTTTAATTTAGAAAACCCTGTATGGCATATTTATTTATTTTGTTAATGTGTATTTGCATATCTTTATTGTGACATTTATTCAGATTTCCGATTAATCGTATTTTTGCATGAGCTTTATTTTCCTATATATTTTATTACTTTTTGGTAAAGCCTTTCATTTAGTTAATGTTTTAGTCTTCGAATTTAATACTTTTTTTTAAACAGTGAGAAGCTAAACTTCTTATCTGGTTCGCATTTTTTGTGTTGTACTTGTTTACATGATCGAGCTATTTTACTCTCACCTACGGTCAGTATAGATACATATGTTAGTCTGAGCTATTCTTTCCTTATTCGTATGTCGAATCGATACGTGTTCAATGCTCTGGAATTTACTCGAACGATGTACTACACCCTTGTTTTCGTCTTAAGTAGCTTAAGCGGCGTCTTTGGATGGCTAACTATGGAGCGAGGTGTTTGATAAAGTTGTGGTTCCTTCTTAAGTATTGTGAAACCTTTCTCCTCAGGGGAATATGAAACGAAGAGTGACCCAAAAAATGAAATTATTCTTAATTTGGTTCATTAGCTAACAGTTACCTTCGCTTATCTACATGTAAACTCGACCAAGACCTGAGGTATGTTTATTGCATTGACGTCATATACATTCATATATTTTACTGTTATTTATTCTCTTAGGTTTTTTTTATTATTGTATTTTCTCATTATTTTCTTCTATTTAATTTGATACTACAATTAGATTTATCTTCGAATTGCCATATATAAAGTCACAAAATGTTAGCTAAGTTCAGATAGACAATTTTAGTTAACTCGTTTATTAATCTGGTACGTAGACTTCCGCGGTCGTGGTCCATACTATATTCTTCTAGGCTTCCGGGCTGGAACCGCGTCACTGGTATAACTGCCGACGTTTCGTACCCACTCGTATGGGACATCTTCAGAGCTCATCTTCAGTTTCAGTGCGTGCAGTAGTTGAGCCCTGAATATGTCCAATACCAGTGGGTACGAAACGTCACCAGTTATACCAGTGACGCGGTTCCAGCCCGGAAGCCCAGAATAATAAAGTTTATTATTTGCTCATCTTAGTCAATTTTAATCTGATAGTTTATTAATATTTGAAGTCACCTTAACTCTGAGCTTAAATGCTTTTGTTACTTTGTACCGAAAATTCTACTGATCATTGCAAAAACCTGTTTGAACACCCTTACTTGATATTGTTCTCATATTTTTTTATTGATATCAAAATAGTTTACATTTATTTCGAGATTCTTCTTTATTGTTTACGTATTCAAATTAAACACTTTTCTTAGTGGCTGTCTTACTTTTAAATTATTTCACCGTGGTCTAATGTACTATATATGTCTACCTGCCGATTTGAATTAAATTAAGAGTTAGTCAATTATACTGGGTGCTCTTTTTCTCTTGCCAAACATTTTTAGGGGAAATCTCGTGCAACTTAGTTTATTAATAGAACTACGATTTGTTATAAGACATTACGTGTGCCATTATTTGCTGATGGCGCCCTTTCATTTTAACATCAATCTCCGACTATTTAGCTTTGTGGACTACGATCTCCGTGATAGATATCTGGCCACCGTTCCATTGCTTCCCAGTTGCTGATCAGATAAACTCGCAATATTCTTATTACTACCGACAATATTGTAGTACAATATATTACTATTTCGTTAGATTGGATTATGCTAATTTGGTATGGATTCTATGAATTCATTAATTATTTGTTACTTATTTTATTTTAATTTATGTTATGGAGTTTTACTTAATTTATTTCTGTTTGTCTGATTATAATACACATATTTGCCATCTTAATGGAATATGTAATTCTGTTGGACAATAAATGCATAAATAAATAAATAAATAAATTATAATGCTAAACATCTTAATTACAACTCCTTGTCTATCTTCATTTTGAGTATACTTTTCAAGGTATTCCACTAATTTTGCTAGCTATAATTTTGATTATCTGATGATAAAATATTTTTATTTTAGAAATTTTATTAATTTCGCTTTGTAAGTACAGATTACCATGTATTCTAATAATTCGTGAAAAAAGTAAGCAAGATGTATCACTCAATATTTTCGCTAATGATTATTTAAAATTACTGAATCTTAAAATAATTTTCTATTTTTACTTTAAAAAAAATTGAATAATAAATCAGCAAAAATAATTTTTTGTAATAAAATATTCACTGATATAGTTTTTAGTACCTCTGAAACTAAGTACAAAAAATTTACAATTTAATGATTAATATATAAATATATAATTAAGTTCTCTACGATGAGAAATTAATGAAAATTATTATTTTTTGCTACGCCATCGTTGATTAAAATCGCAGAAATTAATTATATATAAATATATAATTAAGATTTATGGTGTGTTAAAGGACTCGAAGTTATACTGTCTGGTGCCGTAATTGGTAAAGCAGCCGTCTAGAAAACGGTAGATAGAGGTTCGAGTCCTTCTCCAGCGCAGAAGTTTATAATTAATTTCTGTGATTTTAATTAACGTTGCCGTGGAAGCAAATAATAATTTTCAGTACGAAATAATTACTGGACGAAAAGAAAAACGCGAGTTTGTTGAATTAACAAACTTTCTAACTCTTTTTTTCTGTATAAGATGCTTTTGAGAGTGTTGTACATATGAGATATTTACAAAATATTTTACGAGCACGGGAAACTGTTATGGTAATTTACTTTCACGAAACGTTTAAATTGCTAAAATTACATTTTCAATTCTTTTTTGCAACACTCTTTGTAATGGAAATGCTTTCATCGAAAATAAATGAGGTTACAAATTATTAGAGAATTTTTTTATTATACTAATATATCACACATTTTATATCTACGCACAAGAATACATATTTACTGTAGTGTCAAAGATATTGGATTGTCAAAAAAGCAACGACGAGTATTTTCACATTTCCACGGGCAATCTTCAAATGAACTCCAAAATTTCTTATTTAGAGAAGGACCTATTTTTAGGTGTAAAACTTTACAAAGTGTTGACTCACAGCTTAATATGAGTTGAACATTATAGCTCACGAGGAGAACCAAATAATGGAAGCCCGAAGGCAGTTTATATCATCGAAAACTCAATAACTTTTGACAAGCTATCAACCTTGTACGTACTCTCGCATTCGATGATATGCTACTCCTTTACTGTAGACGACCTATAGGCGTTTTTAGATGATTATTTCAAACTGTCCAATTTTCGACAGAACGTAATTGAATTAATTGTTTCGTTCATTGGTATAAGTGAGCTTGAAAATTGTGATACCTTCAAAATACCACTACACTGAGAGTACAGCACGTTTGGGGCGAATTTTCAAGTTGTTGCCAAATCTACTTTCGTACAACATTGTTGTAAACAATCAACTTTCAGGACCTTTTTTTTAAGCTTAAGAAGTACTTTCAAGTGAACTTCTTTGAGTTCAAGAGGAACCCAAATATCGGGCTTCATGATATATCCAGCTTTTCTGTGTGCTATTGTATCATTATTCAATTGTTCATGAGCACATAGAATATTTAATATTTCTGCAATCTCTTCAATACCTTTATTTTATCATCAACGATTCAGAGGACCCCTCTGACCGAGGAGTGTCTCTAAGATGAATATTACCAGCATGGAATTTCGTGAATTATCATTGGAATTCAGAATATTCTGGACCACTGTCACCTTAAATTTTATGCAACATTTTTAAAGTGCATTCTTGCCTTTATGGAAATAAAAGAGAGAAATATGACAAAATGCACACTGGTCTTCTATTTTCAACTTATTTTAAAACTTCATACACTTAACCAAGTGGCTTGATTTTTGGCAGAATAGGTTTAGAAGCGTCAACTGTCATATGACATGACATAAAGTTAGATGTTAATGATTTTTATCTCTAGCAAGAATGAACTAGCGCTATTTGATACAAAAATGCGGCATGCCTTTTCTAATATCCCATTATTATGTAATAAGCAGGTAAAAATTCCACCAATTATATTTAAATAATAATAGTAACAATAAGTAAAGTATTTATTGGAAATTATAAAAAAAATAGTTACAATATACTGCCATCACTAGATAGACTAGACTAAATCACCGTATCATGTATGACATCAAAGCGTTCTATGTATGTATGTTCAGCAAATAGTATCATAGATATGAATAGGTGCATTAATATGAAAATGTCTAATTGCTAAGAGATACAAGTCCAAATTCAGACTCAGTTATATTGGTTTCAAACGCTTGACAAAAACTTGATTAGTCCTTATATGCTATTCTCATTCGAAATTACTTCATCTATTTCTATGCATACAGCCTGACAGTTATTTAATTTGAATACCGGCGACAATGTGATATTGATTTCAATAATTTTCACGAGCTAATATAATACTACGGCCCGAAATTTATACCCAATATCCCCATTTCTCTCCATTGTACAGTATGAGGAAACGACGTAATCTTGTTCAGGTTTCACGACATTTCTATATATCGTGTAAGGAATGGGTATTTCATAATTTACCGTAATTTAAGAAAATCAATAAAACATATGAAATAACAATGACTTCATTGCGTAATCGTACTTGTAATATACAGAGTCCATCGAAAAAGATTTTACAAGTTTTTGTTAAATAACTACTTAATGATAATACTTGATAAGTTGTCTAATGAAAATTTTATATGCTAAATGTGTGTATCAAATGACCTCTCCCATTTTAAATAACGTTATTTAAATGCTGGATGAAATTGGACATGATTTCATTGAGTATAGCTTCAACATCTCTTCTACTGTTTCTTTTCAGTGCAATTAAGATTTTTTGGTTCAAAGAAAAAGCTTTACTTTTTAAAAATTCCACAGGAATATCCACCAACAAATTCAAATCGCTAAGAAAATATTCGATTATTAAATACTCTCCCTAGGATACCTATTGATATTTCTATTGCTTGGCAGGTTGATTCATCTTATTGAAGCTCTCTTCTTCCATTTGTGATAATAAAACGTTTTAAGTATTTGTGAAAATCTTTCTAATGTTAGTGATATGGTTTGGTCATTTTCTTAAAAAAACGGTTCAGTTATTTTTGATAACGATATTGAATATCAAACCGTGACTTTTGTGGATGTTAATGTCTCATTTTCAACTTTACACGGATTCTAGGATTTCCAATGTCGCGATTCGATTCAGTCTTATTCTGTAGGTCAGCCAGAAGCGGTTTCTATGACTGCGGCAGGCGTATATACCAGATGTGACAATTCAATAACAAGACTGGTGTGAGGTATGCTATTTATTGCAAATAAACTTATATTTAACTTTTATCTCCTTCAATATACTCTTCTCCCTTATCTATACATCGCTCTATACGTGTCTTCCATTGTTCAAAACAATGCTGTAGTTCATCAGTTGTCAGCCTTTTTAACAACTCTGCCGTGTTTGCTTTTATATGTTCAACAGACTGAAAATGCGTTTCCTTTAATGCAATTGTCAGTTTTGGGAACAGGTAGAAGTCAAATGGTGCGAGATCTGGCGAATACGGAGGATGACCAAGCACAGCAATGCGCTTGTCTGCTAAAACCTGCTTCACAGATAGGGCATTATGATCTGGTGCGTTTGTCATGTTTAATTCATCATACAAAATTCGTTTTAGTGTTTTTTTGGTGAATGGTTACCATTTCGGCAATCATCCGATTGCTCAGGCGTCGATCGTTCCGCACAATTTCATTAATTTTCTGAACATTTCCTTCAGTTCCTGCAGTCACAGGTCGTTCATTATCTTCAACCTCTTCCCGACCTTCAGAAAACCGTTTGTGCCCTTCAAAAACTCGCGCACGTAACATAATATTTCATTATAAGTATTATCACCAAACACCTCCTTAAACATTTGTGAACATTCTGTTGAAAATTTTTTTAATTTGACAAGAAATTTCAAATTATTTCGCTGTTCGGTTTTTATGTCAACCATTATCAGGGCAGTACTAAGGAACAGTGTCCTCTACAATTAAAGCTCGAAAGTAAACTAAAGCAGGCAGAAAAATAAAACTATGGGTTGTTGTTTGGGAAGTACCAAACTCAATGAAATTTCAATTACAGTCTCTGTGTATATATATATATATATATATATATATATATATATATATATATATATATATATATTACGAGTTTAATTTAATATCTATTTCCATAATGCAATTTACTGCATGTTAAAAGATTGGAATATTACAATTTCCTGTATATATATATATATATATATATATATATATATATATATATATATATATATATATATATATATATATATATATATATATATATATATATATATATATATATATATATATATATATATATATATATATATATATATATATATATATATATATATATATATATATATATATATATATATATATATATATATATATATATATATATATATATATATATATATATATATATATATATATATATATATACAGGAAATTGTAATATTCCAATCTTTTAACATGCAGTAAATTGCATTATGGAAATAGATATTAAATTAAACTCGTAGTAGGTTTTAATTGCATGTAATTATGTGCTTTTAGGTGTGAAACTGAAATATTTTAATTTTTCTGCCTTTTATATCGTATATTTGATGCCAAGATTTTACCTATTAGCATCATTAACTTGTTTACAAAATTCCTATACCTTAAAAATGTGTCTTAAAAATTCATGTATTTCCAACTATGATGATGTGGAATTCCTTTAATAATAAATAAACTAAAATATAATGGCTGCTAGGTGACACCAGAAAAAAAATAATATCTTAGAGCACTACTTATTACATACTAGGTTATTCTTATAATTTAGAGGGCACCCATTGACAATTGTTTAAGCTTATTTCTTATTCCTGGCCTTTATCCTGCACATAGTTCTTATTTGAAATATCATGGAGCACCTATGTACATATTGATATATTAGCTGATAGAGAAGTTTATTGTAGCACTCTTTTTCTAACTACAATAAAATTGGTTACCTGATTTTGCTGTCCAGAGTTGAGTTCAGTATACCGCGTCTGGAGTGTAGGTCGTTTACTACCTTCTTCCTACCAACTGCTGATACGAATATTGTGGTCAAAGCACATTGATTCAAATTTTTTGATTGTTTTGCACTAGTGTCACTTGTTTGTTTATTAGTCTTTGGCTATGATTTCTATTTTTGTTATAGTAGTTTAAATTGTGGTAATATATGTGCTGCAAGTTTATTATTATTTTATAGTTACTTTAGTTTTATTGCTAACTTCAAAATTTGTTGTTCTTTTATATTTTGTAATAGGGTTTCCTCTTGGATAAATAAATATTATTATTACTAATATTATCACACGAGCTAATTGCCATTGCTGAGCTTGTTGAGCAGTCGCAACATATAATGTTGTTCTATCAGTTTAATTAATTAAAAAGTTATAATGTATATAACAACTAGCATCGTATTGACAAGCTTTTTTAATTACAACTTACAGTATACTTTTTACACAGTTATGGAGTAGTGAAGATATTTTAATTGCATAAGTTTGTATTTAATCTCGGAGAAGTTAATTACTGTAACAGATTTTAGAGGGAAAATTGTTGGGAAAACATGGAGGCGTTCCATAATAGTGTACCTCTGGCTGTTCGGACAACATACGTTGCCCGAAATAGGGTTGATATCATTAGAAAGTCATAGTAATATAAGAATATTATGTCGTTGTAGGCCTTATAATTATCCCGCACTAATGAGGACAGTAAAAACGGAACATTCGGAAATATAATAAGAGTATATTTTGTGTGTTATTTAATATCGTGATTTATCAACCTAGCTTACTGACTCTAAATTTTCTATACGTTACTTTGTATATTTTTCCTTATGTTGAACATATATATACATATATATATATATATATATATATATATATATATATATATATGTATATTTTTTATAGATTTCTCTAAAAATAATTTCTTTTAGTTTCGTCTTCATTTTTAAAATTACATACGTATTCATTATCTATATAAACGTCGTATCTTATTGCTAGCAGCTTGTCTATATTTGGTGGTAGTAATTTTTTCCATGATATTTTATTATAAGTACATCTAAAAATAATAACTTGAAACTGCTTCTTTTATAAGAAAAAATTTTATTTTTCCACTTCTTTAAAACGCTATATCAAAGATTAGGGAAACCCTGCAGTTTTTGTCAATTTACTAGGTATATTAGAGCTTATCAACAATTGTATTGTATGTAATTAATACATCACCCTATAGGGTAAACACTTGGTACCACGTTGTTCAATAAGTTTTGCCGTTCGATAAGAAAACACGATTTTATGGTTTGAAATACATTTTATTATTTAATATAGCCTCCCTGAAGTTCAATTTAGTTGTCCTAGTGATCTTCTAATTTATGGATTTCATCTCTGAAGTGGGAATCCGGAAGACTGTCAAAATACGCTGCCACGGCTGCTACTGCCTCTTCGTTCGATGAGAATCGTTTTCCACGCATGCACTTTTTGAGATGTGTGAATAGTCAAGAGTTACAATAATAATCTGAATTTATCCTTTTACCAGTTTGGAGGTAAACTATGAACAAAATTCCTTTTGCTTTCCAGAAAACTTTTTAGCCGATTTCTGGGCCCTAACATGCTTCGGAGCCGACGTACTGTATTCACACCACTCATTAGCTCCTCTTTTTGATTGACAATCATGACGGTAGACCCAAGTCTCATCCATAGTGATGAAACCACGTACGAAATCTTTCTTATTCGTGCTGAATCGCTTCAATTGTTGCTGAGAAAATCGCATTTGCATGTGTTTTAGTTCCATTGATAATGAATGCAGCACCCATTTTGCACACAACTTATTGAAACTCAAAACTTCAACCAAAATATTGCTCACACTTCCTAATGAGATGCCTAGGGTCTCTACTTGATCTCTCTCGGCTAATCGACGATTTTCCAAAACCATAGCCTGTATTTTTGCTACGATTTCTGGTGTTAATGCACTTTTTGGATGGCCTTCATTTGAATGGTCTTCAAGACCACGTTTAAATTCAGCAGCCTATCTTTCTACTGTTCTAATTGAAGGTGAAGAGATTTTATACACTTTTAACAATCATTTATGAATTTGTTTTGGTGCTGTATCTTTCAAAATAAGATTTTATCACTTCATGATATTCAACTTTTTCTACATATGTGAGAATAATTAGCAAATTATTTTGTAGTTGTACGTAATAATAACTGCTATCATATCGTTATTAGAGCCTTTTAGAGTTTGTCAACGTTTTAAAATCGAAGTAAATATGCTTTATCATAGCTGGATGTTCACATTTGATGATATTCAACATTCAGGGTGTTTACAAACAATTCTGTGATTGACTATATATATAAAATGAACAAATTGGTTTACAGACTTAATGCCGTTTAAGCCATTATCAGAAATCTAATTATTTAGTCTTTAATTGTAACCGATTTCAAAGTAGTGGATATTTTTTTGGGATATCAAATCGTTTTCATTAATTTCAAATGCTACCGCTATAACTACAATAAAGAATAGGTTTAGTTTTTATAATAAATATTAATCAACACAAATGTGATATTATTAACGGGACACTAAAATATTAATTAATGTTGTTTCAGCCATGGAACACGCTGCGCTGGAGAAGTTGCTGCAGCAAGAGACAATGGAATTTGTGGAGTCGGTGTAGCCTATGATTCAATGATTGCCGGTAGGTTGAACACACAGTCGCGGCCAATAAATAATGGGACAAGTTTTGTCACAGATATTTGTCTAATTCTAGCATAAAGAATCGTTCGTTAGTAACACAAATTTACCTGACGAGAGATGGATTCCTTGAAACGCGTAATAAACAAGATACTAATATTTGAATGATTCTTTTAATATTAATTCTAGCTGTTTGATTTTCATTTATGAGTATCTCATATTCCAACATTAAATATTTGTCATTCGTCAAATAATTTTGAATGGGATGTAAACAATAAAGTAAATACGCCGCATTTAATGCAGTAAAGAAAGGTGTAAAATAAATGCCAAATAGACGATAGGTGGTCAGTACGGCAAAATGGGGTATTTTACAATGTGAATAAGAACTTAGTTTCAAATATTTTAAAAACATCGAAAAACCATGGTACTATTAATAGAAATCCAGGTTCAGGAGGTCTGAGAATGTCAACTACTGAACAGGACGCTGCTTTACTCAATAATTTAAGAGCAAAATCATTTTCAATAGTAGTTGATGCTGTTCCAGCAATACATTTTCCAGCATTATATCGAACGAGCTGTCGCGGAGTAGCACAATTTAAATTAAAATTCCATGCTGCGTCAAGAAAATTATTATCGAACAAAACTTATAAAGAATCAAGAGTGGAGTTTGCTTTACAACAGATAACTCATGACAAATAATTTTGGAATCGTGCAGTTTTTAGTGATGAAAAGATTTTCCAATTCTCAAATAGTGGCAATATTCGCGTCTATCGTCTGGCGAATACACGGTTTGACTAGAATTATGTCACTTTGCAAACAGGAATGGTCGTTTTTCTGTAATTATGTGCATGTAGATATCGACGCAAGGAGCTGGAATTCTAAGACATATTGGCCCAAGATTTAATAGTGAAGCATGTATTAGAATTTTTGAAAATATTACGTGTCCTTCTCTTGAGTTACTTTTCTCCAACAATGATTTCTTCTTCCAACGAGATAACTGCCTAGTGCATAATTCTTTTGTAGTGACTCAGGCTCATAGTATTAACGTTCTTAACTGGTGTAGTAAAAGATCAGATTTTAATTCAGTAGAAAGTGTTTGAAAGGCAATGTGCGATCAAAAAACCTTGAAGAATTGTTAGAAGTTACAAATAATGCTTGGGAAGAAATAATCGAAGAATGCTGTTCCACATTATATAGAACAAAAATTAGGAGACTTCATAGAGCATAATTGCGAAATTACTAAATATAATTGTTTTGTTTTTTAAATTAAATAGCGTTATTTAGTAGCCTTTGTTATTTCATTATATTAATAATATTTACTTACATGTTATTATTATTTAACTATACGACGAAACTATACCATTTTTTACCAGAGAAAAGAAGGTTGCATTCAGACCAGCCAACGACAACTGTCCTATTTTTTTTGGCCACAATCGTACTTACTTTGCTTAAAATGACTTCTGATACGTTTTTGTATGTTTTGTATAAAGTACGATACTGTAAAATATTTTTTCAATATCCAAAGCGATGTAAATATGCAGGAGAAACTACTTATGTAAATTCAGCGTAACTGTTCCCAATGCAGTCAGTAACATAGAAACGGGTACGCTGTATTAGAACTTACATTTATTTATTTCTGTGTCAGTCGGTTTAGGCAACAGATTTCCGAGTGCTTCCTTATGGTATCAGTTATTATGGAGTTTTAAACTTGTTCAAAGTAAAGCGGGAGACATTATCCTTCTCGCCATGTAATTACAACGTTTATCCGATAAAGCCTGAAGCTTATAAGACGATGGATGATACATTGAGAAAATGACCAACTACTCCTGCTGTACTTAGCTCTAAAGTTATTTAACACTATTGCGACTAACAGGAAAACGTAGTATTTTGATAGAACTGTGATGTTGTGAATGGAGAAGTTAAGGAAAAAAGTATATATGGTGTAAAATATACACTAGACGCAGACTTTTTAGTGTTGGCACAGCATCTCCAAATTTACAAAATTATTTATTGTCAGAGACATTATCGTTTGTTATACTCTATAGTACAACACGTCTATAAAGTGTAGATAACATTATCAGAAAATGTAAGTCTGCTCTACATGACAAATTTTTAGGTTAGAAAACGTCCAATATGCCATA
The DNA here is from genome assembly GCA_031893035.1 of Dermolepida albohirtum. Classification (NCBI taxonomy): domain Eukaryota; kingdom Metazoa; phylum Arthropoda; class Insecta; order Coleoptera; family Scarabaeidae; genus Dermolepida; species Dermolepida albohirtum. The sequence continues at coordinate 590,758 of JAVIWB010000555.1, read as the reverse complement.
ATGTATGTAAATATTTCAAAGACGGTGAAATTCTTCGCGTTCACATCTCATAAGAATATTTCTCTCGTCCCAAGTAGTCCTTGCACAGCTTTACAGGATGACGCAGTGCATTCGGCGATCTACATCCATAACAACAAGTTTTGGCACTCCTTCGAAATATGAAGATCAATATATGGCATCACATTACTTCTTTCATTGTGGCAGTACATTCTTTCTTTCATCGCTCCACTGCACTAAATTGCGATTAAGAAGTTAACCCTAGCGTCAAGAACCATTTTATGTGCTTTCCGCTGAGAGCCAAAGTCTTTTCTTCTGCAGTTCTGGCGTTTCTGCTTTTATTTCCATTAAGGTCTGTTCTGAAACTCCCGCGCTGAGTTTGATGTTCGTTTCCTCTACGATTATTTTCTTTTTTCTACGAGTTTGAAATTATAAAAGGGAATCATTCGGCGCTCTAAAGAGGTTACCGGTAATGATCATGATGGCTTGTTCGTCTAATCGTTTGCTATTCATTCCTTCACTATTTATTTCCATAGGAGCCGGCTGTCCTTGGACGTGGGAATCGGGTCTTTTTTTGTAGTGACCTCTCTTCCATGCGATCAGTTTGGCCAGGCTGAACACCCATGCACCTTCCGAAGATATATCCACAGGTCCATTAAGAAATCATTGTCTCCAAAGGTGTTTTATGGTGTGATTTTGAAGTGGCTTGGGACAATAGCTTTTGTCAATTCAATGTGTAGCTATCATTAACCACTTGATCACGAAAATACTATTGGATGCTTTCTACTCTCCACTAATCAGGAATGCGATTGGAAGATACTCACCAAGGCCCAAATTAGCCAAGTTTATTATTATGAACAATTTCCTCAAAATTGGAAACCTATTTCATCTTTCAATTCTACTAAAACTATAAAACTAGTTATGATCGGTATGCATATCAAACTTGGATAAATGCTACGGTATTATCCAAGTTTAATATGCAGTTCTAGATTGCCATTGAGAAAAGAGGAAAAGGAAACTAATATAAATTGTAACACGGTGTTTGAACGAAAAGAAATCAAAAGAAAGGTATTGAAAGCAGAAGAAGACAAACGTAAGAGATGAAAGCATTAACTCAAGCAAAAATAAATGGAAAATAACGAACAGAAAAACGGTTTCAGTGTACGAAACCCGTAGTTGAAGATTTCAAAAGTAATAATTGCAAAGGTCATTGCTACTAACCAGAAAAAGACAAAGAAAGAGGGCCGTGAAGAGACTCTATAAATCTAGTATAACAAATGTGTTTTTTGCTCCTAATATCAATTTTGGAAAAGTTACGACTAGTTCTATTAATTAATAAAATTCAGTTCTACAGTAAACTCGTAAACTAACGGAAAGTAACATGTAGATAGATGTGAACTGCAGTTTTAATTACTGCATTATTTCACTGTAACAGCCTCATATATAGACGAGATTGAATTACGGTTTGAGTAATAGACATATGTATAATTAGAAACATGTTTAGAGTTAGTGAATACAGAACTAATTATTTTTGAGGACAACCTGATCTATATTTCAACTCATAATAACTTGAGTATCATGGCCGGTTTGAGCTCTGAATATGAATACAATAATTATATGGATGTCGTAATATAACCCTTGAATTTGTAACGAATGAATTTGTAATGGGGAATTTTAAATCCTTTATATTTTAAATAGAAATTTAAACTGCATTATATACTTGCACATATTTGGCGTAATCAAAGTTGCCCTACTAAGATTAATTCAAACAACGAACATGAAAATTATAAGGTAAAGTAGTTAGAAGTAAGTTAATACCATTTTAAAACTTTCAGCAGTATTAATTACCGTTATTTAAGTCTATGACTGTTATTTTTAAAATTTGCCAAATACAGGCACTAGTAAAATGTACTTGTGGAGTATTTTCATAGTTGATTTTCTTTTACGTAGTTAGCGAAACGTAACAGTATAATACTTGTCCCTTTTAAAAACAAATTACTCTCCCTGTTGCCCGTTATAGCGATTGCAAAGACTTAAATAAACATTTTCAAATTGCCCAAAAAGCCGGAAATAAATTAAACAAATTAGTTTTATTAATAAATTCTGCGCCAAGGAAAATAGAGTAATTAGAATAAGTGGTAATGGTATTATGTAGAGTTCTTTAAAAATAATCTGATTTTATTATTTACAGGTATTATATTAGAGACCATATGCTGTCCTATATCTTGTTCAACTTCAATTACTGTAGTCAATAAAAATAATCTCGTGCTTTCAATCAGTGGGGTCTAAGAGAGCATAGTACTCTTTAAATAGTTTCAGGAAATCCACGGTCTTAAAATTTGAAGTCAGTAAAGTAAATTCTTTTCTCACATTAATTTTCGTGTTGGAAACAATAAGAAAAAAACGATCGTCTTTTCATCAAGAGATATTACTTCTTTGAATCGTTGTGTCCCACTAATTCCAACAATCAACATTACCTAAAAATATGATTTTTACATGAAATATCAAATTTTATGCAAATTTAAAATCTCAATTTCCACATCGTCCTACAGTAAATAGATGAAGTTATGAATAAGTAACTAACTAATGTTCACTCTTTAGCATGTAGTCAACAGGACCTCCTGTTCAAAAAGACTATGGCTATAAGCTTTGCTGCTAAAGATTTTGTGTTGACACAGAAAATCCTTTAAGACCCATTGCACGGGCTTTAAATTTGTTTCTAAATCCCAGCAATGTACCCAAATTTCTTAGTCTGGCACTCTCTTGGAGAAGAAATCAGCGGTTGCATTTAAAAGTTATAAATTGTTTTGAGATATTTTCGTCCTAGGCAGTTTTTAAAATCCACCTTGTTGGAGCTTTATTCGTTTCTAGTTTATCGTGTAGAATTGTTAAAATCCTAGGTTCTGATATATATTGCTTTAGAAATGGTAAATGATGATTTTTAGAAAACTATTGTTACAATTTTCAAGCAATCTGAGAATTGGTTTCATTTGAAGGCCTTCGGATTCTTTGATTAATAAGGAGTCTCATCCGCATACACTAGAATTATTCAATCATGAATTGTTTCACGATAATTTTATTTCTTTGTCAAAAATTTTATAACACCGTGATGTTCTAAATTCACAAAACTTAGTTTTCTGTTGAGAAACACTTTACAAAGCACAAAATATTGAATGAATTGAAGTCGAATTAGACACATGAGTAGAAAAACGTTACTATTGCACGTTACTATTGAACGTTACTAGATAAAAGTATCCGAATTTATTATATGCATATCGGTCGTATTTTGTTTTAGAGCTTTAACAATACTAAAGATGAAATAACTATTCTATTTTGGAGAAATTGTTCATAATAACGAACTTCAATAACTAGCCTAAATCCTAGTAAGTTATTTAGCAACATTTATTTACAAGAAAAATATAGATTAAATATGCGAAGGAAAAAGCTTCTGTAATTTAATAAAAAATTGCGATGAACCAGATGCAGCAACTCAAGATTAACTGCATTTGTAAACGAAAAAAGCATATACAAAAAAGATTAAAAGAATTTCAAATAGACGAAAATTTAAAAAATCGAAGCAGCTCCTTCAGAACTGTTAATAACTTCAACTTCAATATTAACGTGATAAAAACCGCATGCAGATATTGACGTCTTTAGAAGATATTGACGTCTTTAGAAGATATAGACGTCTTTAGAAGAATCACTCCTTCAGAACTGTTAATAACTTCAACTTTAATATTAACGTGATAAAAACCGCATGCAGATATTGACGTCTTTAGAAGATATTGACGTCTTTAGAAGAATCACGTTAAACTTATTGTCATACTTTTCAATAAGTAAGTGTTCACCTCTTTGAAAAGAAAATCGGAGTACTACAATCCTAAAAAGTAAAGGTGTTAACAGCCGAACAAAATAAGATCCTATGCGAGAACCGAATAAGTACCTTTTCCTAGAAGAAAATAATTTTGTCTGGAATATGTGGACCCAGTTTTCATGAAGAGCCTATCACATCTTCCATCCGTTACATCAAGGATGCCAATAAATATGTAATAGGAGGGTGTTTCAGCAATTAGTGAGTCTGACAGAAGAGGCCAGCATTAATACAAATTCTTAATTCTTTTTCAACTTGCAAATCTTTCAAAATATAACAAAATTTCCGTTCATCACGATCTTACGGGCACTCACTATTTAAATAGAAAGTGAACTGTTCTTAATTTATCTTGAAATATCGAAAGAGTGGAGTACCGACCAGTGATAAAGTTCTTAGCTTTGAAGAACAAAATTAAAACGAAGCTGGAGTTTGTTTATTGCTACTAATCTCTGTCGATTGCAACTATAAAATAGTGATACTTCGAAAGTGTATTGTCCAAAAATCGTGTGCACTTTAAAAATTATTAGAAAAGTAGATGATATTGTGTTAAATGACGAATATTACGTATAAGTAGTAGAGGCTCTACACATTTTATTTGGAAAGTAATTTCTAGTTTTCATAATTAATTGGATATGAAAAAATATGCACTCAGCCGAAAAGATTATGGCTACTATCTTTTGCAACTCTAATGAGATTCTCCTTATCGAATATCTTCAAAAAGGTGAAACGATAACTGGCGAAAACTATGTATTTCTTTTATATCAACTACATGATGCACTATAACGCAAAAGCCCCACTTAAAGGAAGAAATGAATGCTTTTTCTTTAGGATAATATACTATTTCAATGGAAAATATTCATGAATTAAATTTTGAACTGCTTCTGCCATCCAGTTTATTCGCCAGATTTGACATTGTCAGACTTTTTCCGTTTTTTAATCTGAAAACTTGGTTCGATAGCAAGAGATTTGAATCGAATGAGAAACTGAAACTAACATATATGTCGAACAGTTTGTCATTTACTTCAATTAAATATTAAATTAAAATAACAATTCTTTATCGTAATTCGCTTAGGATTATTTTTACAATTGATTTCATGTCAATAGACGCTTACCCTCTTAAGTGGCGATAACTTGTCCGTAACATAATTTTATTATGTTTCAAATTTAGCTTTCATGTACATAGGTATATATTGTATTAACGTAACATGTTCTTTAAAGGTATTCGAATGTTAGACCAGCCATACATGACCGACCTAATCGAAGCTAATTCAATGGGACATGAACCAAATTTAATAGATATTTATAGTGCTTCATGGGGACCAACGGACGATGGAAAAACCGTAGACGGACCGAGGAATGCCACTATGAGGGCTATAGTTAGGGGAGTTAATGAGGTATGTAACATAATTTAATTACTTTCTAATTATTCGCTGTTAACGTGTAACTTTACTTTGTTTCAACATGATTAATAGAGCGAAGTTTCATTATGAAGGTCATTGTGTATAACTGTTCGAAAGGTGTACTTATTCAAACAATAGGTTATCGCATAAGGGCGAACACATAAATCTTCTCCAGCTTTCGAGTACGATTGACCAATATAGTTATTGTGTCAATTCTGATAGTAAAAACTACAATCAAATAAGTTTTGTTTAATACAAAAATATAATTACTTTATTGATAATTGACAAAACATTGTAGAGTAATTAATTGGGGAAAACTATTATTACTATTATACAAGGCTAAGACAATATAATCCATTAACTCAATGTCGCATTATAGATGTAATGTTGTAATTTCAAAGTTCTAATAACTAAATGGACATAATCTTCAACTCTTGACGTGAAATCGTTGACGAAGGACTACTGGTTAAGTTGTTACTTGAGCTATTTTCATCGTTTCAAGCATTTATGCTTCGGTAGTTCGTCTATGTACCGCCTGCGGATTATTCCTCATCAAACTTAATACTTTCATGAATTTATCTGACAGATTTACCTTAGCCATTTTTATAATTTATATCACAATGAGTAGTGTAAATTTCGAACTCGCTTTTCATATTCCGAATATTGATAATCCCGCCACAAATGATCAGTAGGCTTCCGAGAAGGACAAAAATTACTATGAGATATTTCAATGGAAAGTGATTGCTTCGTTATTTCAATAAAATGAAAATAATTACATGTACTTTGTATTTGATTTATTTATTATTATACTGATGCATGGAAAATAACATAATTTAAATGTTCACTTCGATTCTTCTAATTGCCTCATGACTTTTACACATAAATCTGATTGAATTTCATTGACAACGTGTTGTATGTTACGTTCAAAACCACTAATCGTTACAGGCTTATCAATGTAGACTTTGCTCTTAACATAATTCCAGAGAAAGAAGTTCATAGATAGAGACTAATGTATGTCACTACGATGGGAAATTAGGCTATAGGGAAACAGGCTGCAATAAATCACGTTCTTCTCCTATAGTATGGCGGGTTTCTACTGAAATAACATGATGCCCGTTTGTTTAATTCAGTTCGGAAAAAATATTAACATTTCCATCTGAATTTTAGAAAAAGTACGGCTTGATAAAAATTCCTACCCAAAAGGCTCACGAAATAGTAATTTTTTGGTATGCATTTATTTTGCCTAAATCACATGAGGATTTTCAACTCCACAAACTTGGCAGTTTCGCGTACTAATAAAAATATCGAGTCAAAATGAGTTCCGTCACAAACGATAATTTGGTTAAAAAAAGAGGGACTATAGCTTGCTGCTCTAGCATCCAGTCTGCAAGGATACGGTACTGTCTATGAACTCTAGACTCCAGCTTCTACGTCAACGGCATTTTGTATGGTTTCATGTATTCTTAAAATATTTGTTACATAGGAGACAATGTCGAATTAAAGTTCTCAGGTTTTTAGTCACACTTTGGTTCATAACAACATTCGCTTTTTATTAAAATATCCGTTACTACCTTAAAATATTTATATAAATTACAAGCACAATATTAGGTGCACACTAACACTAACCTTGCTTTAAATCTTCTACGCAAATATGTTATATATTATATATATTATTTCCTAAATTATGTTCTTGTTCATTCAGTTTGTCTATTGGATGATGGTCTACTCTGATTGTCGGTCTTCTGTTAATACTATCTCTAATTATTGGTAACAAAAGACCTCAAACCTACAATCCTACTATACGAAAAGTCGAAGGAAGCAGCGTCTATGTCTATAACACCAAATGCCATAAGAAGACGCCGCATTTTACTTATGACATTTGATGTTATAGACATACACACTCTTTCCTTCGACTTCTTGGATAATAATAACTTGTTTATTTCTTACTAACTTTTACAGACCTAGTTGCTTCTGCGATATATTTCCGTCCATATTCATATGATACCTTATATCTATATACTCGTACATATAAACTTTTTTCTCTAGTTTTCGTCGTCGGGTTTCATGTTTGTTATGATTGACTTATTTAGGTGGCCCTCGTGGCTGTTCTGACCTTGTATTTTATTCGTATTGTATTATTCTTTCTTGCAGTCGACAAAGTTTTATGTGTATAACCTATTTTTCCTTTACTGTGTTATGTTTCTTATTTTTTCTTCCTTATCCATATCACCTGAGCAAATACTTAAAGCATTCTCATAAAGGCATTAAGTTACTTTAGTTCTACATTGTTGGGGTGCTTGTTCCACTTTTAATTCGATATCCATAAAATCATTGTACATTTCTAATAGTTAATGGCACAATTTTTTGGCTTGTGATAACCATAATGAATTTTCCAATAAAAGCTTTTACTTTTTTATACTTACGTGCTTGTGTATGACTCTGGCTATCACCGGCATTATTATTTTATTTCGAAAAAGACTTTACAAATTTCTAAAGAGCTCCATTCACAATCAATCTGCAATTAATAGTACATTTGTGGTCAATATGAGGCTTGTCATTTCAACTGTGATTTCTCTGTAGTTTAATAATTTAAAACATCAAAGGATCACTAATATTCTGATTTTTCCTATTAATATTCTTAACAAAGTAATTTGTAGTATTCTTCAATGTTTTAATATCGATCTCCTAGCATTGATAGATTCTCCTTTTATTATTCTGACAATGGATATTTCTAGTTAGTAGAATGAGATTTCCAGATTTATATTTAAAAATGTTATTACAAATTTATTTTCATAATATAACATCGAATTTAAATTCGACATAGTTGTTTTTATTCCTTTTTGAAGCACAGGAAAGAGAATGTGAGTGTATCTATTCAGAAATTCTCATTACGTTTTGAATGGAAATTTGGACTTGCATGTTGAAATGAAAACAGTGATTTATTAGAATTTGAACGAACGTATATATGAACTCGTTTTTGTAAACTACAATATATACAAACACCTGCATATTTTATTTATTTAGAAAAACTTAAATAATTAACAGTAATTATCCTAGAATCCGGTACTTCGCCTGTGGCACTACATCGGATATAACCTAACCTTAATCTTTACTTACTACAAAACTATCTAAATCTAAACCAGTCTTATCTAAAGCTCTAAATGGGGCTAGCCCGTATCCTGCTTAAATATTATTCACAATTCCGCTCGTACCCTGCGGTAGTAGTTCGCTCCTTATAAACCTCATACACTAAAATGTCCAATACATCCCTCCAGATCGAGAGGCCGATGAATCGTTCTTCACCATCGTCTTGTCTCCGCTCGCCAGACCTTACCTTCCACTTCCCGGTGGAATCTCTCCCCCGCCTCTCCTCCTTTTGGGATTTTGGGCCCCTCTAACAACAGAGAAACGGGTAGCTTCTCCACTCAATACGTTCACTCGGACATTCATTCCGTAAATGCAAATGCTCACCTTGTATTCGTTGCGCAAGTGTGAGTGTGTTAATGTGTCGCCTGTACGCGAGTTTGTGCAGTGTGTATCCGTATTGTAGATGTGTTTGTGCGCGTTCGTATGCGTGTATGTGTGTGTGTGTGGGCATCTCTCTCATTCATTCATGCTCGTCCAAGAAAAAATAAAAAAAAACTATACTTAACTTGTAACACTTTGTCCATGGTTAGTTATTGTGGTCGTCGTCCTGGAGGTGCGTCCACCTGACTTGCGTGCCCATATGTGTTTGTGTAATTTTCAGCACGCCTTTTTGTATATATTATGGGCTGGCGTGCTCGTGATGTGGGATCTCACCGCAACTGCGCTTCCAGTTAGAATTCCAAATCTTCTATGCAACGTCTATGCAACTTCCTCCATGGTCGTCGTTCTAATCCTTCCAGCAATTGTGGCTTTGTATCCGTGCAGGCAAGCGTGTAGCTGTGTATTGCTTGCATGCCCATGTTTTAGTGTAAGTGCGGGTGCGTCTCTGTGTGTATTATGTGCTGGTGCGCTTGTGATGTGTATTCGTGTACGAAAGTTGGTTCCGGTGAACCACCTGTGACGCCTTACAAACTAAGCTCGTTCGCCCATCCCTCGTTCAGGAACTCACTATCACTTAATTTTCTTCTAATGGTGGTCATTCTTAAGCCTCTGAACTTTGTCAGCCGCGATGCTGAAAAATCGCCACCATTCTTCATTTTCTTCATCCTTTATGTCTTCGGTACGAAGCAGCTACCTGTGAGCGGCCACAGTAGCGGCTCTCGTTGTGACTTCGCGCCAGCCCTCCGTGTCTGGTTACATGAATCGGTGCTCTCTGATCAGGTGTCCAAACCAGTTTTTTTATTTTTTCCTATGCATTTTATAATAGATTATATTCCTAATTCCTTTGTCATGATCTTATTTCGAATTCTACCTCAGTTGACTTGCAAATATATTATTTTTATTGATAAATTGTTTTTCGTTTCCTTAGTTAGTATTGTAATATTTGAAAGCTAAAAGCGGCTTTACAATGCTTTGGACATCAACTTAGTCTTTCATGATATTTTTCTTATGCTCAAAAATGCGCTGTTAGATCTATGGTATAGTATTGAGGTACTCTCGCATTTATTTATATTTCCTGCCCCTCTTGTTAATCCCAATTCCAAAGCGTCTAAATTGTCTGTCAAATCGCATTTAGATATTTTTACCACTTCCATAATTTTTAAATCGGATTCCAATGTCTAGTTTAAATATATATTGTAATAGATACTGAAATTTAATATAAGAGTGTGATTTTGCTGAATTTTATGATTGGCAATCAAAATTCTTTACATAGAAACTACAATAATTCAATAATTATTTTGAGGACATACTAAAACGATTTTCCTAAAGATTTCGAGACAATTTTCAGTGCTTGATATTGAATATGACAGATGATGAATTTCTATTTTAAGAAATTTCCCTGATTTTATTTTTGTGGTAATAATTTTTAATTTTGAATTTCGGTTAGCTATTGGTTCGTGTGGTTTTTCATATTCAAGCTCAAAGTAAATTTAATCTCAGGAGCTAGCTGAACAATTTCCTTTTAATGTATAATTGGGAAATGGAACATAGCGAAGATTCCGCGCAGTGGGTGCTCTAGATTTATTAAAATTTGTAACGTTGTTCGCTAGTTGAATTTTACAAGGAATCTAATTTACAATTAATGGCAACCTTTTGTTCATGGAAAGCTCTATTTTGTCGCATACTTGCGTTCTAAGAAAATGATAAAACGGACCTCTTTGTTAACCAGTACACATAATCTCATTTATTGTGCCCGCGAGAGTATATTATATATGAAAATTTACTACATGTGAATGTATTCACATGTGAGGTGTAACACAAAAAACATCTGTTCATGCTCCTTAACAAATTTTTTCTACAATCACTAAATAAAGTAGATTTTGTGTAGATATTTTTATTGAGAACTATCATTTTTATTACTTGTCGTACTACAAAGTTATAAAAACGCACTTATGTATATAATAGTAACTAGTAAGTAATATACCGCAGCACATATAACTTTTAATTTATTGCTAGCAAAATCGAAAGCAACAAGAAGCAATATGACCTCTTTATGATACGATGTAAATCGAAGAAAGTCTGCAAATATTCAAAGAAGACACTTGTCTATTCCGCTGTGAAAATCAAGACATTGAAATCAGCATTACTCTGGTTCATTTTATTCGATGCTGAAAACCACAGTGTCTACGAAGAATGACATTAAGATGTCAATTTAAAAAGTTAATCGCTAATTGAAAAAAAATGTGAAAAACTGGATACAGATCCAAGAAGTAGAAGATCTTCTCATCAAGCGAAATATACTGACTTTCGTGCGAAGTTTCTGACGACTGGTTGTTATAATTATTGGAATTGCGATGCCTTAAGGGAAGTTTGTTAGCGATTTATCGTTTCACGAAAGATACGTTACCTTAAAATTTAATAATGAAAATACGCCACTGCTATTATTTTTAACAAGGCAAGTGTTTTAATCAAGCTATAGGAATGTATACTACTGTTAAAATACCAAGCGAAATTTTAGTCTGTCATACCGCTATTTATATTTAAAATACTGCTTTCGCCAATCATTAGGCATACTTTACTGGTTAATGGTGATACAACTGAAGGGACATGGATGATGAAAAAGCCTTTCAGTTGTAATATTAATGAAGAAATAGATGCGAAGATAATTTTACCAGAACCACCGGATGTACATACATAAAGCTTTCAAGTATAGGAATCGGAGTAATCAAGAATTTACTATATCTGAATACAGTCATAATATACCTACGTAATTGGAAATTATTAATAAAGACTATACGGATTCTACTTTTAGTTTCCAGGTTGTCTACCTAAAATGTATTTCAGAAGAGAGAGAGAGTTGACTAAAAATTTCTTATTAGTTCGCTTAAGATCTTCAAGTCTTGCATATCCAACCAGTTAATTCCTAAAGTGTCATTAAGTCATAACATTTTCATTAAGGTGAAATGCATAACTCGAGTTATTAGGTAGATTAGAGATTGAATTACAAATTGGCAACGTTTTAATTAAAATTCATATCGCAAGTTATGAATAATGTCTAAACCTAAGGGACCAGGAAAGAAAAGCCACTGGTTTGGAAATTAAAATGAAAATATTAGTCTTGCAAGAGGTAAAGATTCAGAATCTTTCGACGAACGTTTTGGCTTAAACAAAGAAGTTACCAGGATCATTAAGAGAAACGAGAACTCTAGATGAGAATCTATCATGTACGGTTAAATACATCATTATCTGGAGATACTATCTTAGAAAGATGGAAATGTTTTTAGCGCTTTGGATAGAATATTCGTTATAAAAACTAGTACCTGTCGACGGAAAATGCTATGAAATAGAAAACTTTACGAATTTATAAGACACTTGAATAATTTAAGCCGCAAGTCTTCAGACGACTCAAAGTAAAAAAAAAGAATTTTATGCTAGGGAAAACGACTAACAGGATTTATAAAAGAAATACATTTCGCAACGCAAAAGTTAAAGGAGAAAATGCATTTATTTACAAATGAAAATACTGCCGGCAAAACTATCAGATATAATGTTAATCAAATTTCAAATGCCGACGACGTGGGTTTATATTGAGTGAACATACTTGCCATAATATTTATTGTAAAATCTGAAAACACTGACAATGGTTTTGCCGTTCCTAAAGATCGGGTGATTCTTTTACAGTGTCAATGTTCCTGGCGACCGAATTTTAATTTCTCTGGTAATAAACTGTGCATTAATACAATAAATATCAAACAATTGCTAGTTCATTAGATAATGGCTAATATAAAACCATAGACCACAGTATGATTTTTTTATGGAATGGTTTAAGAAATGCTTTGCTCCTGTTCCTGTTCGAAAATACATATTTGGAGGAAAAGAGACTCATCTTAAAGATACTTTTGATTGTCGATAATAGCCCCAGTCATGTGACATTAGAGCATCCATGTTCAAGTATTATTATGCCATCTATTTCTGCATTGATTCATCCACTAAATTAGGGTGCAATCACTACATTTAAGCTTTATTACATTAAATAAGGTTTCAAGTATATTTCGAATGTTATTGAAAAGGACAACTTTGAGATAATGTGTACATAGAAAAAGTAATAAATTATAGATTGCTTTACAAATGCTATTTCGGTTATACAGGAATATCTACATTAATGCTTGCTGGAAACTAATTCGACAAGAACACATTAATAGTGAAACCACTTTTTCTGAAATTAAAGCGTTGGCACACAAAATTGGTGAAGGGAGTTATGTGGATAACTAAACTGAGAACATAGTTGAATTGACAATTAACAAACTCCAGATGAAGATGATTTGATTGAACTAATAATAGACAGTCATAATACCAACAGTTGTAGTAGCAGTAAAGAGAGTGGGGGGCGAAATTCACTCAATTAACTATTTATTTTTAAATTCGGACGCCATTAAATTTGTAACAAGTCCAGAAAATCTTTTTCTACAGATTAATCCAAACGTAAAAATCTGCCCTAAAACTCCAACGAAATCCAGATTTGTTTGGCTACGAAAAATATGAAGAAATACAAAGAACTTGGGAATAATTATAGATTACTTGGTAAACGTGAAAAGCAACAGAAAATAACAAACTTTCTAATAATAGGCTAGTGAGGATAGCGATTTTCGTCCATTTCATTGTAGACAAAATAATTTAAGATTTTTATTCCTACTTTTATTTTAGTAGAATCTTATTTTAATGTTGACTATATAAATGGTTTTTATGTGAGTGCTATATATACACATCCGAAGACTTATACGGTTAAACTTTCGTCAGATATTTTGCAGGATTTGTCGAATTAAATAAAGTTCTTTATTTCGTCTTACACGGTTTTTCAATATCAGGAAACTTTTCACTTTTACTATATGAATTGTATCCTTTTCTGTAACGTTTCTATTTATACGGTTTATCGAGAAATCTATCTATAGTGTAAAAAAAGAGTTGAGTTTTGCTTAAATATTCTAATTATATTATTATGAATATAATATTATTATTATTCTAATTATATTATTATGAACACATCTGTAACTTTATCAGGTAATACCTAAACTGTTGTATACAATTGTACAACTATATAGCGGGATTGCATTAGTATAATTAAAATGAAAGCACATGATTTAAGCGTAGCCTCTATTTTATTTAAACTAGGTCTTTTTTTTATCTTAAACGCCTTAGCGAATGTTATGTCGATTGATTGATATAAGTTGAAAGCTTCCCTGCGGTCATTAAAACTAGTAGTGTACCTAAAATCGCGCATAATCATATCGATGGTTTGTTAGCTTTGGAAAGTTGCAGTCTTTAGACCATTCCGTATTTTTTGCCTTCCTAATCATATCCCATAAACACCTATTACTCTTTTCAATCGATAAATAATGAAAGGTAAGACCCTTAATTTTATTTGTGCTGGTTTCATCAAAACGGAATAAGTCTTATTCATTTTGATATATTTCAAGAATTCGATTTTGCCACCAGACTTTTAGAACGACGTCTTTATTCAAAGTTTAATGCTTTGTACTTTTATCGGATATTCTGGATTTATATTAATTTCTGCGTTAATTTTGCATCCATTCGTTTATTGACAAAAATCCTTTATCAAAACAAGTTCAACCTTTTATTAACGACGTGTTTTGGATATACGATGAGTTGATTTGTGTCTACAACATTTTTTCTATTGCTACTATATCCAATTCAGTCAATAATTCAGCTAAATATTCACTTCTATCACTCGGTCTCCGTGAGCCCCACATTTAACATTCAGGTTTTCTAGAATGATATTCAGTATTGTACTTATATCCGTTTTAAAGTCTCTCAAAGTAATGTTTGGAAAGCTATAGCAACAATATGTCCTTCAGTTCCTAAGAAGTAAACAAACATAGCTTTCCACAGCTTTATCCATTCGTACCTGCACTTCTTTATTTGTAAATAATCCTGCCAATTTCAGCCTTTTATCTTTGACCCAATTTCTTTTTTCACATGATTTTCATTGAATTTACTAATAATTATATCAGCTTTTTTCGTCGCCACTGCGAAAGCTAAATCATGACCACCCAGATCTCTGTAAGTTTGCTAGCATTATTCTTAGAGACTTTAGAATTTTCTAGTAATTTATTGATTGCCAAACCTACTTATAACATGAACTTCTTTCTCTCTTCCTGGAGTTACCCATAAAATACGGACATTTCGTTTGATCTGATCTATGATCTTTTGGACATTTAATGCAGAAGGAGGCCTTTGTATAGTTATTCGCCTGGTATCTGTACTCTTCACAGTTTATATACTATACGCGTCTGCCCTATCATTTTCCTTACACTTACTCACCTTTTGCCCAAGCTCTGCATTTAAAACATCTTCTGATAGGCATTCTTTGTTTAACTTTATGTTCAATTTATTATTATTATTATTATTGTTATTGCTGTTATTATTATAGACAATAGAATGTAGAATTTAAAAACCTTGCAATTTAATTTTTTTATATTTATTTAAAATTATACTTCTTTGAAAATAAATTCGGAAAGGTTATTACATTCCTAATTCATAAATACGCGTAAATTTGATTCAGTATATTTCGTTTGGGGAAGCTATACATATTTTCTTTTAGAGAAATATAAATTAAATTCCATTTCAAAGGAAGGAGCAAATGTAAAAGTGTTACTTCTCTATTTAAGATTCCTTTATCAGCTTTGTTTGCTTTGCATATTTATTAGATTGCATAACTGATATAACACTTGGCCAATATTATTCCCGCAGAAAATAAGATATACTTTAGTGGTCTCCAATTATGTATTTCAGGAAAGTTTATTCAACAGCATCACGAATAAATTTTCAAAAAAGTCCCATGTTATATTTGAACCTTATAAGTATGTAAATATATACTTTATTTGTAATTTAAATTTAGTTTACGCCAACATTTATTCGAATTTTTTCTAATATTCGAGTTCAAACTCTGCCACATTACCGAAAAAATATAGAAATGCAACCTGGTAGAGGAAAAAGACGCGTTTCGCACTTCGGTGATTATCGAAGTGACTTTTCACACAAAACTCGGCCACCGGAAGAAAAGGGATCCAACAGAGGAAAAAAATATAGCTGAGAAAGTTTATAGTCTGAGAAATACATTTTGTAAGGATTCCAAAATAGCTTTGTAAACCTGGACGCCATTACAAATTTTGTGCAACACAATAGTCACACATTTTGCTTTATAAGTTTCAGAGCTTTCTTTACATTCTTGGATATTCGCCTTGAAAATTTATTATTTCGCTTAAATACTGGTTTATTATATTGTTTTAAAAGCATTTCTAGATACTACGCTCTCACACCAAATACAAATTACAAAATTTTGTTTGTTAAGAATATGAAATATTTTAAGTGGCGATGAACGAATATTAGAAATAATAGAGGTTGTTACCAATTCAATAGGTAATGGGCAAATTTTAGTAGCAATATTCTGTTCTTCTCGCCACACACAGCGTGCTCAACTCTAACAGTTCAAATGAATTTTTTTCATATTTCAATTATTTTGATAACTTATTTCACTACGAGGTATGGCAATTCAATAACGAGGCTGCACTACTTCTATCACGCAGCCAAGTTGGGCGAGGCTGTAATTAAATTATCATTGATTTTGATACTTTCAAAGTAACAACCCGTAGTTTCGTCTCTCTGTCTGCTGCTTTAGTTTGCTTTTGAGCTTTAATTGTAGAGGACACTGTTACTTAGTAGTGCTGTCATAGTACTTGACAAAAAAATCGAGCAGCGAATTAATCTGAAATTCCTTGTCAAAGAAAACGCCAATAGAATCTTTACAAATGTTAAAGGTGTTTGGTGATAATATTATGTCACGAGATAATGTTATGTCACGTGCGTTGTGTCACGAATGAGCAAGTCGAAACTGAAGGCAATGCTGATCATTTTTTTCGATATCAAGGGTGTCATCATGACTGATTATGTGCCTGAGGGTCAAACGGTTACTGAGAACTACTACAAAGAGGTCCTAATCAAGCTGAGGGAAAGAGTAAGGAAGAAAAGACCGTATTCGTGGAAGAACATTTCGTGGATTCTGCACTAGAACAACTCACCAGCTCACAATGCCCTATTTGTGAAGCAGTTTTTAGCGGACAAGCGCATTACTGTGCTTGACCATCCTTCGTATTCGCCAGATCTCGTACCATGTAACTTCTACCTGTTCACAAAAGTGAAAAGTGCAATAAAGGGAACACATTTTACTTCTGTTGTACATGTAAAAACAAAAACGGTAAAGTTGTTTCGAACAATGAACGACACGTATACAGCGGTGTATAGATAGGAGAGGAGAGTAACACATGGATCAATAAGTCCCGAGACTAACCCATATATGGCGCTCGTAGTAAACCAGTAACCACGTCTTTCTAGAGTACTAACCTTTGCTTGAAACGTGTCAAAATTTTAAGTCGATCGGACCAGAAACAGCTGAGTTATCGAGGTTGGAGTAAAGTCGTTTTGTAGTTTGTTTAAACAATGGAAAAAACCGAGTTTCGTGTTCTGATAAAACATTGTTTTTTAATGGGTAAAAACACCACGCAAGCAAAATATGGATTGAAAAATGTTACCCGGACTCTTGTCCATCAAAAGCAACGATTTGTCGGTGGTTTGCCGAGTTTAAACGTGGTCGTACCGACACAAATGACGCGGAACGCTCGGGTAGACGTGTGGAAGCCGTTACACCGGAAAATGTGAGTGAAGTGACAAAAATTATAATGAAAGATCGTAAAGTGAAGCTCCGTGAGATTGCTGAGATGACACAGATATCATATGGAAGTGTATTTACTATCCTTCATGAAAAAGGTTTTTTCCAAGTGGGTGCCGCGATTGCTCTCGATGGAACAAAAACAGCAACGAGTCGATGATTCAGAAAGCTGTTTATCGCTATTTACTCGCAACAAAAAAGATTTCTGGCGTCGTTACGTGACCATGGACGAAACATGGATACATCACTACACTCCAGAGTCGAAGCGGCAGTCATCTGAGTGGCGCACAGCTGGCGAAAGCCGTCCGAAACGTTCGAAAACGCAGCAGTCAGCTGGCAAAGTCCTGGCGTCAGTTTTTTGGGATACACATGGCGTGATTTTCATTGACTACCTCGAAAAAGGTAAATCGATCAACAGTGATTATTATATTGACTTACTGGTGCGTTTGAAGGAGGAAATCGCAAAAAAACGACCGCACATGCAGAGAAAAAAAATCCTTTTTCACCAAGACAATGCACCCTGCCACAAGTCGTTGAAAACAATGGCAAAATTGAACGAATTGGGTTTTGATCTGCTTCCCCACCCCCTATATTCGCCAGATTTAGCCCCCAGTGACTACTGGCTCTTTGCTGATCTTAAAAAAATGCTCCAGGGAAAAAGATTTGGCTCAAATGAGGAGGTCATCGCTGAAACTGAAGCTTATTTTGAAGCGAAAGATAAATTTTTTTATAAACATGGTATTGAAAAATTGGAAAAGCGTTGGAACCATTGTATCACCCTAAAAGGTGATTATGTTGATGAATAAAAAAAAATTTTGCAAAAAAATGTTGTTTTCATTGTTAGTCTCGGGACTTATTGATCCATGTGTTAGAGGACACTGTTACTTAGTAGTGCTGTCATAGTACTTGACAAAAAAATCGAGCAGCGAATTAATCTGAAATTCCTTGTCAAAGAAAACGCCAATAGAATCTTTACAAATGTTAAAGGTGTTTGGTGATAATATTATGTCACGAGATAATGTTATGTCACGTGCGTTGTGTCACGAATGAGCAAGTCGAAACTGAAGGCAATGCTGATCATTTTTTTCGATATCAAGGGTGTCATCATGACTGATTATGTGCCTGAGGGTCAAACGGTTACTGAGAAATACTACAAAGAGGTCCTAATCAAGCTGAGGGAAAGAGTAAGGAAGAAAAGACCGTATTCGTGGAAGAACATTTCGTGGATTCTGCACTAGAACAACTCACCAGCTCACAATGCCCTATTTGTGAAGCAGTTTTTAGCGGACAAGCGCATTACTGTGCTTGACCATCCTTCGTATTCGCCAGATCTCGTACCATGTAACTTCTACCTGTTCACAAAAGTGAAAAGTGCAATAAAGGGAACACATTTTACTTCTGTTGTACATGTAAAAACAAAAACGGTAAAGTTGTTTCGAACAATGAACGACACGTATACAGCGGTGTGTAGATAGGAGAGGAGAGTATATTGAAGGAGATAAAAGTTAAATACAAATTTGTTTGCAATAAACAACATTTCTCACACCGGTCTCCTTTTTTAATTGCCACACCTCGTATAACACTCTATGGGAAATCCTTCCTGTGGAAATAGTTTTGCGTTCGATTAAGTAACAAAAGATATGTGGAAATGAGCAGTAAATAGAAAAACTGAAGATAGAATAAAAGCATTGTATAAGGATAACAACAGCCTGAAACCAAATAAGGACAAGTCGAAGGAATTGTGACAAAGAGCACTTTTAAAAGAACTGGTAAGTTCGCAAATGAAACACAGACAAACTAATATAGTTTATAGACGTCATGGTTAGTTTTGAAATTTGAGAAGCACCTATAACATAATTTAGACGTGCTAGATAAATAATTAGCTGTAGTAAATATCACACAAACAAAACGTTTGACAGTTTTTATAGAAAAAAATACAAAATAGGCAAATATGACAGATGAAGAAGTATAAATATCCTGGGTTTATTATTAAAAGTAATACAACATTGGATCAAAACTAAATACAAGAATAAGAGAGGATTATTTTTTTTTGTGAAATTAATATGTTGAGATAGAAAGGACATTCCTGCAAGTAGAAGTAATAAAGCAAGTAACTGGACAATCATACAATATATAGCAGTGAAAAATGGACATTTCTACAAAACCACAAAATAGGCATAAATGTAATGTAAAAGCGATTCCCAGGGAAGATAAATGACCAAATAGTGGAGGAATATTTGCGTTAGTTCGATCATGGAACATATAGGGAACGCTATTGCTAGAGACGAGATACAACGGAAGGCCAAAAAGATCCCAGTCATTTGTGAACATTATTTCAAGCTGTAGTCTACATGTTCCGATTTCTATTTCATTTACAATCTTTCTTAAAAATCGTATTTCCATTACATTTATGCGTATTTTGTAATTTTCTGGCGATGTCCATATTATTTTGATAACTAAAAGAAACAGAAAGGAAACTTTCTTGTACTTCTATTTTTTTGCAGTTGGAAACAGCAACTTTTAATTGTTATTAGAGTTTTCTAACATTGAAATAGAAATAATTAGGCTCTATCTTAGTAGGATATTCATATTTGGAAATTTTCGACATTCGCATAGTATACGAAAACTTTTATGACAAACTGTACATGCCCTTCTGGCAACAATTTGCTGAAAACTATGATAATAGAAATGGAAGACTTATGCACTGCAACTTTTTAAACCAAATTAAAGATAACATAAAAATACGTTTCCAATGTTTCGTCTTCTTAACTTTTCCAAAATTTTTATCAACCTGAGTTTTCAGGTTACGAAACATTGTTTGCAGTTACCTGTGCACTTCATAATTCGTTCCGCAAGCACCATACACTAGATATTAAGTATTAAGTGAACGAAAGTGCGTATTGTGTATGATTGCTTTTTAATTTAATGAACATAATATGTACATCCTTGTTATTATATTAATGTAAATATTTTATTTCTTAGTTAAATGGAAATTAATGTCTGCGATTGCTAATCTTTTTCGAAACAACGCATTTTACAAGTCGTACTAATTAATCATTATCAACTTTAGTTTACATCTAATTTTTTATCACATTCTAAACTCATTGAAATTTTCATTTTATTCTTTTCCGAAAAAAGAACATCCAAATATTGCTGTGGTCTTCTTACGTCAATAAGCTATATACTCTTCCCAAAAAATTTTTAATTTGAGACTCTTTCCTACAAAGTCTTCTTTCTTTTAAAATTATGAGTTAGATATGGGTTTTTTTAATCAACCAAGCCTAGCATCCAACCTAACAAACAATTAACTTAATCATTGAATGTCGATATATAACCCCTTTCCACATTAATTTTCGTATTCTGTAAACGTATTTCGACAACTAAGTTGTCATCACCAGCAGATGATTAAACGGTGACGCACCTGGAAAACTAGGGCAAAATACCAGTATGAAAACAAATTCCGCACATGATCTGTACTGTTGAAAGCCAAAACGCGCACTGTAACAGTGTGCGTTTCTTTTTTCACACGTAGCCGTTTAAGTACTGAGCAAGTCTGGGTGAAATACGCATAAAAAATGCAGCTGTTGAACTTGATATAGTAACATGAGAGAAATCTCTGCGAACTGACGTCACTTTATTTACTTCTTCTATTTCCTTTTTTAAAACTTCCCAAAACTTTTGCAATTATTTTCGATGTAACGAAATTTCTTTATAATTAAATCTCCACTAGATTTCAATATTTATTATTTATAATTATATTTCTTAAATTCTCTACTGCCATCTAAAGGTCAGTTCATTTACACTAACTTTTAGATCCATTGAATATATAATAAAATGTAATGAAATTTGTATTTTTTCATACAAATCAATTTAAAATTATATAACGAAAGTTAAGTTTTGTAGCAAATAAGATAAATTGTAAACAAATGCATACAATGTAAGTTTCACGTATATCGAATATTGTTGAAATATGTACAATTATAGGTACATTCATCTGGCTTAATTCTAATTATCCTAAGCTAATTCTAAAATACATAACGATATGTAAATAATTCATCTTCATTGTTATGAAAATATATCTTTCTGCAGCTAAGTACTATTTGTGCTTTACAAACAAGAAACACTGAAATTGGTTTTTATAAAAGCCCTAAAAGTACATTTAACTCTGAATACATTTCATGAATACCTTTGCATGAATAAAATATTAGATATTTTTCTTTTATTGCTTCGGTTTTATTTGTCGACTGGAAATATTTATGCCATACTAAAGTATAATAAAGTGATTTATGATGACTGAACATTAACAGTGCTCTTCATTGCAATGTTATTCCATAAAACCGAATACAAATAAAATGATATACACGGGAATATTTCTTAAAGGCTTTGAGACATTATGTAAAATGGTGAATGGAAAATACGATAAAAAAGAATACGCGAGAAATATGAATGATGTAGTATATGAAAAACAGCTAATGGAAAACGTATCTTCGGGTGACATCTAATAGCGGTAATATTGTATATGTAGAATAAAATGAAAATCTCTGAACTTTATAGCTTTGATTTCCATTGAAGAAAGATATACAGAGGAGTCACTTGTAAACGCAGTAAATTGAATAAATACACGCTAAACGAATATAAAAGAAACATTCGTATTTTCCTATTAAACATTTATATTATTTATTTAAACTAAACTCCTTATACCATCAGTCGGATTATGAGTTTACATAGTTTGATATATCACTTATTTTGCTTTTACAAATGTACATTCCTTGGATAAAATTCTTTCCGTTACACTACAGGACTTCAGTCTTTCTGGCTGTATGACGTACCAGTTCCTCCTATCTAATTATAGGCTTTCTTTCCCCTGTATTCTAGCTTAGCATACCTACTTCTTTGGATATTTTATTCTCATGCATTTGCTGTAGTTGTTCTAAATTGCTTCTGTTGTGTTCTCGAATGAAACTCATTTATATTGCAGTGATATTGCAATTTCTTTCTATCTTCCTATTTCCTCTATTATTTCCTTATATATTATATTTTTCAATGCCTTCTATGATTGTATTAACTGTTTATTAATACTTTCATACGCTTTATGTGATCATCGTATGTAATATGCAGTAATTTACTAATTTTCATAATATAACACTAAGCAGTGTATAGTTTTACAATTGAAACTCAATAACCCGATATTAATTTAATAGTGATTTTTATTGGGTGTGCGGCTTAATTCGGTTACTTTTCAATGGAGGTCGTTAGTTGTTATATATAGTTGAGTATGACAGCTGCTTTTTTTTGCTGGAAAGGTTTGACATCTGTCAATCATATTTAGTTACATTGTTTTGAATTTTGTACAACAACATTATTTTTGAAAATGTCTGAATTTGTGTTAAATAAACAACATTTGCGGGAAGCTTTAATTTTCTGCTTTAATTGGAAGAAAAGTACAGCTGAAGTTCAACGATTGCTTGCAGAAGTGTATGGTAAATCTGCTCCAATAAAAAAATCATGTTGCGAATGGTATCGATGCTTTAAAAGTAGTGATTTCAGCGTTGAAGGCAGACGGCGTCCAGGTCAACCAAAAAAGTTTGAAGACGAGGAACTGGATACATTACTGGATCAAGATTCATGTCAAACGCAAGAAGAACTTGCAAAAACGTTTTAAGTAACTCACCAAGCCATTTCAAAACGTTTAAAAGTATTGGGATTCATCCAAAAGCAAGGAAATTGGGTACCACACGAATTGAAGCCAAGAGACGTTGAAAGACTATTTTGCATATGGCAAATGCTGCTTGAACGCCATAAAAAGAAGTCGTTTTTGCATGGAATCATTACTGGTGATGAAAAATGGATTCATTACGATAATCCAAAACGACAAAAAACTTATGTAAAGTCTGGCCAGCCATCAACATCAACGGCGAAGCCAAATATTCATGGTGCCAAGGTAATGCTGCCTATTTGGTGGAATTCGACGAGTGCTATCCATTACGAACTGTTAAAACCCGTTGATTCTATTACGGGCGAGCTATACAGATAACAATTAATTTGTTTAATTAATTAGTTTAACAGATTTCGAATGTAGATGACTTAAGAGGAACAGTGGAGTGGGGTAACAAGAATTAGAATTAGAAGCACATGCTTATTATAACCGTCGACTTTGCCGGTATAGTGTCTAGTTCTCATTGTGTAAAAGGTGGGAAAATGTAAATGTAGTTATAGACTTATATACTATCTACATTTTGTTAAAATATAAATATACAATTACATTTCCCATTTTGCATATTTTTTTGCTACCAACGGACTTTCAAAATAACTGAAATATGAATACTTTAAACGTGTTACCAAGATAAAAAAATGTGTTTAAATGAGAAAATTCTGCTATGTATACTGTATTTGCAAAAACTCTTTAATAATACAACAGTTCTTTTTCCGTTTAGCCTTGTTTTACAGAATTTTTTGACAAGTTTTTTTACATTATTTCTCTCTAGTATCAATGCGTTTTTGCATACACAAAAATCATTTCCTCATATCTTTACGTTGCCTCTTTATTTTTAAGTGCAAGTCATAGTAATCTTAATTCGTTGGGACAAATTAACTTTTTCACATAATCCCACAAAAGGAATTTCAAACGTGTCTTGAACATTTCTGGAAATAATCGAAAGACCAAACCTCTCTTTCAATAAGCGAATTATTTCATTAGCGGAGTAGCTAGTGGTAATAGTGGTAGTAGTAGTCTTATTAAAAACGATTGTCGTTCAAGTGAAGAGTACCCGAGCCGTGTCAAAAAAATCTAGTCTTAATTGAGCAAAGCAATTTTTATTCGCAGTAACTGTATTGTCGGCATCGTAGAATAAAAGTGAGGTCTAATGAAACGCACATCCGACAGTTAGCTTAAGAAGACGCATTGCTTCTTCATAGGTTACTTCTGGATAATTTTCAGAACAGACATGGCAAGTGAGGTTCAAGTTTCTTTTAGCTTAATTATTGAATGTAAGAGGTAAAAAATGATTGCTCGGTTTGAGTTCTTAAACTAAAGCAATTTTGTAAGCATGTAGGTTAAGAACTTTTGCAAAATTCGCCACAAACCTTATTGAAAATGCCCAATGCCTTATATCCATAAGAAATTAACACATTTGGATTTTTGCGAATAGTCTGACGTGTAGCAGTTTTGTTCTCTTTGCTCCGTGCACTTCTTTGTCTCACTGACAGGGAACGTTATGAAGTGAATATTCTTCGACTGACTATTCTTCGACATGGAGTTAATGCAGGTAAAGTAGCTGACCAAATGTATATATTCAGTACAACGTTTTAATAATTTATATAGGCTGCCTTCTTGAAAGAAGTCTCTATTTGCAAATGAGTCGTTCCTAATAGAAAATCCCCTTACATATAACTATGTACACTATATATCTAAATGTTAAATGCTTCCATATTAATGACGATCACTGCATATCACGAAGAGTATCAATTTACTTTGAAAACGATCACGTCCTTCTTAGTTCTGAAATGCAATACTCGCAATTCCTGAGGCGGAAATCGATGCGGAAGTCGATGTCGTATATGTATGTATGTAAAATAGACTTGAAACATCTAGTCTTTGTTTCAAAGGTACAAAGTTAACATTATATACGAAAATGTATATGTATCTACAACTTCATATGATTATAACAAATTCTCGCTATATATATATATATATATATAACATATGTAGATAACACTTTAATATGTTTACGTAAAACAGTATTTTGCTGTCGAATATAATCAAATTAAAGTTGTATTTAACTAGTAATTTAAGCTCGTAATTTAAGTTTGTAGATCTACAATATACGTCGTATCGCCCTTAGTTTTCGTTTTTTAATAAAACTTTGGACATTATTTTCTCCACGACTAATATATAATTTAACAATTTTGAAATGAATTTCAATGATGGAATTAATATTATAGCCCTTATTAAGAATTAAATATTCTAGAACACAATTTTGTGTGTATTTCATCATAAATGCAGAATTAGTAATTTATAGCAGATTACAAACTTAACAAATAAATCTTAATTGTAGTAGTTGACAGTAAAACTAAGTTTGACCCAATTTTAAGAATTGTCTGTGATTGTTTTGTATTCTTTATGGCTTTAACAAATGTAAAATTAGATCCAAAAATGAATACGATGTACAAATATTTATACAAGAAGTCATTAGTAAGGAAAAGAAACAACAGTGGCCTCAAATTAGATTTTTATGGAACCGCAGTTGAAGAACATTTAAATAAAATATTCAGTGTAATAAGTCTAATTTAACCTGGTATTTAGATATGATATCAGAAGTAGAAGAAGAGAAGAACTTAAACCAAATGCTGACAGTTTTGAAAGTAAAATTTCATGGTCTACTATGTCAGTGTAAATGACATCTACTTGGGCAGGCATAAAATTATAAAATTTATTAAATTAAATCTTCAACAGACAAACCCATGCTGGCAAAATTACAATAACCCTTCGACTTATCTGTAACGTTGACCATTATACAAAAGAACACAAGTAACTATCGTAAAGGTAATTTACTACTAAATTGGAAGATTTCATATCGAAGATTCGATTTGAGATCTTTGTTCGCGCAAGAAGGAACAGAAATAATTCTTCATTTTAATTAAACATTGCATCGATAATACGTACTATTCCCATAGGTTCGGTGTTATACTCCGTAACAGCAAACCTACTCAAAGATTATCGTCTAGGTTCTGAATGATAGTGTGGTCTAAAAAATTATGTTTTCTATTGAAACATGTCGTCACTGCAAAGTTAAACATGAAGTCACGACAAAGTTTAACACTCTCTTCACACATATTTATGGCTGCGTTCTCTAGTATCTCATTTGATAGGTTTTACACTACTCGTGTACTGTTTTCATGACGTGAATGTTTGTATTTTTGTCTTTTTGTCATAGTACTGGTTTTTTCTCAGTTTTTAAGCAACGCAGATCAATAGCACTTCACAGTGCTAGGTGAATCAGCCCACTTAATCGCAGATGCATTCGTATAGATTTCCGTATCTGTTTCACTCAGTTCCCTTCGAATTCTTTGAATATCTTGCCGAAAAAGCGGATAGCCACTTATTTCTGATATGTGTTTCGTTTATTTTATGTGATAGAATAACTTACAATTCATGGATATCATATGCTGTTCTAGGAAGCGTTTAAGAAAGCCTAAATTAAATAATTATTCACATCTCAGTACAGATGTTTAACACATGTACATATTCTGTAGTGAAGTGACAGATAATTCATTTATACTTGTTTTTATCAGAGCACTTAATTCCTAGTTTGTGGTGTACATTCTTCATAGATATATGTGATCCTGTTTAGTTAGCAATACTTTGAAAATGTATACATTTTGATAGAATAATCAGTGTTTTAATGTAGTAGACCTTCTTTTTATGGTTTACTATTTTACGAATCTATTTTGCTGATCACAAACAACGTAGTGGGAGAGGATTGCTGTTAGTTTTGTACCCTTCTTGAGAATGTCACTACTATGTGGTGAACGTGCGGTGGAGATGAAGAGCATGGAATATACTATTCCCAGCAGGGGTTTCTCCCGAAATAAGTTCCATTTAAAATACGCTAGTACTTTCACTAAAAATTTCGAGCTTTGTTGTTTATAAATAATGCTAAATGGGTAATACTTGCATCCATTTCTTTGAAATGTCTGTGGAATAATTGCAGCAACTTAAGGAATTAGAAGTAAGATAAAGGATCAGTTAAGTAGTTAAGGGAGTTTAAGAAGAATTTGATATAGAAAACTGTAGATATTAGCTGCTTTGGTATTGGATTTCAAAGTATTAAAGACGGAGAGCTCTTAAGTAAATGTAAAAATGGAGAAGAGTCAGAAAAGATTAAAAATGCAGCTGGAAAGGAATTTCGGAAAAAGTATAATGGTAAAATGTTTAAATCAATGAAGCCATGTGTTAATGAATGTAATGAAGTAATGGGCGAAAAGGAATTGGAGTTCTGTATTCTTAGATAAAGCGTGTTTTTACAACACGAAAACTTTAATTTTCTATAAAAATTAAGGTCTTTATATAAATGAAAGAGAAATATTTGGCTATTGTTGAACTGCTGCATTAACTCATAAAAAAATACTGAGAGAAAATAAAATAAATATTGGATGATCTACCTGTAGGGTGTTTGATTACGTGCATGTCTTTAAATGCATAAAATGTGCAAATTTTGGACATAAAGCAAATGAATGTACCCTATCATTAAAATGCTACAAGTGCGGAATGGTCAAGATAGATTATTATTCTAAATAGTGTAATAGTGAATTTGAAACTGTGCTAACTGTATTGGGACTAATATTAACTTAAAACTCAAATTGGTAGCATTTTGTATTTAGTGCTGATTGTCGATGTTATCAAAGAAAAATAGAACTGGAAAGGAAAAGAGTAAAGATTTGCGACCAGCGGAATTGGACAAATTGCGAACAGTTGGTGAACGGTTGAACATTTGTTTCAATATATTTGACCAAAACGTGAGGAGCACAAAAAGATAAATATGAGGAACTTGAGGTAATGCTAAATGACCATTATTTCGATTTTGTGTTTGGATGAACATTGGCTCATGGCATTGGCATGGAGCACTGTACTTTGCCTTTTGACCATTGTGATATTGGTTCAATATACTTCAGATCCACTTGCAAGTATGGTGGTGTAATAATTTTACATAAAAAAACGTATATATTGTTAAGAATACTAATTTCATTTAAAGGATATGTACAGAAAAGGTAATTGAAATGTGTGGAATTGAATTTAGTGATAATAATTATAATTTTAAATTAGCGAATATCTATAGACCTTCCACGGATTTTAATTTTAAGAATTATAATTCTCTGTTTACACTATTAAGTACTGTGTGTGAACAGGCTATAATTTCATGTGGCGATCTAAATATCAATACATTTGAGGAATCTAGAGAGAACTACAATCCAATCAATATTTTATAATCTTTTGGTTTAAACATTCAAACTTGTGAGCCCACTAGAGTAATCTCCACTTTCAGTATATCTATTGCCTCTATTTATACAAATTTTTTATGTTTCGGCTGTAGAATAGATAGGAATGGTCTCTCGGAGCATTCCGAGATTATTACAAAAGTGAAAATTCCAAATAGTAATAATACTTAAATTTTATTACTGATGACGAAAGGTGTATATATTTTGGTAATACTCTTACGTATAATATTAACCGGGAATTCCCTATTGTTAAAATATACAATAGTTATAGGAAGCTATAGATGAGCACAAATATTCAAAAATCTTCTAAAACTATTAAACAATTTTATAGGAAAACTATAGCTACTAAAAGGGAACAAGACGAAAAATATGTAGATCAGTACTTAAATCTGCTAAGCATTATGCAAATAGGTACTGTAGTGCTTCAAATAAAAGCAAAGCTGCTTAGAATATTATTAATGAAAATTTAGTACCTAATAAATCTTGCAACGAGGACATAAAAGAAATAAAATATCAAAATTCTAACACTGCGAGTCAAAAATTTATTTAATGACTTTTTAGTTATACAATTTCTAAACTCCAAAGTCAGGTAACTCCTTTAAATTTAATTAAATACAACTCATAGTCGATCTATGCATATCAATGCAATCTCCACAACTGAGTATATTACACAAAACATGATCTAAGGTCATCTAATTATGCTGATGTAGAAGGTATTATTACAAATGTATTAAAAAGATCTATAGAATTTATACTACAACTATTTACCTGTATAATAAATCGTTCTGTAGCTGACGGAGTCTTTTCCAGTACCCTCAAGAAAGTAAAAATTTTTGCAGTATATAAGAAGTTGGCTATTTCGAAGGTATTGAAAAAAACTCTTATTAATGCGCTTTACAAATACTTGAATAAAGATTGTAAATGTATTTCCTTCTTTATGGATCTTAGTAAAGCTTTTGATATGGTCGATTATTCTATTCTATTGTCGAAACTGTATTATAACATTCGCAGAAAGGTATGATCGTAGATTGAGCCATACTTTTGAGAATGTAAGCAATCGGTTGATATCCATGGTGTTTGTTCCAGAAAAATAATATTAAACCGTGGCTTTCCCTATTTAATATTTGTGTTAGTGAGAATAACATATACTAGTAATACCATCTTATATGCTGATGATTGTTGCTATTTACTTGCTTTTATATCTAACAGGGCTGCAAAGTAATGGTCGAGAAATTTTTGAACTGATTCAATATGAATAAACTTTACCTGAACAAAACCAATTTCATACATTTTACACCTGATGTTAAGAGAATAAACGAAGGTTTAATCTTGTATATCAATGAAAAGTCTGCGAAGCGGGTTAAATCAAACAAATTCTTAGGACTATGCTTTGAAAATAATCTCAGTTGGGATAATAAACTAATAAACTTCTAAGACACTTTCTTGTGTATCTTACGCTATGTATCATATGTATACAAATTATCTGAGGTAGCTAATGACAAAATTGTTTATTTTTTTTATTATTAAGCTAACTTTTAGTCAAAAA
The DNA here is from genome assembly GCA_031893035.1 of Dermolepida albohirtum. Lineage (NCBI taxonomy): Eukaryota > Metazoa > Arthropoda > Insecta > Coleoptera > Scarabaeidae > Dermolepida > Dermolepida albohirtum. The sequence continues at coordinate 560,678 of JAVIWB010000555.1, read as the reverse complement.
TATCATATGGTGTTACTTTTTGGGGTGCGTTGGGTTTCTGCAAACAGTTCTTTTTGCAGCAGAACACTGCTACACAAAACAAGTCTGAGATCACAAGAAAAGCTCGTCTCTATTTCAAGAAACTGAAACTTTTAACGATTTCTTACATTTACATTTGTGAAATTTTATTGTACGTAAAATAAAACATTATTTCCTTTAAAACGAGTAAATGTTATCATGATTACAGCACCAATATTAATGATTTTTTTTCTATAGCGTTACATCGTTCAACTAAATACGAAAACTCTTATTCTGAGTATCAAACTTTATAATGCTACACCTCAGTACGTAAGAATTGCAACCAACTTAAAACCATTTGGGGAATAAAAGTACCTAATAGAGAATGTTATTTATTCTATAGATGAATATTTGAATGTATAAATCATTTCGTTTTGTCTTTTTTTCACTATGGATTGTTTGCCCTTTCTCTGTTTATTTCTCTTTTCTCTTTCCGGATATGGTGGTAATTTTGATGGTGCCTGTGGTTGATTGACTTAAGCACTGAAGGTTGATGTATAACCCCAAAGCCAAAACGCACACTGAGTGCGTTTTGGCTTTCAACGGTACAGATCGTGCGCGGAATTTGTTTTCGCACGGGTTTTTTTGCCGTAGTTTTATAAGTGCGACACTGTTTAATTACCTGCTGATGATGACAACTTAGTTGTCGAAATACGTATACACAATACGAAAATTAATGTGGAAAATATATCAACCTTCGGTGATTTTTCTGGATAGATGATTTCTTATGTTTTGTTATTATAATATATTCCCTTCTCGTTTTGAGTCGTCTTATATTATTATTGTTATTATTATTATTTTATTTTTATAATTTAGTAATAAATGACTATTTCTTAAAAACTCGTGCTAGTGCTTTAATTAAAAAGCTCTTTTTTCTTGCCCATTTTTCGTTACGTTCAGTATATATTCTATATTGCTTCCTTAAAGTTTAGAATCGAAACGAAGCGACATGATCTTTTCAAAGTAATTTTCGGCCCGAAACTTCTACTAATTAATTTATGTACGATCGACCTATATTATATGGATTAGCGCTTCGAAATACGAATGGAAATTACTACCCTACAGTCTAGGTCATTAAAATGTAGAAATTGAGCCTCCAAAATTCTCTCTGCTGAATGAATTAAGTTTAAATTTATTACAGAAATATTTTATTTAATTTGAATTGCTCCTACTTACGTGCCTGAAGAGTTTATAGGCAATCGTCTTTAATGTTGTACAAATTAAATAATCTTAATGAAGTTAAAGTATCTGTTTTATTTCGCCCAAGATTTATTAATTTTAATCTGTAAAAGTGTTTCCGTTTAATAATTGAAATAATGATGCAAAACGAGTGTGTAGACTTAAAATTCATAATGATATGATTGATATATCATGTCTGTCCTTTCATATTAAGTTAACAGAATCTGATCTTTTGATTTTAAATTTCGAAGATGTTCTTGTGGGTTAACGATATTATCTTTAATGTTCAATGAATTACAGTGAAACTTACCTATAACAAAAGCATGTGGCCAATCACAGCGGAAAATATTGAGGAAGGTAAATGAAAGCGATTTTTAGCTTACGGCAGGATTAACAAAATTTTTTTTAGTTCCACGTCTTCTTCTACGATGTAATAGCTATCAGAAGTGGACATTAACTTCTCTATAGTTTATACTCACTTATAAATGTTTTAAATATAACATATTGGCTCATTAAGCTAGATTGTTTAGTAGATCCTTTAGCATTTAAAAAACTATTACGATTTTTACAAGTGTTAATGATTAGGTATAAATATTAAACATACTAAAAAATTGGCCTAATGTGTCTTATTCATCTACGTTAAATAAACCTTTTTGATTAAATGGGCTGATACAGACACGTTAATATTGATCGACTTTATAACTGGACAGCAGTGATTTGCAACTTGTGAGAAAATGCACAAGTTTTCTATGAAAAATATGAATCACATCTTCAAGATGTCAAACTCTTTAAGAAACAGAAAGATTTCGCAGCCCGGAAATTTAATGTAAAGGCATTGAAAAGTCGTTAACAGACATTTCAAAAATTGGAAGGCTTTAAATAATGTTAAAGCAAATGCTCAGATTCTTTCTGTTGGGGATTATGTTCAAATAGTATGTGCGTTATTGAATGTTTTGAGCTCTTCAAAAGATTCTATTCATTCCCGGCTTTAGCAAATAAATTTTGCTACTTAAAGCAACACTACACGACTTCAAACACTACAGCCCTATGTAACGTACAAAAAAGAAGAGAAATGGACGAATATATCAGCACACAAAAAATTTGAAAAGGTCGGTGGACTCAATATTTTACATTATTATTCAAAATGGCTACGTACCATCGACGAACACAAAAGAATATTTCAATCTTTCCAACATGAAAAAGTTTTAGACGAAATACTTACAGCTGTACTAATACTAAAAGTAACTGAAGACAACACTTCAAACGAACTAGTGAAATTCGGAGCAATAGCCCTGCAAAATAAAATGACTACTTTTAAACATAATAGAAACCCAAAAATACCCAAAGAATAGAAAACTGGTGCAGACTCCAGTTTTAAAAAAGGAAACAAAAAACTAACGCATAACTATAGAGGAATAAATTTATTGAACGCAGCTTTAAAACTCACTTCAATAGTAACCATAAGGAACATAAGAGTTAAGAGATGAACAGCAAAAATTCAGAAACAGGTAGTTTTGTAACGAAACCATATTTATTATTAAGCAAATTATTGAAAAGTCTTTAAAATATAACAAAACCGCTTAAAATGCGTTCAAGAGAATTGAAAGTCATGCTTATCAAAGTCATATAAAGTAAAGTAAAAATTAAAAATTTCGATAGATTAACTCAATCTGTAGATGAGGAATACAGAATTAGACAAGGATACTTACTAAGTCCACTGCTTTTTAATATTACAATGAACAAAATAATGAAATACATTAAATCAATGTATTTACGTAAAGTTAGGTTCAAATAAAATATGCTATGCCTCTGGCAGACTGCTGGTCGCGGAAAAGGAAAACGACTTTCAGAAATTAGCAGAAAATACAATATACAACGCTTGGAAAAAATGACGATAAATAGAAAACCGATAAAATGATAATAGTAGTCGTGAACAAAATAATAGAACAAACGGCAATTTAAAAAAGTCAGTAAAAGAACAAATAACAAAAGCTGAAGAAAATAGGTTGGTGTTTAAACTACACCATATGGAAAAATATATATTTAAGAACGGAGGCAATGTCAAAAATTTACAAAAAAGTTGTTCGGCTAATCACGGCATATGATGCAAAAATCATCCTGTAAGTAACTTAGACGGAACAGAAAATACAAGAAATGGAAATCAGCATACTTGAACATACGCCATAAGAAGGTGGAATAATAATCGAGACGATACGTGAGCAATATAAAATATTACATATATCGGATTGGATAAGAAACCTAAGACAACTCTGGATTAAACACATAACGATATTAGACGAAAGAGGAATTGTCTAGATCCCAAGAGAAAATAATGCACGAAGAAAAAGAAATATTGGTCGCCGTAATAAAAGAAACAAAAAAATATATATATACACATATGGAAAAACAAAAGCGAAGGCTTGCAAAGCAACGCATTGCAAAAAAAAAGAGGATAGGTTAACAAAAATCTAAAAATTATTTGGTATGAACTATCTGATTCTGTAAAAAACTAAACAATTTCCATCGCAATATTAGATATTCCTTATAGAAAAAGAATACTAATGTTCATAACAGGCCTAGCTTTGGATACTCTTCATGAAAAATTATTCCCATTTTTTCTTGAACGACTCTTTTAGGATTACAAGAATCATGTGAAAAATGTATAGACGAAGATAACCAGAAAAAAATAACTAATTGTGCGTTATCTAATACTGTATAATAGTGACAAAATTCTGCTGACAGTCCGTCAAATGAGAGTTCCATTCATTCATTATTTTGTGCTATATAAAGTGTTACGAAACAAAAATATTAATCTTGTAAAATTAGCACATCTCAATGGTATCAAATTTTTGACAAAACACCAAAATTCTCCTAAAACTATGCACGGACGAACGATTACAAAATATGGGGAAGAGTTTTCGTCATATTTAAATATAAAAGATATGTCAAAGTGGCATCGGTGTGGTCATGAACCCATTTAAGAGAGCTCAAAAAGCGCAAAGCGCTCAGACGCAACCAATTGTTTTAGTAGAATTTATGTAAAATTTCTTTCGGTCTTTATTTTTCTGACGCGTGTATGTAAGCATTCTTTAACATTCTATTGTGATGAATAAAATGTATTATTCTATTATCTAAATCTGGATGGTTTATTTAATCGTTCTTGCGATTCCATTTTCTGCTTTATAAAAACTTTATATATCAAATCCTTCCACAAAGTTTCACGAAACTGAATTGAGATGAATGAATCAAAATCAATCATAATAAATTATTTTCCTACTGAGGGATTGCGAAATAATTTTCTGTCCCTTTAAGGTACGTTAGATAAGTGCCTAGTTTCTTGAGCGATTACCTTTCTATAGATTTTTAAGAAAGCTTGATTTTTTGATCGATGCAGGTTTATTATTTTTCAATAATTTCTTAACATGAGGGCAAAGATATTTAGATATAACACGATATTGCAAATTAACAACAATGAAGTCAAATGCTACCCATAACAATATTGCAATTAACAATAATGGAGCCAAATGCCACCAAAATTGAGTACGGAAGTTTGTTTTCATAGCAGATGTGGTTAAAAATATTGTAGTTTTTGAACTTTTCATATGCGCCAAGAACCAATTTTATTTAAAGACTCTTTAAAGTAAAGTATTTAACATAGCCGAAGAATTTTTGATACGTTAAATTAAATACTAATTGGTATAATCTTTTTATTTTATACCATTTGTTGTTGTGTTTACGTATATTCTAGGAAGAGCATTCTTACTACATATAATTATGCACTTTTACGACGCGAAAGTGAAAAATTCTAAATTTAATTTTAATTTAATTTAAATTAATTTAAATTTCTTACATCGTAAATGTAATGCAGAAATATTTTGAAAAAAATCCTACTCTCCACACAAGACTTAAACCCACGATCTCATTCTCATTGGGAGTGTGCCTTCACGCTTAGACCACGGAGAACAGTGAATTCGAGTCTTCTAACGTGACATTAATTGCATTTTGTAAACAGTTATTAAATGAAACGCACGGTAGGTTTTGATTACATATAATTATGCACTTTTATGATGTGAAAGTAAAAAAATTCTTATTGTAAGGAGTTCCTGGATTTATCCTTTATTTACATAGGAATTCCTAATTTTCAAAAATAATAGAATTGCTATATCATTGCATTCATAAAAGTAAACCAAAATGCGAATGTATTAAAATGTAATAATATATTTTAATTAAGAGTTCACTTGTATTGTAATTAAATATTAAAAATATAATTTTTCAAATGTTGAAATTTATAAAGAATTCACTTCATGGTTACTTTCAACTCCTCGAGAGGCCAAGGAATAACATTATTTTCCTTCATTCTTGATTAAATTCATGAATACAATGTGTACATTCATTTCTTAGGTAATTAACTGCTGCTTCAGATTAACTTGTCGATCCGGAGTAGTAAGCGTAATTACTTTTCTTATTTGAAAGTATAATTAAGTTTCTTATGCGAAAAACGACCAACTTATACTAATTGGTAGACAAAATGTAACTTCTTACTTCAAATGTTTTCATTATGTTCATTGTTCGACGTTTTATTTATTCAGGGTCGCAACGGAATGGGAAATATTTACGTATGGGCTAGCGGGGACGGTGGAGAAGATGACGATTGTAATTGCGACGGCTACGCAGCAAGCATGTGGACCATTAGTATTAATAGTGCTATAAACGACGGTCAAAACGCTCACTACGATGAAAGTTGTTCCTCTACATTAGCGTCAACTTTTAGCAACGGCGCTAAAGATCCAAATACAGGCGTTGTAAGTAAAAAATGTAATTACTCTTATGGAGAACTATATACAAGTTAGTTACGTTAATAGCTTTCTTATATACGTCTTTCCATGTGCTAATTGTCGTAAGAAAACAAATTAAGATTGGATATATTTATACACATTGCTTGCAAATAAATTGACAAGTACAAAACTGCAAAAAATGCAAATGTACTAGGTCTATCGAGAATTTTTTTTTGCTTTTTAGAAACACATTTGTGAACTTGAAGTTATTAAAAATTTATCATTAATTTATGATGTTTAATTTTTGAGGAAATTGATTGCACAAAATCGCGAAAATGTTTCTATAAGTGCGAACTTATAGGACATCAAAGTTTTAGCGATTGGGGAATACATTTTGTTAAAATCGTCAGAATCGAAAAGTAATAATCGATAGAAATACAAAACAAAAATCGAGAATTTTGAGCAATAACCGAGAAAAATCGATCTAAACAAAATCATAATTCTTCCGATTTCTCTTACAACCATGCAACCACGGTTATGTGTAATACGTGGTTATTGAGCATCTTTCGATCCTACTTTGGCCAAATACCATGCTACCGATCCGCCATCAACCATGTGTTACAACCTTGGTTGCTGATGCAACTAATTCTGGTATCCTTCTTACACGACAAGCTGCTAGAACGCTGCCATTCTTCTGCGCCGTGGCGTCACCATATTTTGCTTTCTGAATCAATTATATGGTGAATTGGGTTGCTGTAACATTTTCGATTGCTTCATTCAAAATTTTTCGTACATTTGACATTTTGACTTTTTACTTTACTTTACTTTTTTGAAATAACATTCACATATTATTCGTGACCAAATCGTTTCAATTGGATTGGGTGCAACCTTAGTAGAATCATGGTAATTTACCGTCTTTCTACCTTCGAATAACAGCAGTGCATGCTTTATAAATCCTGATTCAGATCCTATATAATGTATTATTAATCTTTAGCCTTTATTAGCTTATTATGCACTTACATTTGTATCTGTCTAAACTTTCTTCCTAGTATGTGGATTTTATTCGATTACCTCTCATCCAAATAAAACATTTGTCGGCCTTCGCATTTTAACTGTTTTATCATCAAAAAATTGTCTTCTACTGCTTTGTCGTCAATTATTTTCCTGTAGAGATGGAATTATGCTATGCTGTAGCCAATGTGGATATTTTTCAGCATTTAAAGTTCTTTCTATGAAAAGCAGACCGATTATGTTCTTACCTGACAAACCAGCCCAAACATTTACCTTTTGTGGATACTGAGTTTGAGACTTAAATAAGGTGTTTATTTTCCCGTGACCAATGCCTTGAAAAGCTTAGGTTGTAAATAAATATTTTTAATCAAATTGTTATCATTACGATATTCTTCAATCGCTTTTTCACAAAATTCAAAACAGAAATTTACACTCGACAAGAAATTCATTCGACTTTCTCATTTTATGTGATCGATATTTGTGTTTCTTTAAAAGAGAAGATAGCTGAGATATTAAACACTTTTACAATTTTTGAAGACATTTGAAGACAAATTGTTGTACTTAGTTTCGTGGTATCCGACCTATTTTGTGTTTAAGCGGATGTAAACAGCCATATGTTGCAAAGTTATTAATTCTGTGAAGTATTGTTTCAAAATCTATAGTACATTCAAATTTAACTTGGTAACAGATGTATAATTTTCTCTGATGCTACGACCACAATGACACTGTTTTCTAACAAACTTTTTGTGTAAATATGATGTCGAAGAAAATAAAATGAAATAAAACTCAATCTAGAGAAATGTATTTTTGTCTTTCTTCTTCTACAAATAACATACAACTACAACCTATCCGTCCGACTACAGCTGTGAGAGCATCCTCACTTCCCCACTTCTTTTCCAGCGAATATTTCCGATTATGTGTCATATTATGACAATAGGAGCGCTGTTTTCACTGTATGATTTAATAGAGCAATAACCACATGTAACACGAAGAATGTTTAGAAATTTATTAACGATCTATCAAATAGATTGAGAGATTTTATAGTGTTCTCCATCTATATTTCTTCAGCTTGAAAACATTTTATTTTGCAGCAATATACCATACCAATCACTTAAGGTTGATATATAACTTCTTCTCACATTAGTTCTCGTATTCTGTGTACATATTTCGACAACTATGCCGTCATCATCAGCAGATAATTAAACAGTATTGCACCTGGAAACAATGGCAAAAACCCCCACGAAACAAATTCCGTACACGATTATCTTAAGTAATTAAGTTAATCAACCACAGACTCCATCAAACTTACCAAACCATACCAAGACAAAATGTTACTTCTACAAACTTACTGATATCCTTACTAGCTTTGCATATTGTATATCAGTGTCATAATCATTGTTCCTCTTGTTAACATTACTCAGAATTTGGTATTGTTCTGTATTAGTTATAAACGCTTTTATAAAGCCATTACTTGACAAAAGATTCTAAATTGATATACTTATATATAAGGTTACTGGAGTTGCCAACTTTATATACGAATTCGATGTTTAACACACTAACACTTATTGGTGTTGCTGTTATATTTTAATTATAACCTCTTAGTTAGGTTTATATTACACTAATTTTTAGTTAAATTTATTATGTAATTATCGTGTTCGTTCAAATGTAATTTTTTAATGTTCATTGAAATGTAATTCTTAAAATATTACCAAAATTGGATATATCTTTCTTTATTTTCATTGAAAATAATTAATGATAAGATAAATTTTAAACAAAGAACCTGTTAATTAAAGCTTGAAAGCTGTATATTTGTACTTTAAATTGAGTTTGTACTACACACATATGTATATAGTTCTCCATGAAATTAACTACTAACAAAGTACTTAATGAGATTTGTAGGCAACGACCGACTTGTATGGAAAATGCACTACCACACATTCAGGAACATCGGCTGCTGCTCCAGAAGCGGCAGGTGTATTTGCTTTAGCTCTGGAAGCTAAGTAAGTTTATTTCCATTAATTTCAGAGCGGCATCATTCTAAATAATCAATATTTTACCAATTAACTTCTTTCATTTTGGTTAAATCTCATTAAAATTTTCAAAGTATGTGCCTATGAGATTTAAATGCATTTTTATACTATATATTACAAATCGAGTATTGTCATTTTTTTCCTGCAACAGTATTGATCAAATTAGCAAAGTTGTAATAGTTTTTCAACCAATTCTAACAGTAAAAGCTACGGAAGACATTGTTACCAGTCGTTGCTAATGAAATTTTAAGGGGGACGTAATTTATATATGGTTTTATTACAACCAAAAAACTAAAAATGTTTATTTGATGATGAATCTAGTAATTAGTGAACCTGGAGAAGAAAATGCGAATATTTTGACAAAATATTATTTTATTTTCAACTTACTCCTTAGAACTCATTTGTTCACCAATATTCGAATCTTTTCGTTTCTTCAAAAACTAAGCTTTATTAAACCGTTCAAAATATGGGTTAGTTTCAATGATTACCTTCTCATTCGACCCAAATTTCTTGCCATCCAGATAAGTTTTCAGGTTGGGCAAAGGAAAGAAGTCTGAAAAAACGAAATCTGGCGAATACGCTTAATGCGGAACCAATTAGAAATATAGTCCATAATTTTTGACATTAAAACAGTTTATCTATGAATAAGTACATTATTCTGAAGAGAGAAACAATCATTTCTTCTTTAAGAGAGTCCTTTTGCGTGGTATATTTCATCACATGGTTAAATAATAATGCACAGTATTCTCTTGTTATTGCTTTAGAGTTTCGAAGATCAATGAGAAAAATTCCACCTCAGTGTGCAAGGAAGGTGCATGTGCTTTTCCAATCATTTCTAGAGTATACATGCCCTTTAGTCGATCACTACGTTGCTTGTTAAATATACTGGCCCGGGTCACAGCCGAAATCAAATGTCCATCATTTTACGGCTGCGATCAATGGAGACTAATACACGTAAACAGACTCCAGCTAGCGTTCAGTTTCAGAGATTGTTTGTTTTATTAAAAATAAATCGCTGATCGGCAGATTTTTTCATGACTCAAAACAAACCAACGTTCTTTAAAATATTACCCGATATTGGAATTGACGGCGCAAAAGAATTTAAAAAATCGAAAATTCTATAAGTTTCGTCGTTATAGTTTATTTCCTTACTTTACTGCTATAATTACTCCTGACGGAGCTATACTAAACGCCACTTCACTTCATGTTTTCTTTACATACTTTTCATCTCCATATACTTTACAACACCACATATGTTACACCTCCACATACTTTAAAGGAGATATTAAATCACTTGGCCAGAAGCCCCAACATACATATCTTGAAAGAGTTAGTCACTGCATTTTTGAGCACCTAATCATACCATATTATTGGAAATACGTCATTAGTTAGTTAAATAAATTTATGTTATTATTAAAGTATGTAAAAGTTACGTGAGGCAAAACTAGTCTTGTTAGGTAAACAGTACATATTTTGTTTTGATTGTATGCGTCTTAGTATTTTAGCATCTTTTTCTGTTGGTATTCGTGAATGTATATTTAGTATGTTTTTACTCTACTGTGATGTATCGTCTGTACGCTAAATCTTAGTATATCCGACAAATTGAATTCGGTTAGTCGTAAATTCTGCAAACCATCCTTCCATTTTATTTTTTAGAGCATATATTAGCATTTCTTACAGCAGTCTGTAAAGTTTAACCTTTCAAAATTCATAAAACATAATATGCCAAAAACGGAAGCTTTGCATTTAATAAAATAACGGTAGCTAAAATAAAATTAGAATAAACTACTTCTATTTTTCCATAGCTTTACACACCGTTCTCTTCAAGTTAGTTTCAAACATCATGTACGTTGTTGTTTCGCTTTTGTAACCAGATTCATCTGAGCAGACTAGGTTTCTAACACTACATACTGTAGACTTATTATGTCAATCTGTCATGTAACTATACCATTGTTCAAATGCTCTATAACGTAACAAACAGGTATCTAAGATACAACCCAATCTTGTGTAGGTGTTCTTTCTTTGGTGTATGTCCAGTTATGGAGCCTGCAATAATTTAGAACTTTGGTTAGTATAGACCACCTATAAATTCCTTACCATGAGTGAAGTCTTTCCCTGAACTAACTTGTTATATGAGGCTGATTACGTATCAAACATAAAGTTATTAATTAAACGGTCAAGCACAATAGCCTTAACACTCTAACACTCTTCTTAACTTTTTAATTTCTTTTACAATAAACATATTGGAAGTCCTTTAATTTATGAAGATGTGAAAAAAGACTCAGTGATAAAAAAATAACTGTCATCGACTACACTGCTCAAAACAATTAAGAGATACTAAGAGATATTCTACACAACTGATAAGAGAGAGTAGTGCCAGCTAATAAAACTAGTTTCGAAGTTTTAGAAAAGATCAATGCAATCCAACATCAACAACACCGAGAGAAGGTCGATACCTACCATAATTGGTACGCAGATATCGCGCTTTTAATTCAACCCAGATTCAAAGTAAGTTTGCTACTGCCGCCGATCGGCCAAAGCAAACAAAAAGAGATCTTTTGCGTATGTATGGCTTATATTCCTGAAAACTGGTTTACATTACTATTATTGCAGATCATTAAAGAGCCCGAAGAATGCGAATAATTTATTTATCCATTATTATTTTATAATGAATGCGAGCGGGTATTATTCAGTGATGAATCCAGACTTACTTTGTAGCCAGATAATATTCTTATTCTGATATGTCGTAAACGTAGCACACGAAATAATCCACAAGTTGTCCAGGAAAAGTTTCAATATGAGGGTGATGAAGTACTAGACCTTTGCAATATAGAAAATGGAGTTTTCATTGTTCTTCCGTATACCCCAGCAGTGGGTGAAGAATTAATTTTTGTGATTTCCCTTTTCTATTTAATTCTTCTTGCCCGTTTAAGCGAATGCTGGCAACTAAAGGCCTTAAGCCGCGCTGTGAGCATCGGCTTAATAATTAACTCATTGTATGCCAATACCCTCTATGTTAAGCTATTGTGGAATATAAAAGCATGGATTATTATTATTGTTATCAATTGCTGTCAGGAAAGAAGCGTACATATATGATTCTACAAGAAACAAGTGCTTATCCGTTCCTTGTAATTAAGAGGCCAAACGTGTTCGTCAAGATCATGCAAATTATTAATTTTTTTCATTTTTGAAAATTTTTGCAATTAAATTTCAGTAAAATTATATTTCTATATTATTTCTACACTGCAATAAAACATTTAATACTCCCTCTACAAGATCGCATTGAAACTTGTGTAAATAAGTTGAAATACAATAATGTGCTTAGAAGTTTGTTTATAAATATAGTGAAACAAAAGATAATGTTGTATTAATTTATTCTAATATATTATTATATAATAATCGTTAATTGTTTTGAATAGTTTACTAATCCTCTTTAACTTTCTTCGAACAAAATAAATTAAGTCCTAAGATTGGATTATTTAGCAACTATAGTTAGTGTTGGAACTGTTTTTAACTTGCCGCATAAATATTTGAAAATAGTGGAGTACTTCTATATGTTCAGTTAGTAATAATAAATTAGAAGCGAAAATGGAAAATTTAATATGATACACCTGTTAATTTTTTTAAAGAATTTTATGAAGGTGTATAAAGAGTTTTTGAAAACAATCATATATTTAATTTAATTTAATCGTTTACCAAATCTTTCTCTTTTTAAACGAGAATTTTCTAATAATCTCTAAAATAAAATTAATGAATACATTTATTTTTCAGCAATAATTTGACATGGAGAGACATGCAGCATCTAACAGTTTTAACTTCGAAACGTAATTCTTTATTTGACGCTAAGGGTCGTTTTCATTGGACAATGAATGGTGTTGGATTAGAATTCAACCATTTATTTGGCTTTGGTGTGCTAGATGCAGGAGCGATGGTAGCATTGGCTAAGCAATGGAAAACAGTCCCTGCTAGATACCATTGCGAAGCAGGTGTAGTGAATGAAGTTCGGTAAATTATTTTTACTATGGTCGAGAATTCCATGTAATTATTAATAATTTTTTAGTCAAATCCCTCCCAATAAACCTATAGTTATGCAAATAGAAACCAATGCTTGCCTTGGCTTCAGTACGGAAGTAAGATATTTGGAGCATGTACAAGCTGTACTATCAGTTAATGCCAGCAGACGTGGAGATTTAGAGTTATTTTTAACGTCGCCGATGGGGACACGATCGATGATATTAAGTAGAAGACAAAACGATGATGACTCACGAGATGGTTTTACGAAATGGCCATTCATGACTACTCATACATGGGGTGAATATCCACAAGGAGTTTGGCTACTTGAGGTATTCAATTATTGCTTAATTATTATTTCCCAAAAAAAATTTATAATTTATGGAAATATCAAAGCCTAGATATTAGATTCTTTAGATGTAAGCATATATAGTCACTAAATAGTAAACTTATAGCTTTTGCATATTTACAAAAGCAATTTAATAATATATTTTAAGAATCTAATGCTACAAAAAGAAATCTAATGCATATACACGGTGGTCAGAAATTCAACAATAATCGTCAGTTAAAAACAATTTAGTGATTAATTCTGAGTCGACAATCCTAATACAGAAATGTTGCATTGTCAGTCGTTTAGGTACACGAAACGATCAATGTTGAAAATATGTGAAAAAATATTTCGAATTTTTTTGAAATTTTCTGTAGGAAACCATGTTTTCTACTGTCAAGTAAAATTATGGTACACTACATTGGTGTAATTAATCGTTTTAACAAAATATCCAAACATTTTATTATTTTTTCTTATGGAGTAATACATGCATGTTCACAAGAGATGGTGTTTTCAACAGTTATAATTTCCATTTTTAATAGGATGAAAATCCCAGAGCTATCCGAGAGTTTAGACACCAAACAAAGTTTTCTGAGAACGTTTGGCTAAACATCTTAAACCTTCAAATTGTATTCTATTTCTTACGAACTATTTCTACTATTTCTTACGAATAGTCTAAATGTAAATGCGTTGGAAGAAGTATCAGATAATATTCCATTAAATGTCAGAGCCAACATGTATTACATGCACAATGATGCACCAGCTCATAATGCAAAGCACAAGAACATTGTTGAACGAAATTTTCCAGATAGATGAATCGTGCGAAATGAATCAATAACATGGTCTCCAAAGTCATAGTATGTGAATCTCCTTGACTTCTTAGTCTAGGACTTTTTGAAGGAAAAGTTTATGCGGCGTCTCCGGTCAATGTACAGGAAGTAATATACAATATAAAATTAACGCCGAAATACAATCAATACATTGCAACGCGTCCTAAATTTAATTCCATAAAGGCTACAGCTTTGTCTTCAAGCCAATGGCTATCAATTTCAACATTTATTTTAGTTATCATTATTAGTGTTATTTTCATTAGACTTAAAGAAATTCGTATTTTTTCATATCTTGCACCTGGTTTATTGATGGTTTTAATAATAATAATCTTTAATGCCCAACTGTTACACAGATCATTTACAGGACATAATGCAATAAATAAAATTAAAATTAAAAACAAAAATAGGTGCAGTTAATGAATTACAAAGAAAATTAGAATTCAATTAACAAAAAAATATACACACTTATAATAATGAATAATCCAAGTCATTAAAAAAAAAAACTGAACGAACAATAATAGATGCAAATTAACCAAAGGGATCCTCGTATAATACATTGGTATTTCTGGACATATGCACCAGTGGAGCCTTGTAGAGAACATTGATTCTTGCCCTAGCTATTGAGAAGGTCGCCGATGATCTAGTGTCAAAACCAGGCACGAGCATATCAACCTGGGACAACAGCACAGAAGAATCAATAAAATTATTTATTAGTTTATAAATGAAACCGCCACTAGCTTTCTCCCTGCGTATACTAAGAGAATCAAAATTGTGCCTAGCAAGCAGACCATAGCAGCTCATACGTCGAACCAAAGGCAGGATAATGTCCATCAATCTTGTAAGATAAATATTTAAGGAACCTCTGGACCGGACAAGAGAACCGTAAAGACATGGTTTTATACCATTTTGCGAAATCTACACTTCATTTAACCAATTCGTATGATTTAACTGTACCACCTTATCTGTGAATTTCTGATAACGCTGTATATATATATATAACCAAACATATACATATATGCATTTCAGTTGAGTATTATAATGCAGACTAAAATATTTTAATACAATCAAAAAATCCTTTGGGCACACAAAGTCATGAGACGATTTTTAAGGAAAGAAAAATGTAGAAAAAGATATATATATTTTGTTAAACAAATGAAAATTAAACGTATTATAAATATAGTACAACACTTTTCTTAACTTTTAATATTTTATTTACTTTCACTACTTCACTTTGATAGTAAAACATCGTCGAGAGCAAGGGAACCTTCTTGCCGTTTAGAAATATTTGCGTAGTATCATTTGTAATACATTTAAACAATCTCTACATCTCCTCATTGTTAATTCTGTACTTGTTGTACGCAATAACAATGCCCTTGTAAATATATTGTTATTTTGCTAGATGAACAGCTACTTCGTTCTTAATTGTTTAGGAAATTGGACTCCGAAAGGTTAAATACATGACGTCTATGTAAATGAAACTTTGGGTAGCTATTTTGCTCTCTTCTGGTTTCGGAACAATTATTCTAGAAAATGTCTGTATTTGCTGTTTAAATTACTCAGTACAAAATTATTTGGGAACCTAGCTGTGTGGTTTATAAAAGCTAGATATTAAAAAGCAATTACCTTTTGTTTTGCCAAACTAAGGAAAATTATAAATGCCTGAATGTTTTTCCCATTTATGTATTATCTACTTCGTAAATTCGACAAATATAGTTTTTTAATAATCGGGATTTAGTCCGCGTTTATTTGATATTCAAAGTAGCAACGAGATTTTGAATTTGAAAAATTATATACATACTTAAAACTTAAAACGAGACTTAATATTATCACGTTATTCAAAATCCATGATGCCCAACACAATAGACACGATAAGTACGACCACTCTTCCCAATCTGAAAGCCGACTGTTAAGTCACAACTTATTCTATCGTGACACTGACTGTCTCAACAAGTCAGGCTATCGGATTTATTATTTCAAATAATATTTTGATCACACTAGGGATATATATATATATATATATACGAGGCGTGTTTTTAAGTAAGGGCCGTTTGAAAATAAAAACCAAACGAAAGAAAATTTCCAAAAGCCAAATTTATTTTCAGATTCTACATACATTTCTCAACATTGCTGCCAAGTCTGTTTAAATATTTATCAAATCTTACAACTAGATTTTGAATACCCTCTTCATAGAAACTTGCCGCCTGCTCTGATAACCAAGAGGTCACAGCCGTTTTCACGTCTTCATTATCTTTGTAGTGGTTGCAACCGGGATGATATTTGAGATAGCGGAAAAGACGGAAATCGCTCGGCGCAAGGTCGGAGGTGTAGGAGGGTTGGTCCAAAACTTCCCAGCCAAAAGAGCTGGATTTGAGTTGTGGTGTGAGGCATTGCATTGTCATAGAGTAACAAAATTGCCTCTGTCAGCATGCCCCGTCTTTTGTTTTGAATCGCTCTACGTAGCTTTCACAGGGTTTGTCCGTAAGCTACCACATTTATGGTGGTTCCACGTTGCATAAAGTCGACCAACGAAACACCATGCCTATTCCAAAACACGAACGCCATGATCTTTCGCTGGGGCAGAGTCTGTTTGCCCTTGACCCTTACAGGAGAGTTTGTGCATCCCCAGTACACTCCACGATTCAATATGGCGTCATAATCTTCGTTATAACGAGTCAAAAAATGCAGCAGAATCGTTTTGTAAATAAACACTTAATTTCCTTTCGTTTTTTTCCTGAATCCAATTTTCTCATTTCAAGATAAAATTTAATTACTATTCCATATTTTTTGTAAATATATTATTTCTTCAAGATTAGCTCTTGTTTAAGTAAATTATAGACAAATGATTTTGAACTATTAAATTCGTTTTTCTTATAATTTTCTAGTTCTGGACTAACAATTGGTTGTTTATATTCTTCTGGAACAATATTACCGGTCAAAACTCGAAAAGTAATTTCAACCGACCATCCTAAGGAAATACTTTATGTTATTTTACCAATTTCCATAGTACTAGTACTATTTTTTATATATTATATCGTGATATGCCACCGCTCAATTTTCACCTTGCATATATTTTATTTTACGGTTCATTAAGGTTACGTATTTTTGCATACTTTTGTTGTGACTAACTCTTTTGCGATCAACTGTTTAATCGTATTTTTGCATTGGTTTTATTTTCGTATATATTTGTATATTTCATTGCACACCACTTCATTTGGTAATATTTTAGTCTTTGAATTTACTATTAAGTCTATGTATTTTAAATCCATAAAAAATTAAGCTTCTTATCTGAGTTCGCATTTTTAGTGATGTCACACATATATCAACATGATTTATCTACATATCTTACATTCAGTCAGTATAGATGTATATCTTAGTCTAAGTTCTTCTTGTCATGAGTTTTGGTCCTTTCCTATAAGTGTTGTAAGGTTTAAATCGCTCGTGAGGTAGAAAAGGAAGTAACACAAGCATTTGAGATGTTATTGTCGGCCGTTTGTTGGATCTACAACAACCATTTTCGTTTATATAACAAACAAATCCGCGCGAGACCGCAGTATGCTCTATTGTATTGATGCCATACATACATGAACCTTACTTCCATTTATTCTTTTAGAATTTTATTTTTTTGTTATTTTGTTTGGTTTGATGGTATCACTTTTACATGTGATTCCATTTTTATCTCTGTTTATGGAATAAAACATAGAATATCTTTTCCGTAGCAGAAGGAATATTAACCGGCCGTTTAACTCTGAAAATGACATTTATGAATGCCTTGATTATTTTCACGGGATTATTTAAGTCGAATAAGTAATTTAAATTTAGTAACTTTGTACTTTATCTTGATACATTATATATTTTATTAAGATTTGATTATCCCGATATTCACATATTTATACCGGACTGTTCAAAACTCTCGCAACATTTTGTAAAATAATGTATACTGTTAAAACAATTTGAACTAAAACAGTATAATATTATTAATATCAATAATGTAGACTGTTAAAACAATCTGGACTAAAACAGTATAATATTATTAATATCAATACTGTTACTGACATCGGTATATATTGAAAATATATATTGAAATTTGTTTTTTTTTTTGAATACTTAACTGTCATTTGGACATCACCTTTTGTCTTATGTATTTCTGTTTTCTTGGGCTTTCAAGCTGACAGAGATGAAATAAATATTCAGTATATTTAATTGGGTGTTCTTTCGATTTTCAAAATATCTTCAGTGAAAATGTTAGGCAACTTAGTGGATCAATAGAGTTACGATCTGCTGAGAGATATTACATGTGCAACTATTTGTTTTTGTCATCCTTTCACTCTAACATCAATCTTCAACTATTCGGCTTTGTCGACCACTACCTCCGCGATAGCTAGCTGGTCACTTTTCTATTGCTGCCCAGGTAAACTAGGGCTTCCTTAATCGGTCACTTTTTGACCCGCAGCATTCTTGTTACCAATTACCGATAAGAGTGTAGCAACTATACACATTTTCACGTCGAATAATAATTTCTGTATTCATATGATATTATACACATAAATAAAGGTAATTAAAAATAATGATACGACTATGTTATTTTAATGTGTAAATATACAGCAAGGTGTATTATACACAGTCTGTCACAGAGAAAACGGAGCTTTTATAAAATAAAAACGAAAATTTACTATTTTGATAAAATTCATTTATTTTGTTCAAAATAGTTGCCTTCGACTATAATACAATGTTTTGCAAGGTTAATTAACATGTTGAATGAATTTTTAAGTTCATCTTTAGAGATGTCCCTCAAGATCGCTGTCGACGCCTTTTTAATGGCTTCGACATCGGCATAACGCAGCCCTTTCATGGGAATGTAGTTTGGAGAATAGATAAGAATCACAGAGGGCCAAATCCGGTGAATGTGGGGAATGGTTGATGGTTAAAATGCCATTTGTTGTGCATTATCCTGTAACAAACTCCAGCTACCATTTTCACGATATTGAGGGCGCACACGACGAATACGCGCCAAAAATGCTTCATAACACCACTAAGATAATGTCCAGCATTGACCGTTTGACTAATTGGTACAAACTATTTGCGCACAATGCCTTTGGAATTATAAAAGCAAATCAACATCGTCTTCACTTTTGACTTCTTCAAGCGGCTTTTTTTTGGCCTTTCTTTGCTTGGATGCTTCCATACAGAGCTTTGACGCTTGGTCTGTGGATAATATTGAAAACACCACGTCTCATCGCCAGTTGCAATAGAACATGTGAAGTTTTCGCACTTTTTTGAGTCTTCAATTAAGTGTGTACAAATGTTGAATTCCGAGCATACATTGGTGAAAGATCTGCCTTACCAGCGCATATTTTTTTTAATATACATATGGCGCCACTAAGAATGACTATTTAAATGTTCCATTTTCTCTGCGACAGACTGTGTATAATACATATTACTGCTGAAAATACACTAAATTACTATAATCCATATTTTACGAATCTGAACATTGCTCGACGTTTCAAAGAAGTACCACCAGATGGCAGATAAAATTCCGCTGAAATGTTGTGGGAACCTCCCTCTCTAAGGCCACAAAACGGGAAGACAGTTGAAAAGCCGCCCCTACATGTTGTACCCCGTGACAATCTAATGTAAAATTTATAAGCATTAAAGCATAACCAATTACGAAATAGATGTCTGCACAATAATTCTCCCTGGATCATAAACATTTAAAACACACTCAATATTCAATCTTATTATTTGTATATTGACTTTCTTTATTTTTAATAAAAGCGATTATGATTTTTACAGGCAAGCTTTAATTCAACGATGCCACAAACTGGATTCATTAAGGAATGGTCCTTAATGTTGCATGGAACAAAGGAACCACCTTATACAGAATTATCAGTTTTGGATCCACATTCAAAACTGGCTATTGTAAAGAAAGCTCATGAGGGAAGGATGAACATGTGAAGATATATTTTCGTAAAAATAATATATATACATATATTATGTAGTATTACTTTGTGAAGAATTGTTTTAATTTTCACTATTCTCATACTTAAACCAAAAGAATTAACCAAGCTTTAAACTGTTACTTTACTGTTATATAAATTTTATAAAATGAATACGAGGCATAAAACACATAAATATAAATATTTAAAACAATATTCTGTAAAATAATGTACACGTTGTAAAATATTGTATTATAATTTAAAGAGAGTTAATTAAATAAATATTTATTATTAATTTATTCCATTATCTACTATGTAGGACAGTAATATTTAAAATACTATATTTTTATTTCATTCTTAAGTATCCTAGATCTTAAGTTAATATGAAATTATTGTACAGAAGAAAAGTTGTGTAAAATTATGTCCAGTAAAAATTATATAACTTTTTTTAAACATTTGTTACCGTTAACGATAGCTTACAGCATAATAAAACAGTTGTTTATTTTAGTAAATTGTTTTAGTTAGTCTAATTTATTTAGAAGTAGATCATTTTCTTGTGAATATAGACAGAAGATTGGTTATGTTATTTATAGATCAATTGTCTCAAATAATATCAAATAGATTTTATTTGTGTTTTAGGAAAGTAGTAATGGGTGGCGCAAAAGTAATGTCATAATTTGAACTGGCCGCCATTTTGTTATAAATGAACGAAAAGGGCTCTGTTTTCATAAAAAGCTTATTTGAAAGTGTAAAATTGATGACATTGATCGGAAAAATTTACATCGCTCAAAAAGCCACCTCCCGAGTTGATGCATAATTGCACCCGGTTTACGGCATTTTGAATTGTTGCTCGCAAAACATCTGGCTTCAAATTGGCGATTTCTTCTTCAATGTTAGCTTTCAAAACTTGCAAGGTTCGTGGTTTGTTGTGGTAAACGCGAGGTTTTAAACAGCTCCACAGAAAGAAGTCTGGTGCTGTTAGATCTGGCGATCTGGATGGCCAGTTTCAATCTCTAAAACAGGAGATCACTCGACCTGGAAATTGGTGTCTCAAAATTTCCATCGTCGCCCGAGCTGTGTGAGCGGTTGCTGCGTCCTGTTGAAACCAACAATTATCCCAATAGAGCAACTTGCGGCAAAAAAAACTCGTTTAGCATCTGCCTGTAACGCCCACAATTTACGGTTACAGTGGTGCCATCGGCGTCTTCAAAAAAATAAGGGCCAATCATTTTTTCACGACAAATACTGCACCAAACAATCACTTTGAGGGGATGCAATGGCTCTTCATGCATTTCATTCTCTGTGCCCCAGAAACGCAAATTTTGTTTGTTAATATAACCACTTAAGTGGAAATGGGCTTCGTGGCTCATTATGATTTTTAATACGAAATCATCCTCTTCTTGCTCCAAGTTTAACAGAGTATGGCAGTAAGTTAACCTTGTGCGACGGTCAGCAGGCAGCAATTCGTGAACAGTTTCCATTTTGTAGGGGAACACTTTCAAATTTTTCGCCAAAATTCGTTGCAACGTCTGCTAATGCCTAATTGTGTGCATCGTCATCTCGTTGATGTTTGTGGATTCTCTCTTGCACACTACATCTGTAGTGGACCCAGTTTGCACGAGGCGCTCAACCAAACGCTTAATTGTTTGAGCACATCGAACACGACGATGAGGAAAACGACGACGAAATTCACGCTGTGCTAAGACAAGAGACTGAAAATTTGTCAAATAAGCGATAACAATAATTCCACGTTCTTGGGGTGTGTATCGCTTCATGGCTTGTTGACAACTAATTCTCTATATATCTACATCATAAATGTCAAAGCGCAGTGACATTTGGGCCATCTGCAAAAATGGCACCTAATTCAAATTATGACATTACTTTTGCGCCACCTGTTAAATACGACTTTAGAAAATAATTACATCAAATCTCAACAGTACCTAATGCATGTGCCTCTTTAATGTAGTGCGAAACTGAAATTTAGAATAGTTAAATATATCTATAATATACTAATCTTCCTAACTTTGGGGATGGGTTCTTCAAAATTATTAACTTCTTGTAAAAGCCAAAAATAAGGGTAAATTTACAAATTGTCTAAAGTGTAATGCATTTACTCAAATTAGTAAACACAGGAAATATTTAAGGTCGATATCTATTAAAAGGGTTTGAAAACAGGAATTGTTACGAAAGCTTCTAATAAAATTTAAAATCTTTATTTCATGTATTATTTCAGTTTTATAGCATAAAGTGCTTATGATATTTTTGAGTTCGTTAAAGAAAAAATAAAACTATAAATATTGAATATATATTTACATAAGTAGAACATACAATGTGTAATTCTTTCAGTTCAAGTACTTCTGTATACGCAACAGTTAAATACAAATTTATAAACTATTTAATTAAAAACTTACATGGAATAATATTATTTAAGTAATAGTAATAGAAATAGTCAAATAGTTATGTTTTCCCTTTTTTACAGAATCGAAACATCAAGAATACATAATAAAATAATATAAAAGAAAGTCGTTTGCCATTTTAATGTTCATCTAAACTATGTTTTTTCTTATCCCTTCACATTTTCTTTATATAATAGCAATCTATCTCTTTGCATTGTCCTTAATATGTTTTCAATACTTCACTTACTCTGCTTTCTTCTTTATCATTTCATTCAATAACGCCCCCAAATTTCCTTTCCAGCGCTTAAGTTTTATACAATATTCAAATAGTTCTAATTTTTTAAGTAATTTCATAAAGATTCCTTCGTAAATACTCTTAGACTAACAATTTTAGAAGTTTTGTATCTTTTCCATTATTAAGAGATGCGTTAATTAGAATTAAAAATTTTATTTATTATATCTTTAATATACAATTACATATTTATTCAAAGTTTGACTTTGATTGTAATACATCGTTGCCATCTTAAGGGGAACATATTTCCTACCAGTAGTAAAGAATTTTGTAGAATGAAATTTGATAAATTCTTGAAAGGCACTTTTAAATGTCTCTGGCGAATTAAACGTTTCTTCTTGCAAAAATTATGTAAAGTTTGAAAAATGTTTGAGACAACGTTTTTCGAGTAGTTTTCAATTCCAGTTCTTGTAGTTAAATCAGTGCTCTTTGTGCAATATGTGGGCGAGCGTTGTCTTGAATTAGAATCGTCTTATCTACATTTACCAGTCTGGCATGCTTAATCGCTAATTCTTTCATAATGTCGTCCGTTTGCTCAAAATGTAGATTCGTTGTGATTAACTAATCAGATGTCATAAAGTAGTGGGAAATTGTAACAGACAAAATTAGCTCATTCCTCAATTTTGCGTTTTTGTGTATATTTAGGTCTTTATTCTTCTCTAGCCATTGTTCCGAATGCAATTGATTATCGAATAGAATCAACACATAATAATCAGGTGCAGAAATATTTCACATTTATTCTGTGCTAATAGAGAAAAACTAATTCCGAGACGGTTTCTTTTTTGATTTTTGTTGATTTCATTGTGAAACCGATTTATCCAATTTTTTGTCTATGCTTGTTTGTTGTAGGAGGTTCAATATGTTTGCTATGGGTACTCTAAACATTGTTTATAATTCACGTGTATGTACAAATATATCTCCTACTGTCGCTTCCATTACCTTAGTCACAAACTGATCACGAACTTTTTATATTGTTACAGCATTTTTATTTTTATTTTTAACGATGCTTTAACCACCAGGGAGGAAGTAGGCGCATGCACGCAGTGAACAAAAAATGAATGTAATGTCAATGTAGCAAGTGTTATTATTACCATTGAAACCTAAAATATTCAATATATACCTCGTAAGTAAGATTAGTTTATTCATTTACACCAATGTGAAACTCGAAGAAACAAATACAGTCCACTCAGCGATTACATACACACGAACATATATCATTGCTATATTGTACGTTCATTGGCTGCATTAAAACGTTTTTAGTATTCCAAATTGTCTCCGTTGCACTAGTGCTACGACAGATTTCGTATTTAAAATTCATCTAGTTTTTACTTTTCCATGTTTTGAAGATAAATTTTTGCAACCTGACACTGTATACGTTAACCTATTATTGCAATTCAAACTGTAATTATATACGCTCACAATGAAAACAGATAACTGCAGGCAAGGGATATAATAGGTAACAGATCGTACATTTACAATAAGAAACCGGACATTTCATACCTACGTACCTAAAGTTTTTTCTAGTAGTTTACACATATTTGTTTCGAGCATTTATGGAATCATTAAATAATTTATTCACCCTTTTCTAAAATTTTTCTTTAAGATCGTGTCGTTGCCTGCCTTTTAAGCCTACAAGTATTATGAATTAAGTTTTCATATTGCCTGAATCCTTCTCCCTATACGTTCTCAAGATTTTTACATAATTCAATGTTAATTAAATAAAATACTGTTAAAATACAGTGTTAAGGTAGAATAGAGCAGAACTTTTTTGATTTGGTCTAAATATATAGTTTAAAATAGAAAATTCGTTGATGACTTTTTCATTTTACTCTTTTAATAAGTTTCAATATTGCATTATCTCAGGTTAATATATTTATTATTTACGTTTTCGAATACAGAATGAAAAACTGTATTCTAATTTTAGAATATATTTTTTATAGCCTAAAATAAAAAATTAAAGAAACACCATTAACATAAAATCAAGGTATCTTAGAAAATACTGATAATTTTAAGATAAATTACGAAGAAAATGTTCTGAATGTACACCATCTACATTTTGCCAATGTTATTTATAATCGTACGTTATATTATTCTCATGGTTTCGAACAATTTTCAGTGTTTTAAGTTATAATTTATATAGAAAACGTTGGATAATCGTTGACAAATTGATGTCATCTGCATAAATTTTACCAAAGCTTCTGATTGAGTCGATCACAGTTTATTATTGGCTAAGTCGAATGTCTTCGACATTTCTCCAAGTTTTATCCAGCATATATCTGACAATGGCTTTCAGTCTACATGGTTCGTTCTTTCTTTTGGTGTTGTTCAGGAATCTAACATGGATCTCTTGTTGTTAAACATTTATGTCAATTTCTTAGTGACGTGGATGGTTTAAAAATATTTTCTAAAATCAGTAATATCAGTGATTGCATACATTTTTAGTCTAATCTTCTAAATGGTAACAAATGGTGTGTAACTGATACTATTTAATTAAGCATAGATAAACAGTTTGTAATAACCTATAATAGACTTTTGAATTAATACTTATAAGTAATTGGAAATTATGATAATTTCACTAGTAATTATTTCGAGAAATATTAAATTTTAATTTACTTTATGACTTTTCTTTTATACTTTTTATCTGATTCTAGAAGAACATAGAACATAGAAAAACAGTTACAAGGCAGATATGTACTCCTGAAATTATGCACTCATCTTACGCTCACATCACGTAAAATGATACCACTCTCGAAACGTAGTATACCATTAATATCAGTCAATCTTGTATTCAATATAATTACTGGATAATAGGAAAAGCAATATTATAAAATATTTGATTATTAGCTATGTAAATCAGCCATGTAAATCAAAGACATTTATTCCAAAATATCAAATCCAGTAGCACCAAAAATAATAGAAATTTAGATCGTCTTCCTCTTTTATAGCATTAACTAAATTAGCACTTATTATTCCACGAACTTTTTGGAATCTAAATGATGCTGCTTACCCAAGCAAAATTTAAAAATCAACAAATGTTTTATTATTTTGGAAATTATTTTCCCTAAGTTAAAAAAAGTGCAATATCCTTAACTATTTTTGTTAAAACAGCCAATAAGCCCTCTAGATTGTCTATTTAATGTAATATACTACATTGTGTAATATTTTAATGAGTGAGGTCAAAATAGCACATTATTACTAGCATGTGAATAACACTGAAATTAATACTCCGTGTAACTACGTGGTAAGTATTCAAAATAAATTATATTGCGGATTTTACCAAAAACAAAAGGAGCACCACATGAAATCATATAATGTTTGAATTATCTGCATGAAAATATTTCTCCTTCAAATTTTATATTAAAAAATTGATAAAAATTTGAATTCTTTACCCATTTTTTATGAGTACAATATCTCGAGAACAAACAACTCTTTAGTCAATCATTCGAAGCAGTTATGTTTGTGCCTCCTTTGTTACGAACGTTTTTAATTTGTTTATATTTCTATTAATATTCGCTACATAATTCATAACCCTCTACACATGAAAAATTTTGGACTTATAGGCGTCGAATTTTCTGTCAGTTGTGCGAAAGAATGTTGAGCAACTTTGATTTCTTTGGTTTAACAAAAGTATGCAAATACGTTATATTGCTTGCTATTCATTTATTATATTGTTTTACAAAACTTTTTTTTATAAATATTTATTTATTGCAAAAATAACAAAAGAAGTTACTCATTTTGGCGACTGCCCGAAGTGGATAAAAATGCTAATTTTCTGTCGAAAAGAGAAGCTATACAGAGGTGAAATTCTAAAGACGCATTATTTTTTAAAGTTATGGCATTTTAATGGCAAATTTTGAAGGAGGAAATATATTGCTAATAGATAATATAATTATAGAGTTATAAATAACACTGAATACTAGGTAGTAAGTATTATAGTTGGAGTAAAATAATAAATACAGATGCAATATTGTAGTTTCAACATTGTTAATTGTAAAATGCTTTACGCTTAAGACGTCAAACACATTATTATTACCTTAGCGTGACCCTAGTTGTTCGTCAAGTGTCTCCGTACTGTAAGTTTGTTTTCTTTTTGTACAGACTGCCATACTGTAATCATGAAACGAAAGGTATTCGATTACTGCATGGTGGCGCATATGTCCTCACCAGCGATGTTGCTCTAGATGCAATTTTGTTTTCTAATCTTGAATAATATTCCTATTATTTACAGTTTCTGACACCAATATATTAACTATAGAACTAATGATTAAACAATTTAATAATGCATATGAGTAATATTCGATTACGTTACTACGTAAATATATGAGGGTGGACTGAAAAGTCCGTGAAATGACAAGATTTTGTGGTGCGCCAACAAGTTGATTGCCTAACAACGTCAACTGTCAAATTTCAGATCGCTGTTTAGTACTTTCTTTCTTCTCTCATAGTTTATGACGAAATTAATAATGTTGAAACCCGTGCCATCATTAAATATTTCTCTTGAAAGACTTCTCAGTAACAAATATTCCCAATGAGATGAATGATCTAAAAATGTCGGTGCCTTCATTTTACACAATTGTTAAATGGGTTTGTGAGTCCAACTGTAAAGCAGTTAAAAATCCACAACATAGTAAACGTCCGAAGGCTGCTACTATACTGAAAATTGTTGGAAAAGTGCATACTATTGTGTTAAAAAACTGTCGTTTGGAAACGCTTCAGGTAGTAGAGACAATAAACATATTTAAGTCGCGCTAAATATATTTTAAATGAAAATTGGACTTTATCGACGCTGGCCGTGAGGTAGATGCCGCGACTACTCAGTATTGATTAAAAATTGAGATGAATTCAAATTTCTCATGTTTGGAGCGTTTTTGAAAGAAACAAGGCAGACTTTATGCGCCGATTTATCACCTTAAATGGGATTTGTGTCCAAAATTATATGCTCGAAACAACAGTCTCTTAATATGACCACCATCTGAGACGATATAATATTTCGTCCCAGATACGTAATAGCTTACCAGGAACCACTAAATAGACTGATATTATTCCGTATTTAAAGTCATGTATATTAATGTGTAATAAGGAACATAAACTTAATCTTTTACACATCCCCAAAAGACAAAACCACATACGGATGTGGGAATCTCGCAGGTCAAAGACAAGGAGCAAGATCTTGGACACCTCTCAATCCAATCAATCGGTGAAGAACTTTGTTAATCAGAAAACCTCATCGTAAGGAACCAATACGAATGTGCTCTAGTTTAAAAAAGAATTATTCTGAATTGCCATGAATTTCTTTCCGAAAGTAGATGCCAATTTGAACTTTTTCCTTTACACTTTACACAGATATCTACCGTCTATAAATTGTTGAAACCAACGTAGTGCGTTCTTTGGAGAGGGCAATGTAATGCGGAATCGCTTTTTAAAAGCACATTGCACCGTAACAACCGAATTTTTTTTCTCTAATTTTACAGACTTGCTTTGTCGAATATAAACAAACAACTGAGCGGTGCCATGGAACCATCACAACTACAGTGGTCGTGTGGCTACTATAACTCTTTCAATGACAGTGTCTATCCTAAACATTAACTCATGAAATTGGTTCACTTTTTTAAAATAACCCTATATTAACATGCATGTGCCAACTATGTGGTTGTATAAGAACCACATATGTAATTTGCAACCCTTCACCTAAGATTCTAAATTTATTAATCTCATTTAGAGCTACAAAGAAAATGTTCAAAATGGGTTTCATTTGTATTTTGGCAATGTAATATATCGATTGCAGCCCTTAGCACAAGTGATTAAAATACTTCCTTCGTTTAATTACGAAGTAATCTCCTGTACTACATAATATTATTATAGAAATATTTCATTTACATATTTTATCCATTTAATTTTTATATGTCTTTCTTTAGTAGAATTTAGTCATTAAGAAAGTTATCAAAAAACATTTTAATTTTTATTGTAAATATCTTAATAGAGAAAAAAAACAACACAACTCAATACATTTTTTTTATTATATAATGTAAACATTATATAACAATAATTTGGACAGATGGTATAGTAATTATAATACATAGTTATAATAATAAGATTATCGCAACAATAACAAAAATAGAGTTGACAAAAACTTACCAAAATATAGATACTTTTTAACATTTATTAACAGTAATAGGACGTCTATGTTAAATCATTACTTCTTTTCTAAATTTCTCTTCAGTAGTGATGAATAAATGACCAATATGAGAATTTCTTTAAAGCTATAAAATTTCTGCCGAGATAGTGGGTATTACATAGACTTAGATCTATATTTCTACTTTTGCTTTTCTTTAAAGTCTTTGTTCAGGTAATGGAGTACATAATGCAGTACTAAATCATAACAGTATTTGTATTCTGTCTAAAAAAGTAAAGGGATAATTAGTAAAGAATATATGAATTTATAAAAAGCGAAACTTACTATGTTTTCTATTAATTGCGGTCTATGTCTTCTAACTGTTCTAACGGCCTGAAAGATATCAACTTCTCCATGCTGAATCACTTGCTCTATGCAAGCGTTAGCTGCACAGTATATACCACATCTGCTGCGACCGTCCCTGAAGATATACAAAATACTGATTAGAATTGAAAAACAAACAGTAAAGACTATCACAGTAGAAAGTGTATTTAATAAATATGTCAATATTGAACAAGGAAAAGTCGAAAAATTCAGGAGTCTGGCAACGCCAATTGGTTTAATGAGCGACACATGTACACTGATATAACACAACATGTGATGTTTTTGTTCAGTTGTACAAATATCATTCTGTATGTACAAAGTGTCGGGTTAAAGGTTGCGAATAGTAGTGAAAATGAAATTAAGACGTGACAATGTTTGCGCCGTGATTTATTACTTTCATTGTGGTTTAGCTCAAGAACAATATATTAAACGTTTAGTTTCTATATTTAGTGATGAAGCGTCATCAAAGTCAATGGTATATCGATTGCTTCACTAGTCGCAAGAATTCAAGTTAAGTAGTACTTCACTTTAGGATGAACCAAGGAACGGTTGTCCTGCAACATCTGTTCTTGCGGAAATATTGATGTAATACGTCGAATGGTTGAAAACGATCATCATATAACATATGATAAGATTCAGGCATTCTTGCACATTTCTCCAACCACGATACATTCTATTTCACATACGCAGACAACTATGTTAAGTTATTGTTTTTGGATACTGCATAATTTATTCACTACGCAAAAAGAATATTGCATTAAATGGTGCGAAGCAATGTTGAAAAAATTCAATCGCAGATATTCCAAACATATCTTTGGAATTATCACTGGTTAGGATTATTGTCAACAAAGTTTGCTCGATCGAGAAGCACGTCTAATAAAAGTTGCATGTTTTGCAGCCAAATCTAGCCAAATCTGGCCATGTTGCTACGACTACCCTAGAGAATCGTCGTAGAGTAAATATGGAATGGTATATAACAATTTGTTTGCGATTATGTTCGAAGTACACCCACCGAATTAACGAGTAATACAGTCAATAGTCCTCTTTTGGTATCAACTGACTTTTTCCGTTTCCTATGTACAAAAGTAGAATGTATAACCATCGATTTTCCTGTCTTGAAATAACCGTTAATGCATTAAAGTCAGAAATTTTAAGTATGGCAATTTTGATGTGAAATAAATAGTTCATTAATAAACCTGATTCTCGAAATTTTTTGATTGGTCCTCATACATTCAATGCTAATATTTTTGTTATTTGTATTGAATACATCAACTTGAAGTTGCATCTTCATAATTTAAAATCATAGCAAGGTTGAAACCAAATAATAAAACACTTTGGTTAGCATTATGAAATTATTTTTAACGTAGTAAGTCAAAACGTTTTACATGATTTAGTTTTATGTAACTGACTTCTTAAATATACAGAATTTTGATTATTTGCCCCCGTAATCATCTCAACAGATTCTTGAGAGAGATATGGGGCGACAGTTTTTGACAAAATAGAATCCTGTAATGAAAGAGACTACTCTACTGCAGTAATAGAAAAATACTACCAAGGTAGGTTCCTATGCACTACACGTTATAAAAGATTGCGTTTCTGTACTACGTTAATTTAGATTCTTCGAAGATTTTTTCCAACTTTATATATATATATATATATATATATATATATATATATATACATATATATATTGGGTCTGGGAAAAAGTTCGTGGCGTTTTTTCAGTAAAATTCAACTGGTCCCCGCATGGCGCGTGGACGAATTCATTTAAACCGAATATGCTCCATTATTATCGACAATGTTTCGCCATTTTTTTGGTAGATCCATGATCCCATCGGTGAAAAACTTCTGTGGTTTCTGGTCGAAAAACTGAATCAAGTAGTTTTCACAGGCTTCTTTTGAAACCAACTTAATTCCATTGAGAGAGTTCTGCAGAGATCGAAACAGATGATAGTCAGAGGGTGCTATATCCGGACTGTAAGGTGGGTGCATCAAAACTTCCCAACCAAACTCTCTCAATTTTTGACGGGTCATCAAAGAAGTGTGTGGTCGGGCGTTGTCATGATGGAAGACAACACCTTTCCTATTAATCAATTCGGGCCGTTTTCTTTCAATCGCCTGGCGTAATCTCTCTAGTTGTGCACAGTAGAGTTGAGAATCAATCGTCTGACCAGTTGGAAGTAGCTCGTAGTGGACGATTCCCCTCCAGTCCCACCATACACACAGCATCACTTTTTTGGCGTCAATGTTGGCTTAGCGAACGCTTGTGACGGCTCACCATCCTTTATCCACGATCTTTTACGCTTCCGATTATCGTACGTAATCCATTTTTCATCTCCGGTTATTAAACGTTTCAGAAACGGCTCGATTTCATTCCGTTTCAGCAGCGCATCGCAGATGTTAATTCGGTCCATCATGTTTTTCACGCTCAACTCATGAGGAACCCATACGTCAAGCTTTTTTTTGTAACCAGCTTTGTGTAAATGGTTCAAAACAGTTTTGTGGTCAATGCCTAGCTCCATGCCAATATCGACACTGCTGATATGCTTATCTTGTTGGACTTTTTCAAGAATTTCATCAGATTTTTCAGTGATTGGACGACCGGAGCTTGACTCATCTTTCACATTGAAATTTCCAGAACGAAAGCGAGCGAACCATTTCCGCGCAACAGATTTCGATAAAGTACCTTCACCGTACACAGCACAAATTTTATCACAAGCCTGCGCAGCGTTCTTCCCCTTATCATAATAATATTGCAGAATATAGCGAAATTTCTCATTATTCTTCTCCATTTTCAAGTGCGAATAACTTTCCAACCACTGCACCGATTACAATGTTTCTACGCTCAAACTAACGTTCGGAAGGTCATCTAAAAAACGAGCCGTCGGTGGTGTCGCTGTGACTTGTTGTTCTTTAGTTATCGGCAACCAATGCTATCTATCGGGAAAAACGCCACGAACTTTTTCCCAGACCCAATATATATATATATAGATATTTTTTCTTTTTATTGTATTTATTATTTAAAAGCGATACAACCCTCTGTAATTTATCATGATTATTGTAGAGTTAAATGCAACAGCAGTAGCAAAGTTGCCTCCAAAAGGTAAGTATTTAAATTACTTACATCGCGAAAATCTAAATCTTAATAAAGAATTGATCACATTAAAAAGCGTCCAAAGTTAACAACGAATTAGGTACTACCAGTATCAATTAACTTTGATATCAAATTAGTCTTGAACATTAAATATTATGTAATTAGCTTTTTTAGTGTTTAGTCGATCATTATAATTTGATTGGCATCAGTATCGGCTAATTTTAATGCTGGTTCTCCATCGCCAGTATATTATGAAATCATGCACAGGTAATTAATTGTAAAACTAAATTGTATGAACATATAGCTAGTTACCAATATTACTTCCTATATAAGGTAATGATGCAAATCTTATTACATTATTTCTATGCTAAACTTAATGGATTGTCAGAAAACACTACTAATATAAGCAAATCAACTAATTATATGTTGCCCTCTTTTCTTCAATAACTTCTTGCCATTTTCTTCATTCATAGAAGGAAGTACTTACCTTTAGAAGGAGTGATACATCTATATATAGCCGCCTCTGGGTTAAACATTACAATTTGCAATTACCGACAGTACACACTTGAACAGGTCAAAAAACATGTCACTTTCAGAATCCCGCCACACTAAGAGCATAACGTTTTTCTACAGAATGTTTGCTTTCGACCCCGAGGCGACTCTTCAGGTCTTCAGAAAGTAAGACTGTTAATAATCTACTTCTCATTAACAGTTATCAATCTCTTCAAAAAAAAAATATCTTACATTAAAGAAGCATACTATCGCTGGTATTAGCGTTTTTGTAGAGCCATTGTAAACTTTACTTAACTTATTTATTATACAATGGAGAAAAGCAGAGGATATATGTTTTTTAATGCCCAAATACAAAATAAAGAATAACTGCATGAATCACACAGAGCAATAAGAACAACATATAAACTATTGCAACAAATTTAAAGACATACATATACAATAAAAATCACATATAATATTGCAGCAGCAATCAGCCTGAATACTATTGATCATAAAACCCCACAAAAGCTAAAATGATTTTTAAATGCAGTAGATTATTTCGCGCGATGATTTGACTGAATGGCTACAATGTTTCCTGAGTATTGAGGGTATATTGACTTGATATGTCGACAGAGAAGTTATTGTAGATTGCACACCATGTAAAACTAGTATCTCTTATTAAATGCAGATACCAGACAACTGCAACTGATGCAAGTAAAGGTCTAACGTAGGTTGTGTAACAAACTAGGAGATTGGAAAATTTTTTTGATTATATAAAGGACTATATTACTCTTATTGACTATATCGCCCGTATTCGAAGGCCAAAACAGATCCGACACCAAGATAATGTCAAGATCCACAGGTAACGTTTCTTCAATTTTTTGAAAGGCTATGTTATAGGAGCCTTTCAGATTATTTTTATAAAGATGAAGTAGTGTACCTTTTCTATGTTATGAGATGTTAAACTAATCTCGAATACATATTAAATCATCATGAAATGTGTTAAACTCATAGGAGAACCATATAGTTTTACATCATCTATGTAAAACATGCTTGGATCGCAGAATTTGAATGTCGCTAATATATACATAGCATACTGTGGAACCCAGTACATTTCCTTGTGGAACACCAGACGAGACCGTGTAATATTTAGAGACAGTAGACACAACTCGGACTCTATAAAATCTGTCACTCCTACAGACAAAAATCCCAATGAAAAGTTTGCCACAAATACCAAAATGCTCCAACTTAGCGATATTTATGATTAAAAAGAAATTTGTAATGTGAATAAATCAGTTTGTTCCTTGGGATTGACACTTATTTCTCTCACTAGTATTTCTTAAATTAACTACAGCAAGCACCATTATAATTTTGCTGAGAATTTAAACTTCAACGTAGTATGGTAATAGCATTATTTCCAATTCGTTAGTTTTTTTAGAATGTACCGAGCTCTAAGGTGTATTCGAAAGCAATCAGTTCATCCACAAACAATTCTTATAACATATTTACGGATTTAGAAGTAGCCCAAAAAGCAACTCAAATAGTACATAATATAATAATATAGTAATAAACTATATTCAATAAATGCTCAGTAGGATTAATTTAAAGAATATATTATAAAAATGTTTTCTAAAAAGTAAATAATTTGAAATTATATCGCCCAAATCGAAAATTTCTCATATTTCAAATTAATATGTATAAGAAAATACGAGATATTATTGAAGAACAACTTCTGATCAATAAATTATAGATCAGTCGTTCCTCCTAGATACTTTCAGCTCATATTTTTCTGATTCACAAAAAATAAATTAACATTAAACTTAATAAATATAACATGAAGAGTCAATTATTTTTTATAAAATAAGGTACATAAATGTTTAAAAGAAAAATTAACTACGACCGTAAACTGAAAATTCGCCACTTTTTATAGATGCTTATTCTATTGCTATACAATTATTATTCGTCAGTTGTATTTATGATCATACACAGTCTGTCGCAGAGAAAATGGAACTGTTTTAAAATAGTAATTTGTAGTAGCACCATCTATTAAAAAAGTACGTGTTGGCAAGGCAGATCTTTCACCAATGCTATGTCAAAATATTATGAGATTTATATCATCAGAAGCAGAGAAATTTGGCATTTGTCGAAAAATAAACTTTGAACAAAGAGCATATATCAAGTTCGGTTTTAAACTCGGTAAATCATTTACTGAAACGTTTAATTTGATGAAACAAATATACGGTGATGCGTGTTTATAGCATTTATTTATTTAGTAATATCGAGCTGGTGCGTGAATTTATCAGAAATGAACTGAAATCCTCATTGCGATACGTGGTAATGGAATTAAGTATTTCCAAAGATTCAATTCATCGCATTTTGACACAGCATTTAGGACTGGGAAAAATTAGAAAAAAATTTGTACCACACAAGCTAACTCTATTCAATATTGTACAGAATTGAGATTCAATTCATCGCATTTTGACACAGCATTTAGGACTGAGAAAAATTTGTAAAAAATTTGTACCACACAAGCTAACTGAATTCAACATTGTACAGAATTGGTTAAAGACTCAAAAAAGGACGAAAATTTCAGGTATTCTATTTCAAGTGGCGGCACAGATGTTTTCAATATGATCCAGAGACCAAGTATCAAAGCTCTGAATGAAAGCAATATTGATTTGTTTTTATGATTCGAAAGGCATAGTGCACTGCACAAAGAGTTTGTATCAACTAGTCAAACAGTCAATGCTGGACATTATCTTGGTGTTATGAAGCGATTTTTGGCACGTATTTGACGTATGCGCCCTCAATATCGTGAAAATGGTAGCTGACGTTTGTTACAGGATAATGTACCATCTCATCACCCGACGCTTACCGCTGATTTTCAAACTATAAATGGCATTTTAACCGTCAACCATTCACAGTATTCACCGGACTTGGGAACCTGTGAATTGTATCTAATCTCCAAACTACATTTGCCGATGCAAGAACAACGTTATGTCGACGTTGAAGACATTAAGTGTCATTAATGTGTCGAGAGCGATATTAAAGTACATCACTAAAAATAAACTTAAAAATTCATTCGACATGTTAATTGATCCTGCAAAACGTTGTATTGAAGCTCAAGGCTACTACTTTGAATAAAATAAATTAATTAACCAAAATAGCAAGCTTTTGTTTTTATTTTAGTTCCATTTTCTCTCCAATAGATTCTGTATATTATGTTATTTACATTAACTTACGGTGAAACAACGCAGACAGGTCCATATTCTGTACGCTGTCGCCATCTTTCTACCATATTCATGAGTTCCACAAGAGAATTCGTAGATGTCGGCACTTTATGGCCCATTGGCCAACACGTTAACTGGAATAATTGTACAGTTTTCGGTGGTGCCTTCACTCCAGCCATCAGTTCAGTCAACGATACAATCTAAACAAATATCGATTCCATTATTGCTTAGAACAAGTAATTCGTATATAAACTATAATTTGAAGGGGAAAAAATGTTTAATTATTGAATAAGATGTGCAAATATATTTTATAAAGTAAGTATATATTGTAGTTATAATAATCATTGAATTATTTTCAGTAAGTAAGAAATAATTAAACGTATTAAAAAAGATAAATAAATAAACAATTTTTAAAAATTGTAATTCCTGTATATTTGTGTATAAAGTATATTTTAATCAGCACTTTGTTTTTGCTTAACATATATTTTAAACTTTATAACTTTCGAGGAATATTACTTATATACATATATTTAATTAATAATAATATAAACCTAATGAACCTAGTTAACAAGTTAACTTATACTTAGTGAGTTCTATAATAAATAAATGGCGTTTAGCTGCTATAGATTTCATTATGGCTATTTAACATTTGGGTACTTATCACAGCGCTTAGCGCATATCATCGTCATAAAAGTGTTCAGAAGCGAACCAACCCTTTACGTATAGTTAATTTGTGCAAGTCTGATTATGACAATTGCATTGTTATGTGCAATTACAGAAAATTCTGTGTCTTCAAAGTTTAATATTTAGAATAGTGAAATTAATCTGAAATAAAGGCAATCAGTCAGAAAGCTACTTTTTTTTTCAAATTCATTAGTGTTTAATGTTAAAAACGATCATTCAAATATTAATAACACCCTGTTTATTACATATGTTTCAGAGAGTCAGTTTTCATCAAGTAAATTTGTGTTATTAACGAAGGATTCTTTGTAGGGTTTATCGTATCTTTTCGATTCAGAAAAATGGAAAAACATTGTTCATTCTTCATCAGGTAAACTTGTTTTTATTAATATTTGAATGACTCCTTTTAACATTCATTATTAATATCTGAATGATTCCTTTTAACGTTCATTATTAATACCTGAATGATTCCTTTTAACATTCATTTATTTGGCAAATCGCCAAGATAGCTGTGGAAAACTACGGCAGCAATATCCGTATGAAAATAAATTCTGCACACGGTCTGAACAATTGAAAGCCAAAGCGCACACTGTGTGTGGCTTTCAACGTTAGAAATCGTGTGCGGACTTTGTTTTCGTACGGGTATTTTTGCCCTAGTTTTCGAGGTGCGACACTGTTTAATTATCCGCTGACGATGACAACTTAGTTGCCGAAATACGTATACAGACTACGAAAATCAATGTAGAAAGGGGTTATATATCAAACTAATTTATTAATTAATTTAAGTTAATCAGCCACAGGCTCCATCAAAATTACTTTCTTCATTCTGTTAAATATATTCTCCAAAAGCTTGCAGTTTCTATAACAACCAATGCAATTGAATTTTTCTTATTTACACAATAGATTCCATTTCATTTTTTTAATATAGAAAAATTTATATCTAAGTTCCAAAAAACAAAGTCTATAGATTTTATCATTTAATAGCTGCAATTTCTGTACATTCTGTTTTACAGCATGGATAAGAGCGTTGTTTTGTCCAAGTTGTTCTAGTACACATCAATACTATCACATGAATGTTTTACAAAGTTCGACGGTAGTTTTCAGCAACGCCGAAAAGACAATGAAATAATTTTTTCGGACAAAATTTTGAATGATATTAGTTTCAGTTTGATTAGTTGTAGAATTTTCTTTCTCTTAATCTTCAAAAGTTGCATTATTTCCTCATTATTTTCCTCATGAAACTTGTAGCACAATGTTTTAAATTTTCAATAAAAAATATATTTTGGCAAAACAATATTTGTGTGGATGAAACAAGTCAGTCGCTTGTTTAGTGAAAATGATTTCAAATTTAGTTCCAGAACTGCAGTAACATAATGTGGTATAATAAAAGCAAATTCGATTTACGTAGTAAACACATTCTACTTAGAAATTGTAATAAAGGTCAAAATTTCCTCAGATAAATAGAATTTAATATCTAAAATACAAGACCTTTTCGAAATTGAAATAGGTAAATAGTGGGAAAGTTAAACTTAACTTTGGATCGTGGATAGTACGAGGGTAGCCGTTTATATTTCGGGAATAGCAAACAAAAAAAATTTTTATTATCGAAAATAGTTTTATTAATTTTCAAAATATTCTCCTTGAAAATCAATGCACTTTTGCATTTGTTTAAACCAATCCGAAAAGCATTGCTGCCACTGTGAAGGCAGTATCTCCAAAATATGAGTTTTGAATGCCCCAACTGCCTCTTCCGGCGTAGAAAACCGTTGACCACGAAATTTATTCTTCACACGTGGGTACAAAAAGAAATCACAGGATGCTAGATAATGGCTGTACAGCGGATGGCTCATCAATTCAATGTTTTGCCGGTCAAATATTCAATTGTTTGAACCGACCTGTGAGAGCTTGCATTGTCATGGTGGAGAATGACCTGTCGTTTTCCGTTTGTTTTTCTTATTTTTTCAAAAACTTTGGCAAACAAATAGTTGTGTATCATTCGGAATTGACCGTTCTGTAACTCTCTAAAGGCACGGTTGCAACGTGACCGGTTTTTCCGAAAAAACAGCGGACCATTTCTTTTGATGTGCTTCGAGCGCGAATCACATTTGTTTGTTTTGGCTCATCTTAGAATACCCACACAGTCGACTGCTGTTTACTATCGGGTTCATACGTATAGATCCTCCGAATTTATAAATGTTCTTTGAAGCACCGCCATTGTATTTTTTATGCATTTCTTGGCACTAATCGATGCGAGTCCTTTTTTGAACGGTTATCAAATTATGTGGTACCCAAGGTAAACATAGCTTGTTAACGGTTCAATGTTCATGCAGCACGCTGGTGTTACTAAAACGTAGAGATGCCTCGATTTCACGGTACGTCACATGATGGTCTTGCATTATCAATTCAAACACATTAATGTATCTGACAAAACAACATTTGTGGGACGACGTTCACGAAATTCATCGTCCAAAGAACACCGTCCAAGTTTAAATTTACTATACCAACGATATGCTGTAGTTTTCGATGGTGCTTCTTCATCATATAAAGAATTCAGCTCGTTAATGCATTCTTGTTGAGAGAATCCACGCCGAAAGTTATGAAAAAGTTACTGTCAACAATAGAAATAGCGACCGGATAATAAAACTGTCAAGATAAATATGTATATTGTCAAAAATGACAAACTTTATGATGCAATCATCAGATCGGGGCCAACACTAACAGTGTTGATAGTTCCCGAAATATAAATGGCTACCCTCGTAAAAACAAAAAAATTAAAAAATTTTCAAAAAGTAAACATGAAACATGATTATGCAATTACATTATCCAGCTATTATATTATTTAAGTTCTAATTAGTTAGCTAATAATATATTTCTTAATTTGTATTTAAAATGATATGTACTTGCGTTTTTTCAACATTTTTAAGGTTGTGCATAGTACTGTCGGAGTTTTTAAGTTGAAAAAGCAATTAGTTATTTTGCCTAAATTATATATTTTTGTTCAAAATATATCTACATATATCGCTGGGCATGTTCAATCACTGCTAGCATTTTACAGAATCGCCTCAATGACTCTGATCACGGTGTCTTGGACTTTGTCAGAAAACGTTCCTTCCATGGCCAATTTGAGTCTTGGAAACAGGAAATAGTCACACGGAGATCAATCAGGCGAATACGGAGAATACTGGGGTACAAAGAATTATCCTCTCGCCAAAAATTAAAGAACAGTGACCGTTCTGCGAGATGGTGTATTATTGTCCAACAAAAATCAGCTGCTCGGCATTCGATGTTCGGGTTTTATTCGAATGATTCTCTTCCACAAACGTTCCATAACACCCTGATAATGTTCATCAATGACATTTTGACCATGAAATGAATTCCCGAAGTATAATGCTTTCAGAGTCGTAAAATAAAATAACATTTTCGTCTTTCGTGACTTTTGGAAACCCAATTTTGTTGGTTTCGGAGAGCTTAGAAACTTCCACGTGGCACTTTGCCGTTTTATTTGAAGATCACATTTGAAGCACTAACTTAGCATATATTTGAGGAATGCGCAGTTTCGTCTAGCTATTTTAATAATGTCCTAATGTTCCCCGCGAGCAATTTTTTGATTCTAATTTAAGGGCTGAGGAACAATATGAGCACAGACTTTCTATTTGTGTAAATCCTTTGTCAAAATTTTCACAAACTCATCGCGATTTTTCTTTCTTGGGCGACCTGGCTTCTTCTAAGGCACCACGACCAGTATGGAATCACTTATACAATTCGAATACACGTGAAAAAAGGATAAGCAATTATCACTATAAACTTGTGTCACCAACTCAAATGTTTCTGTAAACATTTTGTCGAATTTGAAACAAAATTTAATATTAGCTCTTTGTTCCATCGTGTTTTTGTTAAGAGGTGACAAAAGATACTATAACGTTAAGAGCTATAACTTGACAATCTAGTGATTCCAATAATGGCGGCCTTGTTTTGTAGAGGAGATATACAGCTTTCACATTATATCGTATATTGTTCAAAATAGGTGGCTTTAGTAGTTTCCTTTAAATTTAAAAAGTTCCATTATATTTCCTACACATCGTGTATATTTCGTTGTGAATTGCATGGTTATTGTATTATTGCGATAGACAAAATATTTTAAATTTTACGCGAAATCAATTGATTTTATGTTTGATTTTGCAGATTTACCGAACTCTTAAGTATTATAAATGCACAATTTATTTTCGTTGCAAAATTTCTAGAGCTTCTGTTGTGTATTGATTGTTTAAAATGGCCCATGCGTATGTTAATGGAACTACCAATTTTCAAACCCTGCTGTAATATCTAATTAATAAACAAAGCATCCCCGACGCTTCGAGGTAATTTGATTAAAAGCCAATATTTATAACTGTGCGTAAACTGAATCGAGTTATTTGCTAATTATGAAAACTTTTGATTAAAACGGTCCAAATTATTTATCTCTGCATTTATTAGATTATGTACATATCATGTGCCTTTATGAAAATTATTAATTTATTTAGAGTAGGCTATAAGAAAATTGAATGACATGTTAATGAACTTATATATAACATGCCTTTCATATTACTATATTTCTCTTCTTCGACCTGTTAAATTCTCTAATTTTCCTTTAAAATGTAAGAACAAACAAATAATAAAACGAACGATATACACAAACTGCTTCTGGGCTTCCAGGCTGGAATCGCGTCACTGGTACAACTGCCGTTTCGTACCCACTCATATGGGACGTCTTCAGGGCTCAACTACTGCTACTGTCTGTCGCACTGAAAGTGGGTGAAACGGGTTCCAGCCCGGAAGCCCAGAAGCAGACAGTATGGACCACGACCGCGGAAGACTACGTACCAGATATACACAAAGTTGAAATCGAACCTGCTTACGGAGACCAATCCAAATCGATTGCAAAAGTAAAGTAGTAAACTTCTAAATTTACATGTGGCCAGATGAGTATATTTGGTGAACAACGAAGCGGACGCCCAAAACATGCGCATATCCTAGAAATTGTTACACAATATGGTGTTAGATAGCTGAATAAAACTAAACGAAGTAGCACCGGTTCTACATATTTCGGCCTTCTTATAAAGGAAAGAATATAATTCGAACACCTGTGTTGTACCTGGTTAACATACAATAAAAAATTGAACAGAAATTTGTGAAAATTAACAACACTTAGATAGTGTTGCAGAATGTTATCAGAAATTTTGTGCAATAGAGCATTTTAAGGTGATATTAAAAAAGAAGGACAGGGTTTCAACATTTACTGTAATCAATTAAATAAATTAAAGTTACGTATTACTTGTCATTTGTAGTGCATGAAAATATCAAAATCTAAGAGGATGGAAAACTAAAACAAGACGGGGAAAAGAATTTCTTTGGTGCAGATCGTGTTTACTTTTCTACATGATCTCTTCTTAGCGCTCTGTACATTTAGTTCAATACTTTTCAAGATCTCTCGATCCCTCAAAAAATTGAGAAATAAAGAAATATTCATCCACAGTTTCAATGATTTTACGATTTTATAAGAATTTCTTTCCAAACAACCTTTTCTGGAACAAGAAAAAATTCAACGGAGCTGTCAGGTGAATATGGTCCACGTTCGATTAACTGGAATCATAATTTGTGAAGTTTCGCTATCGCAGTTATCGACTTGTGGTACAGGGCATTGTCCTAGTGGTATCAAGTAAGGCTTTTTACTTCGAGTTTTGTATTCAATCTGTGCAAAAGATCAATAAATATTATCTTTGCAATCCTTAAAAGACGGTAATCATTATATAAAATCGCTTTCATTACGTTTGAACTTGTTCAGACATGCTGCGCAATAGTCATATAGATTAAGCCTGCTCATATCCAAATGTTGAAATAATATGCCACGTACGCAGTAATATGAAATGCCTACCTCTCTTCCCCAACTTTACTCGGCGATCATACACCACGATTTGGCAGACCTTCTCAATTGCTATTTTTAATCTGTTAGGACGTGGTGCATCTTTTATGCTTGTTCTACCGTGTTTAAACTCAGCAGTACAGCTTGAAATTGCTGCATACGAATGAAAAAACTGACCATGAACTTTGTCTGGCTTCGTTTTCATTGGTTTGGAATTTAAACCATTCAAAAAGAAATGCTTTATCGTTGATTATTTAGAAAATACACGAATTATTTACTTGGATTGATAGTAACGATAGTGTGAAATTTTACAGCAATTCTACGAACAATGATAATTTTAAGACAATTGATAGCATGCATACATAGCACCATCTTCTTTGTTCTCGAGACATTGCGATTTATCCCCGTAAATAACTAAAAGCATTTAAGAAATTTAAGCCATTTTTTAAAAATTTAGTATATAGGTATAGCAGAAAGAACTAAATGAACATTTTTATTGAACAATTTATATGTATACATTATACTGCATTTATAGTATCACGTGTTTGAACTTCTATTTTAAAATGTCGAAATTTTTAAGTATTTTCAAATGTGAATTACGTAATTAATCTTACACATTTTATACCATGCACATTTTAGAATGTAATAAATAACAACGAACAGCAATATAGTAAAAGCGATTGTAATTATGTTATAATAATGCAAAACTGCATATTAGAGGTAAAAGAAAATACTTTTTAATATTTTATTAATATTTTTTATTAAATTGCTTCCCTTATTTTTCATTTTTCAAAATTTGTGTGTGTTAGAATCACATTTATATATGTAACTCTTTAAATACACAACATTTTACTCTGTTATGTATTAATTACTACAAAGAAACTTACCTTTTTGTTCACTCTAAAGACCCAGGTCTTTATATTGCTGTAATGGTTATGCGAAATATGGTCTATGGTGAAAACAGGTCCATATCGCTTTGGTGTCCTACCTTCTGGCCAAAACGGCGGAAAAGTCTGCTGTAAAACATATGAATTCAGATTTGAAAAACTGAACTTTTATTTGGTTGACATACAGAATTATGAGGCGGCACACACAGAATAACAATAGCGGCGCATTCGTAATCGTAGATAAGAGACCAGAACTCACCGCAGGTGCTTTTCATTGGCCATTCCGTAACAATATATTCTCTAGGTTTCGTATATCCCTAAATGTAGGAAAATATTAAATGTATACAGTTCCGAAATAAATTTTGCAATAAAGCTTACATCCACGAATACGGCATTTATATAGTCCGTGTAATTGTTTCCCTGAAAAGATGTTAGGTACGGTCTGAAGTTATCCGCTGGAAAATTACATATAGAATTAATTATTATGAATTTTAACATGCAAACTGCAATGTATAAAATTATATATTTGATGTAGTGGATAATTATTAGTTGTTTTAACATAATGCGCTTAAATATGATAAACTCCATATATCTATAAAAAAATTTTCTTTTCTATGAAAATATTATATTGCAATCTTGTCAATATACATGGTTTCTTAATAATACTTCGTTTATAGTACTGTATTTCAGCTTACCTCAGTATTTATACCTATTTAGTCTGTGCTTATAAAAATAGTGCACAATACTCTGTGATATTCGTTGTAACTAAAAAGGGGATGCGATGAGGACTAATTGTCTTGATACCTACTTCGTTCAAAAATTTATTTCTTCATATTTAGATGAAGCATTGTAATTCGATACTTTTTTATTTATTGTCCAATTAACAGTCAGAACTATAAAAATTCTATGAGCTAATAAGTGAACTTTAGAGGCACACTGCCCTATAATGACACGATGAAGCTCTTTCCAATAGCAATTCCTCCTTATGCCTTTTGCTAGTCTGCTGTGTACCGAACTTTTAGCCTTCTGAGGTTTTATGGTTCCAGTACAGAATGTAGTTAGGTTATTGAAATGACTTTTTAATTATGTACGATGTTTTCTT
Organism: Dermolepida albohirtum; assembly: GCA_031893035.1. Lineage (NCBI taxonomy): Eukaryota > Metazoa > Arthropoda > Insecta > Coleoptera > Scarabaeidae > Dermolepida > Dermolepida albohirtum. The sequence goes on along the minus strand of JAVIWB010000555.1, from coordinate 515,955 downwards.
TGATCATGTCTTTAATATATGACACATGTAATTGTTTCTGAAGGGTTTTGCTTGAATGCGAGAAGTCCCGTATCATGATATAGAAAGTAAATGCATCTATCTCGTATAACACATTATAAAACAAATTTATTTGCGTCATTCTGATTAGTATAGGTCACAGGAGTATTGAATTAGATACAGTTTTGTATAACTATTTGGGAAATGCAAATTAAGCCAACTGGTCGATCGAATAACCTCTACAGAAAAATAATAAAAAACAATTGCGAACTCTTTCTAGATCAGCACCATATTACATGACATTATCGGAGAACAATGTAATGGTTAAATAAATACGAAACGTTAAGACATGTTCCAAATATTCCATGTTATTCAAAGAAAATTTTGATAACTCTGAAAAAGTACGTACGATACATTTGATTATTTCTTCTTATCCAATGATGAAAGCTAAACAACCAACAAATACTACCAATATATACAATAAATGCATTTCAAATTAAGAACATGGCGTTAAGGTCTTATAAACAGATAAGACCTCACACTTAAAACACAGTCGCCAATATTAAACAATTTAAACAATGAAACTCTATAAAAACCACCTTATTCGGTAGACTTGTTTCCAAACACATGAAATTTAAAACGTATAATTTTATATTACATGAGCTTGTATAGACTAAAATATATATTGACAACTCTAGAATGTATTTGCCTCAATATTTAATCGAACCTCTTTTAGCTAGAACGGCTGCTTGAATTCGCTTCGACATGCTATCGATATAGGCTTTTACGGTGTCTGGCAACATTGACAATTTTCTATTTTCTGTCTAGGCTTTTTTGATATTTCTTTTCGCTTAAATTGCAATACTGGTATACTGAAACCACGAAATGTATATTTTGGATAAATTTCGCTGTCCGATACCGAGCACCACCTTGCATAAACATGTAAGCGTTTTCCTCTGCATCTAGTGAAGTAATAAAGGGCACCAGAATAGTTTCTACTACATTTTTGTATAGACACTGGTCCCTTCAACAAAGTCTAGAGCTCCTGTTCGAGCCCCAATAATGCGTGACTATACCATCCAGCAGCGGAGGATGTTAACACTTTTTTCTACACATTCCTTTCCATAACGCTCCGAAGATGTTCGTCTGACAAATTTGATTCTGTAACCGTTTTGAGTCGCGGTACGTCACATGATTCGTGATTGAGAAACTAACAACAGTGCTAACATGTGATATAAGAAAGCATTTTTAAAATGTTTGCCATATAATTTTATACAAAGACCTTTCGTCATTCTTCAACAGTGAAATATCGATGCATCTTGGCCCAATATAAACGCTTTCCCTTCATTCCTTCCGTTAAAAGCATTTTCTTCGCAAGCCGACGGCATTTTTATTCAGCATTCTATGATAGAGTTCACAAGATATCTTCGGATTATATTGAATGACTTTGGAATGTAATGTATCTAATGGAAGCTTAACTATAGTGGTTTTTCGAGACCGGTGACAATGTTATTGATCTCTTAATGTTGAGAGCGAATTTTCTTTGGTAAGTGCTGCAATTCTTGCCTCTCCGACCTGAAACTTTTACTTTTCTATCATTGTCGTTTTGAGAATACAAACCGCTTCCTAATAAAAGTCTCTATTCTAATTTTTTCATACCTTTCTTCTTGATCATGGTACACAGGTTTGTCATAAAAATATAAAATTAGCACATCACTAATCTAACTATAAAACCCTAAACTACAAACGATAAATGCGCTATCGCAGACACTTTTTGTGGATTCTAATAATTCTAAGTAAATTTTACTTTCATAAACGCATTATACCATTCGTTCACCTTCTTAGAATTTAGCGAGTGCAGGTAAAGATTATGAGTTCGGCACGGAATTAGGAACTCTGACTTAGTACTATGACTATATATATATTTCGCAAAAATATTGATTTCTGGTAATAGCTGCTCTCTTCATATAATGTAAGATACACTTTCGTGTTAACCATTATATATCGCAAAAGAATGAAAGGAATTCACGTAAACAATTTTCATTGACTGTAGAAAATATCTGTACGTAGAATTGTCCGTGTATACTGTTACTATATGCTTGTATTTTACTATAATTTCGGATAAACTTATGTTGATGTAAATTTTGTTAGGACAATGAACTGCTTGTTTTATACATACATACATACATTCTCAAGAAAACTAAATTATGTAAAAGATAAAGTTCATTTCTCAGTTATAGTTCCAAAAAGTATTTATTTTAGAGAAATTTTAAATGGTGCACGGCAAAAAACTAGATCTCTCTTTCGGAAATATTCCAGTTTCCTTTTTCTGCAGCGATAATTATATTATTCTAGCATAATCAAATAATTCAAAAACTATCGACTGCTGATTTGTCTAACTTATCCCAATGTCATGTACTGTTACTATTATATATCTTATAATGAAAAAATTCGAATCTAAAAAGTGATATACTCGTATTTAGAACCTGCGAATTTTTCATTAAAACTTAAGGCTTCTATTACTTTCGACAGCGAAAAATATTATTACCAAAGAAACCCATCACATTAGAAACGTCTGGCTCTTTGCTTTTCGCATATCTGACTTTTTCATTGGCATATAGATTTTTCACTTAATACTGATTCAAAATCTAATGTCCTGGAAGTCGTCAATAATAAAGAGAGTAATTTAGTTTTCTACAAATATTTACCTATTAATCTGTGTCTTTGATAAAACACAACAGCAGCATTAAATTATGTTTGTAAAACTTGAACGCACCTTTGAACATTTTTCTATCAACGTCAAAACGTCAGTCAAGATTAACATTTTTATCATGGTGAAGTTCACAAACAAGCAACGTTTATAAATTATTAAAAATTTCTACCGCGATTCTGAGTCGATGGTCGCAACTTTAAGAGCTCTTACTCACTAAACAGGCTATGACTGCTATAGTGGATAAATTCGAGTCAAAATATTCACTATTGAATATTACTGTGCAAGTGAGACAACGCACCGGTCGAAGTACCGGGAATACCGCAGCCGTAAGTGTTTCAGTTCAAAATGAGCCAAGTCAGTCGATTTCACGCCGTTCACAGGAATTGGGAATCTCTTAAATCACATTGTGGTGACTTTTGCGTAAAGTTCTTGGCTTACACCCTTACAAGATCAAATTAACTCACAAACTGAAGCCTCTTGATTATTTGAAGCGCCAAAACTTCTTCGATTGAGCTCTGTTAAAGTTTCAAGAGAATCCCAAATTTCATCGAAAAATCATTTTCAGCGATGAAGCTCTTTTTTGATGGCTTTGTCAGTAAGCAAAATATGCGTTATTGGACAGCAACAAACCCACATGCGCTTCAAGAGACTCCATTTCAACCACAAAAGGTGACCACGTAGGGTAGATTTTATGCCGGAGATGTGATTAGACCATATTTGTTCGTCGCTGAAAATGATCGCCATGTTACTATCTATAGAGTATTGTGGCATGTTGGAAGGCTATTTTTGGCCAAAATTGAATAAACTTATCGTATCGGTATCGGTAATACGTGGTTCCAACAAGATGGTGCCACAAGCCACACAGCTGCTCAAACAATTGATCTATTGAAGGGGAAGTTCGGTAACCGTGTAATCTCGAGAAATGATCCAGCCGAATGACCACCACGCTCATATCATTGGATTTCTTTTTATCAGGTTGCGTTAAGTCGTTGGTTTATGTCAACGGGCCCATAATGTTAGACCTATATATGTGAAAGAATGGTGGAAAATTGGGTCCAAAGAATCGATTGCTGCAAATGTGTTCGCGGTGGTCATATGAGCGAGACCGAATTCCATAATTAAATGTAACATGCATTCTATACCTAGAATATATTTCAATCCAATATCTCAATTATTCTGTGCTTTATTTAAATACAAATTTGTTTCGTCCTTATTGAAAAACCCGATACAAACAAGTTATAAATTAATAGTTTAAACGAATGCTTAGCTAGGCAATTACGTTATTGAATAATAAAAAATAATACACAAAATAATAACATTCCGAAAATATTTGAAAAAGGTCATACAAGTATTTTGAAAAAAATGTCTACTTCTGATCAGTCCCGGTATACTTTTTTAACATCCGTTAACATAAGGAATATATATATTTATGTAAAAGATATTTTCCGCTTAATTTATAGCAAACCTCTTGTAAAGTTTTATTGAAATTTTTATTTAAACAGGAAACGACACGATAACTTACAGGAAAATGTTAATAATGTACGCTCAAAATAGAATTTTAAATAAATTCAAGCACCGAACCAGGAATGACCAAAACAAGGTACTCTAGATAAATATATCGTGCTTTTATAGTGTCAGCAATGCCTCAAAATTTCGTTGTTGCTGTAGTACACATTATAATGGTTTAACGATCAATATCAATTGCAGAATTCACGAAACTCATTTTTCACCCCATACAATCTATTTTATTTGAAATATAGAGCATCACCTTTAATATATTGTGTAGATATAATTTAAATTCTTGACATTTTATCTTACTTATTAGAAATTAATGAAGCGCTCAATTACATTAATAATTTATTAAATTTATGACCCCCGGAAAGGTATAACAATTCCTATAAATATTCCATACAGATAAATACATACGTATATGTATTTATTCATTCTCTTACTAAATATTTAACTCTTATTTCGTAGTTTCCTTTTTGGATAAAACAATGTGTTTTTTTTTAAATATATGTATTTCTGTTATACTAAGCGACGTTATATAAAATGTATACATAAATTTGATCAAAATTGAATTTTAGGGTTCATGTTCCGAATAAAAACTAAAATATTGGATAAATTAGAATATTATAAAATAAAATACAAACTGAGCATCTAGATATGGATAATGGTATCTGCTGACCTGATACCATTTACCATTTTTCATGCTTTCACATAACTGCGGCTCTGTTTCAGCAATTGCACGTCCGATATTCTCCTTTAGGTATGGAAAAATGGCAGGTTTATTGCTGCAAAACCTTTCCTTGAGAAACCCCCGAGAAAAAATCTAGTAGATCGCAATACCTGAGTTATCTATCGATGTCATCCCTCTAAGAAATTATATGGCTAGGAAATTTGGTGTGAAGTAAAGTGATTGTTTCACGTCCCGTGTGGCATGTGGCTCCATCTTAATGAAACCACATGTCATTAACGTTCAAATTATTGACTTTATTGAAAACAAAGTCTTTTAACACTTTTCGATAGCGTAAACTATTAACAATGACAGTGTTGCTATTCCCATCCTCAAAAAAGAACGGACCAATTATTCCCCAGCCTAAAGTGTACAGCAAATCATGCATTTTTGGTGACGCATTGGCTTCTCTTGAATAACATGTGTTTTCGCTACCTCAGATACTACAATTTTGGCGATTGACAAAGTCAAGTTAAGGTGAAAGTGAACGTTATTTCTCAATATCAGTTGTTTTGCAAAAATCAGCATCAACTTCTGTGTTATTTAAAACCCATTTCTCTAAATGTACGGCTAGTAGTCCATATCTTTAAGTTTTTGCGCCAACTAGGTTTTATACGCATTTAAATGCAGATCTTTTCATAAAATTCGTTGAGTAGTACCGCATGAAAGAGCCAATTGCTGTACACGGCGACATGGTTGATTGCTTGGTTAATCCGGTTACGTAAAAACTAAAAAATTTTAAAGACTCTGTTATGTATTTGATGTCTTTTTATATTTTCATCTTATCTTCAAGGGTCTTACAACTCTGAAATCTTTAAATTTTAGACAATTAATTAACGAAGGAAATACGTATCGAAACTCCATAATAATTGAAATAGAAATAAATGTTTAACTTCTTTTTAATTCTAAGTGAACTATTTTTTTTCGTCTCAATTCCTAAATTTCGTATTGTACTTCCCTCGTCTGACCAGCATATTACTCACTCAAAATTAAGTATCAAGCAAATATAGCCTAGATTTTTAAGTTTTTATTATCTAAGGTTGACGTTGTATGTATGTATATCCTCCTCGAGGAGTTAGCCGTAATTACCTCCTATATTCTCTTCCACGAATATATATAGAGCCAAAGAAGTGGTTGATCAATACGTGATTATTTTCTGATGACGTAGTACAGAGTATAGAAACACATAGTATCTAATTTATAAGAACAAGATAGTCTAAACAATTGCATGGTTTTTGCACAAGTTGGTTCATAGTAGTACTGATGTATCAGTTACTATTGCTTGCAAGCTTTGATGTGCTCGATAGTCTGCGTGCTTCTTTGCTTTCGAACTAATAGCATGCGCCGTCTCGGTGTATTTTTCTGAATTTAATTGAATTTTTATTTGGAGTACAGTTTGTATATCATCACAAAGTTTGTAACACTACTTAATAACTAATGTCTATGTTGGCAATATTCATTATAAACTGACAAATAATAAATAATAATTTTAGGTTATGTTGCTTCACATTTCTGTCTTAAAAGTGAATAGCTTGTCTTTGTAATAAAGCACCTAATTTCAAAGAAAACATATGGTTTCATTTTGAAAATTACAAGAGATAATTAACGTTTTCCAGTCGCTTTAATAATTTCTAACTCGTTCCTTGCTGTTCTCAAATCAATTTTGTAACTACCGTGGAGTTATCGTGTAGCATGTTTCGTAAATAGCTTCTCATAGTGAGTGCTCATAAATGTTTACGGAATATTTCTTTATATACAGTAAATTTTAAATATGGGAAAACATAATAGTCGAGAATTATTAAATTTGGAGACTGTGGAGGAAATCTAACAATTCTTTTGTCAAAAAAGGTCTTGCATAAACGCTAAAGCTTTTTTAGTAGTATGTGCTGTGACATTACTCTATCATAACACACCATTTTGATGCATATACGTCATAATATTTCCATCTAAGAAATTTGAACCAACTGTACGCCTTTAAGAGAATGCTAACTAAATCTCTATCTTCTATGAATGTAGTGGAGTTTCAGTATATTGATGAAGATTTTTCAGATCAAATTCTCATATTTTGTTTTTTTACGAACCTAGAGAAATAAAACCCCACTACATTGATGAAAAATAATGAACCCAGAAGATCGTTTTCTATAAACGATTTAAGAATCACTCACACTATTCTATTCTTTTGATAAAATTGTTAAAATAAATATCGAATAACTGTGAATGGATGTTAAGATAACCTATTTCAAGAATTTTCTGACAATTTCGGCATGACAATCTTGTTTCTTGAGCCGTTAAGAGATTTTTCGTAGACTTGCTACTTTAACATTTTGTGCAGAATCGAGAATTTGTTTTCCTACATTACTGCTATCAGGTTATCGAGTAACAATTCCTTATTCTAGAAAATTTGTTCTGAGAGATCTGCTGCATCAAGGTTGTGTATATTAGCAAAAAAGTCAAGAAATTCTTTTTAAATCTTCAATGTGTTAGTGTATGGAATAGTTCACGTAGTATTCTCTTACTTTTTGCCTTCTTTCCGTACTCCGTACTGTAATTTAATGTGACACATAGCTGTCATAAAAATATAATTTATCATTTAACTGTATTTCTAACTAAATTGTGAATATCATTACTTTAGTTCAATTTGATTGCACGATATAATATGGGCTGTAACTAACTTGAACAAGTTTATATTGAAATTGATTTCCATCGAGCAATAAAGTGCTATAATAATTTGTTAAATATACTACGACGTAAATATTATTTGTAAACAATGTGCTCCACTTCATCATTTTTTTAAAGAAATTTTTTCAAGAATACGAAAGTATTCAAACAAGCTTTAACTCTATTACACCTATAATCTACACACTATTTTATTAATAATTAGTCAGTTAGCTTTAAAATAGATAGAATTATAACAATAACAATACTAATAATTGCTTCTATATCAAATAAGGAGCGGCGTTCGTAAAATAGTTACATAACTCACGTGGGACTATTAACACATCTCGATTCTTCTTTCGGTTGTCTCCTCTATGACCGCCTGCACAATCTCCGATGGTAAACCTGGGAGTTTGCTTGCAAATCAATGTATACTCCCGTTGATACTCGTTCATCTTCGAAATAGTGTTTTTTTGAGATTTTTGTTTAAGTCTTTGCGATAGCTCGCTTACTGGAAACCAAGAAATACCGCAAGCCACATATTCTTCTAATGTGTCGTAAATAAATTTGTATTGATCCTAAGAAAATAGAAATAATATAAATAGTTTTTAAGAAATGAATAAATTGGTTTAGTAAGTAAGTTTATCTGGCAGAATTTAGAGACAGAAATTACTATCTTTGGACGTTAATAACTTACTTTTTGTAAACATGAATAGTATGTTTAGAAATGTTCAATAGTTCAAATCAGTTCTTCGAATAGTTTGACCTAACAGCTTTGCTAGTACGTTGATTATAGAATCATGTAACTCTTTTTCTATAGCATTCGGACGCCTTATATCTTCGCGATATCCATAAAAAATAAATATATAAATAAAGTACATTCAAGGAAATTAGAAATAACTGATTACTTCTGTATCTTACACCAAATTTATTATTTTCTAGTCAAGTACAGCGCAGCAAATTTTAGATTTAGATTAAGCGTAAAAACAGAACAAATATAATTCATAAATTATGTCCAGTATTGACAATGCGTTAATCGCAATGCAACGCAATCCTAATTAACATGAAAAAACAGAACAAATATAATTCATAAATAATATTCAGTATTGACAGTGCGTTAATGGCAATGTGATGCAATTCTAATTAATATGAAAATAATATAATACACACAGGTAGCACAATGGATATTTTTTAAATATAGTTTATGAATATTCTTATTTTTTTTATGTATGTGTTCTCACAAATCCTATGGTGATTGTTTATGTGAATGAATTTCTGTTATTGCCTACAAATATACTTGATTGAAACTTAGAACATTATTTTATTTCTTATTAATATTAATATTAATAAGTATATTAATTAAATATATACTTAAAATAATTAAACTCTTTTAAAAATTTCTTCTATTCTGTCTCCCATTTGGTGGAGTAGTGTGTGGATTCGTTCCTTTCTTTGCAAGAATAGGTAATATAATTTGACGCATTCATGAGTAAGCTTCTTAGAGAGTTAAAGCCAAACTTTTCGACAAACTGATTTACCCTGCTGAATTTACATGCTGAGGAGCAAGTGTTTATTCAAACTTAAGAATACGATTATTCAATGAAAAATTTCTTTCATCATTTTATGCAAAAAATAAATTGTTACAGAAGTGCAAGAGAACTATTTTCAATTCCCAATCGTTACAGGGGCATTGGCTGTTACACGTTTCAAGAGTGGCCCTATACAATTATGAGTTAGGATCTGTGCTAAATACATTTATGTCATCCTTCAAATATAAAAATTTTCTATTAATATACATACATAGAGTAAATTTAATTATGTGCCCAGAAATATTAAACTTGCACGCTTACTGTAAAAAACACGGTAGTAAACATTACAATTTGAACTTTAAAAAATATTCTGTAGCAAAGTAAATTACATTTAAAACGTAAAATTTCAACAAACAAAGCCATCTCTCCTCACTTACATGAACATACATTTCTGAACACACATACACTTTCAGAAAAAGAAAACTTACTACATTGTCAACTAAACCTCTTCTTGCTTGTCGTAGTTTCTTCAAGTACCCAAAAACATCGAAGCAATCCTCTTCTTCACTTAATTCTAGATTAGCGTCTATTGCTAAATAGACTCCTGATCTTCCACCCCCGTCACTAAATGAACAAAAACGAAACATAATATTATCTTTTAGAAAATGTAGTAATTTTTTTATTTAGATTGTATTAGTATACAATCTGCAATACTTAATGTCGTCGAAGCAGTCTTACTTGCAATGAACAACCATTGGTCCAGCTTCATTACTCTTGATTCTGTGCCCGACAACAGCCCTAACTCTTCTTCTAAACTCCAAAACAGCATTTGGAAAAGGACATGTATGAGAATGCCATTCAGTATAATGAAATTGAAGAAGATATCTCTCCTCAACTATTTGCTGAAAACAAAACACTTTTAATATGTACAGAAAGAAGCAACGAATGGATATGACACAACGATTAAATAATTAAAAATTTCGCAATTAAATGGCTATTAATTCTCCTATAGAGACATCGATATCAACTTAAATTAAACCAATAAATAATAGACATGTTTTGCTAAAAACACATAATTCTTTCATTTGGTGCAAACGCATCCTTTATCATTGATAATAATAATTGATTGAGACTATTATTTAAAAATTATTTTCTGTTAATTAATTGAAATTTAGTATTAAATTTGAATGAATTATTTAAATATAAACAGACTTTAATACGATAATATCTTAAACTCCTCATTATCACCATAATCGTTTCCCTTGTATTATTTTTTACAATTTAAAGTTCTGGAATATACTGCAAATTCGAATGCCATGTTAACATTGTGGTTTTTCTTACGTAAATTTTTGTATTCTTGACAAATATTAGATGAGTATATAGAATGTAAGAAAGGAGATATTTCTTTTTAATATATATATATATATATATATATATATATATATATATATAGATAGATAAAATGAAAACAAGTTTACCAAAATTTTGGTAAGTACTAAATAGATTCTCCTTGATTTCTTCCATTCTTCCATCACGATACTCGAAATATAGACAGTAATCCGAAAAACAGATCTCGAGTATGATATAATAACGAATGAAATGCTTAAAACCCTAACTGAAAAAGTTGTAGTATATCGAAATAGCAGAAGCGGGTGTTCTAGGAGACACTTCAAAATATTAGTGTTTGTTTTGATATTATATTTCTTATCAGATTCTTTTTCTTTTAAAAGGGATACCATAGCAAAATAAAATTTTGTTTACTAAAATCTGTTTGAAGAAGGTGTTATGGTCGCGAAAAAAGATTCTCACGTCTAAACATCCTGAATTATAAAATATGCCATAAGTAATTAAGGTCAAACAGTCAAACAAATCAAGAGGATATGTAAAAGAAAAATTTGCGTGGAGGCATTTTATTGGTGTTAGACTAATGAGGGTGTGGAATATTTAACCTCTGTCTGCAGAAATTGTACCTGCATCTTTTAAGAAACAAACGGGGCTAGAAATAGCAAAGCCAAGAGGTGTTGTAGCAATATGATCAGAAACATCTAGGCTAACTATAGATAGTCCAGAATACAGAAGGGCATCAATTGGTGTAGATGGTTCCAATTAAAAGGCGAATATTAAGAAGAAGTTATGGAAGTTGAAGGCAATTAACAACTAATAAATTGCTGAGCAAATATCTTCCTTTTTCGTCTTTGTTTGTTTACCCATTTATAATTTTTTAAATTTCTGTATTTCTGTGGAAATTCCAGACGTTTAAGATATTAAGACCAAGATTTTTTTATTAAACACTTTCAAAATTATGTTTAAAGACTGAAGCGTTCAATAACAGCTCTTCAACAATTATTGTTACACCAAAACCGATACGGATAACAGTTTCTTTATTAAGAAAATACACAAGACGCAATATTCACTACGAAATAAGTAACAAAAAAAGCAATACGAAAAGAACTTTAATATTTTATATGAGAAAACCATTTGATAGATTGAAAAGGGGGGAGTAATTTAAAATGTAATGAAGAATGCTCAAAATTCATATGAATATAATTAAAGAATAAGATATGAGAAAGATGAAGTAATTCTAAACATAAGCCTAGACGTATACATATATGTAACAGGGCGTTCAAAAATATATTATGAATATTAACATCGAGAAAAAAACTGATTATTAGCGACGAAGGAAAGTAACAGGAAATAGATATAAAATTCTAACACGAACAGCACTTGCAGGAAAAATGCTAACCTCTCTCTAGATCTCTGGATCTGAATTATAGACAACATTGGCAAAGTACAAAACAACAAAACCACACAAGCGATAGAAATAAGGCTTTTACTAAAATTAGAGGACAAAACGTTGATAGACCACATAAGGAACGAAACTTTCCGCCAAAACTTGCAAATGAAGTATACTGATCAAAGGAAAGAAAACTCATCTATAGCGATTTAGACAAGCAAAGAGGAGAGAAAAAGAAGAAGAAGAAGCGCCAGGCTTATTAAGCAAGACCTATAGTGATACAAACAAAATGAATGGAAACATATAAATGAAAACATAGAATGAACAAAGGAGGAAGGCCTATAGAAGGAGAGGAGAAAATAAAATATAAGAAGAACCACAACGTACTTAGGTTAGAAAGAAAATGTGAAAAATTTTGGAGCAGGAATCCGTGAAAATATGCAACCACATTCTACATTAGATATCATACATCCTTTAAAGAGTTTATTGCACTTTGGAGTACGTACAAATCTAGGGTTTTACATTAGACTTATCAATAGAAAAAGGAATGTATACAAGATAATTACTATACGAACTATTACTGAACGCAATCGCTCAAGATATACATAAATTCATGTTTAGAGTACAATTTTGTCTACCTTGGTTAACAGAAAAATCAATAAAATCAAATATACCAACGAATATTTTATAGTTGAAGGTGTAAATGTAAATACAGTGCGAGCTGAAAAGCCCGAGTTGGGACATACGAAAATAGTTTGACAAGTAGTGAGAATGACACATAGGTGGCGCTCTAATTGGTAAAACAAATACACTGTAATTTAGGTTGCCTATTTATATGTTTACATTCGGTTGATTAGTTTATTTTTGACAGCTGATTGAAAAAGAAGCAACACGTCGTATTGTTAAAATGGAAAAAGCACAGTATCGTGTGTACGTTCTTGAGAACAATCTCTCCAACAACGAATAACTGTAGCTATATTTCCTTGCATCCGTCTAGCGATTTAAATAAATGCAATACCTGCATCTGTAGTTTAACCAAACTAAACTGACCCAAAATAAAGAAGAGAGAAACGAATTTTTTTCGTTGGAATTTGGTAAGACAGCACAAAGATTTACTGCTTTTTTACTAATTTTTTTTCATTTTTATTCCAACATAGTGAACATTGTACAAAATTTGGTATAAAAATATTCTTTTTTGTCATATAGTAGAGTAGATCGTTCAATTCACCGAGTTTTTCTGATCTGATTGACGCGGCGGATCAGTCCAAGAATTTTTGTCGTATTTTCCTTCCTTTCACAATCCCTTTCTAACGTCCCCTTGTTCTATAACATAGTTTTTATAAACTTAATAATGCTCTCTCTGTTACCACTTTCTCTGATCTCATAGTTCATAAGTGGTTTAGTTTCTTCTTGTATTTTCTTTGGTCTCATGACTTTTCTTATAATCTACCTTTCAATTACTCTCAGTCTACTTTTTTTTTCGTGGGGCACATTCTTTTAGCTACGTATGTTATTACTGATCGTATTGCAGCTATATATACTATCATTTCAATTGTCTTGTTAAAATTTCTGTATTTCAACAATCTATAATATCTAGTAGGTCTTATTTCCGGCTTTAATTCTTTTGTTAATTTCTTGAGTTCTATAATTTTTCCTATCAATTATAATGGAAGAATACTGCTTCAAAGAAATGGAAAACTTTACATATGTATCTTTGTAGTAACTTTTTTGAAAATACTATTCCTCCATCATCTGATTAGCTATGTTCTCCATTATTCATGTGCTTTTAAGACATTTCGTTTTGCCTCGATTTATTCTTAGAACCCTAATTTCGGCTTTCTTTGCCAGATATAATACTTTTCTTCCAGCATCATCTTATCCCTTGCTATCAGCGCGATATCGTCTGTGTAAACTACAACTTATGTTGATCTTCGCTCTTTCCAGATCTTAATCCTTAGTTACTCCATTCAGTGCATTGTTAAACAGCATTATTAACACAGTGTCTTTTAGTCTTAATCAAGTCAATTTTCTCTGTATCATTTTCTATTGTAATTTTGACTGTAGAGCTCTGCATTGCTAATCTCGTCAATCTGGTCAGTTTTTACAAAAACGTTTCTGTTTTTCATTTCTTCGATTAATTGGTCTTTGTTTACACTATCAAAGGTTCATTGAAAGTCGATGAAAAGCATACACACTCCATAACATGAACTCTGTTAAGGCATGCGTCGTATCATTGTCGACCTTCGCTTTCTGAACTTTTGCTGGTATTGTTCTAAGTTCTTCTTAGTATGTTTATTGTTAATTAATTTATTTTTATTAGTGTCTTCAGTATTTTGTACTTGCTGTTCAGTAATGTAATTGCCTTAAAATTTTTGCGTTTATTTGGGTGTCCCTTTTGAAGATTCGGTGTTATTTCTCCGCTATTTTTTATTAGTTCGTTGTTAATTTCATCTGGCCCAGTTGTTAATGTAACTTTAGGACCGACATGATCGCTCTCTAGATTTTTCATTGTTAAGCACGTCTAATGTATTTTTAATTTCTCTCCTCTTTCCGCATTGTTTCTAGATAGGTCTGTAAAATATGTGTCTAAATTCTTTTTGCTTATTTATGCTATTGCTTTAGTAACTTTGGTATGTCAGTTACTGAAAAAAACGGCTCAAAATACACATGAATTCTTGCTTATAGTATAATTTTCCGTCTACCTTAGCGAAAAGAAAAATCATGAGAATTAAATATAACGAATACTTTAGAATTACAGATGTATCACTATTACTATTTTCAAATAAAGCACAGTAAATGTCTCAAAATATATTTTCTCTGGAAACAAATATAAGATAGCAGTGTTATATAGAATTCATATATTTTCAAACGTAACAAATAGATTTCGATTTATACAAAACATTGTGAAAGAGATGCCAGTAAGAACTCGAGCAAATATAATCTCAATAAATATTTACGTATTCTTCCATATTTCTGAATGGCATGTTTTATACAAGTGGAAAAAATATAAGCTTTTTGTGTGCTTCCATTGCGAGCTCGTAATTGCGATAATCCAATTTAGAAAGGGCAACGTGGGGAAAAAATAACAAAACGTCTTTCGCAGCAACATTAAACGTCGCCGACAATGTGAAAAAATAAAACTGTCCCATACAAAACAAAAGTAATTGATGTGTGAGCAAGTTAGGAAGGTCGCGAATGTACATCATGTGGTTATATAATCTTCTTAACATCTACAGATGTAAGTTTCTAAATTACGCCGTATGTTGCTCACATTTATTTCAGAAATAATACGAGTACATTTGACATTTGTATTACATATACATGTATACTGTTTGACAAGGAAAAAAACAAATGACACAGTAAAAACATATATTTTGAAACTAAATTTTATACAAATAGTTACTCTTAATCAAAAAGGCAAAAAAATTACCCACATATAAATGTTCGTACTCTATGTACGTATTTCGACAACTAAGCTGTCTTTATCAGCAGACTATTAATCAGTGTCGCACCTGGATTCGCTGTAAGGTTTACACAGAAAAAATTTCGCACACTCACTTTCAAAAGAAATCTATAGGTCAATATTTATAGATAAATAGTGTAGTTATTGTAAGTACGAGTAAAAGAAAATTTTAATGGTAGTCTTGATTGTAAGTAATCTCATCATAAATGAATAAAATGTCCGAAGACGTTTATTGATAAAGAGTAGACAAATATATCGAATATTTTTTTCTGTTGCATGCTTAATGAAATTCCTTAGGGGTAAAGATTAAACTAAAAAGTTTTAATGTAGAAACTGACATAGTAAAGAGGGAAAACGAGAAATTTTGTTTATACCAGGTGTACCGGAAAGTCGTTACCAGCTTTCTCTAACAGATGTCGCTAGGTTTAAGTATGCAATGTTATGATTTGACACACATATTTCTTATTTAATCAAAAGGAAAAAAGCCTCTCAAAGTCATCGTTTGTTGGCAGAAAGTTACGGTGAGCATGCTCCAACCATAAAAACATGTGAAGAGTGGTCTCCACAATTCAAAAGCGGTGATTTCGATGTGCATGACAAATAACGATACTGCAGGAGTTATTGGATGAAGATCCAACTGAAACTCAAAAAAAACTGGCAGAAGCGTTAAATGTGGCCCAGGAAATGATTAGCGAATGATTACGAGCAATGGGAAATATCCAAGAGATGGAAAAATGCCACATGAATTGAATGATAGGTAAATGGAAAATCGAAAATTCGTTTGTGAAATGCTGCTTCAAAGCTATGATCGGAAGTCATTTCTGCATCGAATTGTAACGGGTGATGAAAAATGGATTTATTTCAAAAACCCTAAGCGCCAAAAATAATGGTTATCACCTGGTGAAGCCGATCCATCGACTAGAGGGCCAAATCGTTTTGGTCGCAAGACAATGCTCTATGATTGGTGGGACCAGAATGGCATGGTGTAAAGCAAGATAACGCTCCGTGTCATACAGAAAAACCGACCAAGGAAGCGTTGAAATCACTGGGATACTCTCCACATCTTGCCCCGTCCTTCTATCACCTTTTCGCATCAATGGGACACGCGCTTTCAGAGCAGCACTTCGCCATTTTCGAAGAATATAGAAAATGGCTCGATGATGGTTTTACTCAAAGAACAAAGAGTTTTTTTGGGATGGCACCCACAAATTGCGTGAACGATGGGCAAGATGCCAGTACTTTGAATAAATAAATTTTTTCATTTTCTTGAAAATTATTTAGCTTTTTTACGAAAGGACCGGTAGTCACTTTCTGGTACACTTGGTATAAAGAGATATATTTTCTATTCCGCTAAATTAAAGAATTTGTTAATACTTACATCAAATTCTTTTCTGTATAATCTAAAAGTTCTTATTCTAAAATTTGCCAGTTCCTCTTCTTGTACCACTTTGATAGTTATTCCTCCATAGATTTCTTCGAGTTCCAAATTAGCTGGCCAATATTGGACGCACATAACCTAAATAATTAACAACTTTTAGAACCAAAATCTTTATCTATTACACTTACTATTTGCATTTGATAAGTTTTAGCCGTATATGTAATAGTAATATAGTAATGTGCATAACGGTATTTTCAATATTTTTGCAATTAAATATATTTAAGAATAGTGCTTTACATCTATCAAATAATGTTATTATATTCTTGATATTGTATTCGAGGCAGTCCTAAGAAACTTTCACGATGGATTGAATACTAACAAAATTGTTTTGTATTGGATTCCGAACGAACATATAGAAAGCAAAAAGCGGGCAAAATTAAAACTTTAACAGCATCAGTTACTAACTTTTCTCAATTTCTCTAAAATAATAGGAGGAGATGAAATCTTACAAATTAATTAAAGTAAAGAAACTAGTTTCTATGAAAAAAATAATGTACATACGAGTATATTGTTTCTCCAGAAGTCCTACAAAATCTACAAAACTAGAAATGTAGAAACCTATTACGGGATCATAACACGAAAATTAGAGCATTAGTTCTCCGCTTAATCTTCACTAGTGCAATAACTTTCGATAGTTTAGGGCAATATCTGACTTTTGATTACGTTTTAGCCTGAAAAAAAATTGACGTGTTCGTCGCTAAGTTTCAGAAAAAAAGCTTAATACTGCGAGAATGAAGTTTTTTGACATAATTTTGGAAAACAAGTGATTCAATGCCCTGTGGCTACGGAAAAATTTTGGGAAATGGGAAATGTATTTTAAACCCTTATGGAGTTTTGTGTTTCTTCATACCGCGACATATTTAATGTACTTCGTATACCAATACGTCAGTCATGTTACACAGACTGCCACTTATTGCGAAAGACAAAGATAGATATGTTTTTCACAAACTTCGCTCACATCAAGCAATAAAACTGAGATTCTTAATTCGTTTATATTTTCGTTCCACACTAATGACTTGTGAATTATACGAAGATGGATCGATAACTACGTGGTCTAATAGAGAAAATATAAGTTCTTTGGACAAAAGAAACATTTTATTTTTCAATACAGTTTCCTGCTCCCTCAACGCACTTATTTCACAATTACACTTTGAGTATGGTTGGAATAAGTGTAAGTTAACCATGTTTTACTTGTAAGACTGTGATTTCACATTTTCGAAATAACTATTTACAACAGCGATTACCTCGGAATTGGACGAAAACTTTTTAAAGAAATAATTGTGGACTCGGACTTCATTAGTAATGAAACAGCATAAATAGTTGATGAGATTGAAGCTAAAACGTGTTAAAAGGTCGCGCCATATACTCGATTTAGTTATTACTCCGTTGTGAGTCACCACGACTCCTAGCAAATCGAATACTTTTTCATATTCAATTCTTCAGTTGAAATTCTGCGCATATTGTCATTTGAGACACTCACTTTGTATGCTATTTCGCACACTTTTACTTGATGCTCATCTAATACAAGACGATGGACTTGTCATTCATATCCGAAGCAGTAGCGGATTTCGAACATCCACTGCAAAATTCATCGTTTGTGCTCATGCCACGTTTAAATTTGGAAGCCCAGTTTTTAATGAGTGAAAACAAAGGAATGGATTCTAATAGTATTGAATGCAACTCTTTCAGTTGGTGTTAAATTTAAAAAGTGGAAATAGGTCGCCCTGTGCCATCATATTTAGCTTAATCAAAGAGGGTTCTACAAAATTATAAATATGTTTGTCACAAACTTTCTTCACATCACAAGGTTACGTCATGTCTGAGTTAGGCCACTTAGTTATCGAAACATCATCATATATGAAAAATTTATCTGGATTTAAGTCATCTACTACAAAGATTACAGTTAACATCTGCATGTATAACATATTGTCTATATTCTGAAATTTCTGCTAATGAAAAACTCCTCAGTAGGCTTAGGATAAATATCTTACCACACTTTTGAGTGTAGTAAATTATTTTGAGGAATCTCATATATACAATATACATTGTTTAACTGAAGAGAAATATCAGTAATAACAACAAGTATTTTAATAAAAAATGGGTAAACTTACCTTAATAAAATCAAAGGTTTTGGTTAACATAACTATACAACTTGCTTTTTCTTGCCAAATCATTTTCCAAAAATCCGTCACAGTCTCTTCAGTAGGTCCTTGTGTTACAATATATGCATTCGGCTTTAACAAACTCTGTAAAATTTAATTATTTAATGAAAAAAAAGTAACTGTAATCAATAAATTAAACTTACATCTACATAAGAAGCGTTTACGTAATCCGTATCAACTTCGCCTTCATTCTTCTCAAGAACTACTCTATTATAGTCATCTGAAAATTAGAAATGTATTTAATCTAATGAATTGTAGAATTCTTTTATCTAATAGGTGCAGATAATTTCCAGTCATAAATACATAGAAGCGGAGAATTCTAGCTTATTAAGCTTAGACTGCAAGCTAAGCGTTTTAAATTTCACTGCATACAAATTTTCAAACAATTTGTGTTAGTGATATTATTTACAGATGAAAGAAATGTATCGATTTTATTTTACACATATTAATCAAGTGTCGTATTTTATTCTAGCTCAAATAAAAGCCAAACTAACATTTATATCAATTTGTTTCTTCGGTTTTTGAAATACGAAGGTGGCCTGAAAAGTTTCCGACCTCAACGTGAAGATGGCAGCACTCATCAATAAAAGCTAGGGATGTAGTTGTGTATCTATTGTCAGGTACTTACCAAAGTTTCGCCCATTTTGGACGCGCAGTTGATATTTGACAGTCGCTTGAGTGAGTCGATGTGAGTGTCGAGTATCAAGTTTTCATTAAATATTTGTTTTTGAAAGGCAATACGCCTACGCAAATCAAAGACGAGTTGGACTATATGTACGGGGACTCTTTACCACAGTGAAATTTTGGGCAGCTGAATTTAAACGTGGCCGTAAGAACTTGGGAGACGATGAACGTTCGGGACGTCCAAAAACTGCAACTACTGACGATAACATCGTTAAAGTTCACCAATTGGTGCTAGACGACCGTCGAATTAAAGTGAGAGAGATAGCAAAGACTACGAATATGTCCAAAGAACGTGTTTGCCACATGCTAAATCAAGATTTAGGCATGAGAAAGCCGTCCGCGTGTTAGGTGCCGCGTTTGCTAACGTTAGACGAAAAACATGTTCGAATGAACATTTCCAGCTCTCTGTTGGCGCAGTTTAGGCGCAATAAATCCGAGTTTTGGCACCGATTAAATACTGTAGATGAAACCTGAATACACCAATATACGCCCAAAACGAAAATACAGTCAAAACAGTAGACTGCAAAGGGGGAACCGTCTCCAAAAAAGCAAAAGCTGTTTTTTTCGGCTGGGAAAGTGATGGCAACTGTTTTTTGGGATAGTCATAGAATTATTTTAAAAACTATTACAGGAGCATACTACGCATCATGATTTGACAAGCTAAAGGCAGAAATTATGGAAAAATGGCCACACTTGCAGAAAAAGAAGATCCTGTTTAACCAAGACAACACGCCATCTCATACCTCAGCAGTTGCCATGGCGAAAATCAACGAATTACAGTTTAAACTGCTTGACCATCCGCCTTACTCACCAGATTAGTCCCAAGCGACTTCTTTTTGTTCCCTCATCTAAAAATTGCGCTTGGAGGACAGAGATTTTCGTACTATTTGGACGAGTTAAAGAGATGGGAGCATCGCTGGGAGAAGTGTAGAGTTACAAGGAGACTATGTAGAAAAATAAATATAAATTTTAAGAAAAAAAGTGTCATATCTTTGTCAGGCCGGCCTCATATATATCTTCAATTAAAGGAATTGCATTCAATTTGTAATGCTGCTGGTAATAGTTTGCTATTAAACATTTCAGAGATTTTTCTTTTTCAAATTTAAATTCTACTATTATCACTTTCGTATACATGTAAAATATATATTGTATATAATAAACAACGCCAAAAACGAAATAATGAAGTGGTAGAATTAATTTATGCGTATTTTGTCGCTCTCATGTAACTTATAAAATGCTTAGAAAGCGTAAGAAATAGAAAATGTCCTTAAAATGTTCTACTAAAATATCAGAAATCAAAAATCCAAGCTGTTCTTTTTTTAGTAACATATTATTGGAGGTGCCTAATTTTTTTATTTTAATAATTTTTTAATAATGCCAGCGTACAGATTATTCCAAGAAATGCTTGTTCAAATGTTTTAATTATCCATTCGCCCCGTTAAAAAGACGGGATTTTCTAGTTGAAGAATCTATTTTTAAGTAAATTCGGAATAATAGAATATGGTGCATATTATTTTCCCAGAGAACAACTTTTTTTTGCTTGAGTACCTAATTATCATATATTATGTAAATAAATTTTTCTAGAAAACGAAATACGTTTCACTGTAATTATGAACTTGATATCACTTTTTAATACGCACTGGGTATATAAAAGACTTGGGTGTATATTTTGATTCTCGTTTTACTATTTCTGTGCATGTTCAAAATATAGCTAAGCAGGCAAAAAATAATCTGCTTTCATTATTCGTAACTGCAGATTATTTTCTAATATACTGGCTTGGAAATCCTTATATTATTCGCGACTTGAATATGCTTGCATCATTTAGTATCCATATTATGAAGTGCTGAGGTGGTAACTGCCACTGCTCTCGTTTTGATATACCCGCTCTATCTTTTTTGCATAGTTATATTAGTCTATGTTTCTTGTATAGCTTTCTTCATAATAACGTCGATTATTCTCTTATTTTGGGCTTATTAAACTTTTCTGTACCGTAATTTCTATCTTGTCCTTCTGTCACATTCTACTTTTCATTTCCATGAACCAACGTACTTAAATCTCCGTTATACAGGATGGGGTAAAAAGCATCATTTGATATTCTTTTGCTATAACTTTTGTTTAAAGTGAAAACTCGTTTGGTTTTTAACCGATTATTTTTATTCGCATTTATAAATTTTGCTTCAATTAATTGTGGAAAATTATGACCGACAAATGGCCGCCGCCGGCGTTCATATAAATTCGGGCTCTTTTGATTACATTTTGCATAATTGTGTGGTGTCATGTTATCAATTTCAGTTCGAATGTTGATCCTTAACCACTCCAAGGTGCGAGGCTTGCTCCCGTATACCAACGACTTCAAATAACCCCAGAAGGAGAAGTTCAGGGCAGTCAAATCGGGAGATTTGGTTGGCCAAGCCGAATCGCCGGAACGCGAGATTACACGCGTTGGGAAGGCATCCTTCAATATACTCATTGTGTCGCGTGTAGTATGACAAATGGCCCCGTCCCGTTGGAACATTTCTTCCAAATGCAGATCATAAACTTCAGGTAAGAAAAATTCAGTCAGCATGACTCTATAGCGGTCGCCGTTCACCGTAATAGCGTTACTGTCGGCTCCTTCGAAAAAATAAGGTCCAATCACCTTTTCCGACGTAAGTGCTTTTAACTTTAAGTGGGTGTAATGGTGCTTCGTGAATTATGCGTGGATATTCTGATCCCCAGAATTTTGCTTAATCACGTTGCGTTAACACCACTGACGAATGATTGCGCGCAAACGTTGTCACAATTGTCGCCCGTACTGAGGCGTATATCGATTAATTGTTATTCACTATAAATTTCGCACGTCTCTCTCTCACGAATGTCAAAATCAAACTGACATACGATGCTATTTGCAAAAATGGCAGCACTTTACAATAGGGTGATACTTATTGCTCCACCTGTCACATAATATGTATTAATTATTTCAATAAAAGTCTCAAACTATCGATGTTAAATTTTTGAGTTTCAATTCCTTCGAGAAGGCTATTGGTGTTTATTTTGCTCGCTTTTCTATTGTATAGTTGTGTCTATATTTTAGATACTTTATCTTATTTTTCTTCATTTTAATATTTTTTTATTTCTTGTTTTTTCGTGTATCAACTGTATTAATTAAACAACTAGTTTTGCTTTTAATGCTTATTATTTAGAGTATTATTTCGATATATATTATAGTACGACTCACATATTATATTATCTTAATTCCATTTGTTTGTACTGCAATTGGAATATTGTATACTCTGCTAGGTAAAAAAGTATACAATTAACTAAGTTTTATTAGTCAAATTTGTATAATAATATAATAATAAGTAATGGAATTTTGTATTACCTACCAAATTTTTTGAATCATTGAAAGTATTTAAGATGTTCTACCAGTCAAATTGATGGGAAACATGATTACATGAGTGGTATACAAACCATTCAATTAAGACCGAGAAGTGGTTAAAAATTTGCCTTGTTTGACCAACTCACTGACGACTGGCGAAGACATTAAGAAACTAAAGGAAATTGTAATGGAAAATCGTTAGTTAATCTTGAGAGACAAATTCGCAAAAGAGACTTAATACCCGACAATGTCTCTAAGAAATGCTTCGACGCCTCGTTATTCATTTAGATAAGTTATGCCACCAACATAAATTTCGAATGACCAAGTCGGCATTTTGCGTTTTATTGAACAATTTTCGGCATTTGTTTGGCAGACTTAATATTATTTACAG
Organism: Dermolepida albohirtum; assembly: GCA_031893035.1. Taxonomy (NCBI): domain Eukaryota; kingdom Metazoa; phylum Arthropoda; class Insecta; order Coleoptera; family Scarabaeidae; genus Dermolepida; species Dermolepida albohirtum. The sequence goes on along the minus strand of JAVIWB010000555.1, from coordinate 492,594 downwards.
AAAAATACACAATTGATATGAGACCGCTTGAAATGTTTTCTATTTTTCTATTGTTCGGTAAATTCTCACAATAGGGTAATAAACATATGTATGTTGTAGGTTAAAAGCACACAAAATTAATTTTTATGTCTTAGCGCGTCACTCTGCATAAAGCTGTAAATACTAGTTTAGATTCAAATTATGAAACCAGCTGCTGACTTTATGTAGGATCGTATCACAACACACGAAATCTGTTTTTTAATTTGCTATTATAACAGCGCAATTAAAGCTTCGGAAACGGTTAGTTTATAAATTATGAACGTATTGTTTTAGTTTAATGCAATTTAGCTTTTCAAGAGCAGGTAATTTCATGTCAAATCCAACGTCAAACAATGTCGAAGTCGAACTATGTATTAAAAGTAAATGTATGATTTAACGGAATAATTTGTCCACGCAGTAAGGTATATTTAGAAGATTGTTATTGAAAATATATTTAATAACATTTTCTGATAAAACTTGTTTATTTACTTGCATTATTTGTCATATTTCATAGATTGCTTTTCATAATTGATATAAAATTTAATAACAAGTAAATTATTTACAGAAATTTTGATGGAGGCTGTGATTGATTAACTTAATCACTGAAGGTTGATATATAAACCCCTTTCCACATTAATTTTCGTATTCTGTATACGGAAACAAATTCCTCACACGATATGTACTGAAAGCTAAAACTCACACTATTACAGTGTGCGTTTTGGCTTTCAACTCGTACGAAAACAAATTCCGCACACGATCTGTATCGTTGAAAGCCGAAACGCACGCTATTACAGTGTGCATTTCGGCTTTCAACGGTACAAACCATGTGCAAAATTTGTTTTGTACGGGTATTTTTGACGTAGTTTTCTAGGTGCGATACTGTTTAATTATCTGCCGTTGATGACAACTTAGTTGTCGAAATACGTGTACAGAATACCAAAATTAATGTGGAAAGGCGTTATATATATCAACCTTCAGTGATTAAGCAATTCAACAGTGAATCAATTTCCCTAATTTCAGATAGAATAGAGGAACGATTTCCCAAATTTTAAATTTGCTATTATTTATTTAGTATAAAAAGCAAATTAGAAACAATAACATAAAGACGAACGCGATCTTTAGAGTCCTTCTCGCTTCACTTGTCGTGGCTTAAACAGGCCTCGTGTGACAAGACTTATGACATCTGTTCTTTAATATACTATTTCAACATCTTCTGCATATGTTTCACTATAATTCAAATATTCTGAATATCATGCTGAGTGCGAGGTTTACAAAACTAGTACCGCAAGTATAATTCAAAGTAAATAGGAGTACTGCAAAAGAGTACAAAAGTATTCAGTGCAATTTTTTTACAGGCAACTCATCGTTACTCCAGCTGCATACAATTATAAATTCAGTGATCGCTTTGATATTTTTATATCATATGATTGATATAATAATTATTTCCAATATTCTCAAAAATTTCCTAACAGTAAGTTAATAATCTTCGTATCATTTTCTTCATAGATTACATAGATGAACACTATAACAATGGCTCTGATTATTTGACGAAAAGAGTTTATTTTCCTTGGTAGCTTCATAATTCTTGCCAATTACCACGAAGGAAAATATTTCTTGCGTTTTCCCTGGTCGAATATATCGCATCTTTGAAAATCTTGTTATTCTAGCTTATTTGTAAAATTTTTTACCTCACTTGTAGTGTAATGGTGTCAATGTAACAATCAAATAGAAATAATAATAATAATACATACACTAGAACTAGCAATTTGCAAAACGCAACGACACAAATGTTTGTAAATAAATCCCACATCTACGAGGGAGCGTTTTTATATTCGCGGAATGGGGGACAAGGGGTGGAAATAAAAACCAAATTATTTTTCTTTTTGAATATATTCACCTGCAAGACGGATACATTTTTCACATCTTTCAATTAATTTATTTATACCCTCATAAAAAAATGATTTCTCTTTATCTTCAAAATACGCCGAAACTGCCCCCTTGACTTCATCATCGGCAGTAAATGTTTTACCCCGCAGCTCTTTTTTCATTTTCGGAAACAGGTAATAATCACTCGGGGCCAGATCTGGGCTGTAGGGTGGGTGATTCACAATTTCGAAGCCCACCTTATGCAGGGCAGCTAACGCAACGCGGCTCTTGTGGACGGGCGCGTTGTCGTGCAAAAGCAGAACACTTTTGTCAATTTTCCCCGTCTTTTCTCTTTAATGGCTTCTTTTAGTCGCTCTAATATTGAAGCGTAATATTCTCCGGTTGTAGAAACACCTTTATCTTTATAATCAATCAACAATATTCCTTAAGAGTCCCAAAATACCGTTGCCATGAGTTTCCCAGCTGATTGTGACACTTTAAATTTCTTGGGAGGTGCTGTGCCCTTTTTATGCCACTGCATGGAGTCTTGTTTGGACTCAGGTTCATAATGATGAACCCAAGTTTCGTCTCCAGTAACAATTCCACTCAATACACCATCCTTGTCTTCATTACAGAGGTCCAAAAATGCACGCGAACATTCTACGCGCTGTTGTTTTTGCGGCGGCGTGAGCATTCTCGACACCCATCTTGCGCTGACCTTAGACATGCCGAGATGATCGTGCAGGATTTTAAAAATTGTTGTATCGGATACTCCAACCATTTCTGCGAGTTGTTTCTTCTTTAGTCGAGCATCTTCGAGTACAATTTGTTCAACTTTTTGGATAAGTGCTGGCGTGGTCACCTCAATGCTCCTGCCCGGCCTCGGGTCGTCTTCAAGGGATTCCCTTCCTTGTTTAAATAAACTATGCCACTTGTACACCATGGTTTTTCCTGGACAAGAGTCGCCGTAAACCAATGACATCTGATTCATTATGGTCGCGACTGATTTTCCTTGCCTGGTAAGGAACTTTATAACGGCACGATATTCGATTTTTTCCATATTTCACTTTTCACTCCTGATTATGTTACTTGGTTGACGATAGCTCAAAGACTAACTGTCTAATAACAATTAAACTTCGTATTTATACTAATCATGAGTCGCTGCACAGGCTACGCCTCCAATGCGCCTACTCACCCCTCTACAACCCGCTCATTCCGCGAATATAAAAACGCTCCCTCGTATACTACACCTTTTACTCTTCATGTGCTTACGTACTGCCCGCTAAAATAAATGAATATTCATTGATATATTTTAATGAAATTTTCAAGACACATTTTGTTCGTATTATCAAACGATGAAAACTTCAGTAATTTCATATTATTCAAGATAGCATTTTATTTACTTACATGTCCCTGTAAAGTATATTTACAGTTTTATTTAGTTTTAATAGAATGTTAAAGAATGCCTCTTGTTCGACAGAGGATGAATTTTAATAAATTAACTGTGTTCAACGTGGCAGACCAATCCACCTACAAGCCGGATTAACCATTCGCAATGTTGCTGGTTGTGTAGAATCTACGTTACAATTGCTCTATGATGGCGAAGATTGATAGAAAACAATAATAGTAACGGCGTTTATAACTTCAACGTTCCAGGCATCATTCCATCCAGCCGATCATTTTTTGCTTACCTCTAACTCTATGTCATAAAATGGCGTGACTAAAGTACTGTAATGAAAGGTTGTATATGAGTGAGGAATGCAAAGTCAATAATGTCTTTGAATCAGTATTAATACCATATTTTTATAACAAATGGTAAATCCAATTTTACAGTAGGATAATGAACGCGATTTTTACTAATAAAAATGTTTTCCACTTTGTTTTAGAGATGGGGTTGGAGTTGTTTAATATATAATAAAAATAACGTCATTAATTTGTCAAAAGGTGTGGCTATAAAAAACAGGATTTATCGTTCTTATCGCGCGTTGGAGTCAAACGGTAGACGACCGCATCACATGACAATTCGCCTCTCTACTGCTCTCATCATCAAGCGGCACCAATTCAGGGCACGCAAGCTGAGTTGGACCGTGACATTTGCACGAAATGGATTTTACATCTGTGTTCTGTCGGAAGAATTCAAGGAGAGCAACGCGTCGAAGTGAAATTCCTTGTGAAACTGTAAATTCGCCACAAAAACATATGCCTTATTGGAAGAAACATATGGAGACGGTTGTTTATCACGGGCTCAGGTTTTTGAATGATTTAAATCCTTCAAAAATGGACGAGAATTGGTTACAAACGACACAACTAAACACGCCTTTACACACATTGAACAGTCGCAAAGATTATTAAAGTTGGCTATTGACGTCCCGATTACCCTTTGTGAACAAGTAAGAAAAGAACGACCTAAATTGCGAAACAAAGGCATAGTATCTTCATCAGGACAACGCACTGGTCCATTTTACACTACCTACTAAGACGCGTTTGTTCAAGAATACTATCCTCGTTTTATTAGCGTCGAACATCCACCTTGTTTACCGGATCTCGCGCCGCGTGACTTTTTCCTATTTTCCAAGATCAAATTGGTACTTAAAGGAACTGAACTTGAAACAGTAAAAGCTGCGAAAGAAAACGACGGGGACCATTAACATGTTTTCAAAAAATGATTTATCTACAGTACTATTTTGATCTACGGAAAATTTATGTGAAGCGGTGTATGAATCGTGAAAAGAGTTGAAGGGGATAATGCTGAAACTATGAAAGGGATCCAATGAAAGATTTTATAGGATTAATCTGTTTTTTATAATCAATCCGCGTATGTCCGCAAAATATATGAAACAGGTACGACTAAATGTGTGTTTATTAACGTGTTTCGAAATCGATATTTAATTTCTGTAAATGTAGTAACCCTTACCCTATCCTGAATAAGCACACCGAAAATGGAAAATTATTTGTTATCATGTATCTCAATTTGTAATGGTTGTGAATTGGAACAATTATTTAACTAGACCGGAAACGTCAATTATGATTTACAAATTTTCGTACAATAGGGACCAGTTTCCGCTTGTATATTTGCAAGATATGAAAGATTAATGTATTATATATAAATTTTGCGGGAAAAAAAGATGGAAAGTTTCTAAACATGAGTGTAATTGTTTTGACAATAAAATTACATTTATATTTATTGTTTATATTTAGTATTTAAATATATATGATGACTTTGTTAGGTAAATGAACATCGAGTACTGGGAAATAAAATTTGAAATTGAAGGCAATTTACCGATTACATAAAATTTACAATCGAATAACAATAAAGCTTATTGCGCGTACAAGTTAAAAGCAGTTATAAAGACTAAAATACGCAACATAAGGGGAAGCTTTAAAGGACATTGTTTAAATGCAAAGTTATCGATTTACTAAGCGTGGTATGTTTTTTTTTGAATATTGAAGAAATATCTAAACCCAATTGGTGAGTGGCAAAACAAATATCAGAAGTCTAAGAAAGAAAGAAAGAAATTAAGGAATAATAATGAAGATGAAGTCTCTTTATTAGATGGAAAAAATTTTGTTTGTTCGAAACAAGGAAGGAAACCGTTCGAGAAAAAAGCCGAAGGATATAGTATAAAGGTATGGAGGGAAAAAATTAACATATTATTAGCTGTATTATTACTATTAGGTTGTAGTATATTAATATCATCATTGTGTTAGTTTCGTTTTATTTATTGTCAAATAAAAGTGAAAAATTGAAAAATATTTTGCTTTCTTGAAGTTATTTGAATTAAACAGCTTCGTAAAATATGAAATTAAATAACAAATATTTTCTGAGAGTACTTTTTTTTTTAAGAATGAATCAAACAGAGGCTATTTTAGTATTCGTTAACTACTCTGAAAGTTGTTTGGAAAACTGATCTTATTACATGTGCAAATGCATTTTAAGTAAAAATGTATATTTTTATGAAAGAAGCTTGATTATTTGAAAAGTCCATGGAACGAAGAGAAAGAAATTGCGTTCACTTCTTATCAAAATCTCCTACCATCTCGTACCAGTGATGCTCTTTATGCCTTGATCAAATTCAGAGCTCCTATGTTCGTTAAAATAAACATACATTTCTTGTCTGTTGAAAATTCCTGACCTGCAATGTATTTTTTAATGCTCGGAGAAAGGTGGTAATATGACGAATAAGGCACAGCAACAAATCAAAGCCTAACTCGTTAATTTTCGTCATTGCAACATTTATATGAGACCATACATTGTCTAGAAGACTCGCATAATATAAATCATGATAGACTGGGCTTTTATCAATACTTTTCCTTCAGGTGAAACAGTTATCGCCTTCTTTGGGAAGGAGGACTACTGTGCGGCCATTATTCATATTGCCGTTTTATTTCAGGCATATAATGAAACTAAGTATTATCTGCAGTGATAAACCGGCGTATAAAATCTTTTCGAAAGTATACCAAATACCCTCGAGAAATTTACATTCACGCAAATTCTTGATCAATACTGAGAAATCGCGACATCTATCTTTTGACCTTCATAATCAATTCTTCACTTAAAATATACGTTGCTGGTTCTGTAAATATTTATACCATCCCCTATCTCAGATGTTTTCGAATAACGGTTTTTTAATACCATAACATGCACTTTTTCAATAGTTTTCGGTATAGTCGCAGATTTCATACGACCAGTGCGTGGTGTAAATTCAGCGCTTATACAACCACATTTGAAATCGCGGAGCCATTTATCAACAGTGGAAAACGAAGGAGTCGAGTTCTTCTAAAAATTTTTTACGTTATGTGAATGTTGTTGCTGACTTTCAAAAAGAAGTACTTAAATATTTGCACGAATTTCAATATTATCCATCACGTCGAAAACTCCGAGAGGCTTTTAATTAAACAAACTCCAAAACGAAACTAATCAATGTAGCGATTTGAAATTTGACAGTTGATGTTGCTAGGGAGACAAATTGCCAGCACACCACAAAATTAGCCTGAAATTGCATGCTCTATTCGTCATACCATGAATTTTTCAGTTTACCCTCGTAGTTAATAGTAAATCCATCAAAATGTATGAACTCTTAAAGGTAGTAGTTACCAAAGATTCCAATGACATTATTGCAACATTTTATATAAAACTAAATGAAATATCTACTAAGGTAAAGAAATTCTAAAATATCAACAGAAACTAAATAAGAACCAATCGCAAACAAGTCGATAACCCACAGTTTCAAAAACTTAAATATTTTCATTAAGATGAAGTGGTAATATAACAGATGCCTGCTAAACCTGAATTTATATTTAGATATATGGTTTCCGACAGAAAGGATAAGAACATTACATTAAAAACATTTTTAGAGCACACGAAAGTCTAACTGATGAGGCACTTGATTTCATGATGATTTATTGATCTTGTCTCCGGGCATGATTAATCGATTGAATGGACGTAAACAAGTACTTGCCTGAGAGGGATAAATATAGCCTGGAAGCCTCCAATTACATATTTTTCGGTTTTAATAATGCAAACAGTAGTGGAAACGAAAAACAAATGGTTATAATATATAACAAATAACGTACAACAGTAGCAAACACCAACAGAACTTAAACAATTAAATTTAAATCATTTGAAACAGAAAGCTCATAAACTCTTCAATGTTATTTATTATATATTATATTTTATTATAAATCCACATTGAAACTAAAATTATTAAAACGCCTTATTATAATTTTTGTTAAAAAAAGTTGGACACAAATTATTACAATAAATTCTTAATTTTTAATATACAATGAGAAGAACGGAGGATTATTATTAGCAGAAGGCAACTACTTAATTTCTGTTTTAAGTACAATAGTTTACTTATTTTAAAAAAAAGAATTCGAAATACGTAGCTCTATCCTTCAAAAATATAAGAAGCAAATTGTAGTCCAATTCAGTTTGTTAACATCTATATCAATAAATAAAATTTTTTTTGCCAAGTAAAAAACGAAAACTCGTGTATTGGAATAAACAAATATACAAATAACAATAAACATAATGAATATTAATTTGAAAGTACGATGACTTGGAAATATATACATAAAGTTTTAAGTTTTCTAAAATAATTTATATCATTCCATATATCTTCGAAATTAGCTATCAAAGCAACTCTTCTGTGTTTCTTTTAAAAGTTGAACATCTGTTATCGCAGAAGAAGAAGAATCTCGGCGTTAGAACATTTCCTCCCCTTCGGCTTGTTTCTCGCATTGATTAACAGTGTAAAGTGTCAAGAAGAAAGATCTGAGTTGTAGAGTAGATGGTCTAGTACCGTCAACTCAGTTCTTGCTAAATACTGACTGCAGATGGTGCAATAGGCTGGAGAGGATTGTTGTGGTGTGGTAGTATTCAGTCTCGCGCGAGGACGAATATTTTCGAGTGCTTTAAAAACTTCAGATAGACACTCCTTGGAGTACAATTTTAAACTCATGGTCTTTTGTGCTCCCAACGCCACGCGGTGTGCAAATCTTCTCACGGTCACCAATTTCTTCTTAACGGTTCGTGATTTCCATACCGATAGGGGCACGCCTTCGTCGCCATATTTTATTCTATCAAAACGCCGAAGTCAATTAGACATAAATGCATGAATGTCCAAAAATGTCTTTAACTCACGTGTTGGCCATCGAATCTGAACATTTTCTTGACATAATCGATGTTTTTCTTGATATCGGGTAAGGCATCCTAACCTTGGAACATCTTTTAAGCCGAAATTTTCTCTCCCTCTGTACCGACTGAACACGATTGTATAATGTGGGCAATTATGTTCTAGCTCAAAAGCTATTTCCTTCAAACACTGATAATTATTAAATTCACAGACAGATTTATAGCGTAAAATTGCGCGATACTTAATTTTAGGCCAAGATAACATAGCGAGTTGTTTATACTGTCGTATTTTTAAAGCATTTACCGCAGTGAGATCAAGCCGGCGGCTACGTATAGGTTTGAACAGACTTCTAACAGAAAATGGAATTCCAATAGGCTGTAAAAATGATTCTTAAAGTTATTATAAATGTATAAATGTATAAATGCATATTTAAGCAGCTTATTACTTTTCACTCAACACTTATACTGATTCGAAGAGCTTAACTCTTTTCATGTGCCATATTAACAATGTGCAATAGATTTAGTTATTTCTTATTTTGAATTTTGCTTTCGACCAGCTACTAGTAATTTTGTTCTGTTTCTTTCATACTTTTCTTGCTATGCTTGTTGTAATTCGTTCTTCGTATTTTATTATAAATAAACCTTATTTTTGAGTTTCCTTGATTGCATCATTGGTATTAACTTATTTTTAGCTTATTTTCCTACAACAATGGGACATGGTCAAAGTTACTAGGAGAACACAATAAATCAATTTGAAACCACAGAAGTTTCGCAAAACAGAAATGATCTAAATTTCTGTTTTCCAATTTGGCATTTCATAATATACATATCAGAGATTTATATATAGCCATTTTAAATGTGCATAAAGAGAAAGTTAAACGTGATTTGAAGTAGACATCTACATTTTTTACATATATACTCCACAAGCATTGATAGAATGGCATACAGTTTATAGTTGAAAGGGAGTGCATTAAATTTTTACAGAATTGATTACTTTTCATTTGTTAGAATTTAAAACTAAATTGTTGAAGGCTTCAATTTATGCATTGTATATATAATGTAGAAACTTTGTAAAAAATTCTGTTCTCCGTGCGAAACTCAAATCCATAATATAATTCCCCGGAAATGCGCCCTCACCATTAGACCATGGAGACAGTTAATTTGAGTCCTTCCAATGTACCATAAATTGCATTAGAGAAAATTAGAATTTTTCGGTTTAGCATCGTAAAAGTGCATAATTATATGCAATTAATAACTATCCTGGGTTTTCATTTAATAACTGTTTCCATAATGCAATTTATGGCATATTAGAAGGACTCGCATTAACTGCCTCCGTGATGTAATGGCTAGGACGCATTCCCGGAGATAATGAGATCTTGAGTTCGAGTCCCATGCGGAGAATAGATTTTTTCCAAAATTTGTGAATTACGTATATGATATATTAAGCGGCTAAAATTAGAAATTTTCAATTTAACACCGTAAAAGCGCATAATTATATGTTCCTAAATTGGTGATTTTATATCAATAAGATATATTAATTATAAATACTAAAACTGTTCACATTTCCTTAAAGTATGTACCGAGCAATAAATCTGTAAATTGTCAAGGAAAAATAACTTATTTGGCATAAGTTAGTAGAAAAGATCACTTACAAATATAATAAATATGAGAGAGCTAGATTTAGAACCACAGACCCACCAGACAAAGGGAAGTAAGACTCAGAGGACAAATCATTCAGAAAATCATGTTACTCCAATAACATCTAAAGCAACCAAAAAGGCACGGAAAATCTTACATCGCGAATCCAATACTTCAGCAATCCGTTGCATGGGAATAGTAAGATTAGTAACAGCAAATCTGTGTTGCATGAAACCATGTTGATGAAGCGCAATGAAAGACTTAATTAGAGAATAAATTTAAGAAAAAAATTAATATTTCAAAATTAGAAAATTTGAAATATTTGAGATACCACCAACTTTTAAAATAAATGTAACTCCTGCCACTTTCCAAAAATCTGGAAATATAGAAAAAAAATTGCCATAAACCATAAGCTTGGATCTTGTACGTGTTTCTTTAGAAAGCTGATAATTAAAATAGCTCAGGTCTCAACTATTACGAATAAATAATATATTTAAAATATTTATTATTATACTCCCCCGGAAAGATAAATGTACATATTTCATAAAGACACAAACTGTTATTTATTTATTTTATTCATAGTAATAAGTTTCACGGTCGCTAATCCCTTACCGAACTCATAATCTTTACATGGCCTTGCTAAATTTTAAGATGATGATGGAGTGGTATAATGCATTTAAGTAAAATTTATTAAGAACTGTTAGAACCCTCGAGTGTGTTTGTGATAAACTGTCTACTGTATTTAAATTAGTGTCTTATAGTTAAATTACTAGTGCGCTGTTGTATACCTTCATAACGAACTTACGCGCCATGGGCAGGAGGAATGATATTACAAACATTGAAAAATTAGAAGAGAAACTTTATTACTGACTGATTTGTATTTTCAAAGTAAAATTGCTAGAAAAGTAAAAGTTTCACACCGAACAGTGAGAAGATTTGCAACACTTATCGAGGAAAATTTGCACTCAACATCAAGAGGTCGTCAACATTGTCACCGGCCACGCAAAACATCCGAAAGAGAGGAGAGAAAAGCTATTGTCATTGTTTTTCAAAATAGGCAAACTTAGATTAGAGAATTGTTACATCTTCTACAGTCTTTTAATGTAAAGGTATCTGGGCCGACTTCGATTATACGCTGCTGAAGTAAAATGCCACCGATCTGCGTAAAAACCAGATTTAACAGTTAAGAAAAAGTTTCTACAGTGGGTCAAGGTACATTAACATTTTACTAATGGAGAATGGAGGTAAATCTTTGTATAAAGTTATATCGTAAAAATTTTAAAAATATTTTCTTATATTACTATTATTAGTTTCTCAATCATAGCTCATATTCAGTGACGAGGCACTGAATTATTATTATTATTAAATTTATGAGACGAACACTTTCAGTACGTTATGGAAAGAAATGTGTAGCGTAAAGTGTTCAACATCCGCCGCTGTAATGGTATGGTCATTCATTACTAGAGCTGCAACAGTACCTCTGTACTTTGTCTAAAGAACAATGAACTAGTATCATTACAAAATTGTAATAGAAATTGTTCTGGTGACCTTTATTACTTCATAGAATGTTCTTCGCGATTTAAATATGCCAGTACTGCCCAGATCTGGTTTTAAAAAAATATTGACAAAATCTGGAAAGAAAAGAGAAAGTCGCAAGACACCATAAATATCTATATCGAGAGTATGCCAAAGCGTATTCAAGGGGTTATTGAAGCTAAGGGAAGTTTGATCAAATATTCATACAAATATATCTAGTAGTTGTAAATACGTGTTCAATTCTATACTAATATATGTATTATAGAAGTACACGTTTTCTATTTCACGTGTTTGGATTTTATTTCACTAAAACTATAAAATTGTAGAGCGGGCTTATTTAATTACCAAGTACTGTATGTGTGCTTGAACATACCCACCAATTAGAAAGTGTTTTATTTATTTAATATGTGTTATAATTTGTGGATGTATATTGTATTTTAATAAAACACTGATACATTGTTATGCTTGTGTTATACATATTTACATACACGATGAATATTATATGCACTTATGTACTTGTTTATACGCAGCTTTCCTCAGATTGTTACCTCCTATTAGTTTCGAAAAGTTTTATTGATAAAATCGTCCTTTTTTATACTTTATATAAAATCATTTTAAAGCTTGTGCTACAAATTTACATTTGCTACTCACAACTAAATGTTAAATGTTTGTTAAGGATCATGTATTCATGCAATTGGAAATGCGACATTCACGTTCTACTTACATGGAACTATTTTCTGGTTTTGATTCTTCTCTAAATTTGCTTTTTTGGAAGCCTGCTTGCACGAATGTGTTTCTACTTTAACGGCTAACTACAACAAAATGTTAAAGTTATAATTGAAAGAAATCTATCCTACTTTTCTTTAAATACATGTACAGAAATAGATCGAATTTAAATCTAATTACGTTATTATACAGCAGAAATTATCTCAGAAACAAAATTAGTAGGTAATTGAGCACTATACCTCAATATTGAATTAGTTAAAAACGATCCTACTAGACAGAGTTAAGTGGCAAGTACACGTAATATCGCTGTCTCGAGTTCTGTATATACATATACTTAGATCTGAGCTATAACTTAGGCGACGCAGTTCTGGAATGCTAATCGCTGCTCGTTAAGATGGTAGTGAAGCTATTGACTGGATTTTGTAAACTATGAGGTTTCTAAATACTACAAAGAACATATGCTAAGTCTGTTAAATACTATTAAAAGGATTGGATGACGAAAGTGTAATTAAAATATATATAAAATGCTGCACTGCAAAACATTAGACAAAATTTGCTATAATAATTCTAAATACATATACATATTTTTAATAAAATCACAAAATTTTTATCTTAAAATCTATCTACATCATATTAGTAATTTTAATGACTGTCTGCTATTTTCAAAATGAAACCAAGAAAATAAAATACGCATGTTATATTGAAAAAGTATTATTCGATGTAATTAAGAAAAATGTGTGATATAATGCACGTAATCGAATCCATCTTCAACTATTGAAAAATGCGAGAAAGAGTTCCAAGCATAACTTTGTTTATTATAAACTTCATTTCATTAATTTTATACTATAGCATATACAGCTTTGTTTATTTAATTTATTCGAAGGAATTTCCTCGATAGTCAATACACATCTCCATCCTCCGCAAACAATTTTTAAACTAGTTCTACCAAGTTTCACTAGGGAGTAAAGCACAATCGTTGTTTCAAGCCCGCAGAAGGTCCTCACCACTGAAAACCGCCTCCATTTTAGCTTCATTTTCACACGCGGGAACAGTACAAAGTCTTAGGGAGCAAGATTTGGACTGTAGGGAAGTTTCAATCCTGTCATGTTCAAATATTCGGTGCAGGCTTTGGCACGGTGCGCTGGAGCGTTATCGTGATGGTGGAACCAGGTGTCCATTCTTGACTTTGGCCGCATATATGTATCTAATGACTTTAGGCAGGCACTTTTCAGTATACCACTTAGCTGTGACTGTCTTCTGTGTGTCCAAAACAAAAACCGCGGGCCACAATTCCACTCGATTTGAAAAATACAGCTATCACTTTCTCCTTTATAGATCGGGATTTTCTAACAACTACGGGTATGTCCTCATCATCAAAGACCCAAACTTTGTTTTAGGCTTTGGTCGGCACATCGTAATAGTACAGTCAAGTCCCCTCATCTGTCACGATGTTGTTCATATACCGAGATTGTCTCTTATTAAACTTTTTTAGCATCCACCGCACCAAGTCACACGTCGTGTCATCTGCTCTTCAGTCAGTCGATGCGGCACCCAGAGAGAACAAAGTTTCTTCACGTGCAAATGATCATGCTGAATCGAACGAATTGCTGGTGCATTTACGCCTGAAGTACCCTCTAGCTGTTGGTAGGTCACGCCTGTCCTCGCCAAGCATTTTCCTCACAGTAGTAACGTTTTCCTCCGTAACCTGACGTTCATGGCCTCCCTAGCCTCTCAGTATCCTCCACAGTTAAATTTTCACTTTGTTATTCTCTATACCACCTGAATATCGATGTGCGATGTGGACAAACATCACCTAATGCATGAGTCACTTCTTCGAAGCACCGGTTTATGTTTAAACCACGCACGAAATTATAACGTAAAACTGCCCTTATCTCATTTCGTGACCACGATGCCATCGCAAGCATTTTACACTCTCACTGCTAATGAATAACTGAGCCCATCGACATGGCGCGGCGGCTGCTATGCACGTATGAACATGTCTCAACATACAACAACAAGCAACTTCCTACAATACATTGTTGCGTCATATTGCAAAACTTTCCTAGTACCCTTTGTATATGCAACTTCACGTGATAACTGACAATTCTAACTAGATTTTGGGTAACGATTTGGTAAAGTTTGGCATTTCATAATAAGTTGAAAATGACGGACCGAAGCGTACATTTTTGCCATATTTTGTTCTTGTACTTCAACGAAAGTTGTGAAAAGTTGCATAAAGTTTATGGTGACAGTCGTGACGAATGCCATTGCCGATACCAACGGGGACTCACAAAGTTACATACGGATTATTTTAATATTATCGACGTTCCTCTATCGGGAAGGTCCAATGAGATTGATAATGAAATAAAGGCGATGATCGTGTCAAATTCACAGAAAACAACACAAGAAATTGCATAAACTAAACATCCATCATTCAAGCATTCGCGACCGGATGAAGAAGCTAGAATGCCTTAGCAAATTCAACATTTGATCTTACGATGAACTCGTAGAAGTTCACTAGGCGGCACATATAAAGAAAACATTAGCAAAATAATTCCTTTTTGAAGTAACTTATAACTGGTAATAAGAAGTGAATTGTTTATAACACTCTAAGTGAAACGGGTTTTAGCCCCGACCAAAAGGTTCACCTTTGAAATGTCATCGTAAGTGCGAAAAGTTTGCTCTCAATATAGTGGAATTTTAAAGATGATTGAACTGTTTGAACGAATCCATAATCTAACACATGAGCTCGCAACCATAAAGAAGTGGTATCCCATCACGCTAACGTGCGATCACACATAGATTTAGTCGCCAGTCGAGACTAATTAGTTTTTGAATGAGATGTGCTGCCATGAATATTAAATGTATGGTATTTCGTTACGACAATACGAGACCACACACAAGTTTGATCACCCGTCAAAAACTAATGGATATTGGATAAGATAAGCTGTTACAACCACCATAATCGCCTTGAGCCTTTACATCTGCAACGTTCAAGTCAGATAACTTTTTCACCGACAAATATAAGTGCTTCTCTTAACGAAGGTTTATGAAGCTTAGCGAAAGTTGGAAAAATTAAGCATGGGAAGCATTGACAAAATACGTCATGACATTTCCAACAATCCAATGTAACCATAATACACGTTTCTGTATTTTTCATGAACTTATAATGCACAAAATTAACAAATTGAATAAGAGATACATTGAAAAAATTTCTTTTAATTATCTCGCTTGAAATATATAAAATAATGCCTTTTATACTTTCTATAATACACTAATTTATACGTTGCATCAAATAAATTATTTTGTATATGTTTGTCCAAAGAAAACAACTTCTAATATTGGATTGATTCGGATTTTACAGAATAAAAAATCATGACTAAATTATCAAAAATAGCAATGACTAAACCCACAATAGCAGTAAGTTATTCAATATGTAGTACATGCCCAGGTGCTTATGTTAATTAAACAAAAAGAACTTTCGACAAACGTACGAGGGAGCGTTTTTATATTCGCGGAATGAGCGGGTTGTAGAGGGGTGAGTAGGCGCATTGGGGGCGTGGCCTGTGCAGCGACTCATGATTAGTATAAATACGAAATTTCATTGTTATTAGATAGTTAGTCTTTGAGCTATCGTCAACCAAGTAACATAATCAGGAGTGAAAAGTGAAATATGGAAAAAATCGAATATCGTGCCATTATAAAGTTCCTTACCAGGCAAGGAAAATCAGTCGCGACCATAATGAATGAGATGTCATTGGTTTACGGCGACTCTTGTCCAGGAAAAACCATGGTGTACAAGTGGCATAGTTTATTTAAACAAGGAAGGGAATCCCTTGAAGACGACCCGAGGCCGGGCAGGAGCATTGAGGTGACCACGCCAGCACTTATCCAAAAAGTTGAACAAATTGTACTCGAAGATGCTCGACTAAAGAAGAAACAACTCGCAGAAATGGTTGGAGTATCCGATACAACAATTTTTAAAATCCTATACGATCATCTCGGCATGTCTAAGGTCAGCGCAAGATGGGTGCCGAGAATGCTCACGCCGCCGCAAAAACAACAGCGCGTAGAGTGTTCGCGTGCATTTTTGGACCTCTGTAATGAAGACAAGGATGGTGTATTGAGTGGAATTATTACTGGAGACGAAACTTGGGTTCATCATTATGAACCTGAGTCCAAACAAGACTCCATGCAGTGGCATAAAAAGGGCACAGCACCTCCCAAGAAATTTAAAGTGTCACAATCAGCTGGGAAACTCATGGCAACGGTATTTTGGGACTCGGAAGGAATATTGTTGATTGATTATAAAGATAAAAGTGTTTCTATAACCGGAGAATATTACGCTTCAATATTAGAGCGACTAAAAGAAGCCATTAAAGAGAAAAGACGGGGAAAATTGACAAAAGGTGTTCTGCTTTTGCACGACAACGTGCCCGTCCACAAGAGCCGCGTTGAGTTAGCTGCCCTGCATAAGGTGGGCTTCGAAATTGTGAATCACCCACCCTACAGCCCAGACCTGGCCTCGAGTGATTATTACCTGTTTCCGAAAATGAAAAAAGAGCTGCGGGGTAAAAAATTTACTGCCGATGATGAAGTCAAGGAGGCAGTTTCGGCGTATTTTGCAGATAAAGAGAAATCATTTTTTTATGAGGGTATAAATAAATTAATTGAAAGATGTTAAAAATGTATCCGTCTTGCAGGTGAATATATTGAAAAAGAAAAATAATTCGGTTTTTTTATTTCCACCCCTTGTCCCCCATTCCGCGAATATAAAAACGCTCCCTCGTATATCAGAACACAGCGACTATAGGACAAATTTTTAATATAAAGTAATGAATGTTTGTAGAAAACAAAGGACATCCTAAATTTATTAGAATATTTAGGAATTAACAAACTTAAAATAATTTTATAAATGAACACAATTAACTAAACAATTCCTCCTTTATTAAACCTGGTTCCAGAGTAAAAAGTTTAATATCCCAAAAGAACGTGCTTTTTCCAAAATTGCAAACTTATCGTCACTTTAGTTTTATTACCTATTGTAAAAAAAATAGAAAATATATCACTTCCTTAGAGTTTATACTCTTAGTTTACACTCAGTCTACTTTAAACATCTAAACAAGGTACTGTGCGGTGAAGCAATTTTTATGTACATACACTAATTAAAAATAAAATTAGTAAAAATTGTAAAACTGTGTATTTATTAATTTAGTAAACCGAATATTATCGCAAAATTTCCTATTTAAAATAATATATAATTCATATACATATGTATATAAACACTTACTTGGAATTCTAATTTGTACAAAATAGGAAACTTTCTTCTCTGTTCACAAAACTTGGAAAATACAGCCAGCGCTATAGGTCTTTCCTCGATTGTTGTGATTGACGACCCATTTTCATCTGAAAGCAAGTTCGAAAAACAGTAACTGTTACACACACAAGGTTGTATTAATATATTTAAAATTAACGCGAGCCATAGCTACCGACATTATCTTTCAAAAAAACTGGCATCACAATCTAATTCTGCAATATTTTCTTACGGTGGCAGATGAAATTCGTTTAATTTCAAAGGTTATTTTAAAGGAGTAAACACACCAGGTTTTGACAACAAACTTTCGATGATAATACTCGCACAAAAATTTGTTCCCGCGTTGCACAATACAAGCTTGGTGATATGGAAGATGAGTGATCAGGATAAAACTAGGACAATTTCGAAAATGAATAATAAAATAAATGACATTGTTTTGAACGCCCGAAGAATTAACACCATGGATGCAGTTAGTACCATGACAACAACAATTAAGCGTTTACACTATATTTTCCACGTAGAATAGGTTATGTCCAAACTGTCAGTAAGATAGGTGCCGCGAATCTTAAAGTGTAATCAAAAACGTGAAGAGATGCGATTGTGTAATTTTCTGCAAATATTTGCTGTCATGCCTGGCTTCTTCACAATATTTCTGAATCCAAGTGGCAACGTTAGCAAGCAACATTTCATGGTAGCCCTCAAAAATTTTTAACATTCGAAGGAAATGATATTAATAAACTACCATTTAAGCATGCAAACTACTGGGTTAGACAAATGAAAGAAAGAGGGCCTGAGATTATAATATAATATAATAAAAGACTGTCGTTTGTTACGACGCGCCTTCTTATAACAGTCAAATAGTTCGCGACAAATTGGAGCAAATTAATTTCCTGGTTGGGCGTCACTTTACCGTATTCCTGGGATTTAATCTACTTCTTCCTCAAACTCAAATTTTTCTTACGTTGTTACAAAAATGGCATAACCCTATTTTAGTACCATCGGTCTTAATTTATTGAAGTTGAAGGGAAATGTGTTGAAAACTAAAAAAACTTTAATGCCCCAAATCTCGTGCTTTATTTAGAATCTCACTTTCCGTCAAATAATCCTCGTATATTACCAACTAATCGAAGACGCAGCTAAATTTCCCTTCTATTTAGATACCTAAAGTGACAAACACAAAAAACGCAGAGTATAAATCAACGTGTTAGCTAAACAAAAACCACACCCTTAGCAACTCGTACCTTTCTAACTTGAAAAGACATTTAAGAAACTCCAAGCCAACAATTTTAAATACATAATACTAGACTTAAGTCCACTCTATACACAGAAAGAACATGGAAATACTTTTTTAACGCACAGCAGACAAAATTTATCAAACATTTAATTGAACTAGGCAATGAGATAAAAACATCGATATATTTTCCATAGTAGGTTTATAATAAAGGGTTTTCCAATAAGGACTTGACAACTTTTTTTCAAAATAAAATGCAGACCATTTGAGATATTTCAAAAACTTTATTATCGGGTTGAAGTACAATCAAAACATTTATGAATGGAACTCGACTTCATTCATATGGCCACAGGGGGCACGTTCGCAGCGGTCGATTCGTTGGACCCAATTTTCGATGACTCGGCCACACAATTCGGCCGAAACGGCTGCTGTTTCGCGTTCAATGTTGGCTCTGAGCTCTTCCAACGTTGTCGGCTTGTTGGCATAGACCAATGACTTGACGTAACCCCAAAGAAAAAAGTCTAGAGGCGTTAAATCGCACGAACGAGGCGGCCAATCGACTGGTCCATTTCTTGAGATAACACGCTCATCAAACTTACTTTTCAATAAATCGATTGTAACGTGTGCTGTGTGGCTCGTGGCACCATCCTGCTGAAACCACATGTTGTCCAGGTCCACATCTTCCAATTCGAGCCAAAAATAATCGGTAATCATGGCGCGATAACGATTACCATTCACACTAACGTGACGATCATTATCGTCGACGAAAAAATACGGCCCTATGACGCCGCCGGCATGCAAACCGCACCAAACAGTTATTTTTTGTAGATGAAGTGGTGTTTCATGAAGCACATGTGGATTTTCACCCGACCAATAACGCATATTTTGCTTATTGACGAACCCATTGAGCCAAAAATGAGCTTCGTCACTGAAAATGATTTTGCGATGAAATTGATCATCTTGGCGCATCTTTTCCAGAGCCCAATCGGAGAACGTACGTCGCTTCAAATGGTCTATCGGCTTCAATTCTTGAGTCAGCTTGAATTTGTATTGGTGTAAACCAAGATTCTTACGCAAAATTTGGATCATTTGCTACCTTTCAACGGCAGCGATATTTTCGACACTTCGACCAACCCGTTGTCTCACTGGCACGGCAACATCACACAACGAATATGTAGACTCAAATTTTTGCACTAAACTTGTTACTGCCTGTCTACTAGGGCGAGAATTACGACCGAAATTCGGAGTTAACGCTCTTAAAGTAGCGGTCACCGACTCCGAATTTCTGTAGCAAATTTTTATAATTTGCGGACGTTGTTCGTTCGTGTACTTTACCATGATGAAAATGTTAAGTTTACTGAATAAATTGACAGTGACAGTTCGATGATTAGTGAAAGGGTGCGTTCACAAATTGAATTAAAAGTTGTCAAGTCCCTATTGGAAAACCCTTTATAAGCCATAGATTATCAAATAAAAAAAGAATGTTGAAAATTAAGCCTTAATAAATTCTTTATTACAAAAGAAAAACTGAAGAAATTTTTCACTTCTAATTAGGTCTTTATTACTTTCATGTCAAATTTTCTTTCGAAATTATGAACTTCTTCAAAAAAACAATACGAACTTGATTAATGTTGTTCTTGTCCCCTGCTGTATTCACTGTACTCATTGATCCAACAGAAACTTTGTTTTTCTTTTTCAAAAGTTCACAGAATAGTTAAGTTAGAAAATGTTAGTTACAAATTAATTCGTAAAATGAATATATTTAGTTTACGAATATGTGTCAAAACTTTGTTTTTCTTTTTGTTGTCAACAATTTTATGCAGTTTGTAACTTTAATATAATCTAAAAGATGATGCAATTCAAATACCGTAATGTGGCAAGTATCTTAAAATACCAATCAAAATTTGTGCAGTCTCACATTATCGTGCAATTGCTAGTGATGAAATTTCACTACATATGTATATCTGCGCTACTACTAAATAGTGTGCATAACTATAAGAATCGTCTGTACAAGACGTATAAAAAGATAGGAGCCATCAAAACAGGGAATCTATTTGTAAAAAAACTACATTTACAACTAGAAAGAAACTCTGAAATAATTTACACTTAAAATATAAGACAATTCGGAAGTCGCTCATAATACTGCATTTCCAATCTTAAAAAAACTGAAATTATTATACGAGTATATATTTATCTTTAAAAATCTATGTCTACAAAAAGAAAATCAGAACACGAAATTATACGGGGCAAACTAAGAAAACTAACTAAGGGATATGAAAAGAGAGTAAATAAAAAGATAAAAACGTAAAATAACTATAGAGTTAAATAAATAGAATATATATAATAAAGTTAAAGAACATAAAAAAAATTGTATAATAAAGCGATGTATTAAAAACGCAAACTAAAGTGGAAGAAAAATAATATCGAAAACATTCCTTGGTAATAATACCGCGCAAAAGCTTTCAAAGAAAATGGTAAATGGAATTAATGCACAATAATGCAAAATAATAGATAAAATTTGGCAAGAAATTAGAAAATGATGAGAAATTATTAACGGAAGTTGATAATGTAATGGTAAGATAGAAGAAATATTTCGAACTACTAGCCACAACAGAGAATAAATATTGCTAAAAGAAATACTATAAAAATAAAGCGAAACAAAATAACGAGGAAATGAAGATAACAATAGAAGGTATAAAACAAGAAATTGAAAAAGATAAAGAATAGAACATCTCCGGGTTATTACAAGGTAACATCATATATGATTAAAAGAAATACAAATCGAAATGTATAATATGACATGGAAACATGTAGTGATAACAAAGGATAGCGAAATTAGAATTAGTGGCAATTCTTTCCATACACAGAAAAGGATATAACAAGGAATAGAGTAACTATAGAATAATAATGTTGTTGAGCAATACGAATACATATTATATATTATATATTAGACAAAAAATTTAACCAAACTATAAAATCAACACTCTCTGAAGCTCAAAATGGATTCCCAAAATTCAGAAACAGTCAAGATTATATGAGTATATTCACTATTAAGTAAATTTGGAAAATAGAAAGTAAGATTAGAAGAACATACATCTAATATTTACCGATGTAGTAAAGACTTAAGGTAAGCAAGTAAGGATAAGGTAACCCAAAAGAAATATGGGGAATTTTAAAGGAAAGAGAGGTTCAGCAACCAACTTGACCAATATAAATTATTTACATAAAGAACAACGAAAGTTATACAAGCAGTAATAAATGTTCAACAATATTTCTAACAATTAAAAGTTAACCACGAAGAGGAGGACTAAGAACAGCATTATTAACAACTTTCACTACAATTATCAAATATAAAAATTACAAATGAAATTTATTAAATTATTTGTTTTACACAAAAAAGTTTTCAGATTATAGAAGTACGAGATTATGTAACTGTAGATAACACTGGCGTAATAATAGGCAATGAAATTAACCTTCAAGTTGAACTAAACAAATATAAAGGAGCATGTGAAGACAGAATTGCGAACATACTTAAATCGTGTGAATCGTGTCAATCAGTGTGAAATGAAGTAAAAACGTTGACAAGAAAGAAAACTGTGGCGAAAATTTGTGTCTAAACATTTAGAACTCTTCTCTGCACCACCAATGATAGAAGGGAATATATTATTATCCATTATATTTAAAATACTGAGGATATGCAAGCATTTCAAAATGAAGAAAACTTGAACATTTTCTTCTTACGTTATGTTTTCTAATTACAGCTTTAATAATAGGAATAATAGTTACAAAAATAGTACACTTGAGGTGTTAGTTGATAATATGACGAACAGAATGGCACTATTCGAATTATAATAGAAACATTACATCGCATTAATATTACACATAAATATAAGTAAATAGTGTATTGTAAGAGCAGACATGTTTTGAAAGCGAAGGAAA
Organism: Dermolepida albohirtum; assembly: GCA_031893035.1. Taxonomy (NCBI): domain Eukaryota; kingdom Metazoa; phylum Arthropoda; class Insecta; order Coleoptera; family Scarabaeidae; genus Dermolepida; species Dermolepida albohirtum. The sequence goes on along the minus strand of JAVIWB010000555.1, from coordinate 469,692 downwards.
CTAACAAGTCAAGAAGCGAGCGGCGGTTAAGTATTGATTTCCTAATTCTTAGGCAAGTTTTGGAGGTAACTTGGACCATTTTTACTTTAAATGTACTTTATTTATATAACACACAATATATACATTTATTTTAATGTATATACAAAAATATTTTCTTGAAAATAGAATATTTACACTGCTATTCACTATAGATATTTATTCAAAATTCGTGAAAATAAAATACACCGACAAATAACAATCTTTTCGTTTTTATTAGCCAGTTGACATTTCCCTACCTATCACCATCAAGAAGAAATTATCCGAGTATTGTTACCAATCACAACACGATAGACCTTATATATGTACATTGCATGTAGATATCATAAATAAACTGATAAAAGTGTTTAAACTTTTTATGTTTACCCTTATTTGTTATAGACACGCGAACACGCGTTTAAAACTTTTATCGATCTATATACGTACATATGTATATATGTAACTATATATATATATATATATATATATATATTAATTTTATAACGAGGAGACAAATAATTCTCCTCAAAAGTACTATAGAAATAAATTATATTTAAAAATGTTCTGTAACATACATATAAGTAATAAGTAGAATTGGGATATTTTTCCCACGGGCCAGGATCGTAACAAGTTGAATGTACGAACAAACGGACGACCATGCGATACACGCGTTATTTATACCACTTAGGTTTTATTTTATAAATAATATATTTACATTATTCACAGCTGTTATCGCGGTGCGCAAAATGCATAACGCTGACAAAATGTTTGCAGCATGACATAAATTATATATTGTATATACATTTGTCTCAGAGAGCAACGTACTCCTTGCTTATATTTAAAAAATGACCGCTCGACATCTACGGATGCAATACACACACAATTAAGATATTCTTTTGAAATATATAGTGGATCTATACATGCAGCAACACGAATTTGTCTTAATCTGATAAAATCGAAATCTTTGTTTATAACACTCACGACACATATTCTTTATGTCATTCGTAGCACAAGTAGTGGGTGTACATCGTTCACAGTTTGCATTGATTTTGTTTTGAAATTTTTTCTATTGAGTCAAATAAACATTTATAATTGTCGCAAATTTGTTTTAAATTTGTTTCAAGGGAAGTGTTTTTAAATTTTTTCTGCCTTTCCCTAATTCCTGCAGCTTCGTTAGGTTTGAATCGTAGAACCACAGATTTTATTTGTTGAAAATTCTCGCAATAATAAAAAGCCGCTTTCAACCATGTTCCACAACGTATGAGAATTGGCTCTAGTGGCTCAGCAATACCGGAGTACTGTCTGGGAAATTCTCGAATTCGGAGAGTTCAAAAACACTCTTGGTATTTGAAATACTTTACACTTCACATGTAAAAGTTCCACATACTTCTCTCTAAGAGCATGGCCTTCATTACTCATTGTCGCTGCACCATCTCTTACAGACATCAACCGTTGATCAATTAAAAGTTGAAATTTTTTAGCGTATCCAGCACTAACTTCATAATTGCTTCACCAGTATACTTTTCTAATCTTTTGCTAGCTAATATAATGGGAAATACTACTTCAACAGGATCCAGAACACGCACTACTATATTCGAAATAGAATGTTTTTTTCAATCTGTTGTTTCGTTGTAACATAACCACGACTGTTTATCTTTTATTATAGCTTTTATCGTGCTTTCGATGTTGTTACGCATAGTCGACATATGGCTCTATAACGCTCTCCGGCATGGTAGCATCCTGTTAGACTTTTATTTATTCCAGAAGCTATGAAACGGTTGTTTACCGAGTAGATAAAGTCTTAAATCACAGGCAATTATCATGAACAGTAATTCAAACATAAATTGCATAAACGAAATTGCACGTTTTTTTTCTTATTTTGGTGTTTCACACTCTTAATGTGATTTTATAACTGTTTATCGCAAATTTTACAGTATATCTTAGTAACCATTGTAATATAAATCTCGAATTTATCCATAAGCTTTCACACTGCGTCAACCAAATATCTCGCTTTTCTGGTACGCACGTCATACTTAATAATTATACGTTTGCCTTATATGAAGATCTACTCGATACTAACTTATAATTCTACACTTTATCGGGTTTTATTACATTACACTGGTTGGGGCTTTGCATATTCAGTACGAACCTGGCCGCGCAAAGACATTCTAACTTCGGTAATGAGTAAGTAATGGAGTTAGTTCCCTAATTATTAACTAAAGCCGCACAATGGGTGTGCATTCTATTTTAATCTATAGATTTGGCCATAATCTCTTCAATATTCTAATAGCAAGTGGTTTATTATTTAGTGCTTGAACTAGCAGGTTTTCGTAATGTTCTGCTTTCTGAATCTGTGTGTGTATATATATATATATATATATATATATATATATATATTGTATAATAATTTCGACAGATGGTGTTTTTTGGTGTTCATGGAAGGTTTTATGTGATACATACCGTGAGACGTCATTTTAGACTGATAGGTTTGTAGTAACAGTATTGGAAGGTTATGCATATTTCCAAAATTCGATAGCATATAGTACATTCGTATGAATTTTTAGACCGTTTTATATATGGTCAGTTTATTGTTTAGTGATAATTTAGGTTTTCTATTGATTAGACAATATATCTAGGTTTTGTGATTAACTTTTACTTTGTTGCTTTGGTATGGCCATGCTAGTTTTTGGTTTAAGTAAGGACTTAATGATATTTTACTTCATTTTTGATTAGAGTGGGTTGGTTGTTTATTATTACCTGTAGACGTACAGTTATTATGTTGTAAACCTGCTCTGTGCGGATTTCTCCATGTTATTTTTATTTGGAGTAAATTCGCATGATTTTGCAGTATTTGTGTTGTTATATCTAAGTTCTCACTGATAGAAGAAATTGCAATATCATCAGTAGATAACTACCTGTGTTTCTTCTATAGGGTGAAACACCTGCCGTATATATTAAATTGGAGTATAATCTAAGAACACTGCCTTGAGGTACTCCAGATTTTATATAATAATAATAATTTTCTACGTCTATTCCTTTTGATGTCATCTAGATATGATTTTAGTACTAGGTAAATTTGTTCTAGGCAGAACTCTATTGGGACACATTTTCTTACCGATTTTTGGATTCTCTGTTTTACATGAGATTCTCTATTTTACATGAAAATGAAAATTATTATTTTCTGCTATTCCATCGTTAATTAAATTCACAGAAATCAATTAAAAGTTTCTGCGCCGGAGAAGGACTCGAACCTCTACCTACCGTTTACTAGACGGCTGCTCTACCAATTCAGCCACCAGGCAGTACAACTTTGAGTCCTTTAATACGCCATAAATCTCATTATGGAAACAGATCTAATATTTATTTAAAACTCGCAGTCAAGTTCTTGATGTACTTAATTATATGTTTATATATAATTATTAACTGCTCTATTTTACACTTTGCTAAACACCTGTTAAATGATTAGAAGAACAAAAAATAGACAAACACCTTTTTTGGGCTACCAAGGTTAATTAAATTGACAATTTTATACCATTATATATGGTGGAACATTTTTCTCTGAAGTCGAATTGATGTGCTGGTGTAAGATCTTGAGTGTTCATTTCTTTTGTTCTGCCTAGTAACAGTCTCTCAAATATTTTATATAAAATACAAACTAAGTTTATTGGTCGATATAACGTAACATCTGCTAGCGACTTTCTAGAACTGGCAACCATTATAATTAAAGAAAACTTCCATTGTTTGGGGTAATAGCATAGTATAACGTATTGTTTTATATATCAGTTGGAAGAATTAATGCTTTTCCATGAATGTTACTTGAAAAAAATGAAAATCTCTATCATTCCAAATTCAAGAAAGAAAATGTTTAATTTCACGAAACGTCAGAAACAAATCTGATTATATAAATATTTTCAAACTTATAATGCAAAAATCGAATACCCAAGTACTTACCATATCAAATTAAAAAAGAAGATTCGGTAACCTTGAATAGATGTCACGAAATGTTTAGTAATTATTCACTAAAACATGTACATATTTATTCTTCGCAAAGACCTTCGTTTGACTTTGTCAATAAATATTTGCATATGTAACACAAACATTCTAAATTGATGGAATATTTTATTCAAATGGTATATCTCGGGAGCTAATACAATATTATACTTAGGATTCTTATAAATGATAATATTGTACTTGACGATAGCAATGCATACGATTAAGTAATGATTGATTAGCAATATTTCTCAAAATATTAATGTTTATTATTTCCTCAATTTTTGATTTTAAACGACCGTTTAAGGTGTGCGTTTTGGCTTTCGACAGATCGTGTACGGAATTTGTTTCGTACGGATTTTTGGCGTAGTTTTCCAGGAGCGACGCTGTTTAATTATCTGCTGATGATGACAACTTAGTTGTCGAAAGACGTATACAAAATAAGAAAATTAATGTGGAAATGAGTTATATATCAACCTTAAGTGATTACCGTTTACGAAGTTAGTCATAATTATGATGAAATAAATAAAACAAGAAGATGTGGTACATATCCTTTTACTCGTGAAAACCTAGTCGATTGAACCAAATACGATAAACCATATAACCGATTTAGATATTTACTTCAAGAAAAAATGTATTTCCCAGAAACTTTATTTACTTTGAATTGGTAAATAAATAATAAATATTATTTTTTAATTGTTTGAAATGTTGTTGACTGCACTAAAGTACACCTAACTTCTTGATAGAAATTTATTAGTTATTGTCGGTTATTGATATTATTACTAATTTATAATTAAGTTTATATGATAACTAGTAGGTTGTTCCACAACTAATACAGAATGTTGAATAACAAATACGAAATGCTATAACTCAGTTTGAATTTAACTTCATTAACCAAAATAAAAATCACCAAAATGAACATATTTCTGCAAGGGAGAGGCAAGTTTATGTATATTAGTGGCATAAAAGTCTGATATTCTAGAGTTGAATTCTCCGAAAATGTCCTGACCAGCAATTTGATTGGTGAGTCATTCTTGCACTGCTATCGAGCTGCTTCAAAAAGTAATAGTCAATATATAGAAGATACAGAGGGAGGGTGGGTAAGCCAAAGTTTTGTAATCCAACTGGTTTAGCTTCTGCACTGAATATCCAAGGGCCTGGTATATATTTTGCATAGATTATAAAATGAAGTTCATACATTATCGAATTAAGTTAGAATTCCTGATAATTGTATCAAACTCCAATATTACTAAAATAGGATCAGAAGTACTGGACTATCCCAACGGTGTTCACGAAGTAAAGCTTTAGTCAAGTTACATGTGTACAAAAATTTAATTAATAAAACTTCCTTTTCTAATCTAAATGCAAATACGTTTAACGACAAGCATGTAGGCGGTGAGAGTGATGGACATCAACGACGAACATTTTGTAAAAACGCTCACGTTTATGTATGTACGAGTATATTAATTCCGCTTACACTCACAGATGTACCGAAACTTTTAGTAGAGAAAAAGAATTTAAATAAAATTTCAATTCTCCACAAGATATAGCTTTGTACGTAGTGTTAAATGCAGAATATGTTAAATAGAATTAAATTCCGCATACGCGTAATTTTCCAACTTAATTTTTTTACAAATTTGCACTATAAGAGCTTTAAAAGATATATTAGTCAATATTTTTAGTGTGAAAAGGTAGCATTGTTGGTTTCAATACGATTATCTCTTCATAATAATTTAAATTATGGCACAAATACCTTTTCTCTTCAAACCAAACTTGATCGTTAAAGTGTTAATTTTCACGGCGTTGTAACATTTTATCGAAACTTAAGATTCTTGTTCTACATAACTAAGTAGTCTTTACATAATAATCGCATACGACAATCAAAATTGTTTCTTGTTTTTAATATAATGTAATAACTGGCTAAATTATAAGTAACTTTGTCGATAAGCAAAGTAAACATTGTCTTACAAATTTTCAACTAAGAAAATGTATGATATGAAAGAGCTTTCGAAATTATCATTTTCTATCTCCAAAAATAGGGACGTAAACTGGTATTTAAATCTATATTCTAATTTTAAAGTTTGTCCAATAATGAGATTTTGAGATAATTATAAATAGAAGTTTTTAGGTTATTATCAACAGAAAAGCTCGCCACCATAACTATTTTTTCAACATAAGGAAAAGAATATCCGCTAGGTACTAGATCGAACTTATACGATGGATCTTTTAATTTCTGGAAATCTTATTCTTCGATAACTTCTTTGAGTTTGAGTTTCATGCAGCAAAATTTTAGGTCTATTTACTTAAATGCTATGCATAAAATTTTTAATGGTCACTTTATAAATATTATCGGTAATTGTAGTACCATCTTCATGTACTGAAGCAAGAAAATCTCCTCACAGCCTGAGCAGGTCGTTGGCATCAATTTCCCTGTTGGACACTACATTTACTCTCAAACACTTTACCCATCCACTGCATTGTCTCTTGTTCACGGCCACGCTCACCCACAGGCTTCCTCACGAAAACACGTCTTCGTGAACCGAAAATCTCGAAGTTGGATTCATCGGTCCGCAATATTCTATTCCAGTCTTCTATGGTCCAATTTTGGAGATCAGATGCTCACTTTAAACGTTTTTGCTTGCTTTGCTTGCTTGGAAGCGGCTTCCGCATTGCAATTCGTCCATGAAGACCGGCTTCTTTTAATCGCCGTTTAACTGTGGAAACACTTATGGATTTTCGACGAACAGCATTCATTTCTGCTGTGATTTCTGAACCTGCTTGTCGCCTATTTCTCTTGCTGTGTTACCACCATTGCAGCATCTTCTGCCGAGGTTGTTACCATTGGTCTGCCTTTTCGATTTCTGCTCAACACACTTCCACATTGGCGGTGTTTTTTGATGATATAATCCACGGTGGACTGATTTAATTTAAATTCGGTGACAATTAACAATTTCGCGGCTACTTTTGCCAGTTTTATGGCAAGCGATTACAAACTATCGTGTTTCTACACTCAATTCTTTCCGTTTAGGCATTTCTAATCGATTGAACTTCTTCGAGACACACGATGTTATCACTATGAGCGCCTCACAAAAACTAACTGCAATTTTGGCAAAATAACCAAGTATAAATACTAAATAGTTAACAGCCCTACCTTAAAATAAAATCATAACAATCGAAAATTTCCAAGAATTGAGAGATCTAATCCCTTAAGTGCAATTATTCTATATGGAGTTTTATTAAGGTATTATTATTCATTGTCAATAATAGGATAATCGCATAGTTATTTTTGAATAAGCTTATATAGATTTTAATGTTTATTATGAAATTATTTCTTACTACAGAAATAAATTTTATAATTACAACTTTTCTATAGAAACTGTAATGAAACAAGGGTGACCAAATATTGATGAGCGATAGTGTATATGTTGAATTACTTCTATACCGAAACTAAATGAATTCCGCTAACGAAAGATTAATTATTCAAAAATCAATACTGAGTGTGAATTTAAGTTCATTTAATAATGAGGTACATCAATTTTTATTTCGAAAATAATTCATAATTAATGGCTGGACTGACAGCTCTTCACAAAAACTTATCAAGTTTTTTGCTTGCACTCGGGAGCTCTCATAAACTCAAATATCTCCAGTTTAATAAGCTTACGTTGTGTTTGAAAAACTGTGGCTGTAAAATCAATAACATGAAATATAATACGGAAAGCAAATTTTTAAGTTTATTTGTCTAGAAATATAAAATGATAAAAGCAGCTGGTAACTAAATATTACAAATATTTGTACATCGATAATAAATGTTTCATATATCATCATAAGAGATTTTTCTAAAAATGATCTTAAGGTTTACGTATCTAACCTAGATTTGATAATAAAACAAAATTAATAATAATAATAACAATACCCAAGAAATAAATATCCATTAACAGGAGAAATAGAATAACAGTCTAGTAACAATAAAGAACTAAATAATAATAAATATAAAATTAACATAATTAACTAAAAATTAATGAAAAATAGTTAGAACTATCTGCAGTTAAATTTACAAAGAATTAATAATTATTAAATATTATGACATCGATTTAATTATGTTGGTAAAAATGTTAGAATGTCAAAATTTTTACACGAAATAGATAGACGTCTGATAAGATAGTAAATAAACAAATAAACAAAGCGACTTAGCAAATGTGAATTAAGGATCTCTATAATAACTAAATGTTTATTACGTTGAATTAGAGATCGTTAATAGAAATAAAAGAAAAGCATGGGTCCCATATTGCTTTCTTGCGGAACAAAAGTAAATGAAGAAATACGAGGGAGCGTTTTTATATTCGCGGAATGAGCGGGTTGTAGAGGGGTGAGTAGGCGCATTGGGGGCGTGGCCTGTGCAGCGACTCATGATTAGTATAAATACGAAGTTTCATTGTTATTAGACAGTTAGTCTTTGAGCTATTGTCAACCAAGTAACGTAATCAGGAGTGAAAAGTGAAATATGGAAAAAATTGAATATCGTGCCGTTATAAAGTTCCTTACCAGGCAAGGAAAATCAGTCGCGACCATAATGAATGAGATGTTATTGGTTTACGGCGACTCTTGTCCAGGAAAAACCATGGTGTACAAGTGGCATAGTTTATTTACACAAGGAAGGGAATCCCTTGAAGACGACCCGAGGCCGGGCAGGAGCATTGAGGTGACCACGCCAGCACTTATCCAAAAAGTTGAACAAATTGTACTCGAAGATGCTCGACTAAAGAAGAAACAACTCGCAGAAATGGTTGGAGTATCCGATACAACAATTTTTAAAATCCTATACGATCATCTCGGCATGTCTAAGGTCAGCGCAAGATGGGTGCCGAGAATGCTCACGCCGCCGCAAAAACAACAGCGCGTAGTGTTCGCGTGTATTTTTGGACCTCTGTAATGAAGACAAGGATGGTGTATTGAGTGGAGTTGTTACTGGAGACGAAACTTGGGTTCATCATTATGAACCTGAGTCCAAACAAAACTCCATGCAGTGGCATAAAAAGGGCACAGCACCTCCCAAGAAATTTAAAGTGTCACAATCAGCTGGGAAACTCATGGCAATGGTATTTTGGGACTCGGAAGGAATACTGTTGATTGATTATAAAGATAAAGGTGTTTCTATAACCGGAGAATATTACGCTTCAATATTAGAGCGACTAAAAAGGAGCCATTAAAGAGAAAAGACGGGGAAAATTGACAAAAGGTGTTCTGCTTTTTCACGACAACGCGTCCGTCCACAAGAGCCGCGTTGCGTTAGCTGCCCTGCATAAGCTAGGCTTCGAAATTGTGAATTACCCACCCTACAGCCCAGACCTGGCCCCGAGTGATTATTACCTGTTTCCGAAAATGAAAAAAGAGCTGCGGGGTAAAAAATTTACTGCCGATGATGAAGTCAAGGAGGCAGTTTCGGCGTATTTTGCAGATAAAGAGAAATCATTTTTTTATGAGGGTATAAATAAATTAATTGAAAGATGTGAAAAATGTATCCGTCTTGCAGGTGAATATATTGAAAAAGAAAAATAATTTGGTTTTTTTATTTCCACCCCTTGTCCCCCATTCCGCGAATATAAAAACGCTCCCTCGTACCTAACAAAGTAGAGAGTTATTAAAGCTGAAGAAAATCCAATGTCGGAAAGTTTACTGAGTAATAAGCTATAATCTATGCGTAGATATGCTTTTGTAGTCAGCGTAGGCAACATCCACTTTGTCATTAACGTACAAACATTCTAAAATAAACTGGGTGATAATTATACTTGGTACTAGCGGTGGAGCGCTGGTTGATAAAGCCATAACTGATCTTCCGATAAACAGAAGTTACATTCATGAAGGATGTGTTCAACTTTGGGTATCTCGTGAACTCGACAATTTTCATGGCTTCTTTGTAAAGCAAATATGGAGCTTTTTGGTCAATAGCCGTACGTAATTTTGTTTCTTTTTTAAAAATAGCTCTTTCTTGGTCACAAAAGAGGGTGTGTCATCTTCAATGCATATAAAACTCCAATGAAACTGTTTTGAAGACACTGCGATTTCCCAAAAGTCACTGATGAGAAACGCTTTTTAAAGCACAAAATAATGAACGAATTTAAGTGAAATTCGATACATAAGTAGAAAAATGCTGTCACCATTCAATATTACTAGACAAAACATTTAGTTGTTATCATATGTAGGACAATTCTTTCTAGTTTTCCTCATATTTTGCGCACAAATATATTTAAATATAATTATGTGCAAAACCGCGAGGAGATTTTGAACAGACTACAACTTTCTATGTACACGATATTATTTAATATTCTTCAGTTTGTTTTTATGTTAAACGGACTACACAATCAATATGCTTCCTATATTTGGAATAATAACAAAAGCAATTTTCTATTATTTAATATAACAAATTAAATAATTGATGTACTAACTATTTTAGTAAAAGAAGTTTAATTATTAAAAATTTGATATTATGTAATCAATAATTAACGTTTTTGATCACTTTTAAGACGTTATATTTCCTTCCGTCTTTCAATAGCTTATTTATAAATATAATGTGGTATTTATGGTACTTCGATAAACTAGAAGTTTAATTTTCTGTTTGGTTTATAAGGTTAAATTACATTAGCTACTATATATTATGAGATCTATTCGGGAATTCTCTGAAAGAGCTTTCAAACTTTAGAATGATCTATCGCAATATAAGTGCAGAAGTTTCTGCAATAAAATGGAATTAAAGTTAGGGTGCGAACGTAGTAAATGTTCTTATCATATGAGCAATACTTTCCGTAAATGTTTCTTTCATACGAGCAATACTTTCCGTAAATGTGTTATATAATATTCAAACTTAATAAAAATAAATATTAGAACAGCAAGTTGATGTATGTACATACATATATTGTGAGAAAAGTGACAGTCATGTAAATATTTTAAGAGATCAGGCAAGTTTGTTATTACAGTTACATAACGTGTCTCTATTAATATGTTAAGTGTGGAAAGCATAAAATGCATGAAATTTTCTTCAAGCTTGTGTTTTAAATCCACATTCAATGTCAACTTTCTTGTCAGAAGACCTATCGTTGACTTTGATAAGAAAGATATTTTATTATAACCCTTTGTTAACAAAGAGTTATAATAAATGTTAAATGTTTAACAAACAAAGAACACTTAGAATCACTGAAAGTTGATATATAACCCCTTTCCACATTAATTTTTGTATTCTGTATATGTATTTCGACAACTAAGTTGTCATCATCACCATATAATTAAACAGTGTCGCACCTGGAAAACTACGACAAAATACCTGTACGCAAACAAATTCCGCACACAAACCGTACCGTCGAAGGCCAAAACGCGCACAAAGAACACTTCTTTTTCAAAACGTTTCGTAGTATATTTATTGCATTTTCAATTGCTATGAATTCGTTTATTTTATAATAACATTAATTATTAGGTAATTAAAATTAGTTTACCTTAAAGTTATGTTTGCGTTTCTCTATTTTACGTTATGTTAAGCAATCTACTTCTCCACTTGTTCCTCTATATAATGTTTGTATGGTATACTTTCTTCGCAACTAACCCTTTCCTAACTGGTATACAATAAAATACCCACAAAAGTTAAATCAGGAATCAGAAATTAAATTGTCTAAATAAGGAAAAAGTTGTAAATCTAAAATAAATAGATCGTTGAAAATAGGATCATTTATATGTTTGTATTTTAATGAGAACAATATCATATTTGTTGAAGGTTTGCTAATATTATTTTCCTTTGTATAATTATGTACAAAAGTAAATTATTTGAATTTCATATAAAAACATTTCGTGATAGCGTACAATACAGTTTTGCGAATTATACGAAGATATATTTTAGTAAGACCTTTTTTGCAATATAAACAAAACAAATAAAAACTTTCAAAAAACACATTTATTTAATATTTTTCGGCATATTGCTGATTTAAACATTGTCGTAACAAACAAAGGATTTCGTTAATCATAAAGTTAATATAACCTCTTTCCACAACAATCATCGTATTCTGTATACGCATTTCGACAACTAAATTGCCATCATCAGCAGATAATTAACCACAGTGTCGCACCTGGAATCACAGCAAAATCCGCACAGAGACAAAGTTCGTACTAGACTTACATCGTCGGAACCCAAACACATACTTTGCCGTGGTTTCAGGTGATTGATTATCTGCGGATGATGACAACTTGTCGTGGTCGAAATACGTATACAGAATACGAATATGATTGTGGAAAGGGGGTATATTAACACTAATTGACTAATTTAATCAACCACAGTCTCCATTAAAATTCACCTTAAAGAATTTTGTCACAATATCCAATTGTTCACAGGCGTTTTCACTTCATCAATTGTATTGGAACGTGAAATATTTTGAAGAACATATTGTTATTTTTTGAAATACAATATATCTTTATTTTAATTTCAATGAAGTAAAGGCGCTGCATAATTTGTATTTTCCAAATGTAAGAACGTAGGCCTTAATTAATATAAATACATTGTGGTATTTATGTAACTTTGTTTAGATTTCCAAAAAGGTTTTAATTACACAAAGACACGAATTCAGTGTATTGTTGGAACGCATATATATTCGTTTTCTCTATATTATAGGTTTGCGATATGGAGACCGTAAAACGTAAGACGACGGAACAGAGTGACGTCTTTAGCAATGAAAGCGAACATGAACCAAGTATGTTGCTACAAATGGGATTGAGATGTACGTACCCTAAATTTTGCAAAATAAAGTTTCAATATTTATTGGACAGACTATGTATAAATGTCTAAAATAACGGATGGTAATCTTTGTAACTCAGGAGCTCATTTATGCCATATAAATATTTCCTGAGGATATTGAAAAAATAGGCTTGGAATAGGAAATTGAATCACTTAATTTATTAAGATATCTAATTTAATTTAAGTAGATACAAAGTACATAGATAATAATGTCATGCGCATTTCTAAATATGTCATAGTACTTCTCATCGTTTGCGACAACATTAAGGTTTATTTAAAAATGGAGAACTATTTTTATAATGTAATAATTTGTGAACATTTACTTGTATATCAAAAGAGAGTATAATTGGTACTCTGTGAAAATATCAAAATGTGCTGTGTAATGCTACGAATGCTTAAATATGAAAACGTTCATTGCCGTTTATATTTTTAAACGCATTACACCACTTTATTGCTCAGTGTCACGTATATAAGTTAAATAAGCGTATTATACCGAAATTAACTCACAGTATGTGTGTGTATATACTACCATTTTTATTTTTACAATATAATTTCCTTAATAAAATTAATGCAAATTTCCTTTAAAATTTAATTACAGATGACTAAGGTTTATAATTAAAAACTGTTTACTCTGTGATGCAAAGAGTAAAATAATTATATAAAATATTAATGGTAACAGACTCTGGGACTTAGATACATATCTCCATCTAGGAGTGTCTAATTCAAGTTGTAATATTAATAAGACTAATGTAAAATTTCTTCTGCTACAATAAAGTTTTTTTAAACCTCTGCGGAGTCTACACGTTAAATACGTGTATACTGTAAATGAATTAGAATATCCCAGTATTTCGACCTGTCTATGTAAACTGTGCAACTTGTTTATATTGAACAACATTTTGTAGGTAATTTTGATGGAGCCTGTGGTTGATTAACTTGATCACTGAAGGCTGATATATAACCCCTTGCCACATTAATTTTCGCATTATCTATACGTATTTCGACAACTAAGTTGTCATCATCAGCAGATAATTAAAGAGTGTCGTACCTGGAAAACTACGGTAAAAATACCAGTATGAAAAACAAATTCCGCACGGTATCCGTACCGCTGAACGCCAAAAGCCTGCTAAATGACAGAAAAGAGACATTGCAATAAATCACATATAGGTATTTATCTCTTATTTCCCTGTTTCTTTTTTTAATGTCATTCATGATAGTTTAAGTAAAACGATTTTTAAAAATCACGTGAAACGAATATTGTTTTTCGTACGGGTATTTTTACCGTAGTTTTTCAGGTGCGACACTATTTAATTATCTGCTGATGATAACAACTTAGTTGTCGAAATACGTATACAGAATACGAAAATTAATATGGCAAGGGGTTACATATCAACCTTCAGTGATCAAAAAAAAAAACATTTTGTATTTAGTTTCCAGATACTTTTACCATTTTTTTTAAACACTGTGGAAGTATTAACTGTCAGTGTTACTATAACTGGAAAACTTGTTACGTACCTCGAATATGTTCATCAATCTTTAGTTATGGACTTAATTAATTATTTTAATTAGAAAGATACTAGCTAGATGAATCAATATATTAAAATTGAAGATTCTAAACTATTTCAACATCCGTGGAACACATTCGAAACTGTAATTTAAGCTTATACAGACTTCATTTAATATGTAGTCTTAGTTTAGCTTCTTACCTTGTAATATATCACACAGTTTTTCTAATTCTTTCAAGATTTGCAACTTCTTCAGGATTCACATTAATTCTCATAGTTATCGTTTTTATTTATGTATATAAAAGCTTCATTGCGCGTAATTTCTGAACTTTCAGTAGTATGTCCATTAAAGTAGCACGTTCAAACTAGTCCACGGACAAAACGAACTAATACAGTTCGTGATGGAAATAGAAGAGAGAATATTGCCATTCTTAAATATAATGCTATTCCAAATGGAACCACGACAATTACCTTCATTGTCTTGATTTCGTGCGTCTTCTTCCTGTATGCATTTGGCATACCAGAAAATGATTGCACATAGACAGAAATATTTAGAGGGCACATCTGGTTACTATTCAAAACAAAAGAAGGCTCTCGGAAACATATTAAGGTATAGATCCATAACGATTAATGATGCTGAACACTTAGAAGGAAAAGAACGATATTTTACGCAAAAAGTAATAATATATGGGTATAATAGTATTGAGTTACAAGATAAACCTGAATTGAGATACAACTAAAGAAAACAAAACCGCTCAGGATTCATCTGTTTGCTATATCTTTTTGGCTTTACCTAGAAAATAGAAAGAAGAATACACAAATAAGTAATAACTTTAATGTAACATAACTTTCTCGAAATGAAATAAAAAATGTTCTGAACGAAGAACAGATAAGTCTAAACTTCAACTGCTTTCGGTGATTTTTGAGGCGAAACTTAAAGCAGCGATCAAGCATTGCCGCACCACGTTATGGTAAATAAACAATTTCTCATCAGCAGCCATCAGTCACTTTAAAGAGAGTCGGTTTCCTTACGTGTAAGAACCATGTTTTTTTATTCGCGCTGCTAAAGGAACTTCTTCGAGTTTATCAGGAACTCAAATATCGAGCTTACTGACGTATCCTAAATTTTTCATGTGGTCGCACGCGCTTGAATGATAGATGTCTAATATTTGAACAGCCTCTTATGTAAGTGCCGTGGATTTAACTTAATCAAAGCCTTTATTTTGTCCTCATCAAACACAGTGGATCTCTTTCTGACCGAGAAGTATCGTGAAGATTAAAATCATCAGTACATAAACTCGTAAATCGTCTTTGGCGTTGACAGTCTTATAGAAAATTATTACCGTAAATTTTACACAGCTTTTAATAAACTTGACACTGCGTCTTTCCTTTACAGGGATTGAAGAGTAGATTATGACGAAAATGCACGCTATCTTTTTGGATTTTCTACTTGAATTTCAAACACTCAACCAAATCGCTTGTCCAAAATAAAGTTAGAACTATTAGCTATCGCATGGCGTAGTATGGAGACAGATGCGAGCAATAATATTTAAATGTACATCATATACCCGAAGATAATAGATATCTCTAATTCTATGAAATTGCTGGTGTCATCTATTTGTGAGAGATTGATTTATGGGGTGCCAATATTTCTAAAAATCTGTAAAAAATTCAATGAAATTCGTACGCTAAAAGCAATAACACAACAGATTGAACTAAGAGTAGTTTTGTATACTATGATCGAAAAATGATTGAAAAATAAAGAATTTGTGTTGAGTCCTGTGTTAAAAACGGTGGGTACTATAAAACGCTCCAGATATTTAAAGTCGCTTATTGAGATGATTGTTTATCCCAAACGAAAGTGTTCGAGGAGACGTACCAACGATTCAGAAAAGAAAGAATGTGAACTACAACAAATGTTAAAGACGATCAACTGAATGAGTTACCACAGAAAATATCGACAACATAAGTGATTTTTCCTTCTTTCCTAAAGAAAAGCTTAAGAAGAATATGAAAATGAAAGCTGGAATACCTACGACAATGATTTATAGCATTTTAATAAAAAATTTTGATTTTCAGAAACCAAATTGAAAGTTTGTTCCACATCGATTGATGGATGACCTATGCCCATCTTCATGTTACAATTTTATGATTCCTGCAATATTTTCAATTAATCTGCACGATCAGCAGATGTATCATAGAATTTTCTAGAATATGGTGGATTGAAATGTTGTTATGCTTCCTAAAATCGGCAACTTATTAAATTTTCACTATAAAATGTATGAATTTTTCAATGAAAATTTAATCATTTATTATTCCTAACACAGTAAATATTTATAATACGATATATAAAGAGATATCAAAGAGGTATATAAGATTATAGTTTTGAACACCGGCGTACATATTGGTATAATTATAAAGTGCATAACGAAAGTGATAGCAAGATTAATCATGTACGGTTAGGAAATTTTTATGGAGCGGCAAGGGTAGGCATACAAAGGTTACTAGGAAAGTTTTACAATATGATGCAACAATGCATCGCAGGAAGCTGCTTGTTGCTGCATGCATATAAATTGCTTGCGATGGCATCGTGGTCACGAAATGTGATAAGGGCAGTTTTGCGTTATAACTTCGTGCGTGGTTTAAACGTAGACCAGTGCTTTGAAGAAATGGCTCTTGCACTAGGTGATGCTTGTCCACACCGCGCAACTATATTCAGGTGGTATAGAGAATTCCAAAGGGGAAATTTAACTGTGGAGGATGCTGAGAGGCCGGGAAGGCCACGAACGTCAGTTATGGAGGAAAACGTTACTACTGTGAGGAAAATGCTTGGCGAGGACGGGCGAGTGACCTACCAATAGATAGTGGGTACTTCAAGCCTAAATGCACAAACAATTCCTTCGACTCTGCATGATCATTTGCACGTGAGGAGACTTCTCTGGGTGCCACATCGACTGACTGAAGAGCAGATGACACGATGTGTGACTTGGTGCCGGGAGATACCAAAGAAGTTTAATAAGGGAGAATATCGGTATGTGAACAACATCGTGACATGTGACGAGACTTGACTGTACTATTACGATATGCTGACAAAAGCTCAAAACAAAGTTTGGGGCTTCGATGATGAGAACACATCCGTCGTTGTCAGAAAATCCCGATCTGTAAAGAAGAAAATGTATTTTTCAAATCGAGTGGAAATTGTGGAACGCGTCATTTTGGACACACAGAAGCCAGTTACAGCTAAGTGGTATACTGAACAGTGTCTGCCTAAAGTCATTGGTTCTATGAAGAACCTGCGACCAAAGTCAAGAATGGACACCTGGTTCCTCCATCACGATAATGCTCCAGCTCACCGCGCCAAAGCCTGCACCGAATATTTTACCACGACAGGATTGAAACTTCTCGTGCGCCCTCCCTACAGCCCAGACCTTGCTCCCTGCGACTTTGGAACGTTCCCGCATGCGAGCATGCGAAAATGAAGCTAAAAGGCAGGCGGTTTTCCAGTGATGAGGACCTTCTGCGGGCTTGGAACAACGAGTATGCTTTACTCCCAAGTGAAACTTAGCAGAACTGTTTAAAGATTGATTTCGAAGGATGAAGAGGTGTATTGAGTGTAGAGAAAATTACATCGAAGAAATTAAATAAACAAAGTTGTATTGTAAAACTTTCCTAGTACCCTTTGTATAGTAAGACGAGTGGAGAGTGCACGTTAATATTATTAACTGTGAAATAAATTATTTAAAAGTGTTGTGTGAGGGTTTTATTTTATAGGTAACTTTAAATTTTTATTATATTAAAAAAATATGCAATTGCAAATTCTTGATTAAAATTCGAAGGAACGTTCTACATACAGAGGTTAGGTATATTTACTTATTTTGTTATTCATACTTTTGTAAGTTTACTTTTTTATCTTCGTTATACAACCTACTTCCGTTAACATATAAAAATTTCATAAAACGTTGGACGGTCTGTGAAGTCCTTTTTTTAAGTACCAGGATTGAAGCAAGGCAAGATTGATAATACTCTCTTGGGTCTGTTTACAAACATATCTCTCTAAAGAGAAACGAGTAGAAAATATTCATTTTTAACGAACCAGAGGTTTACAACGCCGAGAAAAATCTTTTTTTTGTTCTAGTATAAAGAAAGAGAAGAAAAAAAGTTTATAATAAATTGCGTGCATGACTTGAATAGAAATTTAGTGTTTAGATTATGTGAAATTTAAAGTAGTTTCTCTCTTTTTCGAAATGTTCAGATAACATCTTTCACCTTGACATATTCAAATCTTTATATTTCACTTTTATGAGAAATTACTGTTATAGTAATTTAAAAAGCTTATATACTTATAAATGTTTACTTATATACATATATACGTTAAGTACGATGAAAACTTACATATAAAATACTTTCTTAAAGAACTATACGAATACCACATATGTATATGGTGCTTAGATATTTAGATCGATTCTTAAATAGAATTTAAGAATTACATTGGGATAGGTGTGCTTTTGTTAACATATGAGAAGTGAATTAAATAGAATTTAAGAATTACATTGGGATAGGTGTGCTTTTGTTAACATATGAGAAGTGAATTAAATAGAATTTAAGAATTACATTGGGATAGGTGTGCTTTTGTTAACATATGAGAAGTGAATTAAATAGAATTTAAGAATTACATTGGGATAGGTGTGCTTTTGTTAACATATGAGAAGTGAATTAAATAGAATTTAAGAATTACATTGGGATAGGTGTGCTTTTGTTAACATACGAGAAGTGAGACTTGATAAGATTCTTTATTAATATTTTTATTAATATGTTCTGAACTTCAAAACACTTGAACCAATAATGCTGAAGTACTCTTTTGCAATTTTGATAAGGATATTTCTTGAATTCGACTGAAGCCTTTTATAAGAAAGGTAAAGTTTAAGCTTCGGTGTAAATGGAAGTCATTTGGGTCTAGATTTGGCAATCAGGTGAGTGAAACAATCTTAAATCTCTATCGATTCTATTCCTTATGAACAATTTGACTGGTGTGAGAAGACACTCAGTCGTGACGAAAGATAAGTTTTTTGTTGAGACTAATTCAGCTTGTTCTTTAAAAATTGCTATCTCCAATTCTCCTAGTAGACAGGTATAATACAGTACGACAATGATTTGGGCTTTTCTCGATAACCATTCCCTTTAAACAACAAAAAGGTCATAGCCATTACTTTACACGATGATGGAAATCTCTTCGTTTCCTCGGGAGGAAAGCTACCATGGCATGACCACTATTGGGTTTTTGGTTTATATTCAGGAACATAGTGACGATACCGGATTTTATCAACTCTAACGAATATTCACAAAAACATGTAAGTTCTTGTGACAATTTAAAATTGACGGCAACTACCTTGCTGACAGCTTGGGTATGCTAATTTCTACGTGTGTGCGATTGTTTTTGAAGTTATTACATTGACGGTCCTGGTTACATATTATTTTCGATGCTCATATCACCGCATTTAAATTGCACAAATCATCCACAAATTATAGCTTTCGGAAGAGCACTGTCAAATATGTTTAGTTTTTAAAAAAATAAATATTTGATTGTACTGTGAATTTTTAGTTTGTGAGTTTTTAATCATTCATTTAGACTCTTTATTTACGCTGCTGCAACTTTCAAATCAAATACCAGAAATTAACAAATTTCACTTGATAAGATGGCAGAATTAGAATATAATGCCAAATTATTCTGAAAGATGGTATTAGTAGTAGATGGTATTAGCAAGTCTCACTTGCCACCAGTCGTCTTCGTAAATTGCATAATACAGAAAATTATATTATTTTCTGCTACTCTAGCGTTAATTAAATACACAGAAATTAATTAAAAATTTCTGCGCTGGAGAAGGACTCGAACCTCTATCTGCCGATTTCTAGACGACTGCTTTACCAATTAAGCCACCAGGCAGTGTAACTTCGAGTCCTTTAACACGCCATAAATCGTATTATGGAACATATCTAATATTTATTTGAAAACCCGCAGTTCGGTTATGATGTCGTAATTATATATAAATATATAAATTAGTTTCACGATGGGAAATTTTTAATGACACTGCCTTAATTGGTAAAGCAGTCGTCTAGAAATCGGCAGATAGAGGTTCGATTCCTTCTCCAGCGCAGATATTTTTAATTAATTTCTGTGTATTTAATTAACGTTGGAGTAGCAGAAAATAATATAATTTTCATTAAAAATTTCCCATCGTGAAACTAATTTATATATTTATATATAATTACGTGCATAATACAGATTTTGCAGATGCGAAAAATTATTTACTTACATGACTTAATAATTGTGAGTGCCTTAACAAGCACAATTTTTAAATATAGAGTCTTGACTTAATTTTCGAAGATATGTCTACTTATACATGATCAACAACGTTAACATGCTCATACGAGGATAGATTAGTAATTGGTAAATATATCCATTCCTTCAGAAAAGAAAGCTATATCAAACTGTTCGAAATATGTGTTAGTTTTGATGACTAACTCCTCAGTTGATCTATAACTCTCTCTAACAAGCTAAGTTTCTAGGTTAGCAAAAACAAAAATGCTTGACGGAACCAACTCTGGCGAAAGATATGTACTGCGAAAGCAGTTCAAAATGTAGCTCACGAATTTTGCTTTTAAAACAATCAAGAATGACCACGTGCATTATCTCATTTTGCATCGTGCAATTGATATAAAACGGAATGCACAGTAGTCGTCAGTTACCCTTTTACCTTCTCATAGATAATCAATACGAAGAACACGATCGCAAGTTCCCAATGACAATAGCCATAACCTTCCCCGATGAACATACAATCTCCTTCGAATAACTTACGTAACCTCAGTTTATTGTCATTTCATTGTTTATTGTTATCGATTGTTGCTTCATTTAGGATGTATCAACCGTTATTATCCGGGGCTAATCGAATCATATCTTAAGTTAATTAAATTCAAAACTGAAATGCATTCTCGTTTATGTGGTTCACAGTCAACAAAGTTGATACTCATAGTACACATAATACTTAATACTTAATTCATTAGAGTGATTTACTTTTGTAAGATGATCTACATTTTTAATTATTTCAGAAGTACATACGTCTTTTAAGCGTTTACTGCATTGTTCTTCAATATGCTGGTCCATCCACGTTTAAACTCAGGTATCTACTGTTTTATGACAGTAATCAATGGATATTAGTCCCCATAAATAAACTCTAGCCCAAATTTGATTTCGTCGTGTGTTTTGTTTAATAAAAATAAGAATTCAATCACTAATCACTTTCCTCAGAGCATTTGTTCAAATCTCAGTTATTGTCTTATTTCGAATGTAAAGTGGTGTGTCCAGATTCCATCAACCGTTAGTATTCGATGTGAAAAATTTTTCGGATCACGACATGACATTATTGTAAAAATTGCTAAGTTCAAAGCTGAAATGCACTCTCATTTGCATTTGATATTCACAGTAAGCAAATGCGGCATCGATCGTTATGCAAAATTGAAACCATTGTGAAATATGTAGTCTCTGCTATTTCACATAACTTTATTCAACAGTCATCTAGTACCACAACATGAAGTTTTTTAATAATTTCTGGAGTACACACTTCATTTGGACATCTACTGCGTTGTTCATCAAATACGCTGGTACTGCCATGTTTAAACTCAGATGCCCATCGTTCTATCGTTTCAATGGATCGGGAAATTTGTCTCCGTACACAGATCCCTAGCTTCGATTTCATTGTTTGTTTCGTTCTTCCACAATAGGAACTTAATCATTGATCGATACCTCATTTCTTTCATGTTTCAAAGAAAGCTAAAAACAGTTGACTTTCTATTGAAATAAGAACGCAAATTTTGACGGATTTTCAACTTGGAAACAAATTTCGTTTTCGATTTTTACGTATACAACGTAAAATAAACAGGAATTGTTCGTGTACTCGTACTGGACTTAAAATTATAAAATTGTTGAAAACACCGTAAATATTGTAATTTAGTTCCAATAAAATCAGTTCTGAAAAGCTCATTATGAATTTGTGAGAATGTACAATTTGCATTTGACAGTTCAATTTCACATTTTTAATATTCAAATTGATTTGTAAATCGGCGTCTCTTGAAAAATTAAATTGCACTAGACTAAAATACTGTTTTTATAGCTTATGAATGCATAATCTTCTAAGCTTTAATAGTGTTGTAGAGGAAAATTAAGAAAAATAAATTTCGATAAGACAACTTAATGAACTAATTTTGTATCTAATATTTCAAGTTTGAATTACGTAATTTATACTTTACAATATATGTAATTAAATTCGACTTCCTATATTTTCGAAATATATATATATATATATATATATATATGACCTAATTGCACTTAAGAATTAATATTGCTACCTATCTCTTTAATATCTTCCTATAAAGAACACAAAAAAACTAAGAAGCTTTTACTGTGCCATGATATTAATACGGTTTTAGAGAGGTTGAGATGTTCCCGGATTATCTAAAAATAGTATCAAATCAATTAAATGCTCCAATTTATCTTAATACCGTCTGAAGCTTTGATTGATTCTGGTAGTTAATCCGATTCAAGAAAAGGATAACCCCGAACCGGATCGCTTCCACAAAGCGATGAATTCTGAATGGATGGTAGACATTTCATTTCCCTTCGCCTAAATAAAGTACCCTATTACCGATTTGGACTTTATACATTGAATTACTTATCGTTGTTCCAAACAGTGATAAATAAAAAGAATTATTACTGGTAGTATATTATTTATAAATAAACTTGATAACGAACATGCACATAGTTATTACAATTTTCAAAAAACAGCTAATACCTTTAGCCATTTTATTCGCCGTAAGATTTACTGAAGTATTTGTATATTATTCTTTTAAAAATAGCAAGCAATATTAGAAAGTAATTCAATTAAGAACGAATAGTATTAAAATACAGCGTGTTTCGAAAAGAATATACGTATTACAAAGTATTATTTTGTCCAAACTATCAATCGCTGCGCATCGACTCGGTTATTGGAGAAACGAATACATTTTTTTAAATAGCCTTTAGATGTCAGTTATCTTCTGATCTTCCTGGTAAGCGTCATATGATTAAAATGGCTACTCCACAGCAGATATCATTTTGTGTTCTCAAGTTTTCCAAGTGCAATTCCGTGATTACAGTGCAAAGACGTTTCAGGTTGAGCTACCAAATTGATCCTCCGAATGGGTGGAACATTCGCAGATGGTATTGACAGATACAGAATGTGTATCTAAAGGAAAGAGTACTGGCCACCCTCGTGTTTCTGAAGAAAATGTTGCACGAATTCAAACTGCTTTCCAACGTAATCCTTCAAAATCAACTCGTCGTGCCAGTCGGGAGTTACAACTGCCTACAACAACAATTTGGTGTGTTTGAGACGTCGGTTGATTATGAAGCCGTACAAATTACAGTTGTTATAAGCTCTGCGTCCTGATGACAAACGGAAACGTGTGGCATTTTGTAACGAGATTCATGATGCTATTGACAATGATAACACTTTCCCACAACGCATCGTGTTCAGTGATGAAGCGACTTTCCATGTTAGTAGTCTGCTAAACAAACACAATGTTCGGATTTGGGGTCTACAGAAACCACATGCAGCTCCTGAACATGTACGAGATTCGCCTAAAGCCACTCCCACAGAACCTGGAAGAGTTGAAGGACCGGATCAGTACTGCCATAACATCAGCGACGAAGGACTTGCTTGCCCGAGTATGGGAAGAATTTAAGTATCGATGTGATATTGTTCGTGTCGCTGATGGAGGACATATTGAACATCTGTAACCTGAACTTGAGAGGTTCGTAAATGTGTTTGTAAAGTTTCATATTCGTATGTCTTAAAGTTTAATAAATATATGCATTCGAAATACGTATATCCTTTTTGAAACACCCTGTATGTAATAAAAACGGAATAAGAAAGTCATCTTCATAATTTTGCGTACCAAGACGGATCTGTAATTAGGTAGTCTGGCGAAAGAGAGCAGCACGATTAAAAAATCTTATTTGTTTTTCAACTTGGCAATCCTTCAAAACATAACTGTCAAAATTTGCGTTCATTCTGATCGTTAGGACGTTTGTTTTCTGAATAGAAAGTGAACTGTTTTCACCTTGTTTTGAAACATGGAAAAGGTAGAGTACCGGTCAAAGATTAACGAATGCTTTTTCTTCAGAATAATTTACATGTTCACAATTCAAGTGTTTGAATGGCAGAAATTCATTAACTTTGTTTGTAACTGCTTTCGAATCCAGCTTGTTCGTTAGATTTAGCTCCCTTGTACTTTTTCGTTTTTTCGCATCCTGGAAACTTAGCTCCGCTTAGGCTCAGTAGCAGGAGATATGGGTCAAATTAATAGGTACTCAATGAAACTAACGCATATTCCGAACGCTTTCGTATAGTTTACTTTTCCATAGAAATGAAAAAGGCTTAAATATAGGTGAATAAGCGTATAGCTTCTTGAGGGAATCATTGTAAATCTACGTTATTGATATTTTTGGATGATACGTAAATTAGTCCACTATAATAATCCTACCACTGAAAATCGTTAAGGGTATGTTTTAGTAAGCAAAATAAATAAAAGGTAAATATCACGAAAGACTTTAAAGAGTAATATTTTGATTCAATAGAACTAGTAGATTAGAAGTATGTAGTCTAAATTAGTTGTAACAAAATAAATTTTTAATTATAGACATATATTTTTTAAATGTATTGATCAAAACTTCATTATACAAAGTATTTCTCAATTACCAAATTCGTGTTAACTATACTTATGCCTAAATATAAATTCATTGTAACAAATGGTCAACATATGAATTTGTAATAGCATCAAATCGTTAGACATTTTTTTTGATATAACTTGTCCAAATTTGTATCCAAATACTTTTCAGTTTTATTAATGTTAAAATTTATGTTGGGGTTTTGGAGATATCTGATATTGTCTAGGAAACTTAAAATGTTCTGTGGCTAGAAGTTTAGTAGTCATTTTAAAATAAATATCCAAATGCAGTTATGTATCTTTGGAATATATAGAACAAAGCAGCCTTAGTTTAAAGTTGAATTGTGTAAAATAGCTACTAGCATATTAGCAGCTAAAAAAAATGCGCAGAAATTTTTACTAAACTGATCTCTGATTACATCTTTCATTATTTTCTATATGTACATTCATGTACAGTATACTTGTGAACCAACAATACCTAAAACTATTCACGAACGACGAATAATTGTAGTAAATGGAGGCGAAGCTGCATTACATTTTAAAGAACACTACTCAAAACAATTTAGGTGTAGTAGTAAATCCATGGTGATAACTCACCATCTTTTGAGACCAAGCAATGGTTATTCTTGACGAATGCGTCCAAAGACTACCACAATACAAATAGTTACCTATGTATTGATAAAAACGTTCTAGTTTGTAACACAAAGAAGTCTTCTTCGTATAAATGGGTGAGTTCACAAGGCAGTTAAAGTCCAAATTATTCTCCGAAATTAGAACTTCTTTGTGCTGGACCAGTTTCCATATAGTTCGAATTTGATTCTTTCTATATATCTGAAAAAACGTATGAGAGGACGGCGTTCTGCGATAACAAGTTAAAAGAAGAGATTGTTGCCTATTTTGAAGACCAGCGGAAATAATGTGTTTCATGATGGAATAAAGTCATTGCAGGACAGGTGGTACAAGTTCGTTGAAGCTAAGGGAGATTATGTTGAAAAATAAAATAATCAAAAATGTTTTCTTTCATTAAATTGGTAGAAAACTTTTGAGTTCCCATCGTAATAGAACGCCAAAAAATAACACACTTTATGCACATATTAGTAAAAAACAAAAACAAATTTAGTTAAAAATATTTAGCCTCACAAAAGATCAGTAAAATGTTGTGTATAAGTAAATAGTATTGTTTCAGTTAGGGGAAATGACAATATGGATGATATTAATTGAATTATGCTGTACTAATTTTAGAGAGTTAAATCTCCTCTAACTGCCTTAACAAAATGAAGGAAGTATGTATATGCATATATATATATATATAAATATAAATATATAAATATATATGTTTTTCTAAATTTCTACAACATAGACTTTTCTGTACACTAAAATCATATCCACACATATCCGTTGAAGAAGTATCAAGCTATCTGAACGGCTAATCTTCAGCAAAGAAAGACAATTCGAGCAAAACATGCAAATTTGCTATTCAAAAGGGATCGTATATATTAATACTGAAACTAAGAAAATGCATAGTTTTAGTAATAGGTGAAAAGAATTAAATTTTCTTCTATCTTTTAACTACAATTATGTAAAATCTAGAAATAAACTTATACTGTTAAACATCAGGATTTCAGGATGTTTACATTAACAGTTTATAATGAATTAAGGCTTGGTTCTTTGCGTCAATTGATTGAGATATACAGAATTTATTTAAGTAAATGAATACTGAATTTATAACTGAAAATTTTTAAATAGTGAAAATAGAACCTTTTCATCATTTTATGAAACATCTTTAATTCTTATTCACATATCTAATATATGTTTATACTGACATAAGTATGTACTTACATATACATATATACATACAAAGTGTGAGCACATATATAAAACTAATATTTATGCATAATTTGAATACCAACGATATTAAGTGAAGAGGAATTTCCTTTCAACTTAACATTTAAACTTTCCTCGCATTATTACTGCAGTATCAATGCGGTAAGAGTAAATAATTGGATTTCTGAGGAAGTTGTTTTGTGTTTTGTACTAATTTATAAAGTGAATCGGTAGCAGATAAACGCGTATTATTTATACTCAAGGCTAAAATTAGAATACCGCAAGCATTATATGAATGCCTGCGTCCATATATGTATGTATGTATGTATGTTGTATGTATATCCAAAGACATACGTATATTTTAGACAACCCTAAAAATTATGTATAACAAACAACAATAAGAAAAATAATAATAACAATAATAATAAGCACATTTGAAGCAATTAATACATAAGCAATACCAGTTCTCGCGCACTTTTTCAGCATAATTAAGTAGTCCAACTACTACAGGAAAAAGAGGAAGCGAGGGCATGATAGATATACAAATATTACACAACACAAAATACTAAATCTAACATGCTGATAGAAATAATAGCAACAAACTACGTATAACAGTTGCAAACTCTTGCTGACCCTAATATTATACACCAAGAACTTGTACCTACACATCGACTCGTAAAAACTAACACGGCATATTACAAAAACACCCCAAAAAGTATCCTTGAAAATAGTGATAATAAACTGGCAGAACAGCACACACAGATAGACAAATTACTTGTAACGAGCCAGACATTACACTTTTTGATGAAAGAAAAAGAAAACTTACACAATGGATATTGCGTTACGAAAGATATAAACATTATACAGAAAGAAAATAGTAAAATATACACTACTTGCAATTATACTAAAAGAAACAGTAACAATAGTGTCGATTGTAATGTTAGTAACAGGTATTACAACAAAATAATTTCTCTGTCACATACAAACTCCCGGAATAAGTGCACGTAGATACAAACGTTCAAAAAGTCATTACAAAAACAACAGCCTTAGTCGGAAAATTTCTAAAAAAACAATAGAAGATCTCATAACCTGACTATCATCCTTTATTCAACCTTTAAATAGGCATACAATAATTATAGAACTTATAGTAAATTTTATTTTATGGCAAGACTGTACAATATCAATAGTGTACAGTCTTAGCTCAAACCCATAAATAGAGGCTCGAGTGAAAAATTTTCCGCCGACAGGCTGAAAAAGTGTGAGAAATCTACGCCATAGTACGTCATACGCCATAATATTATACTTTCAACGCAGAAGTTAAATTGTCCGAAATATTGTAATCAAATCAAATATAATAAATAAAATCAACTGTTTTAATGTTTTCCACATTAATTCAACAAAAATATAAGACAGAAAAAGCACAAATATTCTACACCATGTCAACTAAATCTATCAAAGTCTAACCTGATTGCATTCGTCATCATTTAAGAAATGGCTTCTCTCTTCAAAATAATGAATCTAGGTCTGGGAACCAAAGACGTGTTATTTGATTTCGTACTATCCAAAAGAATAGCAAATTGAATTTGAGATAATAGACCCGGAGAGTAGGGTATTATTTAAACAATTTAGCAAAAGATTAGAGCAAGCTTAGGCATTGTAAATAGTACCACATGGGGGATATAAACCGTTACATTTGCAACGTAAGTACTTTAGAAAACGTTTCTGCAGTCTTTCCAAAGCTATTCGTTAGTATAAATAATATGGATACCAAACAACAGCACCATATTCCAACTTACTCTGATCCTAGGAATATTATGAGTTTCTAGGGCTAATATGTTATTAAATTGTCTATATTTACGTAGCAGAACGCCTAAAGACTCAATTGTAACTTTACATATAGGATACTTACATGTGCTTAGAGAACTGTAGAGCAGTGTTAAACAAAATACAAAAATCCATAATTAAGTGCATGAAACTAGTAAGTTGGAAATTTTCATACATATTTTGAAATTATTAGGTCTCTGTGATGGCGCTGTAGGTAAACTGAACGGAATTCAAAATTTTAAAATGTTATTACATTATGCAGATACTATTTGTAAAATATTTTCAATTGCATAAGAAGTAAGTTGAAAATTTTCATACAAATTTTGAGATTATCTGCATATGCCAAATGTAGCAGTGAAGAGAATTTAAAACATCGTTAATAAAGATATTGGAGAGTATGGTCCTTAAATTAGAATCTCGAGGGTCTACCTAAGTTAGAGAGAAGTATACACATATAGGACGCAATAATTTAATCTGTACCACTGACATAAAATTTAAGTTGTAGAGGTACCAGGTCGGAATCTTCAGGTGTTCCGAACATTACCGAACTAGTTTTGGAACAGAATCCGAAAACCTATTCTTAAGGTAAGAGGTAATTAAAGCAGTAAGAAAAGCTGAGAAGCAGAGAGAATGATTTAATAAGCAATATATCATGATCTATGGCAACAAATACCTTAATGAAATCAGTATACACGGTATCTATCCGTTGCCTCTAGTCCAAAGATATACTAAGATACCGAGTTATCTTAACCCATTTCAATAGTGTATATTTTCCTCTAATCAAACCATGCAGAACATAAGGCCTTATTCAACATTTTGTCAAGAGGAGACTGTTATAATACTTTAGAACAAGATGATAAAGTGGTAATTAGTTTGTACCTGAAAATATCGCCCTTACCTCTTCTTTTAAAGAAAAAATCATTTTACTTATTCGCTGTAACTAAATGTGGATGTACAAAGAAAGACAGAGGTTAAAGAAAATGCTAGAAATCATATAAGTAAAGCATGAACATTGCTTTTAATACATATCCATACGGATGTTAAAAATTTTTGCATTTGGTAGAATAAAAAAACTATAAGGAAGAAAGTAATAGCAGACGAAATAGGATTCCACAATTAGCAATAATGTCAAATATTACATTGATGATTGTAAGTATTGATCGAAAGAACAAAATTGAAGCGATACAAATTATATCAATTAAAATATATTATAAAGGGATTAACAGTAATTACGAAACTCTGATCTAAGTGAAAGTTTACTTTTTAAAATACGTCAAGATGGAAACGAGTTATCTATGTAAAAATTTTAATGGCTTTATTTGCTCACGACTCCGACTAATTTATTAAAAAAATATCGAAATTCTCCACACTTTAAACACATGAGATTAATACACACTGTTTTGTAACATTTCGTAACATCGCCAATGACCTAATAATCCATGCGAAGCGTTCTCTTTTGTTCACTCTAAATAGGGTTCGACTAGAATATCAGAAAAATTACACCCTAAAAAGCTCGAAATCCAACCATTATTAACGCTTTCGTGAATTTATTTTAAAATACAGAAAAATGCTGTCTTTTATACTATGTTTGATACGTACTGCTCTATTGTTCAAATTACTGCCATAATTGATAATCAAACAAAATATTAAAAAGCATAAAACACGAGATGAAAATTTCAAAGTTTTTAATTAAAGCTGTTCATTATAGCGGAACGATGCACTAGCCCGTTATATGCGAAAGGCCATGTTTATTATTTTGTTTTTGCTATTCTATCAAATTTTTAAAATGTCTTGAGTATGTAGATCCATTAATTTAATCATTACTTAGTATATCAACATTTTTAGAATCAATCTGACAGTATATATCCTAATTTTTCAAGCGTTTTCGATTGCATAATAATATTTTATTCCGAAATCCCAGTATCTTATTCTGTCTAGTGTTTTTTTGTAGTCGATGACGTTGTTTGTCAGGTAAATCAAACCAATTTCTCTAAATGCTTCACTTTAAATACACTATTAGTTATGTTATATACAAATTTTCTTTCTAACATACTAGTACTTCGCTATAACTGAAGCATTCTAGCCCTGCTCGATAGTGTAAAAAACAACTTGAAATTAAGCATTAGCAAAATATCAGATTGCTTAGCTCAGTAAAAATACTAAGTTCAATACAAAGTTCTGAAATCCTGGTGCAGCTATAGATTTGATTTAAGTTTATAAATTACACCAAATATTTTTTCCCTTTTTTGCTATACTATAACATCAAATCTGAGAATTCCATTGTAAGCGATCTAGCACGGAATTCGACCAGAAAATATAGACTGTAGAATGTAAGCAGGATTCGCATAGAATATATTTTAACAATACCATCTCGACGTTTAAAATGTATAGTATGTAATTCTAGACTATTCAGTAATTTGATGACCCTAACCTTCAAGATTTTTGGAATATTGTTCTACATTTGACAGCATTATTACGATATAAAAGGAATTAAAAATATTTCAGTTGAAGCTAAAGCTGATATCTCATAAGCTACTAAAGATATAATAAATGTGAAAGAGTGAAAAATTTATTATTAAAATAAAAATGTCATATGGTAATCTTTCGCTAGCTTGAATAACGAAAGGGTAAAGAAAATCATGAAGGAAACTGTATAAAGAGCAGAGAGAGAGAATTATGTTTGAAAAAACTCATTCCTTATGTTATTGTAATATAAATAGTTACTAAATGTTAATATTTCATTTGACATAATTCTAAAAAGTTTATATCCTTGAATAAGGAAAATCATGTGTAATTATTTTCATATGTATATAATTCTTTGAATGGATCTCAAGCCTACAGATAAAACTTTTCTTAGAGAATTCATACTATTGTATACAAAATACTAACACAACCGTAAAGAAATATTGTTCGTCCGTAATTTACTGATTTCAACTCACACGTGCAACAATTACCCCGTTTTCCCCTAAAACGAAATATTGATCACGTTTTTGTTTTAGAATTAGGAGCCATAATTCTATATTTAAATTCAATGCACGTATCCGATTTTAATGACTAAACCATTACTTTTCTCATTGTTTGCCTTAACAAGCTGTAACTTGGAAACCAACAGATCAATTTCAAATTTTAATTACGTAGTATAAATATTCAGATATTATCTTAATTTTAGGTCAGTAATATTTTAAACGGACTGCCAAACAGTATATATGTACGTACATATGTATACTTTCGTTCATTGCGTTTGCATACTTATGTTTTATCTTCTCTAGGGACGTAAAGTAAATTATAAAATTGAACATGAACACCCACTATATGAACCATATATGCGTACTCGACTCGTACGAGGGTGCCGTTTATATTTCGGGAACAGCAAACAAAAAAAAAATTTTTATTATCGAAAATAGTTTCATTGCTTTTCAAAATATTCTCCTTGATAATCAATGCACATTTGCAATCGTTTAAACCAATCCGAAAAGCATTGCTGCCACTGTGAAGGCGGTATCTCCAAAATATGAGTTTTGAATGCCTTAACTGCCTCTTCCGGCGTAGAAAACCCCTGACTATAAAGTTTATTCTTCACGTGTGGAAGAAATCACAGGGTGCTAGATCAAGGCTGTACGGCGGAAGCCTCATCAAATCAATGTTTTGCCTGTTCAAATATTCAATTGTTTGAACCGACCTGCGAGAGCTCGCATTGTCATGGTGGAGAATGATCTGTCGTTTTTGGCTTGTTTTCCTTATTTCTTCAAAAACTTTTGGCAAACAAATAGTTGTGTACCATTCGGAATTGACCGTTCTACAATCCTCTAAAGGCACGGTTGCAACGTGACCGGCTTTTCCGAAAAAACAGGCGACCATTTATTTTGATATGCTTGAAACTGTTTTTTAAAATTCCGTTGATACGCGTAAATTCCAGATATTCGAAAATAACCACATAGATAAAAATTATTCCACCAACATTTTATAGAACAGAACGATCAGGATCGTTGAAGTAGAAAGGATAGATTCTTTGAACTTGAGTTTTATCAGTTTTGTCAGTCTCATGTTATCAGTCATTACAGGGCAACTGTTTAAACTGCGAGAAAGGCTTCAACGGAATATAGAGCAACGAATTAAAACTCTGTTTGGAACTAGATGTTGTGGGGAAGGGCATAGTTTATTAAGTCATGGCTACCGATGTCTGAGTGCCCTCTGATTTTTATTAGAGATATTCCGATTGTTTAAGGTTATTTCAGAGAAATCGAGCTATCTTTTTCCTTATTTTCAAAGGCTGGCGAAGTCAATATGCATTCCCATATGTCAACGTTTACCTTAAATTTCTTCGAAGTAATTTATTTAAGTCTGCCATGGACTTCCAAATCTTTCTGTATATTTCCAAAACAATAGGCATTATCAGTAAAAAGTCAAGCAATTTGATACGCTCACCATAGATCCTGGAGGGTTTTCGACATGGATAATTGTTATCAACAAGAAAACATTAATCATTTATTGGAACTAATGTCCCAACGTGTCAGTTAGTATATACTTAAATAACTTGATAGGACCAACATGTTATTGAAAAGAAAAAGAAAGCAGAACATGTTAATTGATTTATCTTTCGCACTTTTATCAAATTTTTTATATAATATATTGGAAAATTTTGTTAACAGTTGATTTACGTTATTGACAATTTATTACGTCATGTCATCCATTGTTGCCATTTTAAATAATAACAAGTTTGTTTATATACATAGCCCCTTCTTACGTTTAAATTCATGTCCCATTTTTCTAACCGTATTTCCAAACATTTAAATGTTTAAATAATTTTCTCAAGTTACAAAATATTACACAACCTTTGGAATGTAAATGCCGATAATCAGGCTGACAATTTACTCTATTTTATGAAAGATATACTATTTAGATGTAGGAAATAATGAACATTAATTCTCTGAGAAAACAGAAACGAAAGTAAAAGAATGTGAGCAACTAATAAAATTGTATTTTTGTTGTATTAACGTTGTTGCTTCTTCAATATTTGTGAATAATAATGTGACATTATCAACGCGGTATATTTAATAGAAAAGGAAAGATTTAGGTAATCCAGAGAACAAGATAAGGCTAGAAGAACAAGGTGTATACGAAATACCGTACGGCACATGCAAACAGTCATATGTAGGACAATTGAACCGCAGCATAAGTATTCGGAAAGACAAGCATACAAACACTATGATGCGCAAAGACCTACCCTCATCTTAGTCGAACATACTTCACACACCGGTCGTCGATGATAGATTTTCTCCAAACAAGAATCATTCGAGAAATAATAGAATTAGAAAAACGACACAATACTTTAAAGGAGGGGAATGATGAATAGAGACTACCAGAAATATTGAATAAAGTGTTGCCAACATACACTCACACACGGTTAGTCAACAGAAAATCGGAGGAAAACCAATCTCAGCGACATTACTTCCCACCCTCTCGGCAAAGATGCATAAATACTAACTGATAGAAGAGTGTATAGGCTAATTAACAATATATGTCATACCACTCGTTTTAATGTTGTTTAGGATATGTTTACTATCTTGCCATGACCTACAAAGACTATCATTTTCTAAACCCATGTTTTATTGTTTTTCATATTTGTAAAATAAGGAATAAGTCTAGACACCGAGCACTAGCTATTAAGCAATGTTTAATTTAAGAACAATTGGCAATGAAAAGTATAGAAACCTAGATTATAAGAACGATGTACAAAAGTAACTAAGAATGTATATAAAAAATTGAAACACTACAGTGATAAGCAGCGACGGAATCTGTTTGAAAGAAGCGGTATGTAACATTAGTAATGACGCACTAAAAAAGAGTACTAAATATTAATAAAAAGAAATCAAGTATATGCAAATAAGGAAAAAAGAATAAAGAAATAAAATAAGTAGGATACGTGCAATAAAAAATCGTAGAATGTCGAAAATAGATCAGAAGGCGCCATCTGGAGAGAAACATAATAGATACAGATCATCATGTATAACAAACAGATAAGTAGCAAAGCAAAATTAAAATTATATATAGTTACAGTATGACCAGTTGTAGTGTATGCTGCAGAAAATATACGTTTATCAAACAGAGATGAATGAAACCTGAATGTCTTTGAAAGGAATATAAGAAGAAAGATTTAGGAGGCTAAGAAAGTAAATGAAGAGAAATACAATAAATTAGCAGGCAACAAGATTGAAAAGATATTGGATACAGGGAATATAGTTAGAGTAATAAAGGCAAAAAGAATAAGATGGTATGGCTACCTAACTCGAATGGAAACCGAATCTGTAGTTAAGAAAATAACACATTGGAAACCTTAAGACCAAGAAATAAAAACACAACTCAAGTTGGAGGAGCAACTAAGTAACGGTATACGAAGCACGGGAGTGACACGATTGAGGGAGATAAGACTAAAAAATAGAATAAACTGTAGAGCAAAAAAGTGTAAAATGGAATGGAATGATGTACTATTTAACGTACTTATTCTGTAAAGCTCATTGAATGAATTGAATTCCAAAACGTCATGTACAGCCTTTTAAAAATAATATTCTTCGAAATAAACCCATTGAAAACATTTTCCTTTCATATTTCCAAAATAAGCTTCAAGAAATGCAAACTTTGTTAAAGTAGCATCAAATAATTCCATAAATCCTATCCTTGGATTGTCTTTCTTCCAAGAAAATCCAATGAGACTCAATATTATTCTCAATGAAGATAAGCTGCCACTATAGATATTATTATTTTTCAAATTTTGTAAAATATAATCTATGTGATATATTCTTTTCCTCGATACACATTATAAATTGGATTGCATATATTTCACTCATTAAATCTATTAATGTCAACAGTAGGCTCCTTTTGTTCTCTTTTTCTTAAGACTGATCATTTACACAGTACTTCCAGTGTATTGTCTAGTTTAGCTTACAGTAATAAGACTTAATGACGAAGCAATCGCTACACGCTACAATGTTATATACAAAGGGTACTAGGAAAGTTTTGCAAATAACGCAAAAATGAATCGTAGGAAGCTGCTTGTCGCTGCATGTTGAGACATGTTCATACGTGCATAGTAGCCGCGGCGCCATGTCGATGGACTCAGTTATTCATTAGCAGTGAGAGTGTAAAGTGCTTGCGATGACATCGTCGTCACGAAATGAGGTAAGGGCAGTTTTGCATTATAATTTCGTACGTGGTTTAAACATAGACCAGTGCTTCGAAGAAATGACTTTTGCACTAGGTGATGTTTGTCCACATCGTACAACGATATTCAAGTGGTCTAGAGAATTCCAAAGGGAAAATTTAACTGTGAAGGATGCTGAGAGGCCGGGAAGGCCACGAACGTCAGTTACGGAGGAAATTACTACAGTTACTATTTTGAGGAAAATGCTTAGCGAGGACAGGCGAGTGACCTACTAACAGATAGAGGGTATTTCAGGCCTAAATGCACCTGCAATTCGTTCGATTCTGCATGATCATTTGCACGTGAAGAAACTTTGTTCTCTCTGGGTGCCGCATCGACTGAATGAAGAGCAAATGACAAGATGTGTGACTTGGTGCCGGGAGGTGCGAAAGAAGTTTAATAAGGGATAATCTCGGTATGTGAACAACATCGTAATAGGTAACGAGACTTGACTGTACTATTACGATGTGCCGACCAAAGCTCAAAACAAAGTTTGGGTCTTTGATGATGAGGACACACCCGTCTGTGTCTTTGTCAGAAAATCCCGATTTATAAAGAAGAAAATGTTAGCTGTATTTTTCAAATCGAGTGGAATTGTGGAACGCATCGTCCTGTACACACGGAAAACAGTCACAGCTAAGTGGTATACTGAACAGTGCCTGCCTAAAGTCATTGGCTCTATGAAGAACCTGCGGCCAAAGTCAAGAATGAACACCTGGTTGCTCCATCACGATAATGCTCCAGCTCACCGCGCCAAAGCCTGCACCGAATATTTGACCACGACCACGACCTGCGACTTTGCACTGTTCCCGCATGTGAAAATGAAGCTAAAAGGGAGGCGATTTTCCAGTGATGAGGACCCTCTGCGGACTTGGGACAACGAGTGTGCTTTACTCACCAGTGAAACTTGGCAGAACTGGTTTAAAGATTAGTTTCGGAGAATGGATAGTGAGTGTAGAGGACATTACGTTGAAAAAAATAAATAAACGAAGCTGTATTGCAAAACTTTCCTAGTACCTTTTATATATATATATCTATACCTTGTCACAGAATACGGAATGATTCAAATATCCCGCTAAAACGCGGAACACATAGCTTAAAAATATAACTTACCATAAAAGTGAAACTAACGGTTGCGAATGTAGTAGTTTGTCAATATTAATACTTCCCTTTATTATAACTATAAAAAGAAGTGCTAGAACCTTGATGATCACTCATTTAATTTTTGTACTTAAAAGTACACATTTTATTAAGTAATACAGAAAAATATAATAAAACAATGCAAAAATATAATTAAAGGTTTACAGGTTATGAAAAATGACGGACATCTGGTATTCATTTATACATATTAAACTTGCTTTTTCAAGAAGCAGTGAAATCTCTTAGAAATATGTACTATTTTAGCGCAATATTTGAATCACTCCTTATTCTGAGACAAGGTATAGATCCATTGTGTATGTTATATTCATTTACATTGACAAGAAATTAATATTACGTCATTTACAGTAATTAACAGTAAGTACAGTAATTAAGAGGCGACTAACCTCTTGCTTTGATTAATTCTTGGAATTTTATAAAAACAAGCATGACGCCAAAACAAATCATTCAAGGGTTTACTTCGAACTGCTACTCAAAATACAGTACAAATTGTAAATAAAAGAACTAGAATACCTAAACATATAGAAATAAAGACTTATTGACAGAAATAGCATTGGTTGTATTATTATTGATCGTAAATATAGACAAAGTCTCGTTTATAGATTGCTTCAGTCAAAGAGAAAATTTTATTTTATTAAAAAATAGATTAAATTGCTTAAATAATTGTGTTTAAAAACTGAAAGCAAATGTAATTTTTGATAAGTTAAAATTGTTTTAGAAGCAAATTATTGTAAACAAAAATTTCCTTCTTTGCAAAATTAAAATACATTGGCAGACTGGCGAATATATTAGGAATAGGATCAAAATTACAACTTATTTAATTTTTTAATCTAAATAATTATTTTACGAAACCAAAAACATGTTTTTCGTAAAACAAAATTACTCTTGGTACACATTTTTGCAAAAGTATGTATTATCTGAATTTGAAACACTAGATTTAATTCGACCTAAGCTATAAACAGAAAAACGCATTAAGTCGTTAGAAAAATATTCAACTACGAACTGTGAGATATAAAAAATATTCCATCATTCTTCTTATTCAGAAAATAAAAAAAAGTTTAATAGCTCTAAAATTTTATGGGAGATATTAAACTGCTGTGAATTTCATTCCATACCATTAGAAAGTGTAAATATTTACATTACTGTAACACCTGAGGTAAATATGTCGTAAAATCTACCGAATAGTTCTGGACATTGAATTACGAAAAAACACGTTAAGGCCAACATCATTTTATGGCAGAATGAATCGACTGACTGTCTTACGAGAGGCACAGACCTTGACCTCTTATCTTCTGTCACATCTACACGAAAATCCATTTTCTGTATTCTCACGGCGAATTTCCCAGAGGCGCACAAACCCACCCATTCTCGATCGAAGCACCTATTAATTCCACGGAATTTTTTTTCGACGTTCAGCACGATAAATTTTGTAAACTGACCCGGGGGAATTTCTTTCAAGTTGGGAAAGGAAAAAAAAATGCGCTCGCTAAATATTAAATACTTGGTAGCGTCTAAGTATTCTTACCTTTAATGATCATGGTTGATATCTTTTCTATATCGCATTTAATGTTGTTAGCTTTTTATAAAACATCAACTTGTTTTTCAAATTATTATATCCCAAGCCTCAACGAAAATATAATTATTTCGTAATTAACTGAAGCTAATATATTGCTTATTGCGCTATAAAATATATTAATTATATTTTGTGAATAGCCATTTTTTTCTTACAAACTATGTATTACATTTACGTGATTTACTTCCTACACATAGTTCTTTTTTACTCTTTTAATATACATTACCTTTATTTTATTCTCTATCCGAAATATCCCGCATATGAGAGCCGCACAGGTGATTCAATTCACCTGTTTCAAGTCGAATGGCGTAAGTAATTAACTCGAAGTATCTATAATTTAGACGTTTTATAAATCTCTATACATTTTCATTAGCAAACATGTTTATTTTTATTCTGTTTTTCATTCGTGTTTTCAGTTTTACTTCTTTCAAAGAGCAGTCCTGTTTTGTTTATTCATTTAGTAAATTCATTTTGGGCGTGTCTTTAGGTTCACCAAATTATCTACTTCCTGAACCAGTGTCAATTTTTTTAGTGTTTTCCTTAATATATGTCTTAACCATTGTCACTTTCACCTGCTTCTTGTTATGCTAACTTTTATAGTTCTTATAGTTTGGCAAAACTGTTTATTTATAAATACTTATTCGACTATTGACCTGATCTTTTATTTACTTTTAGCGTTTCGTTGATAATATCCAGTCAGGTCCAGCCAAGGGTTTGAAAAGACAGTTGTCTTCTTCTCTTTATTATTATGTTGTTGCTTCACTTCGCTGATCAGGATTTGTGTTGCTTGTATGAGCTACATATGTCTGTCCAAATGACGTAACTTCATAGCTCTTATTATTTTGTCTCGTAGTTTTAACTTCTAGTGATACTTTTGGGTGTAAGAAGATAGTTTTAATGAGTGTTTGGACATACTCACATACCCATTTTGAGTGTCATCCCTATTTCTTCATTCCACACTTAGTGCTTTCTTCTGTGTGTCCGGTATTACTTTTTTCATACTAAAACATAAGTGGGTATATGCTTTTGTTGTGTAGTTCGTGTAACTTATCCATATTAGACGAAAGTAGCTATTCTGTTTTTAAACTGTGCTGCACTGTATAACAATATTTTTCAGTATATCAGTTAACATCGTTTAATCCTGCTTTAGCCAAAGTACCATAACCCATCAGCGACCACATGTTACGTATAACCCATCATAGCTGCCGATGTCGTCGTTGCTGAAGTTTAAATGGGTATCCTTTTTACATGACAATTTTTTAATATTGCACCTTTTCTTAATGATCTTCCAACTGATGTGTAAAGTAAAAATAAACACAACTCCAGCTAAATTAAGGCTTTCTAACTACGAATCCAACAACCAAACTTTAACGCACAGAAAGCGAAGAGGCAAATAAATAGACCAACGAAACTACAAACATCATGAACGATGTCTACTCTGTTTTGAATTATGCAGTTTAAGAACTTTAAAACGATTCTTAAATTTAGCAGCGCTTCGGTCATAAACTTCTTTACTTAAAAAATATAGAAGTCCTATCTTATTTCCAAGCTTTGGTCGTGTTAGTCAGGTGTATAAGATCACTGAGCTATGATCAACGGGGTTCGCAACCAGATATAATTAACAATACTGACGGTGTTTTCTTTCTTCTCCTCTATTACTATTTCAAGCACCTCATTCCATCTTTAAATAATCAGAAACTAACTGCAAGTATTAAGTTGAAGGGAAAGTTCTGTCGTATTTTAGAGAAAACATTTGAATCAAATTATAAAAATATATGTTTATTATTATTCAATGATATAATTTCCATTTTAGAAACTTGTTGCCATCTTTCTGATACCTTCTCAATTCCTGTATTGTAAAAGTTCTCATCCTTGGAGTGAAAACAGTCTGCGATTGCCTTAAAATACTTTCGAAAGAATTAAATCTTTACCCAATTAGATAATTTTACAGAGATCTAATAGGTAGTAAGCAGATGCTACAATGTCAAGTGAATATAGTGAGTAACAAAATAATTTCCCATGCCATCGCATTAAGTTGTTGTTTCATCATTGTGGTATGTGATTGAGCATTATCATTGTGGAATACGATTCTTTTTCTGGACCCCAATGCTGGCCTTTTTTCTTTGATATCTGCTTGCAATTTATCAAACTGGTTGCAGTACATATTCGCATTGACAGTTTTTCCTTATTTCAGCAATTCGTAATACACTTGATCTTTTCTGTTCTACCAAAAAACAGAGCAATACCTTTTCATGACGAATATTTGGTTTTTTAAGTATTGCTGATGATGTTCAAGATTTGTAGTAAGCTTCCTTCTTCTTAGTATTTACGTACAGAATCCACTTTTCATCTTCAGTGATCAGCTTATCCAAAAACGACTCTACTTTATGTCAAATGAGATGGGATGTCCATATTCTTATATTATTACACGAATTATTTTCAATCAATTCTTTTCTGTAAATATGGTAAGTAACTGATGAACGGCTCAAAATAACTCTTTTGTATTATACAGCAGGTAAAAAGGCAAATAAAATGCCTAGTAGTTCACTAATATTATATAGTTTTGATTTACAAGCATAATTGTACCTGTTTATGCTTACTACGATCTAATATATGGTTACAGATTTATGATAACACATTGGGAAAAGAATTGATGTATTAAAATGTCCAAAAGAAGATGCTTAAATAAATTAAGCAAAATTTGGTAAATATTGTTGAAGACTATGGTTAATTGTATTGATTGAAAAGAGTAAAAACCTTTACCACATAAATGTTCGTACCCTCTAGACGTATTTCGACAATTAAATTGTCATTATCAGCATATTATTAATCACAGTGTCGTACCTGAATTTGCTGTAATGCTTACACAAAAGAAAATTCCTCACATTCAATGCGCCAAACAGATATAAAACATCTGTAAGCTGTTGCTAGTCCTAAAAGTTAACACTTATTAATGTACGCCCTTGCAGTCACTTACGAACCTTTCTAACAGTTGTGTCTTATAG
Organism: Dermolepida albohirtum; assembly: GCA_031893035.1. NCBI lineage: Eukaryota > Metazoa > Arthropoda > Insecta > Coleoptera > Scarabaeidae > Dermolepida > Dermolepida albohirtum. The sequence goes on along the minus strand of JAVIWB010000555.1, from coordinate 428,075 downwards.
GATCTCATAGAGGACAGAATATGGTATCGGACCCCATTCGCGTGGTTTTTATTTTTCACCAATAAACATGCTCTCTTAACTGTCTAGTTCATGAAAATTGCTTATGTTTTTTATTAAGTGTAGAAAATCCGCTGTTACACTATGATTATCTTCTAACACATATTTCTCCGAACTGCATTTCTCAGGTCGATTAAACTTGATGTGCGAAATATAGGAAGTGGTATCAAAAGCAATACCGATTCCCACCAAGCGTTTAGTTTGACCAATATATTTTTTATCAATTACGGCAATTTGTTGCATTTATTCCGAATTTCTGAATAATCTCCTTTCGTATTTCCCAGAAAAGGTTTTACAATGTTTCTAGACCGTAATGTAATTTGAAATTAGCGTTCCTTGAAAGACGAAATTAACAGATGATATTAAGAATAATGTTAGCACTTTCACAAGAATCCGCTAATTGCTTGCATAGATAGAATTGGCCACAGTTGCGATCGCAGCTGTCAAAAAAATATTTTCGCCAGAAAATAAAGTTTAAAAACAAAAGTTAATTATTTCTACGGTCTTGCATGAATATTTTAATTATCCCCTATTTAATATTCTACAAATTTGAAGATTTTTTTTCTTATAAAATTTTCGTTAAAGCCACTTCGAATTAACTGTTTGGAAAATTAGACTGGGTATTTAATTAAAATGTACCATTACCTAAATAATTTGCGTGAGAATTAGGCAAAGAAATTTTCGCTTTCACAAATGGAATTAGATAATACGACAATTAGTAACTGCTAATTAATATTCATTGCTCGAGAGCATGCTAAAATTCTATAATTGCATTTTCACTTGAAGCCATCAGAATATAGCCTTGCTGAATGTATTTGTAAAATTAAGTCGATTCTTATATTTATAGGATTTTTCGAGCGAAATAAAATTAATCGGTCACTGAAAAAAGGTCTTTTAATAATTCATTCAATGATTTATTGTAATACATTAACATTTAACACGTTGTTTTTTTTTAATACGTTGGTCGTTTTATTATATTAATTAACATTTTATTCTTTTGTGTTTGGGTTTTCGATCATTAGGAATAAATTAACATTAAGGACGTTTCTGGAGTTTTCCCTTTTCTTTGAGTTATTTATTTGTTTGCCTTTTTTTTTTCTTTAACCTAAAATACATTGATTTTATATATATTTTAATTTGAGGGATTCTTTTTTTTTATATTTTATTTTTTTAAAAAATAAATTAATAATTATAAATACTTACATTTTTTTCCTCTTGAAAATTGTAACTTTTAAAAACGAATATTTTAAACTAACTAAATTTTATTGTGTTTCTATGGGTTTACATTTATGTTGGGAATTAACAGACCTGCTGTGTACATTTGAAAAAACTCTAATCTGCAAGCATGTGTTATTTCGTCCTTTTCTTTTCCTCCCTCTTTCAGGGTCAAGCCTATGCACATATGGATTTATGTTTATAAATTCGCGTTGATATATGTTTGTATATACATAGTGATGCAGCCACTTTATCTTCTAAGGATTAAATTATTATATATGTCATTGAAATTAATAATATCCCTTCTATCATTTACTGTATTTTGATATTTTTTTAAATATATCATTTCTTTAATTATACGTTTGTTGTAATTGTTTTCTCTTTCAGGGATTTTAATATTGATGAAATCGAATTCATGTCTTCCTAATTCATTCAGATAAGCAAATATAAGCCTATTTTAATTTCTTCCACAAAATACAATAGAAAATGAAAATTATAATTCAGTAAATTTCCTTAATGTAACAGTAACATACAAAAGCAGTAATATTTATTCCGACTGGTACACCAAACCTACTAATTCAAATAGATATCTAAATTTTTTATCAAATGTTCCCACTCAATACAGAAAAATACAATCCATAACTTAGTAGACTTAGTATGAGTTTTCAGACAAAAACAATAATAACATAAATAAAACTAAAACAATACTTATGTAATAACTATCCTCCGGACTTTATAGAAGGGAACATCAAAATAAGATTATTCAATGAAAATGAAGACTAGAAATACGAAAAGCTCCGGTAATACTACAACAAACAGCGGCAAACTAAAATTCATGACTGTACCGTACATATCACACCTATCAGAAAATCTAAACAAACTTTTTGGAAAATACATTAAAATAGTACGCAAACCGAAAACTATAAACAAAACCTTTTTTACCAAAATTAAACATCAAACACTTAAAGAAAAATAACACAGTAAGTATAAAATACAATACATAGGTAAGCAAACAAACCAATAACTACATAAAAGAATTCATGAACACAAATATATTTGGAATAGTAACAAAATAAATACATCGGCTTTACCTAAACATACTTTGAAACAGAATAAGAATTCGACTTTCGCAATACTGTAAAATTAATTAGGAAACAATTACAGCAAACGCGTAATTAAAGAGTTATATATATACATATATATATATACATCCATATAAACGTAAATTTACAAAGACATTATGTACATTTGGTATTCATGCATAGATATGAAAGGGAAAGGGAAAGAAAGGAATAATACATGCCCGCGGATTAGTAGACTTTCACCAAATGTACATAACAAATTCTTAGGTTTCACGCAAGTATAAACACACAAAAACACGGTATAATTTTATTAATGTAAAAATGTTTGTGTGGTTGTAAATGCACAATATCCAAGCTATTGTAAAAAAATTCATTGCAAAATTGTTTGCATCTCCCTGTATATACATATTTCAACGTGAATTTAGAAACACACATATAGGTGCAAATACTTGACTCTCAAACATAGATGCACACATGCTTGCAGATTAGACCTTTACCAAATCTACATAACAGTTGTTTTAAATCCATATGATATAACCTTACAGAAACACTGTAATTTTCTTAATTTAAAATGGTCATGTTTTTGAAAATTTTAAATTTTTCGAAACATCATTAACACGAACTAAGTGTTTTATTATCCCTAATGGGCGAAAACCTAATCCAAAAGACATTTAAGGGCTTAATTAAATGTATTTGCAAAATGCCGAAAACATACACCTTTGCAAAAATTGATATGCAGATTTAGATTATAAAACTATTCGCTATAAATAAAAAGAAACTGAATATATAACACCTCTGTTCCTAAAAAATTATGAAGAATTGTTAGTACAAAACTAAGGCGTGAGATATTATATCAAATGTAAGTATTACTAGAGATAACGAAACAGTAGTACAAATGTATTTTGTTGTATGCATGACAACATGCCTGGAAACTCTTTAAATACTAAAATCAATATAGTTTGGCTAGCTATCTTTTCTAGATAAATTTCTGATGTTATTTGTGCAGATAATATATAAATTGCTGGAAGTTTATGCAATGATCTCATATAAAGGACGAATCAGTGTTCTGGCCTTATTTGGCTCGTTTCCATTACAAAGACGAAACAGCCCATGATGAATTTAAAGTAAAACAGATGTCAACTATAACCCACCTATGGATTAGATGAAACGCCATATCAAACAAAAAGTAAGATCGATGTAATAGAAGGTAATCTAAACAATTATGGTAAAGGTTCAACCAATATTGTTGTTTATAGAGGTCTGAGTTCATTGTGCAACACTTTACAAGGATGATTTGGTCGAAAATTAGACAACAGTGTGAGGTGACTAAATTGAAAATCCTAAAATGCATAAACTCTCAATTCGTAGTGCAATAAAACATTTATATTTTAAAAGCTTAAACACATCCTAAATTGTTGTTGATATGCAATAAATTTTGACTGATAATGCTCCTTCAAAAGCTACAATTTTCTGTAATCTAAACTTAATGATACAAACATCGAAGACAATGTGTGACCACAATTATAAAAAATTGTCGTGACAATTCGAAATAAACAATAAATTTAATGATATTGCCTTAAACGATCAAAATTCCGACATAAAGGAGATAGAAAGACAGATATACCGTGAACATATCGACCGAAGGTATACATTACATTTTACATGCAGAATTGAGAAAGCCCAAAGTATTAGCAAAATGGCTATCGTGAATTTTAAACAATGATCAAAAATTTTAATCTGTTGAACAAAAACTAAGCTACCTTTTGATTAGATTTGTGTAGGTTTGTGAAGGATATTCCTTAAGCCAAATGGCAATCTCAAAAGTAAAAAACATAATGGTAGTATTCTTCCAAAGAATGCTAAAGCATTTACATCCGTGGCTAACACATGACTACGACTTTTGAAAATTCTAAGACGATAGTTTTCATAACCATCTTACAAAGAATGAAACCGTTAGTAATCTATGAAAATTTAGTACCGCAAACTGTTACTTTATAACATTAATCTGCAATATTTAATACAGTGTTTGTTAATGATCAAGTTTATCGAAAGTGCATTCATACATTTACTTTAATATAGTGAAAGTAGTACATGTTTCACTTATTTTATTATGGAATATCATAAAATAATAGCTAATAGTATTAACCTTTCAAAATAAGTTAGTGTAACAGAATAAGTCAAGTTGTATTTTAATTTACATTGAAAGCGCAGGCAATATAAAATATCAATAGAAAGGATTTCGGTAAAACGACCAGAAACGGCTCTTAGAAAGCTTTCTTTTATTACAATGACACACTTTCTGATACCTATCTAGTTATTTTCCAAAAATATAAACAATCGAAATTTCCAATTTGCTAAAAAAAACCATTCTATTCGCCAAATCCAACCCCAACAAACTTCCACTTTTTCCTCAAGCTCAAGCTTTCCTTATTAGAGAGAAGTGTTGGTCGATTCAAAAATGTATTGTAGTAATAAAGCAGCAGTTTGAAAATCTTGAGAAAGGTCATTACATAAATGGAACTAGAGTATTTCAGCATCGTTGGTTCATATACATTACAGTAGAAAGAGAATATATTGAAAAGTAATAGAAAACTTAAATGTCCTAACTCATTTGATTCAATTTGAGTCTCACTTCTCGTCAAATCATCTTCACAATAATTACAATTCATTTACAACTTGATTTATATGTGACATATTTAAAAGCTTTCAGAAGTATGTAGAATAAATTTCTTTCCTATTTCTGAACATCGGGAAGCTGAAGTGACCAATTCAGAAAAATTGCAGGTATATGTAATACAAAGGGTACAAGGAGAGTTTTGCAATATGACGCAACAGTGAATCACAGGAAGCTGCTTGTTGCTGCATGTTAAGACATGTTCATACGTGCATTGTAGCCGCAGCGCCATGTCGATGAGCTCAGTTATTCATTAGCAGTGAGAGTGTAAAGTGATCGCGATAGCATCGTGGTCACGAAATAAGATAAGGGCAGTTTTGCGTTATAATTTTGTGCGTGGTTTAAACATAGACCAGTGCTTCGAAGAAATGACTCTTGCACTAGATGATGTTTGTCCACATCGCACAACGATATTTAGGTGGTATAGAGAATTCCAAAGGCGAAATTTAACTGTGGAGAATGCTGAGAGGCCGGGAAGGCCAGGAACGTCAGTTACGGAGGAAAACGTTACTAATGTGAAGAAAATGCTTGGCGAGGAGGGACTAGTGACCTACCAACAGATAGAGGCCTAAATGCACCAGCAATTCGATCGATTATGCATGACATTTACACGTGAAGAAAATTTGTTCACTCTGTGTGTGACTTAGTGCCGGGAGATGCTAAAACAGTTGAATAAGGGACAATCTCGGTATGTGAACAATATCGTTATAGGTGATGAGACTTGGCTGTACTATTACGATGAGCCGACCAAAGCTCAAAACAAAGTTTGGGTCTTTGATGATGAGGACACACCCGTAGTCGTCAGAAAATGCCTATCTGTAAAGAAGAAAATGATAGCTGTATTTTTTAAATCGAGTGGAATTGTGGAACGCATCATTTTTGACACACAGAAGACAGCCACAGCTAAGTGGTATACTGCCTAATATCATTGGATCTGTGAAGAACCTGCGACCAAAGTCAAGAATGGACACCTGGCTCGTCCATCACGATAATGCTCCAGCTCATCGCGCCAAAGCCTGCACCGAATATTTGACCACGACAGGATTAAAACTTCTCGAGCACCCTCCCTACACTCCAGATTTTAAACTGTTCCCGCATGTGAAAATGAAGCTAAAAGGGAGGCGGTTTTCCAGTGATGAAGACCTTTTGCGGGCTTGGGACAACGAGTGTGCTTTACTCCCTAGTGAAACTTGACAGAACTGGTTTGAAGATTGGTTTTGGAGGAGGGAGAGGTGTATTGAGTGTAGAGGAAATTACTTTGAAAAAATTAAATAAACAAAGCTGTATTGCAAAACTTTCCTAGTACCCTTTGTACACTTAGAAACATTAAAAGTAAGAAGGCAAGAAGTAATATAGTGAATTTTCGAGAGCAACTGCAAGGTTCAACGGAACTAGATAATAAAGCAACCCTAGAAGCTATTCAAAAATGTATTTCACAATTTCACAGAACGACGTTCACCATTTATATTCCGTACTGTATCTCGAAGATTTTATTGGTAGACTTGAGCTTCAACTTCTGATCGTTACACATTACTTCCTGCAGCCGAAACTTAACGAAGTCGAAAATCCTGCTTTGCGGTTCCATCACGATGAAGCTACTGCATATATAGCAAAAGCATCGATGAGCCTCATAAGTGAAGCATTTCCAGAACGTTGAATCTCTTTAGTAAGTAATATTCTATGGCCAACCCGTTCCCCCAATCCCGCAGTTTGGCATTTCCTTCTCTAAGAATACCTGAAGCTTAAGTCTATCAACGGAAGCCGCGAATACTGAACGATCTTTAAGTTCCATCGCAGAGAAATTTCACCAGATATGACCAGGAGGGCTATGCGAAACTTCAAGGAGAGGCTTCAGCATTTCATAGGGTGATGATGTGTGTATTTTTGTGTGTCTGTGTAGTATTTTTGTTAGAAAATTTGTTATTTTTGTCTTTGTTTTGTATCTACCAATTTTAGAATTTGTTTTAATTTTTTTTCCATAGTATCAGATTACTTAATTGCAAGAAATTAGGAACAAGAGCATTTATGATGTCTGACACTTGTAATTCTAGAAAGTATCTGATAGCTAAATTAATTGAAAGCAAATACTATTAGCTAAAACTATTAACAAAAATTAGAGAGAAAAGAAAATTATTAAATAAATCAATTAAAACTACGATTCAAACTAATATTGTCAAAGAATAAATTATTCCAATTTGAAATATTACATTCATCATTTCTTGAAAACGTTCTGGATAAATTTCTCATTAATTAATAATGGAATGCATGGCGTTTTACAGTTATCGTTTCCCTTAATATCCGCTTCCACTCAATTTAGCCATCAGGTGCTTTCTGGAATTATAAATGTCAGATGTCATAAATGTTTCTTGTTCCGACAGTCATTTACTGGTGACATTAATACATTAAATTATGTGATACGTATTTTATAATCTTCAAAATCGACCAGAAAAAAATTGTGCGTATTACATTTCCAAAATGAGCTGTAAATAGAAATAACGGGAAGACGAGATATATACGTATATAAAAATTGTTATGAATTTGCGAACGTTTTTCTGGTTAAATGGTCTACAAAATAACACCTCTAAAATTACAGTCGATTCAAACCGTGTAAAATTAAGGCGTTACTTACGCTCCAAATATCACATGAAAAAGTGCTCGATACGCTGTTACGAATTTAATGAATCAAAAAGCTCTGCATAAACAAGTCACCTTCAGTTTGTCCTAGTTTAACAAATATATTTCTGACAAGAACATTATCACAGAAGATACAGTAGTGTATAGACGAGTATTACAAAACTAACATTTTAGTTATTTTACATAAAATATATTAACCCTCTAGTGACTGCTATGAGTGTTTGAAAACAAAAAGTTATACAATATATTCCTTTTAGTACTATTGAATAGCCCTAAAATTCTAAAACCCTGAAATTTAGGAACATTTCCGATGAACAATTAAAATAAATTAAAATATAATAGTGTATTGAAGATTTGCCATAATAAACACTTTGTTATAAAGATTAATCAAAAATAAATCAATATTCACTTCCTTTAAATTTGGCACCTAGCGTCAATTAATTTTGGCGCGTTTAAATAGTTTACGCATTGGTAACATGTAATGAAGAAATAAGATAGAAAAGTCATCGAGTAAAAAGAAATATTAGTATTTAGCATAACGTTGATACATTGACAACATACTTTAGATGGTAAAGCTTGTACTTGTACGCTGGAGCATAGTGCTCTTCATGAAAGTCACAAATATCAGATTGATTTTCTGTTACTTGTTTTGTATGTTGTACTATATATTGATTTTGTTATTATGTTATTATTACGAACATACATATATAAATAAAGTACATATGGACGCGAAACACAGAAAAGCGGTTTTATTTATCAAATGCAAGATAATTTTGATGGAGCCTTAAGTGGTTAAATTGGTCAACCAATTTAACCACTTAAGGTTGATATGTAACCCCTTTCCACATTAATTCTCGTATTCTATATACGTTTTTCGACAACTAAGTCGTCGTCATCAACAGAAAGTTAAACAGTGTCGCACCAGGAAAACAACGGCAAAAGCCCCTATGAAACAAATCCCGTACACCATCTGTACCGCACACTGTATATTCGTTTCACATAATTAAAAAGAAATTATATCTAGACTTAAACTATCCTAAAATAAAGTACCTGCATGGGTTTACTACACTTTCCCTATCTTCCCTATCGTATAAGAATTCAAAAAGGGATGAGTTATGGGTAGGCCCCAAATCAGTGTTCAAAACATGGGCTTTATTCTTCAAAATGTACATGTGCTTATACGTATCTAATTCGCGATAATTACACACTTAATTTACCAAATGCAAACAATCCGCGGTTACGCGCATCATAATCGGATCATTAAAGTGCAAATTACTGTCAGTTACATAAGTGAATACCTAAAGAAATTTCCAATATGGACAAAATTGTATACTGTGCTTTGACTAAACAAGAAAAGTCAGTTGAAATTGTAAAGCAGTTTGTAAGGACTATTGCCCTGGAAAAATCATAATCCTTAAGTTGTATAACCTTTTTAAAAGAAACACTTAAAGGCAACTGGCGACCTAGATAGTCCATCAAGGTAACCATACCACATCTTATCAAAAAAGTTAAAAATTTGGTTCTAGAGTATGCGCAGAAATAGTTAGAGTATTCAATACGACCATTTTTAAGAGCCTGTATCTTAGCACGACAAAAGTCAGCGTATGATTGGTTCCTAGAATGTTGACGCAATCTCAAAAACTAGAACGTATATGCTTGTTCAAGTAAATTTTTGGAACTCTGTAGCAGCATAAGAATGGTGTAGGACACATAGGATATCCCACTTATCAATTATAAGAAGGTGCGTCTCTATAAATAAAGAATAATGTGTTAGATTTCTCGAGGATTTGAGGGAGTACATGGAAGAAAAAAGAAGAGGACTTGCCAACTTACCAAAGGGGTTCTGTTCTTGTAAAATTTCCAGCAATGAAGAAGTAAAGAATGCGGCTTCTACATATTTTCAAGATAAAGAGAAATCTCTTTTTTGGCAAGAATACAGGAATTAATTCGTAAGTTTGAAAAGTGTATTAGAGTTAAGGGTGAATATATTGAAAAAAAATAGTTCTATATTTTTATTTATTCTTCTTACCTCCGCTCCGCGAACAAAAAACGTACCCTCGTATGTGTCTGTATAACAACCAAACATTAATTATGGATGATTCGGTACGCCCCACGCGTTTGATTGTTCAAATCTATGCCGCCCTCCCCAATATTGTGCGACTAGAGATGACTGTTCTGCATTTGATTTACGAGATTCGTTGTATCGTAAACATTTGATGTTGCTGTAGTAAGGGCAGTAGAGTGATATTCAGTCAAAGTAAGTTCGCCATTATTATGCCAACTACACAATATTATTTATTACATATTATCGATTTTCCTCATGTTTAAAAGCATTAATTTAACAAGTTTCTTTTTCTTTAAAAAATTTCAAGAGGTGCTTTTCGATTCTATTGGACCTAATAATTCCTATAACTTCGTATATATTATTTTGCCGCATTTGTTGTAGTTGAAGTAGTAAATTAAAGTAGTTACTAAAATATATTTCACTATTTTAAAGTACGAAATGAAGTACGTTTTGTTTGATGACAAAGCTGCCTAGTGTCAGTGAGCGATTTCTTGCCTCTTCGCCTTTGTATAATTTAAACCTGGCGCTAAAACCATTTGGTACATCTAAGCGCTAAAATTTGAAGCTATCTAACTAGCTTTCCTTTAATGAATTGCTTCATAGCATGTAATGCGGCTTCGTTGTTTGTTAAAAGAACCACATTTAAGAAAGTAGCTGCGCATATTCTTCGAACTTTAAACGTACATGGCTTATAAAATATCTTATATTTCTGCATTTGTCCGTATTGCCACTTTTATTATTAACACTAGAGCACATGTACTTGAAAATTGCAATAAATTTATTCTTAAGAATTTCCAAAGAAATCACTGCATTGTGTACATAACCCCTTGTTTACCAATAGGTAATGTAATGTAACTCGAAATAAGTAAAGTTGCTATGATTTTGTACATATCTTCTATGATTATAGTAAAATATACATAATCATATATACGTCAACAGCTATACGTAAATGTGAAAAGTGGATTCCAAATGAGTGTCACAAAACCACTTCTAACAATAGAAATAGTACCTCGGAAGAGTGGTGAACGTAAATGAATGGATAAGATAAGAAAGATAAGGTAGATTAAAGAAAGCAAATTGGGATGGTGTGTGTATATGATGAGGAACGACAGACAAAGAGACTGTGAGAAGCAAGAATGATTGGGAGAAATAAAAACATGGGCCATGTAAATCATTGAGGAGCAAAGAAAGCATTAGAGAAAATTTAAAAATAGATAACCACATACACTTTGACATCTTACAATAACAGAGAAAGGATTAGGTAAACAAATGTTAAAATAGAATTAATAAAAGAAAATTAATAGCCTAACCCATGTTTCATTCGGGTCTCACTTCCCGTTAAATTATCTTTGCACGGATTATTTCATAATCAAGTTCGAATTTGCTGTCAAAGAAGGTTTATAGAAGATAGGTCTTCTCAACTGTTATTTTTTTAGGACACTTGTAGATAAAATATACAATCTAGTATTATTTTCAACGGTATAAACAATTATTTGAAACAAAAATATATTTTTTAAATATATTAACTAAAAATGTATACTTATTAACAAAAATCACTATATACGTTTTTCTAATTTGCTGCCATAACAACGATATTAAAGCATCAAACGCACAATTGAAATTTCAATAAATTCCATCCAAACTCGAAAAGTGTGAAGTCGAACCGAAAATACAGCCAACTAAAGTTAATAGAATTAATAAAATAATTTATTTGTGTGGCAAAAGGAATATTTAGAAAATTGCTATTGAAAATGTGTAGGTAAAACATTTCCTGATATAAATTGTTTATTTTCTTAGCACCATTCGTCAAATTTCATAATCTGTTTTTCATAATTAATACGAGATTTAATGGGAAATAAACTATTTACGATGTTTTCAATAATTTCTTTAATTTTAGGTGGAACACATGAAAAACTATCATTCACTTTATATTTAATTTAATAAGTACAAAATATTCAATAGAAGTTGACGAATTTAAAATTTACATTGACAAATATCATCATATGTTGTCAACCACTACCGAAATTCCTAAATTTTAAATTTACTATTATTTATTTAGAAAATTTAATACAAGAGGCAAATTAGAAAGAATAACATAAAGAACTTGTGTCATGAAACACTTATCGCACTAGACTTTTAGGGCTCTCCTCGCTTCACTCGTCATGACCTAAATCTATTTCGTGCAATATGACCTGTTTTATGGCCAATATTGAACAAATATCCGAGTTAGCGGTAACGAACATTCTCGCCGAGAAGACTGGACAAATGCGATTATAAATAAAATAAATAATGTTTGTAATTAAGTACTTTTTATCGTAAGAAATCGGTTTATAAATTTATTTATACCCGTCACAATTAACAATCCACCTCTGTGAGGCATCTTCGCGTCACTGACATGATGCAAGCTATTGGCAATGCCTGCACGCCTTCATCTATCATCGATTCATGTCACTGATTACTCCGAGAATTGTTCAGTCCTATTTATGACTAATGCTGAAAAACCCTGTGGACTCCCATTAGCGTACAGCGTGGCCGGGAAGGCTAGATAGGTGCGACTATGAGAAAAATAAATAATGTATGTATGTAATGTAATTACGTACCCTTTTACAATTTGAAATTTATTTACACCCGTCACGATTAACATTCAACGTTTGCAAGGCATCTTCGCGTCACTGATATGAAGCAAACTATCGGCAATGCTCGCATACGGCCACCCCCGACCGGTTTCTGTCACTAGTTACCTGAAGAACTGTTCAATCTTACTTATGACATATTCTTTAGTACATCAAAACTTACTTATTCATATTTATCAAATATATATTTTAGTTACAATGTTACAATAGTTTCTTAAATAAAGGTTGCCAAGAAATTATGATTTATCTAGTAGTTTAATTAGTGTTCGCGCTACATGAACAAAAAACAAGCAATAAATAGAAAAAAAAGGCGCATATAGAAACATAATTTAAATAATTCAAAAGAAAGATCAAAATGAAAACAGCAAATCATTCAACTGTTTACGTGGATACTAGTATACCAACATTTCCGCGTTGCTTCTTTCTAATGCTTTTTATATACTATCGCAAAATCCCAAGGTACGTCATTAGTCCTATTTACAAGTTTACACGTTTTTCGGCTCGAATACTGTCAAGGTAATTACAATTCACATCCTAATGAGACCCAAGAATATTGTCCTGGGTTTATGCTGTAGGTTGTCATCCTTTTATCTAACTACATACAGCAAACAGTATTAATTTAAAATTTATTTCAGTTTTAACCACAATAGCAGTATTAATTAATACGTATCCTTTACAATTTAGATGTGTTATATTTGAATGAGTTGCGGCCCCTACAATTCAAATTTACCATGACGACCATTAATAATTATATCTTGCTGATTAAGATACTGTTGTTTTCTACAGTATTCCTCTATTATTTGTACGAGTATTTTCTGCGAGTACTATCCTTTCTAGTACAGAAAATTTTATAGAATTTATTTAGAACTTGATACGTGGTAATTAATTAAATTGAATGCATAATTACAAAAAGCATATTTTACTCTCTTGTAAACCTATTTATTACATATACTCATACGAGGATAGTTTGACAAGTAGTGAGAATGACACATAGGTTGCTATTCCCGGAATATGAACGGCTACCCTCGTAATGTTCATATTGCTTTTCGAAATATTAAGAAAAATTAATTAGAAATTACAAAGAAAGAATAAATATATCCAACAAACCGGGAGTGAATACGAGGATAGTTTGACAAGTAGTGAGAATGACACATAGGTGGCGCTCCAATTGGTAAAACAAATGCACTGTAATTTAGGTTGCCCATTTATATGATTACATTCTGATATTTAGATAAATCGGTTAATTAGTTTATTTTTGCAGCTGATTGAAAAAGAAGCAACACGTCGTTTTGTTAAAATGGAAAAAGCAGAGTATCGTGCGGTGATTAAATAGTTCGTAATTAAGGGTATGAAAGCTTCCGAAATAAAAGATGACTTACGGGAAACATTAGGTGAATCTGCTCCATCATCCGCCACAATAAGTAGATGGGTAAATGAATTTAAACGTAGTAGAACAAGTTGTGTTGATGAAGCGCGCTCTGAAGCACCAAAAATCGTGACTTCTAAGGAAATGATCATAAAAATCCATAATATTATTACGCAAGATCGACGACTCAAAGTGAGAGAGATAGCAGACATGGTAAACATTTCAACGGAACGAGTACACCACATTATAACGAAAGAATTGGGCCTTTCCAAGCTTTCGGCAAGATGGGTGCCGCGACTGCTTACGACTAATCAAAAGCTCAGTCGTTTGCGCATTTCCAATGAGTCTTTGGACCTTCATAAGCGGAATCCGGTTGAATTTTGTAGGCGATTTGTTACTTGCGATGAAACTTGGATATACTACAGTACACCCGGAACTAAACAACAGTCGAAACAGTGGTTAGAACGTGGTTCTGCACCTCCAAAGAAAGCGAAAACCACTTTATCGGCAAACAAGGTGATGGCATCAATTTTTTGGTATTCAAAGGGCATTTTGCTCATTGATTACCTTTAGAAAGATGCCACAATAAACGAACAATATTATGCAGAACTTCTATAAAAATTAAGTGTTGAGATTCGTGCTAAACGGCCAGGAATGTGAAAGATAAAGATTCTGTTTCACCAAGACAACGCTCCCTCGCATACCAGCACAGTTGCGATATCCAAAATTCACGGGTTTCGTTTCCAATTAGTACCTGATGCTCCTTATTTGCCGGATCTAGCCCCTTCCGACTACCACCTTTTTCCAAAATTGAAAACGGCACTAGGTGGAAAGAAATTTTCGTCTAACGACGAGCTTATCATCTTCGTAAATGAGTATTTTGCAAGCCTTCCGGAATCGCATTTTAGAGATGGCATATGGGCATTGGAGCACCCTTGGAATAAATGTATTGCACTTTTAGGAGAATATATTGAAAATTAAAAATTATTTTGTATTTAAAAAATTCGTTTTTCTTTTCCATTCTCACTACTTGTTTACATATATGTTACTTTAATTTCGGTATTTTGCTTCATCTCTGATGATATATTTTCTGAATGTGAGTATTTTCTTTATAGTCCTACATTTGTCGTAGTTAATTTACAATTATGAAAACTTTATTTTCTTTTTGCTATTCTTACCGAAGACTACTTTACCTACATTGTTAATTGATATTAGTTTTTTTTTACCACTTATGGGAAAGATTTAATTCCTGATGAAGGAATTTTATGTGATCTTAGTAAGAATTTTGTTAATATTGTTTGTAACAGTTTTTTTCGTAACTAAATTCAAGCATAAGAATCGAAATCTTTTAAACGTAGATTTATTGTAATTGATAGTTATTCGACACAAGTGTCTTAAAGTGCATAATTATTATATCACTACAAAGTAAATTCCATCTTGTGAAGGAGAATATGTATTCCTGTATTTCACTGTAGTTTTTCGCTCAAAAATGTTTGATTAACAAAGAAGTTGCAGAGAAAAATTAAGATAACTACTTTCAATAGTCTTGAACAACCAACTGGTATAAGTGTATCGCGCGACAACTAATAACCTCGATGTGAGAAAAATCCTTTAATACTTGGATATTAGATTAGATTGTATATTTTCAACTGAGCTAGAAAAATTGAATTTCAGGACAGAAAATGGACTATTAAAGTGTCCGTCCCAAGCGTTGCTTGCTGGAAAAGATAGTAACGAGCTTTCAATTTGCATGCAGTTATTTCAATTAATATCATGAATCATTTGGAGAATCTAGCCTGATATTCATAGACATTCATAAAGTTTCTACTAAATAGTTTCAGCATCAATAACATAAGTAATGCTAGTAACATCACTTTTAGATTTTATGTTCAAAATTTAACTTCGCTGGAATTCATACTAGCTTTATGGTAAAGGCTATAGATTTCTTCTTACTAAAACATAGTTTACCTAAGCCTTTAACGATTCTAAAATTTTTAACTAAGCGAGCATTGATCTAGATTGGTGTTGTGATGTTTCAACTGTGCTTGAATATTATAATACCACCCGATACATTATCTCTTTCTTCTTTGATATTGTCGATTCATTTTCATATACGTGGATGATCCCATAAGTACCCGACCTGACCTAGAGATGGCGGTAGTTGTTTGAAAAATATCACTGTATTAGAAAGTACACAATCTATAAAGCATATGTTTCAAGTTTGAAGACGCCACGTTTCAGTGAATATGTAAAAATTTTTAAAATTGGTAATCGTTACGTGATATAATACTTTTATTTGAAAGGTCTCAGCCCAACCGAAGAAATCAAGCAAAAAAGCCCGCATTTGACTAAGAAGAAAGTGTTGTTCTATCAAGACAATGCACCAGCTCACAAATTCGTTATTACAATGGCCAAAATTAATGAATTAAAGTTTGAATGGCCACCTCATGCACCCTATTCGAATGATTAGCCCCCTGGGATAATTTTCTGTTCCTAAACTTGAAAAATGGCTCAGTAGTCAAAGATTTTCCAAAAATGTGGAACTGATGTCGGCAGTTAATGGCTATTTTCAGGAGCAAGAGTTCTTATTATAAAAAGGTATCGAACTTGTTGAACATCGCTGGGAAAAATGTATAGAGCTGAAAGAAGATTATGTTGAAAAATAAATATATTTCTTTCCAAAATGTTTGTGTTTTCTTTGTTGGGTCGGGTACTTCTGGGACGATTCTCATATACTGTGTACAATAATTTATTATTTTAAATATCTATTGTCCTTCAAGTGTTTCTTGCGATGATTAGTAGTTATATTTTGATTGTTTAATGCTCGAAATTTTAAACAAAAGACCAGGCAACACCGACGGCAAAAATCTATCCTCGTTATACCCAACACGTCTTAATTTACATCAACACAATTACATGATTTTAAATGTAATTTATTGCATTTCATCTTTCAATCTTTAGTAGGGAACTTGCTTAGAACGCTACTAATTTACGAGGACGGATCAATAATTGCTGAGGCTTGGAAGTAGCGCTAATTAAGGATCTTATTTGCTATTGTAACTATTCATTCCTCCAAAGCATAATTGTCAAAATTTGAATTCATTCCAGTTATAAGGGCATTTGTTGTTTGAATAGAAAATAAAATAGTTTTAGCTTGCCTTGAAACATGAAAAAAGTGGAGTGCTGATCAGTGATTAAGTTCGTCTTTGTAAAGAACGAAGCAAAAGTGAAATCAAAGCTGAACTAATGTCTGCTTTTAGGATCCGATCACCATTGATTGAAATCATAAAATAATGGATATCTAAGTATAAATGTTGACGTATTGTGTACACCAGATATTATTAAAAGAGTACATGATATGATACTAGATGATCGTTAAATAAAATTATGTGAAGTAATAGACTTTAACCATTACATATGGATAACTAGTTTCAATTTTGCATTGCGAACTGAGTATAAAAAAATTGTGTACAGGATAGATGCCGCATTTGTTGATTGTGGAAAACAAACACGAACGGGCACACCCTCGGCTCTCAATTTATCGAAATTAAACACGAATAATAAGAGCTTATGAAACCTGGATGCACCATTACACAGCCCAAGCATCAATCGGACAATATACTGAAGCCAGTGCAAGTGCTCAAAAGGAGACAAAGTCCATTCACTCGACCACAAAGGTTATAGCTACCATTTTTTAGGACTGGAGTGTAATTTTATTTATCAAATATCTTCAAATAAATAAAACGATAACGACGCAGTATAAAGCCGATCGACCACTTAATAAAGTGCTTTTTCTTCAGAATAATGCGCGTGTTTATATCTCAACTGTTTCATTAGCAAAAATTCAACTACATTTGGAACTGATTCCGCGTCCAGTTTATTTAGTAAATTGCGCACCATCAAGTTTTCGTGCTTCTCAAAACTGGGATGGGTGAAAAGAGATATGGGTCCAATGAAGGAGTAATCCTTGAAACTAGCGTCTTGGTTTCTCATGCCTTATAAAGTTCACTTTTTGACCTATCTAATGCGATATTCACACACCTGTAATATGCATGTTTACGTTACTTCTTTCAATATTTTCTAAATAGAACATAATATTCTTTCATCATTATTTGTAAAATTTTAAAATTTTAGAAAAATTGAATTGATAGAAAACAACAAAACATCGTACGTGCACCACCTCATTTTAGAATCAAACATGATATGCTGCTAATGTATTGTTGTTTGTCATTGTATTATTTTACCTGCAATTACATCAAATATATTTTATTAGTAATATTTTCTCGTCTTCTTACTTTATTAATATAACATTTATTGTAGTGATATAACAATATAATAACGAATAATTTAGGAAACATTATTCGTCTATTTTGTTAAATGGTTTTTTTTCTTATAATTGGTCTAATTTTTTGAAAAAGAAACGAGAATATTTTTTTACAAAATGTTGAAGTTGTTCTTTATCAACTTCATTAACAATTAACGAGTCTCTCCTGACAAATATAAAAAGAATACAATAAGCATTTTCCTCTTTATTTATGTAATTCAATTTCTTTCTTCCTAAATATATCCTAATGTATTGTACATATATACGAGGGAGCGTTTTTATATTCGCGGAATGAGCGGGTTGTAGAGGGGTGAGTAGGCGCATTGGGGGCGTGGCCTGTGCAGCGACTAATGATTAGTATAAATACGAAGTTTCATTGTTATTAGACAGTTAGTCTTTGAGCTATCGTCAACCAAGTAACATAATCAGGAGTGAAAAGTGAAATATGGAAAAAATCGAATATCGTGCCGTTATAAAGTCCCTTACTAGGCAAGGAAAATCAGTCGCGACCATAATGAATGAGATGTCATTGGTTTACGGCGACTCTTGTCCAGGAAAAACCATGGTGTACAAGTGGCACAGTTTATTTAAACAAGGAAGGGAATCCCTTGAAGACGACCCGAGGCCGGGCAGGAGCATTGAGGTGACCACGCCAGCACCTATCCAAAAAGTTGAACAAATTGTACTCGAAGATGCTCTACTAAAGAAGAAACAACTCGCAGAAATGGTTGGAGTATCCAATACAACAATTTTTAAAATCCTACACGATCATCTCGGCATGTCTAAGGTCAGCGCAAGATGGGTGCCGAGAATGCTCACGCCGCCGCAAAAACAACAGCGCATAGAGTGTTCGCGTGCATTTTGGACCTCTGTAATGAAGACAAGGATGGTGTATTGAGTGGAATTGTTACTGGAGACGAAACTTGGGTTCATCATTATGAACCTGAGTCCAAACAAGACTCCATGCAGTGGCATAAAAAGGGCACAGCACCTCCCAAGAAATTTAAAGTGTCACAATCAGCTGGGAAACTCATGGCAACGGTATTTTGGGACTCGGAAGGAATATTGTTGATTGATTATAAAGATAAAGGTGTTTCTATAACCGGAGAATATTACGCTTCAATATTAGAGCGACTAAAAGAAGCCATTAAAGAGAAAAAACGGGGAAAATTGACAAAAGGTGTTCTGTTTTTGCACGACAACGCGCCCGTCCACAAGAGCCGCTTTGCGTTAGCTGCCCTGCATAAGGTGGGCTTCGAAATTGTGAATCACCCACCCTACAGCCCAGACCTGGCCCCAAGTGATTATTACCTCTTTCCGAAAATGAAAAAAGAGCTGCGGGGTAAAAAATTTACTGCCGATGATGAAGTCAAGGAGGCAGTTTCGGCGTATTTTGCAGATAAAGAGAAATCATTTTTTTATGAGGGTATAAATAAATTAATTGAAAGATGTGAAAAATGTATCCGTCTTGCAGGTGAATATATTGAAAAAGAAAAATAATTTGGTTTTTTTATTTCCACCCCTTGTCCCCCATTCCGCGATTATAAAAACGCTCCTTCGTATGTATGTATATATTTATGTGTAACATTCTGCTAAAGCCTTTTCAATAACTTTGATGGCGACCTTTTCTAGAGTTATAAGCCGGCATGTAATAAAGTTTGTTTGAACAGCAACATTTGGTTGGTATATTCAATGTCTTAGACTTTTCAATACTATTTCCTTGGTCGGATGGCATATATAAATTTATTTGCATTGGGTACAATATTTGTAACGTAATCACGTAACATTTTTAGTATCGCGTAAGTCAACTTTAGAATAATGCATACTCTCTTGAATATTAAGCAAATACACGTATGTATATTGTAAGACAACTATTTAGATCACTTAAAATTAGTTCTTACATTCAAGATAAATATTTTCCAAGACTAATTATATAGTTTAACTATTTTAGTTCAGGTAATACAATTCATAAGAGTCGATTACTTGCTTGCCTTTCAAATAACAGACGTCTAGAATAAAATTGTGAAAACCGTGTTATAATTCAATGCGACAAATATTTACGGTGACAGGACAAAATTAATCGACCTTTTTTCGTTAAATTCAAACAGCCCTTTAGGAAGTGAACGACAAATATGCATAAGTAAAGTGTTCTGAATTATTTATATATTGTCCGTTGGTGTACATACACTACACTATCTAAAAACATTTTCAATCAAATTTAAGTATGATACCTCGTAGAAACATTAAGTTTGTGAGTCCACTTTAGAAAGTGGCAACCCAAAGCATTATACTTCCTAAAGTGCAATGTGCCGACGGAATAAAGTTAAATTCTGACAGAATGAAATCAAAGTTTTCTTTCTAACATCACGATAGTAGGAAGATAATCCAGTTTGATTTTTCTCATCTATGAAAAATGCACTTACACGAAATGTAAATAATTGTCTCTGATTTGCGATTAATGCAAGTTTCCGAACTAACATTTGTATTTAACCTTACTCAGTCGAGCGGGACTCCCAATAGACGAAATTATTTTCAAAAAAGAAAGATCTGACGAAACGTATGAGAAGTTTTAAACCTCCAAAGCAAGAACTCGTGGTGGGACAAACAAGGAAGAGAAATGGATCAACAAGGATCATCTACAGATAAATATATTGTATATAAAACTGTGTATGTTAATACTATGGAAAAAGTATTTCCGATATCTTAGGGGAGACCCATTCAACTAGATTATCTGGAATGTCAAAGGCTAAAGTATAAGAACTGGTGAATAGAGCCAGTATTGTATAATCACCTAAAAGAACTATATATAGGGCAAGTTCAACAGGCATATACAGATAAACTAATAGATTCTGGTTGAAATATGAACACCATATCAAGGTAGTAGAATAAGTTCTATATTAACCTCAAAATAATCTAGTCCAATCTAATCCTGGCTAATTTTTAGCGTTTAATGTAGGGACATACTTCATGTGAAATTTATCTTGCTGTTAATATAAATAGAATTTGACAACACCCATACAATGTGTTGGCGTGCTTCGCTTTTCCATGTTTTCTCGTAATTATCTTTGCTTACCAAATAAGGATTTAAAGCATTCTCACAACGACTAATTCTTCGAGAAATATGTTAGAAAAGCCTTCCAGCTTAAACGTGTTAACTTCACTTCTTTGGCATTCGGATAGCATCTTTGCATGACCCATAATGTTTAATAATTTACAACTAATAGCTTAACTTCGACTTTAACAACATTAGACTATCCAACTTCTTACCAATGTTGGCCAGAGTGAAATCTGAAAACGAACCTAAATTTATGGGGATATACCGACGCAAAATCATTTACAACGCTCATTTATCAGAAGAAAACCCTATCCTAATTTTGCATTTGTATCTTAAAATTCAAGTACATGGTATCTATAGCTTTTATGTACAAGGCGAAGTGTAGATACTTTCTTTGTTGAAGTATTGCTGGTACGCAAAATTTTTTAGTAATGAAAAAATATAAAATTGAAATTCCAATTTAAACGAAATGTCATTTAAAACTACGTGTGTGGAAGATGTGTCCTATGTTCTCTATTCACTGATAGAAGCTATTTATGAAATTTTCTTCTATACATTTCAACAATTTCACCAGAATGTGGCCTATCTTCTGCTGAACAAGGTTCTACGGTAAACAAATTTGAGGAGCAGTATACAAAAACTTTTGCTTTTTGCTATTCAGAAAAAAAATTACAGAGCGTTAGATCAGGCGAATGCACTACCTGCAGGATGTGCGTTCGCTATTATTATTTGGACATTAAAACTGTTGATTTTTTTTCACCGCACTCCTGAAAGCCTTAGCCACAAAACAATAAGACTTTCGGTTGGAAACTGGACTTCTGAAATGAGTACGAAATGAATACTGCACCGCTGCTCCCTTATCCACCAGTAGTTTCTGCGACGGCAGCGATTGCCAAACACATACCTTCTTTTTTCGATCACCTTCTCTTTATAATGCGCCTTCAAAAAAAATAGAAAGCTTCTGCACTCCTCCCTGAATAATAGTAAGAATTTTAAGATTATTGTATGAATCTATACAATTATCGTATACTGTACAACATATAAAACGTAAATCTTTTGCCTGGTATAAGGCTACTATTGTAATACATTTTTCAAATTCCACGTGCCTTATTATGTCTAGTAATAATGAGAGAACACGTAATATCAATTGGTTTGTTACTTATAGTACATAGTATATCGTTTCAAAAAATTAAGGCTGATATTATACGATACTAGCAATTTTATTATCATTTTATTTAATTCTTTAATAGTCAGGACCGAATGTTTCTCCTGATACAATACTTTTTAATTTTTACACGTTGTACACCTGAAGTAGTTTGTGGATATCTTTGAAATATCAGGTATTTATTTGCTTTTAAATGTTGATCTCTGAAGACCAAGTTTAATAGAAAACACAAATTTGTATTGTGATTGCTTTGAGTGGTCGATCGGAACACCATTTCCTTGTCGTGAATTACTAAGAAAAATTATTCCCATACTCGTATCGTAAAAACTGTTTGATTTTATTTTAGTCTTTATTTGTTAACAAATTTATTATCTCAAAAAATTATGTTTCGATTACCTGCGGGATTGAGGCATTTATTCGGACATTATTTATATACTAATAGTATTACCAGTTTGAAATTAAATGAGACATATCCAAATGCATTGAGAAGATAATTTGACACTCTTCTTTGTAGTAATTCCTTTCGATTTATTTGATATAATACGTTATTAAAGTCTAAATTATATTGTAATTCAAAAATTCGAAATATATGTTATATTAAATTAAGCAACTAAACAATTTTTTTGTGTGTAAAATGTAATACGTGAATTTTAGGTGTCCTTCGGTCTGAAAAATAACAGAATAAAAGAAGAAATGATATACTTGCGTGCAAGAGAGATATTTTGTAATTTAACATGACAGCCTTGCTGTAATATATAGAGGGTGAAAATTGCTGTGCTCGCTGAAAGTACAATGAACGCTATATCAATGACTAATAAAATATAAAAAAACCGTATCTAAGATTATAAATAACGAGAGTTATATTTACTTACATGAAAATTATAAATATAAATGCTGTTCTAGATATTTAAGACTAATACACATAAATACATGCATACATGCCAGGTGTACCGGAAAGTCATTACCGGTTTTTCTAACAGATGTCGCTAGGCTTAAGTATGTAATGCTATGATTTGATACGTGTCATTTTATTTTACGGACATCAAGCTTTAAAGCAATACATGTTATATTTTGCGACGGTAACGCCATCGTAGATTTATACCTCTTTGAAAATGTTAAGTTTCGTGCCTGAAAATGTTCATTTGCGGTATGCATTACTTTCCTTATTTAATCAAAAAAAGAAAGCCGCTGAAAGTCATCGTTTGCTAGTAGAAACTTACAGTGAGCATGCTCCAATCATAAAAACATGTGAGGCGTAGTTTCAAGAATTCAAAAGCGGTAATTTTGATGTGTAAGGCAAAGAACGTTCTGGTAGACCGAAAAAGTTTGAAGATCTCTCGATATTCAAGAATGTCGAAATAATATTCTGCGACCCATTATTCTTCTGTACTTCTGTAAGGACCAGCAATGAGAGAAGAATTCGTTTTTATGGATAATAATGGTCGTCCTTATCAAGCAAACATCGTAAGTAATTGGATTGATGAAATTGGTATAGTAGGAATGGAATGACCAACTAATTTCCAAAATGATAATCCAATGCTTAGGATATTATGAGAAAACTTATTACTTCACAAAATATGTAGCCCTAGAAATGTTCTCTACGTTTGTTGTAAAAATTATTAATAAAACTTATGTAAAATTGTATTTTTCCTAAACTAAAAATGTTATGCTCTTCCAAAGAGGTCACATTAAAATTTGTCCAAATAAGTTGAAATGCAAAATATAATCAGATACTATTATACTATAAATATACTAAAACAAAATAAACTTCTTTTTAAATTTATTTGCATTTTTATGAAGCATATGGTAATTGTTTTTAGTCAGGTAATTTAAACTAGTGAAATATATAAAAATATTATATGAAAAAACATTTAAATAAATTTTAGGATTGGCGCGTGGAGTGAACGCAAAATCTATGTGTTAAAATTGATTCTGTTTAAATGCTCTTGGAAAGGATTAATGAATTTTTCTACTTTATTACTTTTGTAAAACGTTAGCCTTTGATGAAGCAAGCTTCAGTGTGGAATAAAAAGTTTTAACTAGTTCTAAAGCTACTTATTGTATAGTTTTACTTCAGAAATTGTTGAACACATTCACTTAGCTAGACCTAATAGGTTATTAGCCTTTGATGAAGCAAGCTTCAGTGTGGAATAAAAAGTTTTAACTAGTTCTAAAGCTACTTATTGTATAGTTTTACTTCAGAAATTGTTGCACACATTCACTTAGCTAGACCTAATAGGTTATTAACAAGTATGTTCCATAACTAATGTCAGATGGAAGTCAGACGATTTGACTAGCAAATCTTATATAATTTACAGTCTACATTAAATTGCTTGGCATAAGCTTACTAAATTTTGAACAAATCGACGATCTAATTATAACAACATTTCTGTCACGAAAATTGTATCCGTTGATAAAATTTCATCTAAGGAGTTGCAGCGGAGCAATTAATTATACACACCGTCACCAAATACTATACCCAGGTAAGAAATTGAAGCAATCATGTTAACAAAATAAACGTCTACCAAAATGGCACGATGGGATGGATTGATCTTTCATATTCTAGAACATATTCTAGAACCTGTTCATTTCTTAATGTCATAGTTTTCTTAAATATTTGATTTGGAAGAGAAGTGAAGAGACTAATAGATTTTTTATAATAAACATCGCTATAATAACAAATTGCTCCAAACTATTGGACATCAAAGGGTAGCTCGCAACGTATCTGCGTTAAAGCATTTATTTGATATTACTTATTATTTTTTAACTCATTTCTTATTCAAAAACTATATAAACTATCTGGTTGTGATTTATATGTATGTATATATACATATGTGTGTGTGTATGTGTGCGATATAAAAATTGTATGGCCTAGTACGGTTAGATATCTTTTAGGTAATTTTGCACTACAGAAACACAATAATTGATAGCGATTTTAAAAATATACTTATGTACATATACGAGTATTAAGCAACACAATCGAAATTTCGCGTCAGTCTATTTAAATTTTTAACAGTGTTTCTATTCATGTATACTATAATGATCCCAATTCGAAAAGTAAAGCAAATATATTTTCTTTTTAAAGAAAAATTAGTACGGTATATCCTTTGTTGTACTACCATACATTTTGTGTGTGGCTGTTTGTTAAGAAGTTATAAAAATGTGTAAGTTAAACCGTTTTCACGTTAACCTAGCCGATATTTCGGGTAACAGAACTTCAATCGATCTCTTGTAGTATATTCATGATGAAAACGTCACCTATCAAACGAATCTTGGTTTGTAGATAAAAAGATTGCCGCTTCGAACATGTAAATACCATAGAGACAAAATTTTGCCTCGTCTGAAAGCACCTCATTTTCTGTATAGTCAATAATCGCGATAAATCACTATTGTCTTCTCAAACTATAATACCATTATTTAAAATAAATAGCAGAAACTATAGAAAGAAACAAGTAAAACGCTTATATCGACAGACTATACAAGGCCTACAAAGAATATAGCAAAAAATACTCAATCTACTACAGATGTTATTAATAAAGTTATTCACTCTCAAATTTTCATCTACCTCTACTCCTAGTAATCTAACTGAAGTATATACAAGATATAAATAATTATCCAAGTCCACATTAGTAGCATAATCTGTAGACTTTGTTTTAAAAAGTATCGTATCTTGTGCTTAAATATTATCATACAGCCATTTTTCTAAAGCATTCAAACATGTATTGGCGGTTTTTTGTAATTTCTGCTGTGGTATTTCCTTCCAATAGAAAAGTAGTATCATTAGCATAATTCGAAGCCCATGATTATCAATTGTTAAACATTCCATAGCATAGATAGTATTGAAATAAAGTAAAAAGAAAAGCAGAAGTTCCAATGTAATACCCTAAGAAATGCCACTAAATGTATGTAATTATTTCGTTAGATTTGTACGTCAACATACAGTTTGCTTCCTATTTAACAAGCCAATCTAATGCATCACCCCTGACACTATAATACACCAATTAAACAAATATTAGTTGATTTATGCTGCCAAACGCCCTGAAGAAATCTAAAACGATTGCGTACGAAATAAGTTTCTATGAAAAGCTTATTATTTGCTCTCTTAAATCAAAAATAACTGTCGCTGTAGATCTTCCCTTCAAACATATTAATATTTACTAAAAATACCATGGCTACAAACTGATACAGTCTAGTGTAAAAAGCCTTTTCAAAGATTTTAGAGAAACTTTTGATTAATTTTCCACTACCAAGTTAATTACTAATATTTGGTTTGGTGTCGAAGCCCCTCAATAACTTTTTAAATTGAATAAGATCTTTTACCAATGACTGCCGAATACTGAAGACATTGTTTGAAGTAGTGCATAGAAAGGCTCCAATGAAATATTTAGTGCCGTAGGATTATCTTCAGTGACCAATCTAGATTATGGGTAATGATTGTTAGACAGTTATACATAGGTATTGTCAAAAGCATCAACTTCAATTTTCTGTCAATGAATCTGTCCAACCTTTTTCATGGGAGTAGGTATCTTTTCGTATTCATTAAAGATACTCTGATTACCCAGCATCGCTTAAAAGAAATTGTTGGACTCCATCTTCCTCCTTATCTTCAGAGGTTGGAAGATCTTACTTTTGGACAAGTATATATGCACCCCGCTGTGACAAGGCTTACTCTGAACTATTTGAAGAGTTCCGACAATTTTATGTCATATCTCACAAATCTCTTGATATTTTCTCAGCGGAACACATACAATTAATTATTGGTAGATAATTATGTAGTTTGACGCGCATATCACAAATCTTAAAAGCTATTTGATATAAGATACAGATAGCCTAGCACATGACTCCACAAGATCATTTATTGGAATGTATGAAACAATACATCACTATATAAATAATCGGAGAAAACCAACAGATTATTAAAAGGATTAGAAGTATTTTGTTCTTTTCTACCAAAACTATCTTGCTGCTTATCTATATGTATTTATTTGTTATCAAAAATTTATTCACGTCGTCAACTTACATATACAGGGTTCTAAAAAAAATATACGTATTACAAAGTATTATTTTGTCCAAACTATCGATCACTGCGCCTCGACTCGGGTATTGGAGAAACGAATACATAGTCTAGTTTATTTAATAGCCGCTAGATGTCAGTTGCCTTCTGTTTTCTTGGTAACCATCATATGTTTAAGATGGCTACTCCGCAGCAGAAATCATTTTGTGTTCTCGACTTTGGGAAGTGCAATTTCGTGATTACACTGCAAAGACGTTTCAGGTTGAGCTACCAAATTGATCCTCCAAATGGGTGGAACATTCGCAAATGATATCGACAGTTTGTAGATATAGGACGTGTATGTAAAGGAAAGAGTCCTGGCCGCCCTCGTGTTTCTCAGGAAAATGTTGCACGAATTCAAACTGCTTTCCAAAGTAATCCTTCAAAATTAACTCGTCGTGCCGTCAGGGGTTACAACTACCTACAACAACAATTTGGCGTGTGCGAGACGTCGGTTGGTTATCAAGCCGTACAAGTTACAGTTGTTACAAGCTCTGCGTCCTGATGACAAACGGAAACGTGTGGCATTTTGTAACGAGATTCATTCAAACACAATGTTAGAATTTGGGGTCTACAGAACGGACATACAGCCATTGAACATGTACGAGATTCGCCTAAAACCAATATGTTTTGTGCGATATCCCGATTATCTGTTTACGGTCCATTCTTCTTTGATGGAAGCACGGTCAACGGTCAGCAGTATCTCGCTATGTTACAAAACTGGTTGTTTCCGGGGCTGCACGAAGACAATTTCATTTGTCAACAAGACGGAGCACCCCCTCACTGGAGTCGCCAAGTGCGTAAATATCTGAATGAAACTCTACCGAACCGTTGGATTGATCGTCCAGGAGCTGGCGACTGAGCATGTCTCAGCTGGGCTCCACGGTCACCAGATATGACACCCTGTGACTTCTTCCTGTGGGGTTTCGTTAAAGACAACGTTTTTGTACCACCACTTCCGCAGAACCTGCAAGAGTTGAAGAACCGGATCCGTACTGCCATAACATCAGTGATGAAGGACATGCTTGCCCGAATATGGGAGGAACTTGAATATAGATGTGATATTGTTCGTGTCGTTGATGGAGGACATATTGAACATCTGTAATCTGAACTTGAAATGTTCGTAAATATGTGTGCAAAGTTTCATATTCGTATGCCTTGAAGTTTAATGAATATATGCATACGAAATACGTATATTCTTTTTGAAACACCCTATATTTCGTATTTTCACTGAAACCATTTATTTATTATTATTACAATCTTCAATTTATTGATATGTATGTACATAAAACATAATGCTTTATCAAAATCATATTCTAAATAAATAAAAGATTCGATATTTCTTCTTACCAATCTTGACATATCGAAAGAATAGCGAAATTTCGAAAAATGCGCAGCATGCTTACGAAATGCAATATCTTAATATATTGTACATTAAAAACTCTAGCCTTCGATAAAGCTTTACTCTAAGTTATAAATTACCCTAATACTTACTACTCGGTAAGAGGCCGCTATTCAGCATAGACAATTTAATCGTATTCGGTATGGACACGAGGGAATTTGCTGCACTGAGATGTCTCTTTTTTCTGGGCTTATCGTTGTCGCCATGCCTGGGAGTTGATCTAGATCGGTGCTTCCGCCTGCCTCCACTAGAGAGACTCTTTTTGCTTTCGGGTTCACTTGACATTCTAATTAGAGTTTCATTTGTAATGTTTTTGAGTGGAATATCGATTTCTACCACTGTATATTCATAGATTTCTTTTTAATTGTCATAAATTCACTCTGGTTGAGTTGAAGTTGGTAGAGCCCTGAAAATAAAGGAATTAAATTAGTTTTTAAATTCGATAAAACAATTTAAAAAATTAGGTAAATTACAATTGTTATAAAATTTGCATATATATATATATATATATATATATATATATATATATATATATATATATATAAATAGTATAAATTCATCACTCTAAAATTCTGAATAATAATTTAGATTAGATCCCAGAATAATAACAGATAATAAACTAAATAATATTGAACAATGAAATCAAAAATATATAATAAAAAAAGAATAAGAAATACAAAGTATTTTCAGGAAAGGCTTCAACTTTACATAATAAACACAAAAAAAAATATTTCATGATTTCAGAATCTAACAGAGTTGAAACACGAAGGAATTAATATTTTAAATTTTACATCAGTAACAAGCAATATGTAAAGATGTAGTGGAAAACAAAATATTATAGTACAAAAGTAAAGATATCCAGTAATTGATTTTGTAAATAAAAAAAAAAAATTAAAGAATAAAATTTAAAAATAAAACAAGTTCAAATTTTATGTATGTATAAAGACCTAAAATACGTGGGTAAAAACTCATAATTTATTGGTTGCTTATTACATTTATAATTATGGCAGAAAGTAATGAAAATTTTTATCATTTGGTGAGAAATCGAACTCCAGTTGTCCGCTTGCTGGGTAGACTATTCAGCTACCAAGAACCATGAGATTCAAGCCATTAATTATGTCATAAATCTCATTATGGAAACAGATTTTGAACTGAAAACCCAAAGTAGGTATTACTAAATATATATGCGTTTGCAAATCATACACATGCGTATATACATAATTGCGTGCATTCCACGATGTAAATGAATGACAATTCGAAATGTTCTACTTATTGTATCATCATCACTATAGCAGCAATTAATGAATTAAAGAATCGAATTTCACAGTTCTTGGTAGCTTAATGGTTGAGCATCCGGCAAACGTAATATTGTATATATTGCATATATAATATGTATATATATATATATATATATATATATATATATATATATATATATATATATATATATGCATATATACATATATGAAGATGAATTTTCTCGGGTTCTAAGCCGCGTGTGAATTGTGTCTTGAGAAGGACCGTTTTCTCGACGTTCAAAGTGACTTCAGTCTTCGAAGCATGTCAAAAAGTAAATACTAGAAGGCATAGATAGAGAATAATCAAGATTAGTATCTTTAAATCTTGTTTTTATACGGTGATAAAAATTGTATGTATTTGTAGGCAGCTTTTGTATTGGTACTTAACAAAGTCATTGTATTAGTAGGCATTGTTATTGCTAATTTAATTACTATCCCAATGAAGGCCTTTCCTTGTGCTAAATAATCTTTGCAGTGGCAAATGATGGGAAAAATATTGTCAAATAGGCAAAAATTGATAATATTTTTGAAAGTAAGAACAACGTGAACATTAGATTTTAATTAAGAGACTATCAATGTTCAATACTTGAAACTTACACATTAAATTAAAAACCTAACACCACTATCCCAAAATTATGACAACAAAAACCATAAATATTAATATTTTCATTTCTTTTTGTTGTTATAATTAACTAACACTACTAAAGATTTAAAACCAAAAAAGTTAATCGTACTTCATAATAGTTTAGTATATACTATACTGATTTTAATTACTTTAAAGCTAATTAAAAACGATAAATTTATTTCAAATTGTTTACAATATTACGATTCAAAATGATCTACGAACATATAAATTTATTGTAAAATATTTCATATTCCTCAATTTAATTTTTAATCGAAATGCTTTTACTCTCTGAATAAATACGTTCTATTGAATTTTATATGACTTAGAGCGAGCTTGTTTAGAAACAAACACTGAAAAATAGCCTCTCGCTGAAAGAATATTAAATTATATCGGAATTTATTTTTAGAACAAGAACTTCTCTTTATTACTATAATTATATATTCTGTATACGTTTTAATTGACTTATAAATGTTCTACGAAATTCATATTCGATACATAAAGAGATATATTCAAATATGTACTTTTTAAATCGGTTCCCTGCGTTCTCTCTTTCAGATATTTAAATTCTTCACATTAGATTTTTCCATAGAGCGTACCGCAATGAACATAATTCTGTGTTCATCATCATCGATGTATGTTACATTCTGTAAATCTACACCACTTATGTGCCATAATATACTCCCAAATACTCAATAATAATACCATGAACCTTAAGTATGTATATTCGAATATATTTTTGCTTACAAAACTAATGTTGCTTGAAAACACCCCGAACACGATAGCAAGAGAATCTTTCTAAAGGCAACATCAATTGAGTTTTCACAAAGAAAAAGTGTGAATATGCAAATGTGGTCGAGGGGTAGTGATTATATGTATATCGAAATACATAAGTACTAAAACGAAATTTATTCGTTAACAAAATATGGTACGCTTTTTGAAAGCTATTTATTTATTTATGAGAAACATAATTAGTAAAATTTCCCTTTTTACTATACATTATAGATAGATTGTTTCTATTAAAAGAGTTTTCTTAGCTCTATTCAAAGAAAATAACGCGTTTCTAGACACCTGAGGATATTTTTCGTACTCTTCCGCGAAAGTTAAACGCTCTGACGATTTGCTTTATTGCCACACAATAAGATCTTTTAAAAACTCTTTTCTCCCGACTAATACATTACTGAAATATTTTATTATTTACTATTCCTTTTAAATGTAATTTGGACTTTCAATTTTTTATTAAAATACCGTACAATGTTTATTATTAAATAAATAGTTAGACGGTAATTTTAACGGTAATTTTGATGGGCCTGTGGTTGATTAACTGGATCACTGAATGTTGATATATAACCCCTTTCCACATTAATTTTCGTATTCTGTATTCGTATTTCGACAACCAAGTTGTCATCAACAGCAGATAATTAAACAGCGTCACACCTGGACAGCTACGGTAAATTCCGCACGCGATCCGTACTGCTGAAAGCCAAAACGTACACTGTTTATTCGTTTCACATGATTTTTAAAAATTATTTTACTTAAACTAAGATGAATGACATTGAAAAAGAAGAACAGGGACATAGGAGATAAATAAATACATGTGATTTATTGCACTGTCCCTTTTTTGTCATTTAGCAGACCGAAGAGAGAAGAATTATTAGGTCCCAAGTCAATGTTTAACACGTGGCCTTTATTCTTCAAAATGTACATACTTTTATACGTATCTAATTCGCGATAATTACATACATTCTTAATCAAATGCAAATAATCCGCGTTAACATTATGATTACAATCCAACACATGTTTTGCTAAATCAGATTTTTCCAGCCGATTGAATTTTATATGCGCGATATGTTCCTTATACCGAGTTTTTATCGGTCGTTTTGTTTGGTCGATGTATTGTTTACTACAATCTAGACATTTAATTCGGTAGATTCCCGACTTCTTGTTGTTCTCGACTTTGTCTTTTGCATTTCCTAAAAGGGATTTTATGGAGTTAGTGGACCGAAATGTGACTTAAAAACCGCGCTCTTTAAAAACACTATTTATATTTTTCATCAAACGGTAGAAAGGTAAACATACAAACCCGATTGCTTTGAGGTGACAGGCATGTGGTATCCCGAATTGTTTTTCTTTTGTTAGAATTTCTAATTAATCTATTGATTATATCCGAATCAAAACCATTGTATCTCGCGATATTCTTAATAAAGTTCAATTCT
Organism: Dermolepida albohirtum; assembly: GCA_031893035.1. Classification (NCBI taxonomy): domain Eukaryota; kingdom Metazoa; phylum Arthropoda; class Insecta; order Coleoptera; family Scarabaeidae; genus Dermolepida; species Dermolepida albohirtum. The sequence continues at coordinate 395,214 of JAVIWB010000555.1, read as the reverse complement.
TTTTCGTATCTTACTTTTGTTAGCGGGAAATTAAGCAAGCGATTGATAAGAAAACTGAACGAAGCTATCTTGTGTGGCATGCTATGATTTGAGTCCGACGTGATGAATCTATTGACATTGGTTTCTTTTCGGAAAATATCAATTTCTATTTTAAGATTATTCCTAAAAACTAAGGTGTCCAAAAAAGGCAACGTGTCATTGTTTTCTTTTTCTTTTGTAAATTTAATCGTCGGAAATTTTGAAATTAACTGCTTGGCGAAATCTTCCAAGTTGCATTTATGTGTATTGAAAATAGCAAAATATCATCTACATACCTGATCCAGATTCTTGGAAAATATTTAGCATTATGTTTAATTTAATTTCAAAATTACTCATGAATAAGTCCGCTATGAATGGAGAAAGACAATTGCCCATTGCAGTTCCTTGTTTTTGTTCATAGAACTTCCCTTCAAATTGAAAACAGTTTTGGGACAAAGGTTTGTTAATCTCACGTATACCTTTATTTTCTCTGGTTCGATCTTATTTTTGTGCAGAAAATCTTCTAAATATTTTAAATTTTCTGGAATCAGTACCGAAGGAAACAATGACGTTACGTCGAATGATACTAAAGTTTCCCCATCTTCTAATTTACAATCTTTAATGTTTTGAATAAATTCCACTGAATTAGTAACTGGTAGGCTTTCAAGTTTTTCTGGCGAATAAATAGTTAATTAGAATATTTTTTATATTCATTCCATGTATATATGTATGTATTGCAGTCATAATGTAATAATAAATTCATATCTAATAACTTTTAAATTGTTCTTAAATTATACAAAATAAATTTTGTATATTGTATATCGTAAATACGTGTATGTGTATATTTGGTTGTCTATTAATAGTAAGAAATAATTATCTTTTTTTTTAAATTAATGTAGTTAATTATTACTTATTACGTCATTACGTTATATTATCGTTTCGAGAATTATACCCACTGCCATGCCAGAACTCGGCAAAGTCACGTTGCCTTTCGTATCCTAGGAATTGGACAAAAGGGTCTTCGTAATCATTCTTTTGTTAGGCAGTTATTTTCACTAATTAGTCTTATTTCGTTACTTTTACAAATACATAAAGTCTTGTGTTAAGCAGCACTTTTAGAATTATATTATTATCAAAATTATACGTTATACCATATAAATGTACAGCAATTAATCAGTAATTAATTTTCAAAAGAATGTATATCTACATAAATGCATAAAGTATAACTATATATTCAGAAGGAAGGACTTACGTCACATAAATATCTGGGTATCGTTTAAATGACTACGTTATTATCACCGAAAAAATAAACAGTAAAATTATACAGCAAGAGTAGTATTAGCAAAAATGTAACATCTGCTTTGCAATCCTCGCGTTATTGGTATTGAATGATACATTGAAAATCAGTAATGGGAAATACACGAAAAACATTAATCATGGCTAAAAATATTCGGCGCGTATATGGTACATATGATAAATACTGGGTGTTTTTGAAGATACTTTATCCCAAATTTATTTATAATCGAATGTTTCCTACTTATAGTAAAATTCTGTTCTGAATTTACAACACCATGTATTTATAATTGTTAAAATGTTATAATCAATATAAATACATTGAATATTATCTATTGATATATATATATATATATATATATATATATATATATATATATGTGTGTGTGTGTGTGTGTGTGTGTGTGTGTATCAATTGATAATATTCAACTTAGAAAAACACTTAAGTAATATACCGTGTACATTGTTTTAATAAGCATTAGTTATACATAGACGACTACGTTTCATAATTAATTTTGTCGTATTAAAATTACTTATAAATCTAAGTATTGACTTTGAGCTCTGATAAGTTGCCTTACTATTAGAAGTATATCAGGTGTACCGGAAAGTCATTACGGTTTTTTTCGTAAAAAACTACATAATTTTCAAGAAAATGGAAAAATTTATTTATTCCAAATATTGACCATTTGTTTCTATCCATATTGCCCATCATTCAAGCAATTTACGGATGCCATCCCAAAAAAAAACTGTTTTTTTGAGCAAAACTATTCATCGATCAATTTTCTAACCTCTTCGAAACTGACGAAGTGCTGCTTTGAAAGCTCGTGTCCCGTTGATGCGAAAAGGTGATAGTCGGATGGGGCAAGGTCTGGAGAGAACGGCAAGCGCGATATTATGTCCCATCTAAGTGCTTTCTATACTTCCTTGATCGGTTTTGCTGTATGACATGGCGTGTTATCGTGCTGTAAAATAGCTTTATCATATCTTCGTGATCATTCTGAACGTTTTTCTATTAATGCATGGCTCAAATTGATAATTTGCTGTTTTTCATACCTTTGAAGCAGCATTTCATAGACGATTTTTCGATTTTCCATTGGCCTGTCATTCAATTGATGTGGTACCCATTTTCCCATTTTTTAAATTTGGGCCACATTTAACGCTTCTGTCAATTGTTTTTGAATTTGGGTTGGGTCTTCATCCAACAACTCCTGTAGTTTCGCATCTTCAAACTTTTCCGATCTACCGAAACGTTCTTTGTTTTGCACATCGAAATTACCACTTTTGAATTGTCGAAACCATGCCTTACATGTTTTTATAGCTGGAGCATGCTCACCGTAAATTTCTACTAGCAAACAATGACTTTCAGCGGCGTTTTTCTTTTGATTAAATAAGAAAAGTAATGCGTGCCGCAAGTGCACTTTTTCAGGTACAAAACTCGACATTTTCAAAAAGGTATAAATCAATGACAGTGTTACTTTCGTATAACATGTATGGCTTTGAAGTTTGGTGTCAATAGAATAAAATGACAAATCATAACATCGCATACTTAAGCCTAGCGATATCTGTTAGAAAAACCGGTAATGATTTTCCGATACTCTTAAATTAAATATCCTTAGACTCCTTTTAAGTATTTATAAATGTAGTCACATATGTATAATGTTATATTCATAAGAGTTGATACAAATATAATGATATGGTAATCAAACAGACCTAAAAAATAAATATATGTAAAACTAAATTAAGATTACGTGTATAACAATAGTTTTTCAAAGGGAGGATATCACATATTTATCGATGTGGAATAAAGGAAGAATTTTTTTTATACGCTAATCAAATTAACATTAAAAGGATTTTATAATTACGTGAAACTTAGAGGAACATAATGTGATGAAAATGATTTGATTTTACAGTACGAATATGTGGATACAAGCAAAGATATATAAAACTAACGTACGAATATATAATTTTCACATAACAACATATACTGGTTAATATTTAAAAAAACACATTTACTGGTTTAATAGGAGTAACAGTATATATATTTCAATAGTTTCTATTACATATAAGACCGTTTTCTTAATAGAATTTTAAGATTTTAAAGTTTATTCGATATTAGAAATTTTAGCATTTGTACATATTTTATATGACAGATTTGATTGGCGAAAATAGGACACTAAGGTAATTTATGTACATTAAGAAAATCACATTCATTTTCTAATCCAAAGAGGAATTAAAATACTTTTCAATTTATATACAAAAATTAGTATCCACACGTTCATGGACACCTTCTGTAACCAAACAGAAATTAGTCCTGTTGAATACATGTTAAAGAAGAATACAACAAGGACAGTTATATATGACAATACGCTAACAAAGTTACAAACTTGTACGTTTTTGGTCAATAGTTAACTACAAACTGTTGACCAAAAACGTCAAGGTTTATGTCAAAAGAAGTCCTCATTTATCACAATGCCCTAGTTCACAAGGTAGCCTAAGTCCAAGAAGTGTAGCTACTTTTAATCAGACCACCAATCAGATAGTCCGGAATTGACTATATCCGACCCGTTTTTATTTAGAAATTTGACAAAGCACCTCAGCAGGCACAATTTTGCAGTTACAAAGCGGAAAAGGGAGGTTGATATCTATTTTGATGATAGTTTTTTTGTGGTGAAATAAGGTCCAAATGTGTTGAAGATAAGGGAGATTACGTTGAAAAATAAAATTATCAAACAAATCGTAGGTGTTTTATTTCATTATTAGGTAGAAAATTTTTCTAGCTGCCCTCGTACGTATACTATTGAATGATTAATTTACAACGATTTAAATAATCGATTAAAAATACAATTGTTGCCAATGAAATAATGAACAAAATGAAAAAGATGAATTGAATTATAGCAGTTTCCATAAAATAATTGAAATATTAAATTAAATAATCTGATATCATAAATACCTAAATGTTTTGACATTTATCACCAATATCAGATATATAATGCTCGCAATTCAATATTTGGGGGAGCAACGGAAATAGCAGTTATAAACCCCGGACATTCGAAATTTTTCAGTCTATTATTTGTTCACTATGGGGGAGAGTTTCGATTTTCTCTCGCAACTATTAAAAAAAGCATTTAAAATATTTAAAAGTAATTCCTTATAATAACAATTTGTTCCTCAACAGATTACTAATAATCCAAATCGTGAATAAAAATTAAAAAGCACGCTGCATAACTAATTCATATTTATAGATAAAAAAATGGAAATGCAAGTAAAGATAAGAAATCGTGAGTTTTAGATAAACATATTCCCAAAAGAACTAAAACGAAATCTTCCTCTCCTTCTTGGTTTACATAGGAATTCAAAATAAATTTTAAAAAAACAGAACATTTTAGCCGCTAAATGATCTCTAATAAAAATGTTTGATTTTTGAATGAATATAAACGTTTAAAATTATTAACAAAATGTTTGGTTTCTCGGGAAAATACGAGTAATACCTACATAATAAATGTAGCAAACAGAATCTAATCGTAGCTTATTAGAGAGTTGCGGAAGTTTTTTTAATATGAACGTAAATCCACTAGAATCACCGCTACTCCTTTTGGTGATAACCAAGGTTGAACAACTCTTCGGGTAATCAGCGACAGGAATGGAGGGGGGGGGCGAACGCGTACACGCATTTTCAATAGCCTACATACATCGTGTCAGCGACGCGAAGCTGCCTCGCAAATGTGATTTGTTCTCTGCGTCGGGTGTAAATAAATTTCTACATCGCTTTCCTATACGCTCTACACTACTACGAACCCGGGGCTTTGTAACACTTTTTCTAATATTTACTCGCAAGATGAGAGCACACATTATTTAAAACCCTCTATTGATTATCCATCTTGCCAAAGCTAAGATCTGAAGACAAGTTGGTTAAATATATTCACACTTACCAACAGTTGTACTGCTAGTGATACCCTTTGTCAAATTTTTTACTGGAGATTATAGATTTACATTATCTCTCACTTACTAACAACTATTAACCTTTTAAAAGCTTAGTATTTGTGGAAACACCTTACTATTTGATCTACTCTTAAGAAAAGAGATAAATCGCGTCTATCAAACTATCGTCCGACGTCTATTCTTTCCAACTTTACCAATACCTTTGCTTAAACTGTGTTTTTCAGAAGTTTTGGTAGACTTAACCTGTCCTTATCTCAAGACCAGCATGTCCCTTTTCGTGGATGTTCAACTTCGATTTGCGCAAAATTTCTCAAGTACTAAGTAAAGTTTTGGAAAGGCGTTTTCAAGTGTCATTTACACTGTCGTTTCGTAAACATTTGACAGCACATCTTATTATACCAATCACAGGCAGTCATATTTATAAAATCGAATTTGATATGTGTTCCACGAGTTCCACTCTAATGAATTTAGTGCAACATCCGGTGTGCATTAGGGCACTAATATAGGGCCACCGAAATTAATCTAGATGTAATATCATTTTATGTAGAATATTATTACTTTCTATGCTATTTTATAAACAAATAGATAATTCAAAATATGTATTTCACTTTTAATGCAATTACCACTTTATTTACATAGAATTTTTTTATGTTTGTAAATAATATTTATCATCCTCATAAATTTATTGTTCTAATTTTCTGATAGATTAACTTTTAATTATAATAAACAAGAAGTATTAATGGTTATTACATTATATCTTGTCGACAAATTCTCTAAATCCTGCTCTTTTATCGCATAAAGTCATTCATTATATTGATTTCAAAATGGTGATTTAACTTTTTTCGACGTATCGAAGTATGATTTCAGATAAATAATTCACGATAGAGAAACATTATTATTTAATTAAAGAACAAACAGGCCCTTAATATAAACTCATTAATATTTTGTTTTAAATTTCCATATATATTGTCAGAGACAATACGGGCATTACTTAAGCTTCGTAGGCGTGAGTACATTCCAGGATTTACTTAAAAATAGATTCATTCGCATAACGTAAACGCTTTACATTCCGATTGCACACGCATCACCACTTAATGAAATATACACAGAGTGCATACAATTTCTCTGAAAAACTATTTCGTGTATGATTTTAAATTTACTTGAACCGATTAAGGTTCAACTCCCTGATTTCTGAAAAATTAAAGAAAGCATGGATTAACTCTGTTTATTTGTTTCGATTATAAAATTTTATCTAAAATATATCAACTTTTATACCAGGTCGTATCAGTAATTAGTGAGGGCCAATAAAAGATCACATCTTTTCAACCTAACAATTCTTTAAAGCATAACTGTTAAAATTTTCGTTCATTGCGATAGTAAAGATTCTTGATATTTGAATGGAAAACGAACTGGTTTAACTTCAATGATTAAGTTTCTATTTCTAAAGAACAAAACAATCAATTAAGTCGAAGCCGTATTGCAACCACAAGACAATGGACATGTGAGTAAAACTTTACCGGAAGAGTATATTTGATAAACAATGCAGTGCGCGCCTAAAAGACAAATCTACTCCAGAAATTATGTTGCTAGATGATCATCGAATAAAATTACGCCAAGTAGCAAAGGCTCTACACATTTCATATGGATCACTAGTTTCGATTTTTCATAATGAATTGAGTATAAACAAATTATTTAATGGGTGTCGCTTTATTGACTACGGGACACAAACACGAACGAGAACGCATTTCAGTTATCAATTTAGAGATGTTAAGATAGACTATTGGTGCAGAATAACAGCGGTTAATGAAAGTTGGACATACCATTAAAAATCTGAAATGAGGCAATAATTGAAACAATGGCTGGTTCAATGGTAATAATTCATGAACAACACTTCAAACTGCTTCCGCATCCATCTTATTCAACGGACTTGAAATTCGCAGATTTTTTTCTTTCTGACAACCTGAAAATTACTTAGTGGCAAGAAATTTGAATCGAATATAGAGACAATCACTAAAATTAACACATATTTCGAAGATTTCGATGACGATTTTTGATTCATTTTATTTTTTAAAAAAATTAAAATACGTAAACAACGTTGGACTAAACGTAACGCATTACAAGGAGAATAATTTGAAAATTAAAACAATTTTTTTCTTGTCTAGGGTGACTAATTAGTGATTCGCCCATTTAATAAAATAAATGTTCCAAAATTTTTAAGTTTAGCAATAACAGGCTTTTGTCGAAACCGAAAAGATTCTGTAGTGTAATAATATCACAAATTAATTTAAATACAATAAGGAAATACAATTATGTCATAACTATTAAATAATTAAAAAATATCAATTTCAAAAAAAAGGCTTTAGCACATTAATTATTACTAAATTTGTAAATAAACCTGCCTTTTAAGCTAAGCGGATGAACTTTAAACAACTTGTGTACACAGACACTATTTCCGATTTCGAAATCTTTGCTCAGAATGTTGTAATTACTATAAGCAAAGTTTCTAAAAGAGACCATAAAAATCATTCTGAGTTTGATAGGAGATTAGCATTCTATTTGAAGTGTTCTAAGTTGCCTAATTGCTGATTTTGACAAATTTTTAAAAAGTGTAATTTATTTCCCTATATCATTTTCGTAAGTATAGGAACATAATTTGACTTGATTTAACCCCTATTAATATTTTGAACACAAACTGTCGAAATTAATACATTTTCACTGTCAAACTCCGATCCACGATAGTCTTCTTTCCTTTATGTAAATTTTGAAGAAACCCTATCTGTTATATAATATACATATCGTACAAATTTTTATCAAATAACCTTCGCGGGGATAAGACAAGTAATAAATTTATATCAAATACATTTATTTTAGACAACCCGATGCTATGACCCTACATAAGAATAACGTACAGCCAGTAAGAAAAATTCTGATACACTCCAAGTATATTTAAAATCACTAAATATAAACATCCGATTATAGTAGAGCATATTCATTTCTATTTAGTAACTTTGAAAAAGTCTAATACCAGTACTCTAATATCGAAAGTCAACAAAAGTGTTCATAGATATAACACAAATAATTTTTTCACTAGTTACTAGTCTTTTGGGAAAAGATTTAAATATTTTTTTTGATAAATTGTCTAATATTCCGCCGCTCTTCCAATAATGCTTTCTTAAATGACTCCTTATTAGTTAGAATGCGGTTTTTGATTTTTCTTTCAAAATAATATCTTACTTGTTCAATAAATACATGACCTATGAGCACAATCTACCAATTTTAAGTAGTGTTAAGGACTTGAGGGCACACACACACACATAAGCAATACATATCTAGCTGCAACCACAGCTCTGGGCTGTGCCAGTTAGAAACGCAGATTTTACACGTTCCTCTTTGAGGAACATACTCGTAATATGTGTTTGCTTAGTTCGTGCCTCGAACTTGCGGGTGACAGCTTTCTGAAATTAACAGTAAAACAAATTGTTCTTCATTATTGTTCCAAATCAATATTTAAGCAGGTTTCCTGCTAGAAGTTCTTCGACGTTTCGGACTCCTAGATGCAGAACTAATGTGATGATATAGAGTCCAATTTACCAAATGCGCAAAAGCGCCTTGTAAGTATTAATTTGTCACTTCCTATGATTTTTTGCTTCATTTTTTAATTATGCAATGCTTTTTATTTTTCTGTATTTACAATTATTGTCAGGAATTAATATTTAAAGCCTATTTTCGCGTCAACTATTGAGCGCATTAATAAATCATTATTATTATTGTTATTATTATTATTGTTACTATTACTATTATTATCATTATTATTATCGGACGATGAATAAAGCATATTAGCAAGTAACCGTAGTTCTATAACCTTGACTGTATGCTTCGGATGTTGATCCTGCTGGAAGATCTTATTACCTCCAATCTCGGTATGTGTGTATATGTGCTAAGGTGTTAAATGTCCCCTTAATTATTCTAAATAAATAATAAAGATAATGTTATTTAATAGTAACTATATACTTGCACGTGGTAGGTAGTCAATTTATTACGAGTTAACAATTAGTAAAGTTTACAATGAGCATCAAAAGTCCAGGACGTGTGCGAAGCTGAAAGAAAGATATTAATGGAAATAAAACAGTAAGATTGCCCTTAAAATTTTATTCACTAATTTCATTCAATTCTTTAAACTTGAGTACATTTCAATGAAGATAATTAATAAGATCGAGAGCAACAGATAATACAAGATTAAAGTAATGGCAAAGTTGTAATAAAAGTATATCTAGAGATATAAAGCTGTTTAATAAAATATGAAAAGGATTAGATTAAAATATATGAGGTATGTACTAGCGTGTTTGTGTGTGTATATCCTGGACCAGGATCAGCTAATGTATATTTTTCAGTCACAAAATAAACACTTGGACACTACATGCGCACTTAATTTCACAAACTCGTCCATGCAGTGGCATAAAAAGGGCACAGCACCTCCCAAAAAATTTAAAGTGTCACAATCAGCTGGGAAACTCATGGTAACGGTATTGTGGGACTCGGAAGGAACATTGTTGATTGATTATAAAGAAGTTGCTACATGCTTAGAGCGATAAAAGAAGCCATTAAAGAAAAAGAAAATTGACAAAAGGTGTTCTGCTTTTGCACGAATAAAAGAAGCATGGCTAAATTCTGAAATTCACCCACCCTACAGCCCAGACCTGGCCCCGAGTGATTATCACCTGTTTCCGAAAATGAAAAAAGAGCTGCGGGGTAAAAAATTTACTGCCGATGATGAAGTCAAAGAGGCAGTTTCGGCGTATTTTGCAGATAAAGAGAAATCATTTTTTTATGAGGGTATAAATAAATTAATTGAAAGATGTGAAAAATGTATCCGTCTTGCAGGTGAATATATTGAAAAAGAAAAATAATTTGGTTTTTTTATTTCCGCCCCTTGTCCCCCATTCCGCGAATATAAAAACGTTCCCTCGTATATTTTTCAGTCACAAAATAAACACTTGGACACTACATGCGCACTTAATTTCACAAACTCGTAGAAGGAAGGCTACACGCTTAGTCATGGCTAGGGTAGAAGTCCGCGTTTAGAAGAGACGCGGTAAGGGTAGGATGCTGATCACATTTGAACTAACCAATGACACGAGAGAATAGGCATGCTAGAAATTAGACGCGCTAAAAAATTAGCATTAATTAAAAGTGTTATATCAATATAGATATCTAGACAAAATAATAGACGTGTATTCTGTATAAAAAAAGAAGAATTAATATTTGAATCTCTAATTGCATTTAGAAATTAATAAAAATGGAATAAATATTGAATGTGAGTCAATGGAAAATTACTAAAACTATTCCAAGAAAAGGTTCGAGAATTCTAGGTATTTGTTTCCTAGAAAACGACGATGGTTTGTTTTATTACAGCTTGACCTTACGTGACCAAAACAAAAGATTTTGCATCTGAATATATATATATATCACAAAGAATGTCAAATAATAATAATTTATGAATTAAAAATCGAATTATATTTAAATTAAAACAAATTAATTTAAAAGCGATATAAAAAATTATTATATATGCGAAGAGTAATAATCTCTTAACAATATTTTTATGGTTCTATGCAGATATTGTTTCAGAATATATTTATACTAATCGATATCTAATCTATTGAATAAATATTAATACCCGGTGGGTGCCATAGATTTTTACATCGTTCGACGAATTTTGTGGTACTCTTTTGCTATATCCGATTGTTCATAAAAATACGTATAAAATATATTATGAGCGCCTTCGGTGTGCTTATCCATGGATTTAAACTCACTGTGCTTGTAACAGTATCGCATTCATTTAGAATTTTTGGACGTCCACTTCTCGAAATATTTACAACAGTTTTAGACATTTTGATTTGTGTTATTACTAGAGTACGGAATTATATGCATTAAAAACCTTGAAAATATTGCGCATATATATATATACACAATATTTTGTTAAATTACGCAACAATTTAGTTAAATATGCACTGATTGTATTTAAAAAAAATTGACGTACAAAAACACAATAGAATTACAAAATTTATTTAAACAAGTTGTTTGTAATACACAAGATAGATTGATAAATTAATGTAAAGTACAAACCCACAAACTATAAAATATTACATTTTATTTTTTATAATATTGTAAATATTGACAATCATATATTTCTCTAAATTTTCCACAAGAAACGATTCTCTTCGATCAGATAACAAATTTTTATATATAGAAACACTTCTTTCTACATTAACAGGAGTGATTGGTGAAAACTTAAATTTGTATATAGTGGTGGCATCCATTGTTACAGAAGGCTCATAATTACCATTTAAAATATTTGAAATTTTGATCAAACCCTGTATTTTTTGTTAATACGTCCTGCATCTTCGTTTTTATAGAATCACCAATTTTACCTTTAACTTGGTTGACCTTATTTTTGAAATCTGTAATTAATTTCACAGAATCAGTAAGTTCCACGCCCTGCCTCTCTGATGTAGTTAACGTTTCCGTAATAAAGTTAAAATTCGCTTTGATAAATGCTAGTTGTTGATTTAATGTAGGAATATTTAAAATATTTTTACACTCTCTAATAGCTCCAGAATCATCAGAAAATTTTGACACTAACACTACAATATCATTCAAATAATTTGCACAAAAAAATGCGGCCTCTAGATACGTACCCCACCTTGTAATTATTGGCTGAGGTGGCAAAGGAGTATTAGATAAACTTTGTTTACATTGTTGATATATTTTTTTCTAAAGGTGCTTTCATCTGGTACTGGTCTACCACAATACTTCTCAAAAACGCTTTAAAAGTTGAATTTTGTAATTTCATAAACGGAATATTGGCACCAACAAAGGCTTCACATCAGTCAAAAGTGAATTCTCCTCGATTTTCATAGACTGGTGCCGAAGAAATAGTTTCATTAAGCGCTAATTGTTTTGTATTTTCATTTTCTTCTTATATTTTGTATGCGATGCTCTAGCATTATGTTGTGTAATTTGAAAATTTTTGTCACATGGAATCTATTAATTCGAAAACTATTTTGGTACCAAATACAAATAAAAAATAATATAAAGTAAACTTACTGTTTTGCTGCAACATCGACAAAACACCTTGTTTAAATTTAAATAAAGTTCTGGATAATCCTTTATCCATGTAGCTATCAAAGACTGTGTTGGTGGCATTATTACTTCGTTTTAAAAATAACGACTGACCCCTGACAAATCCAAAATGAAACTGAAAGACAACCGATGACAGTAGGACTCGTAGTAAAGCGTAGAGAAAATAGGGGAATCCCAGTTTTTGCCGATGCGATACCGGGCGGTTTGTAAAATGTAGGGGAACCCCAGTTCTAAAAATGCAGTATAGGCAATATTTGCTTTATTTAATTTAACAAAAAGTTTAAATTATACAAATATGTATGCATTTTATTCCGATTTATGCATCAATTTCCGAAAATATGCAAAATGAAAATTGGTTTTTTACATTTGTTTTTGTTTAATTCGTGTAGATACGAGAAAAATTTCTTGGCATATCGATATATATATATAATTTTGCTATCAACTTACGCATAGCAGAAGACATGTTTACTTTTGCGATTTATCTTTATAAATGCATACAATGCTTATTTTAGACATAGATGTAGTAATACGAAAATGATTTACAAACTTCATTGCAAATTTCTATTTTACAATGGAGAAATACCTCATAAAATAAAGTGCAGGAAAGGTTCTTGTAGTATGAAATAATAACAGCTTTCGTATAGTTATCAGAGCCTTTTAACGTTGATAAATGAAAATGAGCATATTCTATTATAAGCAGTTGGTCACATTTAATGATTATCAACATTTACGTGGCATACAAAAATTTTGGTGATTAACAGAACTTAAATTGATTAGTAGACATTTAGACTACACGAGAGAAATGTGGATTAAAACAGAATCATTCGACTTAACTTGACTTCTTTACAAATATTTCAATGTCATGGGTTACTTTACTTTTAAAATTAGTACACTATAATGCAATAAATTTCAAAATCCAAACTGTATATTAAAACGCATTTGTTGGAGAAAAGAAAAACACTATTACCTAAAATTGTGAAGATTATATAAATAAAATTGATATTAAATGTGAACTATATTGGATTATAAACTTGACCACAACACTTGACCCAAATTTTTCATATACTCAAAGATGCTCCACTTAGAATAAGCGATTTTGAAATCGGAATGCGTGCTAAATGGAGCGCGTTACACACTTTTCGCGAAAAATAATACGAAATGACAATTGAAGTGAGAATTATTGTTATTCAAATGATAAAGATTAGTTATTAAATAAATTAGTAATTAATAAACATATTTCCTAATATTTTTGTAAATATAGTTAATAAATATAAATATTAATAATATTCGCTTTAGCATTGTTGCAAGTTAATAAGATTTTGTTTTATCAATTATGACAAAATTTTGTGTTCAATGCTGTGTTCACTTTAACTGAAAAATATTTTTATAAAGCAAGACTGTACATGTCACGATTCTTTCATTAAGCGCTTCCTATCTTTAAATTTAAATAAAACAAAGGATGTGTGAGATAACATCGAAATTTTTATTCATTTGAAAGACCTACCGATGTCATTATGTATGGAACATAACATGATGCAAATGTCCCCCGCGGTTTGGCTGGATAGCGCGCATCCGGAATGTCCAATTTGCCATGACTCTGGCGCATAAATCAGTCTATATTCGACCGATGGTATGGATTATGTTGGTTTTGAGGACGGCTGTGGTTTGTGGTTTATTTGCATAGACCTGCGACTTAAGAAAACTCCACAAGAAAAAGTCTAACGGAGCCAAATCGCACGATCTCGGTGGCCAGTTCACATCATCTCCACGTGAAATGACCATGCCCTCAAATCTCTCGTACAGAATGTCCAACGCGGAATGAACTGTGTGGCACGTAGCGCATCCTGTTAAAACCGCATGTCGTTGATGTCCATATCATCCAATTCAAGCCAACAAAAGTTGGTAATCATCGATCTATAGCGCTCGCCGTTGACCGTGATGGCCTGGACGACATCGTTTTCAAAGAAATATGGACCGATTACGCCGCTATCCGAAAATTCACACCTAACAGTGACTTTTTCGAGATGTATTGGACGCTCTTGGATCTCAAGTGAATTGATATCGTCCCGAATTCGACAATTTTGTTTGTTGACGTACCCACTCATCCAAAAATGGACCTCATCGCTGAAGATGATTTTTTGATGAAAATTAGGGTCAGTTTCCAACTACTTCAGGGTCCAGTGAGCGAACAAACGTCGTTGTCAATGGCTGTTTGCCTTCAGCTCCTAGGTCAGTTGAATTTTGTATAGGTGTAGGCCCAAGTCACGACGCAATATTCCCCAAGTTGTGGTGTGCGAAAGGCCGAGGCACTTGATTTCACAATCAAGTGCCTCGGATTCTCCTGCGCACTCTCAAGGACAGCGGCGATGTTTTCGGCAGATCTTGCATTTCGTCGTCGTACGGGTGTTGGTTCATTGTTTACTGAACCAGTGGACACAAATTTATCCACCACATTGCGAATAGGCCTCTCGGTAGGACGATTATGGCGACCGTAAAATGGGCGAAACGCGCGGAACACCCATTTTGATGAAACAATTTTATTATTTGCACGCAAAACAGACTGAATAAATAACAGCCAATTCTGCAGATGTAGCTTCAACAATATGGCCGCTATCAACTGTCAAAATTCGGAAGTCCCTATTGGAAGACCCATTAATGTAAATACCACTAGCGTGAAGGTGAGCCAATTGTTAGGTGCGCCACTGCAAGAAAAGTAGGAGGGAAGCAAGGGTCAGTCAACATAATTATGATTCTAAAAAGTAGGAAAATACTAACCATGGAGTCCTAGTAGGGTGAATAAGGCTCATTTGCCGTTAAAGCGTATAATGAAAATGGAAAAAGTTAGAAAAAAATTGTCGGACGAGCGTTCCGTTTATACCACTATTTTCACCTCACACTTGTGCACCGTCTAACAATGCCATGCAAAAGTGAGTTAACAACTTTGATACTAGTAGTTCGATAACACAGAAAAAGTGACAGAGGCAGAACGACACACACGCAATGGGATATTCAAGCGACACGTAATTAATGTCTTGTAAAGTAATCACAAATTGCGATATATTCCTTAAATAAATATTTATGTTTGTAGACAAAAAGCAAGACCTGGAATATAAAAATTCCAAAAACAGTTAATAAAAAATTCTTTTTAAGAATGCCCTTGCCTGATTGATCAAAATTTATGTTATGCGTTACTAGGAGAATTCTTCAAACAGCAAAAACATACCTTACTCTCGAATAAAACCATCCAAACTATATCATTCGCAAAGCCAGTTCGCTAACTAATTTCCTCGAACGATGAATCCCAAAACACACATTTGATACGATTTTACATAAATTTTGGATATGATTCTTCCACTTCAGGAACTCATCTATTGTAATTCCTAATAAGCACTACTATGTACAGTATACAAGGAACAGCTAAATACCACATCGTTAGGAATTTCAGAAAAAGAATTGTATTTAAACAGTATTATATTTGCCTTCGACTTCTTTAAGTTCAAGTTAGTATATGTTAGCCAGTTTAAGCCGTTTCCTATACAGAGTTACTATTGTTAATAACTTGATTTAAAGCATCACTGGTGATCAATAGCGTATTATTGTCAGCATAATTAATTGCAAGGCATTGTTTATTCAGTTTATTAAGTAAAACACTGAGGAATAAAATGGGTCCAAGAATACTACCATGCGGAACACTCCTAGAGACCGTTACCTTATCTGAATAAGTGTTATCACCATTGATATTTAAACACACGCATCTATTAATAATATTAAAAATTGAATCAAATAATTTATACAATTCAAAAATGTAGGTAATTTCAATGCATAATGATTTAGTGTACACACATCACTTTGGACTGATATCAGACATTCTAACGCGTAACACGCATGGTATTCGTTTATCAAATAAAGCATTTAGAGATATTCTTCTTCAGTATTATTACTTGTGGAATTAATATTATTAATAATTAAATTATAATAGTTCAAATTTTAAATCCACATATCACAAACACATAGCGACGCACGTGTACTGCATTAACTTCAAAATATTTGTATTTTTAAACGTTAGACAGGCTACGCTATTTTTATAAAATAAAAAATATTTAGCGAGAAACAAAACGGTATATATATCATATATAATTTATATATATATATATATATATGTGTGTGTGTGTGTGTGTGTGGCATTTTGCGCCATATAGAGCACGGAAAAACTCTTTGTCTATATATATATATGTCTCGGATCTGATATATTACCACATTCCTGTGCTTCCTCTCCAATACCCCAACAGTGTATATACATACATATATACATACATACATACATACTCTTATAGAAAAACAGGGGTCTTTATGTCGCTAATACAAAGGATTCTGTTGTGTATTGGGAAATCCAATAAAACCAACTTATCTCAATTAGTTCTTTATTCTTTAACTAATATTGTTTCGCACACTGTTGCGTGCTTCTTCAAGATCAACAGAGGAAATAGCACGATAACAATCTCGTTTTTTGTTGTAATTCTTACAATGTGATCTATTATATGTGAAGTCCTAATCATGTTTTGAATTTAGCACACTGATTTAACACAGATTAAAATATAGGACAAACATTTTAAAGTCCATATAGGACTATGTACTATTAAGTAGATAAAAATTACTGTTATTATCATAATTATTTTCATTAATTTGCCAATTATTTTAAACAAAAGATTATGTTCCTTTCTGCTAGAAACAGTATAATTATCATAATTGTTAATTAAAGTGCAATAAATTGTTTTACTAAATGAAATGTGATACTATGAGATAATTCGAAACGTGTTTGTTTTAATCCTCTTCATCTTGTTACATGGATACCTGTGAAAATTTGATAATTGGTTTTATTAAGGCAAGGCCTTTATGCCAGTAAATGATATACCATTAGGTATAATGTAATGAAATGCCTTCGACTTTACAATGCTTGTTTAATTTACTAGCTTTAGTTAAATACACATTAAAATTTGTAATTAAAATTAAGAACATGTTCTGGAATAGAATATTTTCTTTACAAGCAGGTGATGTAGACGCCTTTTTAATATTTCCACCTTTAAAAGGAACTTGTGTTACCTACTTACAAAGAACGCATCCTACTCCATAAATTTCTTAAATTTTAATTATAAACTTTATTGTGTATACAATATTTACGTATTATTTTATTTCACTGCATCAGTTTGTGTGCTTTGCGTTTTATTATTTTCATTATTGTTTATTGTTCACTTTTATGTTTTGGATTTCGAATATCCTATATTTACATTTTTTCGTGTATGTGTTACAGTTTGGCCTTATAATTTGTTATGTACGGCAATGTAATTTGTTGCATAAATACTGCTTTAGTTTACTTTCGAGCTTTAATTGTAGAGCATACTGTTACTTAATAGTGCCGTGATAGTAGTTAACATGAAAATCGACCAGTGAATTAACTTGAAATTTCTTACCAAATTAAAAAAATCGCCAACAGAATGTTTATAAATATTAAAGGTGGTGTTTGATGATAATGTTATATCCCGTGCGCGAAAAAAAGCGAAAAAACCACGAATGAACAAGTCAAAATTGAAGGCAATTCTGACCGTTTTCGTTCGATATCAAGGCTGTTATCATGGCTGACTGGGTTCCTGAGGTTCAACCCGTTAACCAGAAATACTACAAAGAGTTCCTAATCAGGCCGAGGGAAAAAGTAAAAAAGAAAGACCGGATTTGTGGAAGAACGACTCATGGACGACGCAACAGCTAACAAAACCCTATCTGTGCTGTACTAGATCATCCTTCGTATTCGCTAGATCTCACACCATGTGACTTCTACCTATTCCCAAAAGTGATAAGTGTATTAAAGGGAACACATTTCCTGTCTGTTGAACATATACGAGTAAAAGCAAAAACGGCAAATTTTTTGAGAAGACTGACAACTGATGAACTACAGCATTGTTTTAAACAATTAAGGATACGAATACAGCGGTATATAAATAGGAGAGGAGAGTATGTTGAAGGGGATAAAAGTTAAATACAAGTTTATTTGTAATAAATAGCGTTTCTGACAGTAGTCTCGTTTTTTAATTGCCACACCTTGTATAGCAGCACTTTCTGCTGTACATCATAAGAAAAGTAATTCAGGTACAAGTTTTATTATGTTTTCTAGCTTTATAAGGAATATTATTGTTATTGTTATTATTAATATATATTTTATATAATTGCAGATGAAATTATGTTTTCTGATTCAACAAGCGTCCAAAATGAGTTCTTCAATTCAAATTCTTTAACATTTTCACGAAGTTCTTATTTATTATTAAAACTATATCTTTGTGCTAATAATTTGTATTTTTATGTCAGTCTGTACTAGTTAGAATTATTCATTTAATGTTCTTAATTTTTATTCTTCTGGTAAAATTTAAAACATTGCTCTTTACTGTACAATACAACAGTCGAAAAGAAATACGAGTGACTTGCGAGGAAATGAGGGTGAAAATAAATTAGAGCATTATGCTTTCATTATTTTTCAACATATTCCCTTTCAACCGCAACACGCTTGAATAAACAATACTGAAGTACCATTATGCCGCTCTCAAAATATCTTTAAAATACTACTCCATCGAAGCAAGTTTTTCATTCAGCTAAAACTTCTTTCTAGCTGGGAAGCTTACATAAGTACTCTGAAACTGTCGATTGGCCTATGTATAGCTTTTCCGAGATTTCCTGAAGTGTGATTTGCCTTCATATCGGGTAGATACGGCTATCCAGCTCTAACAAGTATTGTGTTTGCATTCTGTAGGCGTACACTGCAGAAGGCGTACGACGCGTTTTGACTCGTCTCCATTTTAAATTTCTTACTTCGAAAATTAATCGATGTCCCATGACACGCTTGCCACAGCTTAAGCTGTAACAATTATCTCAAGAGACATCCAGTATATTCTCTTGTTCTCTTCACGAGATGGTTTCTGTATACATTTTTCTTCATTTTCTTTTTTCATCCACAATCATCTATTTACTATTTACAACTACTAAATAAAACTGTCTTCCAATAAGGACTTCCGAACTTTGACAGTTGATAGCGGCCATATTGTTGAAGCTCCATCTGTCGAATTTACTGTCATTTATTCGGTCTGTTTTCCCAAATCACCATGGACGGATATAGCGTTACAACATGTGCAAATGATAAAATTGTTTGATCAAAATTGGTGTTCTGTTCGGGCAACTTACCGCGCGCTTCGCCCAATTTACGGTCGCCATAAATGTGACGAACTGAAAGCTCAAAGCTCAAACGTATATTTTCCGAAAGCATACATTGAAGGGAAAAACGACGGAGGCTCCGTTTTCAGTTAGTTACGAAATACTCATACAGGTGAAGCATATACGATTGAAGAAAATCTCATTAAATCATGTACAATTATCATAGTTAAATATACGGTAAACGAGAGGTTGGCAAAAGATACATCCAAAATTTCTCTTTCAAATAACACTGGGATGCACTGGATAAACGATTTAGCAGCCAAAGTTAAAACTAACTAATTCAGTGTATTCGTTCGCATAGATTTTTCCTGCAAATGGGCAAGCTCATCTTGGACTGAATACAGGACTTTGTAGACAAAAAACGCAAATTTATCGTGCCGAGCTTGTTGTCTACGTTTCAAGAGAGGCTATCGCAAAAACGAAACTGATCATATTGCGTATACTTTTCTTAATATTTTGTAAAGAATTCTCATTTAAAATTTAAATTAGATTATAATTATAGAGACAATTGATAAAGTTCGCGTTAAAAAGAGCTAATTTATGAAAATTGTAACTTTGAACTATAAGAAAATGTAAATTTACATAAATAATTATAAACGCATATTTAGAAACTGTATTACAATTTTACCCTTAGTATTAATTCATTCAATAGCACCTTTGCACAAAAATATTTACACTGTCTATGAGAAAAATTACCGGACGTTATGAAATTTGGTTATTACATATGTTTACAAATTCCGTTAAAATTTTAGAGTCGAGCAGTTGAGAAAGATTGCTAATTTTATTTGATGTGCTGAATCACAATCATTAATCCGTTTGTCAACATTGGTTCTACTTTTCGAGTTCTCGTATAATAGTCAGATTATCGCTTCACTAGAAAAATTATTTCAATTGTATTCGAAACGTGTTTTTTTGTTTAGAAACGTGCGAAAATGCAGAGACAGAGTTGCAAAGTTGATTCAAAATGTTTTTGTTACGTTTTGGGATATTAGATGCTCTCAAAAAGTGGCAAAAATGACAAATACGCGCCGAAGAAGAGCCGAAGGACCATGTAGTTCATTGCTACTTTTACTTGCTGACTGTCATCGGTATAAATGCAAGAAAATTAGCACAATATAAATATCCTAACGTATCGTCAGTCTCCAAGCTAGTTCTATTGTATGTACAAGCAACGATCCACTGCCAGTTACTCCAGGCAATGCTCTAGAAACTTTATCATCGCCAAACAGCGAAAGAAATTTGTTCATGGAAGAAAAGCATTTAATTTTGCAAAATAAACAGCGATTTGATTCCTGATTTGAATTTATTGAAACAAAAAGTAGAGTTGTTTGCATCATAGTTGCAGGAGCGTAAATATCTTGACATTCGAACACAAGTAACTAACATACATATAGAAACAAAAATCAACGGTTGATGTGATGAATACATCACACGATCAACATTAATTACGTTTGTTCATGGACAGTTCCAAATATAGCCTGAAGGCTGTTCTGCTATACAAAAGAAATAAAAACCATCCATTCCAATTGCTCGTTCAGTACAAACAAAGGAATACTGCCACACAAGCCATAAGATCTGGGCCAAGATCAAGTACAATGCGTATCAATAGAAAATTTGTGGCGATCTAGAAGATCGAAAATTAATTTTGATTAAATCTGAAACATATGATTGATATAAATATTATGCCAACAGGTGACTGGTTTTCAGATTAGGATACAATCTGTATTCGCCAAATTTTTTTGTGTCTGTAAGAGTGTTGTGCAACTTACTGTCATTATGCGAGAGAAGATTTGTCAAGTCCTACTAATTATGAGCCAAGAAAACAAAATGTATACCACTTGTGAACCCACAAGATATTTTCCTGCCTTCTCTTCACATAAAACTGGGCCTTTATAAGAGCTTTCTCAAAGCACTTAACCATGAAGCACCGGCTCTTCTGAAATATATCAAGCTGCTTCTCAAATTGTCACATCCGGAATCAAAGAAAGAATATTTGTTGGACCTGACAAAATGTTTAATGCCCCATGAAGCGGCGGCATGGGTATCATTTCGAAGTGTTGTTCACAACTTTCTCGATAACCGCAAGTGCCCAGATTTGAAGAGAATAATCGGCAATTCTTTGGAAAATTACCGTAATATTGGAGCTCGAATGTTTCTTAAGATTTATTTTCTGTATTTCCATCTGAATCTTCTCCTGAAAACTGGGCGTTACGAACGACAAATACAGAAAGCGGCTACACCAAGATATGGCAAAAATGGGAAGATGATACCAAGAATTTTAGGAAAAGGATCCCAAACAATGCAAGTGACCCAGTTCGGTCCCTCTTCATTAATGATTTATTACTTTTAATTGCATAAAAGTGCCATTACTTCTGAAAAATCGTAAAAAATGAATTTAATTAATATCTTGAAAGCTGGAATTAATCTTAAAAAGCGCATTGGAGATCCGGATTCATCGCCATAAATTACCTTAGACATAACTGTATATACTTGTATTATTAACGCTACGATATTAAAACAGAAAATATCCCATGCTTGCACTTTCAATTATTGTAAACGCTTAGCTGTGTAAAATAAGTGCAATTGATTGGACTCCAAGTTAATTATAGCGTTAAATAAGGATAAATGCAAAAAAATAATAATAAATTGATTCATGATGAGCCTCAAAGTTCAGAACATCTAAATAGCTGAAAGAAAGTTTCAATAAAATAAATACAACTAAAAATTTTATTTAACTACATTGAAGTTTGGATAGATTAAAAATTAAGAAACGAAAGCAATTATTTAGAAAAATATATAGTAGATGCAATTATGTAATAAATAAACATTAAACTACACGAGTAGAATATAGAAGGATTGGTAAAAAAAGTAGCTTGTGAATGATACGTACATCCCTAGACAAAGCCTGTTATGTACCACGAACGCGACGTCCGGAATGCGAGGGCAATATGTGTGAGGTTATAGTAAAATGTCGAACGTCGACTCTACACTCCCTTGATTTTTACAAATACCAAATCTTTTAAAGGAATCGGTAGAATGAATGGTGATTGACTGGTTAACTAGGAATTGAAAAGAGTGTACAGAAAAAACACACCAAAATTAAGAACTAATTAGAAGCGCAATAAAAATAAAGGGATTATGATAACATTAGAAATACAATATTACTACAAAATTAGTTTAAAAAATGTATCTTAAAATAATATGTCTCACGCGACTTGTTTTATATATTTGTTACAATTATAATAATAAAAAGCTACTAAAGGCAAATAATGTGAACCATTTTGAATAAACGGGTTTGAAGGTATATTTTTAACAGATAATAAATACTATTCCATGTCAGAAGATAAAAGTTTGAGACGTAATCATAATTAGAAATTAAGTAAAATAAAAAGTGAATCGAATATATTAAAAAGAGCTTGCTAGAGAACGAATTATGAGAATGTTTCTCTCATGGGAAGTAAGGCTTCCTTGGGAAAAACGCCTTAGTTTATAATCAACACATAAAGCAAGAAAATTTCTCGCTGGAAACGTTTGTAATATTGCAAACGTTGTGGTGTTATCTGAATGCAAAGCGTAACAGTACTTTGATATGTCGTATCTATCAGCTCCTATCTCGCCTTTTACTTGAACACACAATAAGAAGAGTATAAAAAATATTGAAGGATCGGATCCTATAAGTGTATTAAAAGCAGATATCAATAATTTAGCCTCTGAGTATATTGGAAACAAGCTATTAATCAATTTACTAAGAATAAGATATTGCAAGAAATAAAGAATAAAGTATTTTTTATTTTCCCTTTATGTTTATGCGACTGTGACTAGCTAATAATAAAAATTTAGGTGAAATAACACATGGATCAATAAGTCCCGAGACTAACCCATAGATGGCGCTCGTAGTAAACCAGTAACCACGTCTTTCTAGAGTACTAACCTTTGCTTGAAACGTGTCGAAATTTTAAGTCGATCGGACCAGAAACAGCTGAGTTATCGAGGTTGGAGTAAAGTCGTTTTGTAGTTTGTTTAAACAATGGAAAAAACCGAGTTTCGTGTTCTGATAAAACATTGTTTTTTAATGGGTAAAAACACCACGCAAGCAAAACAATGGATTGAAAAATGTTACCCGGACTCTTGTCCATCAAAAGCAACGATTTGTCGGTGGTTTGCCGAGTTTAAACGTGGTCGTACCGACACAAATGACGCGGAACGCTCGGGTAGACCTGTGGAAGCCGTTACACCGGAAAATGTGAGTGAAGTGACAAAAATTATAATGAAAGATCGTAAAGTGAAGCTCCGTGAGATTGCTGAGATGACACAGATATTATATGGAAGTGTATTTACTATCCTTCATGAAAAATTGAGCATGAAAAAGGTTTTTGCCAAGTGGGTGCCGCGATTGCTCTCGATGGAACAAAAACAGCAACGAGTCGATGATTCAGAAAGCTGTTTATCGCTATTTACTCGCAACAAAAAAGATTTCTTGCGTCGTTACGTGACCATGGACGAAACATGGATACATCACTACACTCCAGAGTTGAAGCGGCAGTCATCTGAGTGGCGCACAGCTGGCGAAAGCCGTCCGAAACGTCCGAAAACGCAGCAGTCAGCTGGCAAAGTCCTGGCGTCAGTTTTTTGGGATACACATGGCGTGATTTTCATTGACTACCTCGAAAAAAGTAAATCGATCAACAGTGATTATTATATTGACTTACTGGTGCGTTTGAAGGAGGAAATCGCAAAAAAACGACCGCACATGCAGAGAAAAAAAATCCTTTTTCACCAAGACAATGCACCCTGCCACAAGTCGATGAAAACAATGGCAAAATTGAACGAATTGGGTTTTGATCTGCTTCCCCACCCCCCATATTCGCCAGATTTAGCCCCCAGTGACTACTGGCTCTTTGCTGATCTTAAAAAAATGCTCCAGGGAAAAAGATTTGGCTCAAATGAGGAGGTCATCGCTGAAACTGAAGCTTATTTTGAAGCGAAAGATAAATTTTTTTATAAACATGGTATTGAAAAATTGGAAAAGCGTTGGAACCATTGTATCACCCTAGAAGGTGATTATGTTGATGAATAAAAAAAAATTTTGCAAAAAAAAATGTTGTTTTCATTGTTAGTCTCGGGACTTATTGATCCATGTGTTATATTCAACGATTCTATCACATAGCAAATTTTGTCGAAAAAGTTACTTAGAATTTAATAATATCTAATACCCTAATTTTTAAACTGTTTAGTTATCTTGCTATCGTATACATATGCATCTCTACATAATTCTTATAAAGTTAATGTTATATAATCCATACATAATAATCAGTCTACATGAATGAAATTGTATTGGGGTCCTGTGCGTTTAGGTTTTTACTAAATTTACTGTGGAAACTTCCGCATGGAAGCTTTTCAGGGTCGAAGCTTAATCCACTAAAATAGACCAATTATATTCAAGTTTGCATCATGCAATGTTTGAATTTTTATGTAATGTGTACTCTAAATTTCCATTATGCTTTTAAATATAAAAATAATAGCGCATCGCACTATAAAGCAAATCAAAAAATTCGACAAACTTGAAAGTACAGTATTTTAATAAAATCAATATACGAGGATAATTTGACAAGTAGTGAAAATGATACATAGGTGGCGCTTTAATTGGTAAAACAAATGTACTGTAATTTAGGTTGTTTATT
Source organism: Dermolepida albohirtum (assembly GCA_031893035.1). Classification (NCBI taxonomy): domain Eukaryota; kingdom Metazoa; phylum Arthropoda; class Insecta; order Coleoptera; family Scarabaeidae; genus Dermolepida; species Dermolepida albohirtum. The sequence goes on along the minus strand of JAVIWB010000555.1, from coordinate 369,889 downwards.
TATATGTTTACATTCCGACATTTAGATAAATCGGTTGATTAGTTTATTTTTGACAGCTGATTGAAAAAGAAGCAACACGTCGTTTTGTTAAAATGTAAAAAGCAGAATATCGTGCGGTGATTAAATACTACGTAATTAAGGGTATGTAAGCTATCGAAATAAAAGATGAGTTACGGGAAACACTAGGTGAATCTGCTCCATCATCCGCCACAATAAGTAGATGGGTAAATGAATTCAAACGTGGTAGAACAAGCTGTGTTGATGAAGCGCGCTCTGGAGCACCCAAAATCGTGACTTCTAAGGAAATGAATATAAAAATCCATAATATTATTACCCAAGATCGACGACTCAAAGTGGAAGAGATAGCAGACATGGTAAACATTTCAACAGAACGCGCACACCACATTTTAACGAAAGAATTGGGCCTTTCCAAACTTTAAGAGGAATCCGGTTGATTTTTGTAGGCGATTTGTTACTCGCGATGAAATTTGGATACACTACCGTACACCCGAAACTAAACAACAGTCTAAACAATGGTTAGAACGTGGTTCTGCACCTCTAAAGAAAGCAAAAACCACTTTATCGGCAAACAAGGTGATGGCATCAATTTTTTGGGATTCAAAGGGCATTTTGCTCATTGATTACCTTCAGACCAGGAATGGCAAAGAAACAGATTTTGTTTCACCAAGACAGAGCTCCCTCGCATACCAGCACAGTTGCGATGTCCAAAATCCACCAGTTGCATTTCCAATTAGTACCGCATGCGCCTTATTCGCCGGATTTAGCCCCTTCCGACTTCCGCCTTTTTCCAAAATTGAAAACGGCACTAGGTGGAAAGAAATTTTCGTCTAGCTGTGAGCTTATCATCTTCGTAAATGAGTATTTTGCAAGCCTTCCGTAATCGCATTTCAGAGATGGCATAAGGGCATTGGAGCACCGTTGGAATAAATGTATTGCTCTTTTAGGAGAATATATTGAAAAATAAAAATTATTTCGTATTTAAAAACTTCGTTTTTCTTTTCCATTCTCACTACTTGTCAAACTACCCTCGTACAATCGCATTTCCAAATACATTTTGTTAAAATTATAAACCATAAATTGACATGCATGAAATATTTGGGCGTATAATATGCCCACAACTATATTCACCTATTCGTATCCAATCAATAACTTGATAACATTGATAAACATTCAATTGTCAATTGACGTATACATAATTTCTCTTTACAAATTCTTTGGTATTATTATTTATTATATTAAATTTACTACTGAAGCTAGGAATTTTAAACACAATTCCATTATTAAGGTAATGTGTTACCAAACTGTCATGTAACGGTTTGTAATTGTATGGGTTTGTAACAGGGTAAGTTCTTTATAACTACGGGTGACCAGTGCATTAGATTAGATTGGATTGATTTCTTGAGGTATTCTATTCCATGGTGACCGCACGAGATCTATTATAATCCTTATGCCATGTTTGGATATTTTTACTAATGTTGTTCTTTTAGCCCATTATATTTCGCCTATTCGGATATTCATATCCCATTTGTATAAATCGCGTTCTTGCTAAGCTCTCACACATGGATCGCTGTCTCGCCTTCTACTTGACACAATCTACATGTAGCTTCTTCTAGCAAATTCATATTTCTTATGTTTGTTGTGCTAACAGTGCCACTATTATCCTAACAGATTTTCTGCCCTGACTTAGTAGGTTCCTTGCAAATTTGGATAACTGTTCTCTAGAGAATTTTTTTCCTGTCTTTGATCTAAGATATTCTTCCACCTATTTCTAGATCTGTTTTCAACCCACTTCTGTATAGCTACTTTAATACTTCTCTTTGCTATGTCGCAGGGAAACCCCAATCTAGTAAAAACCTTTGCAGAGACTTGTCGAGACAGTTTGTTGGCTCCTTTGTTGACCATATAGGTGACTCAAGATCCACTGTAACCCTTTTACTGCTATTTACCTCTTACAATACACGGATTCATTCTCATATAAGTTTAGATCTCGCTTGCATCGAATTTAGTGTCTTAACATTGCTTGACCATTAGAAATGGATACCTTGCGACTTGTCCCACCCTACCTATTAATTTCTTAATTATCAATAATATGCAGTTTCTTCCACCTAATATATCATATTATCTTCATTTAGACTTGTCTGGATCATTATGCTTTTTTGGGGAGTTCGTAAATTCCGAATCTGATTTCTTGAGTCTTAGAATTACATGTGTACTGACGTACAAGTGGACCAATTTTTCATTCGTCCCCCTTTGGTATAAGTATTTTATAGTTTTTATCATAGTTAAACTTTTCAATAATAACACCTCTCAATTTCCTCACAAGATTGGCCTTGCATTAGGCTATAAGCTACTGATTCTGCTTTTAGTATATAAATGTCTAGAGATCTAGAAACAACATCACCTTCAATGCAGTTGCAGTTATTCTCATGACTTCCGTGACACTTAAACATGCGTGTCTATATCTCAGTAGCCTGCTAACTCTTTTGCCTAGTTCTGTACTGCTAAGGTGGTATAATAGCTAGCGTTTCGCGCTAATTGCTACCGTAGCGCTATCTCCAGTTTTTCATTTTACAACGGCCTGACTACTGAAAAACACCACAGATATTAGAGGCGATCTGAGGCTCGAATACATTTTGCGACAAACTAGCACGATTCTAGCCTACTATATAAATATTAAAAAATAAATTTAAAAACAGAAATATTTGTACATCTGACCAGATGTACTTCTCGAACATATCCACTTTTAGTTCCACAATTGTGGAAATAAGGTTTTATTTGCTTAATATAAAAAAAGTAGGCCATGAATAATTTTGATTTACCAAATATTAAGAGCTATTAAAAGCTTCATTTAAATAACCATAGAGTTTATAGTCAAGTTCGTTTGGGAAACAATTCAAGTATACTTAAATATATAAATACATTTTTGCACCAATAAATTAATAGATTAGTAATGATGCCAAATACTGCAAGTAGTAAAGCTTATGCCAGTTTCAATAATTCGTAACTTGTGTCTTAAGGAGAAAATTTAATGACACTTTAACCTTCATCTACCCAGCACTATGTGATAAACTTGTCTTGAACGCATAGTTCTAAGTAATATTAGTTACAGTAGTCGTAGATATGTCCTGCATAAAACCATGTCGATTGAAGTTGATTAAAATTTTTACTATGTCTAAACATTTCTTTATGCAACAGTTGTTCGAAAACTTGTCTAAGTAAATAGATACGTCTTGTCGTAACAGTATATAAATCCTAAAAAAAATAATATTGAAAACGTTACTGAAAGTAACAAACCTTAGCACACAATATATTAATCGATTGGTATTTAAATATATACAATTGAGATAATATTTATAAATAACAACAAATGAAGTTAATAATTCTTTACAATGGAAAACTAATGAAAATTATTATTTTCTGCTACGCCGTCGTTAACTAAAGTCACAGAATTTAATTCAAATTTATCTGCGTTGGAGAAGGACTCGAATCTCAATCTGCGCAGAAATTTTTAATTAATTTCTGTAATTTTAATTAACAAAAACCTAGCGAAAAATAATAATTTTCAACAACGAATAAAGTTAGTTGTCTGTCATTATACACATTTTACAATTATATTTCTGACTGATTGTTGTCATATTCTCGCTGTGCCTGTTGATGTTTTTCTTGACGTCATTAATAAATCATGGAGGGTAAATTTCGTAGTGATATATAAGTTTTCTTAACTCTCTTGTCTAAAGCAGCATACGATAACTTGTACAATGCGGTCCGGGAATGCAACTCCAACTTCTTTAATGTTTAGTTGAGCTAGGGCTCTGCCCTTTTACTCTTAATCTTCATTTTGATTTGCTGCTACTGCTGATGTTTAATCCGTATTTTGGCTGTCGATTTCCATACGCGGTTGTCTGTATTTTGAGTGTTTTGTTGTGTATTCCGTTACGTGTGTAAGTGTCGGATTTGTGTGTGTTTTTATCTGGTCGTAGAAGAGGTCACAGCAACATTAACATCTTTGAAATTCATTGTCAAAACTATAATATAAAGTAAAGAGAGAGAACTATATTTCCATCTATCGGATAGTAGTTAAAGCTCTCATATCGCTTTGTCCGTAAATGAACCGAACATGAGCTGACTTCGAAATAGCGTGCATATAAGCCGTAACTGTCAAATACAAGTAATTAACGAAAACTACTATTGAACATAATAATAACCACGCCGATTGTTTCTGTAATTTCGAATATATCAGGTAGTGTAGGCTTTTCGACAGTTTTACATACGTGGTGGTAAACTTTATCGAAACGATAATAGAAAGTAATAAGAGAGAACTATATATTTCTCTCTCATTACTCTGTATTATCGTATGTTATCCATATCTTTCAATTTCAGAACTTGTCAGATAGTCTTACTTTGTCAGCAGTTCTATGCATATAGTGGATACTAGTGGGATAAAGCCAAACTACCTGACGAGCTCTTGAATTAAGTGAAACAATCATCGTGGTCACTGCTTTGATCGGAAGTAGCTGTTTCCATTGATCTTTCAAATTCTCTACGATGGGCAACCAGCGGTATAATACCTTTATAAAGTTTAGATACAATCGTCTTATGAGAATTGCTATTTGAACATGATATACTTTTAAGTACCATTAGTTTGAAATAATAGTGATATGTTTGTCGGTGACATCATTTAATGCATTCTAAGATTATTTAAAGAAAAAAAAATGTGCTTTTCCCGACATCTTAAAATTTCTAATGAAAACTATACCACAGATTAATGTTGTTACAGCAGTAAACTACTATACAAACAGAAACTTTATGATATTGTAATTAATTGTAAATAACTAACATGTTAAACTATGAGATGACTAAAAATGGGAGTCGTCCGAGAAGAAAAACGAAATAAGCAAAATATGTGCAGGTAACTAAATTAAAGATTAAACAAATAATATTTTTAAAGAACAAATTAGCATTTCCCAAATATATGAAAACCAAAATATTTGACATACCACTGGCTATAGATAAAGCTATAAATACAAATGTGTTTATTTTGTTCACCGAAATTTGAATGACGCAAATATTCATTCATTCAAAATATCGAAGAAAAGGCTGATCTTTGAAGATAAATGATAACTCACGTGGCTAGTTTTAATGATTCAGTTTTGTATTACAAGGTTATAAATAAAACAGAAAATATATCATCATCACTCGAACATATACTGAAATAATATATTTAAACATTACCTTTACCGTAGAAACACATTCACATTTACCACTCATGTATAAACATTCACGCACACTGTTATTTTTAAATCATGTCCCTAAGTTTAAAATAAATTAGAGTTAACATTTTTGTAAATACAACAGAGGACGCATCCTATAGTTCACGTTCATTCGTTTAAAAGTTCTAAAAATACAAAAATAGAAAAAGGATAAATATCCTGTCGCGCACATTAGAAAAACGTTAATGTACAGTCCCTCAATATTTACAACTTGTTAACATATGGATATTCTAATTCACGTAATTGTTCATAATGGAGACAACACAAAAGTTCTGCCAACTCGGTTTTATTTTTAGAAAAGAAAAATTTATCTAGAACCTTCGGAAAAATTCTTTCGGTGAATGTATTTATTAGGTACACATCGTGCATTTTCATAAAAACCGTTCCAGATTAACTTTACTTTTTTATACATATATGAAGTTTTATACCTAACAATGAATGAAACAAATTTTTCTTTTTGATAATTTTATTTTGAAACTTATCCGCCTCAACTTTAACGCACTTGCGCCACCTGTCCTACAACAACTATATCCCATCAGAAAAACACGATTCCCGTTGGGTCTTCAAAATAGACATCAACATACTTTTCCAAGTCGTTATAGTGACATCCTCTGAGACGCTTTTTAAATTTCTAAATAAAATGAAACCAAACGCGGTCAAATCCAGAGTATATGGTTGGTGGTCTAGCTTAAAGGAATTACATTCGCGTAAGATGGATTGGATTCTGGTTGCCCTGTGAACTTAAGCATTATTATATAGATGGAGGACTTCTTCGATGCCCAAACTTGGAAGTTTCTGATCAATAACTAATAATTAATGATTTTCTTCACATATTACCGTAGTAGGTATTCAACAAAATATCTCCAGCTTGATCTGAAAGAGCGGTAGCCTTGTTTTCGGACACGATCATGAGTGGGTTCAGAACACCCTTACAGAGTCATTACATGAAATTTTGCATCCCCGTGATGTTCCCAAGTCTCATCGTCTTCACGATCTTAGAGAAAAAGTCAGCATCTGGATCCAAAAGTGCCAAATTGCTTTAAAAAATTTGTGGCCTAAGTAATTTTTGTTCTGAAGACAATAATTTTGGAACCTATTTTGCTGAAACTTTACGTGTAGAATTGTTAAAACTCTTGGTTCAGATATATAACTTTCTACTGTGATAAATTATTATAGTATTATTTTGGTAAATGAAGTTGCAGATATAACATTATGCAAACAATTCTGAAATAATAAATGATTAATGCATTTTGTTTTTCTGACCATGATTTCATTATTATATGTAAATCTGTAAAGTGTCTATTGTATTTTGTAGTCGGGAAAATCATTATGCATTTTTACAAGTGTTGCAATCATTTTCATCTCTTTCTAACTCTACATTAAGTGTTGTGGCTTCTCAGATCTCCACATTTAACATCCCGAAAATATTATTGTATTTATTTAATCGAATAAAAACACACATTTCTGGACAGACACTAGTTTTCCAAAAGTATAGAATTTCGAATGTTTTAAAAATCAAGATAATGCAAATAAGTAAAGGTTTTACGCAGTCGTAAATAATAAAGCTAAGAACACCATCAACACCACATAAAAAGCTATTTTTACAATGTTCCAGATGAAGTATTTCATTTTCTCTAATCGATGAAACATGAATGTTAGAGAATATATTTCTCGATATGTTATACGAGATGAAATAATTTTCATCAGATTGACTGTAAACACTGGTAAAATAATTTGGTAATCTGTTCACCATAGCCTGTGGGGTATTGAGTTCAGCGCCATCATAAATCATAACACCAGATTCGGTATGATCGCTTACTATTTATAAAACGCCGCAAGTGCGCTGGATCGCAGGAGATACAATCTTCAATTAAACGATATATTACTTTATGCGATAAGAATTACTTTCTTACATATCGTTCTTAAATGTCCAAAATGAAAACTAGTTCTTGCAAGCATTTTCCTTATGTCGAATATACACATTCATGTCTTACTATGGAAGATAGGTGCTCTTAGAGATTCTCTAAGCAATGAGATTGTTTGATTAAAAATACTATGTATATGTTATTTTGTAAATACATCACTACAAGATTCCTCTAAATCAGTACGAGAAAGTGAAGACCAATCTAACATGTATCCAATAGTATGTTATACATTAAGAAGGAATTAATCATTCTAATATAAAGTATATTTCGATCAAGTTGTTGAAACGGAACATTACGTCCCAATACAAACTGAAGACTGGTGCACACTTTTATTCACTAAAGGTATATCTTCTCTTTTGTAATTTAAGGTTTCTTTAGATAGTATTAAATCAAGTAATTAATGTTATAACTTATATATATTTATTTAGTTTATTTCTTGAAAATTGTTTAACACAGACACCTTTGCATCAGTAATTTCATTATAGTGATTATTTATGAAATAGGCCATTATTATTATTACAGTCAGGAATATTGAAGTTGTTTAGAATAACTATAATTTTACAAGAAACTAAATCTAGTATTTCGAATAACAGTAGAAATGTTGAAAGTTGTATATATAATAACAATGTAACACGACTTCACTGTCATAACAACGTAATTCTCTCTATAAACAAAGCGGTTAGAAAAATTTAACAATTACTTGTTTTTATATAATAATTCTAAGTTAAATAATAAGTTAAAAGAAATTCTGAAAGATATACTAGGTGTACCGGAAAGTCATTACCGTTTTTTTTTCGTAAAAAAACTACATAATTTTCAAGAAAATGGAAAAGTTTATTTATTCAAAGTATTGGCCATTTGATTCTATACATCTTGCCCATCTTTCAGGCAATTTATGGATACCATCTTAAAAAACTGTATACCCTTTGCGCAAAACCATTCATCGTGCCATTTTCTAACTTCTTCAAAATTGGCGAAGTGCTGTTCTGTCAGCGGGTGTCATATTGATGCGAAAAAGTAATAGTCAGACGAGGAAGGATCTGGGGATGCAGTATTATCCCATCCAAGTGCTTTCAACGCCTCCTAAAATCACTTTATCGTGTCTTCGGGCCCATTCTGGACGTTTTTCTATCAATGCATGGTTCAAATTGATAATTTGTTGCCGTTAGCGATCAGTATTAACTACTTCACCAGGTTCAACAGTTCGTAATACACCACGCCACTCCGGTCCCACCAAACACAGAGCATTGCGACCAAAACGATTTGGCCTTGGAGCCTATAGGTCGGCTTCGCCAGGTGATAACCGTGATTTTTTTGGGCTTAGGGTTTTCGAAATAAATCCATTTTTCGTCACCCATCACTATTCGATGCAGAAATGACTACCGATCATACCTTTGAAGCAGTATTCCACAGACGATTTTTCGATTTTCTTTTTGTCATTCAATTGATATGGCACCCATTATCCTATCTTTTGGATTTTTCCCACTGCTTCTAATCTGTCGCTAATCGTTTCTTCTGTCACATTTAACGCTTCTGCCAATTGTTTTTGAGTTTGTATTGGGCCTTTATCCAATAACTTACGCTTACCTTAAGTGTCTAGCAGGATACAAAAATTTCAGCAGATTTTTTCTTTTGATTAAATAAGAAAAGTAATGCGTGCCGCGAATGCACTTTTTCAGGTACGAAACTAGACATTTTTAAAGAGGTGTAAATCTATAACAGTGTTACTTTCACAAAATATAACATATATGATTTCGCAGCAAAACTAAATGAAAATGCCAAAAGATAAACATAGCATATCTACACGCTAGCGTATTCGCACAAGAAAATATTCTTGTCAAAATTTAAACAAATTTTTTTCAGGTACTGAACTCGACATTTTTAAAGAGATGTAAATCTATAACAGTGTTACTTTCGCAAAATATATTATAACATATATGACTTCGCAGCAAAAATCAATGAAAATCCCAAAAGACAAACATAGTATGTCTACACGCTAGCGTATTCGTACAAGAAAATATTCTTGTAAAAGCTTAAACAAATCTATTTCTTGATTGAACCCTTTTATCATAAAAATATTTACACTACAATTAATAAAATATTCTAATTTGCCAAACAAAAATTTGCCAATATTACTTAAAAGTTGATGGAATAACTGCTATAGGGCACAAAAATAGTAGATTATTTTGCTGAGAGGACAAACCGGTAAGGCATCTTATTATACTGCGTTGCTAGACAAATTGAAGAAAGCTACATTTTAAAAACAACAACTCAACTTTCCACGTTAGTAAAGTGTGATTTAGCCCCAAGACAATACTTACTCACCAAAATTTCTCCTGATGGAAAGAAGTTTCAGTAAGATGAAAGACCTATTACAGCAGCGCTACAGTATTTTGAAGATCTTGAGAAAGATCATTACCAAAATGGCAATTGGCAAAACGCTGTTGGTTCAAGTGTATTGAAGTGTAAAGAAAATATGTATGTCCAAAAATAATTTAAAAAATTTAATTGATCTGAGAAGCATATTTTTTTTCAAATCACTAATCTCGTTAAACCATTACCGTATATGAAGTATTGCAATTAAATAACGAGATTGAGCTCCTTCCATCGCGGAGCCGCATCCAGCGAGGCTGCAATTAAAATGTCATTGACCTTGGTACTTCCCAAGAAACAACTCATAGTTTTATCTTTCTGCTTTAGTTTACTTTCGTAACTTAATTCTAGAGGACACTGTTACTTAATAGTGCCGTGATAATGGTTGTCATAAGAATCGAGCAGCAAATTAACCTTAAATTCCTGGTTAAATTAGAAAAACAGAATGCTTACAAATGTTAAAGGAGGTATTTAGTGATAATGTTATGTCACCTGCATGAGTTTTTGAATAGCACAAACGGCTTAAAATAAAGGCAATGCTGATCGTTTTTTCGATATCAAGGGTGTTGTCGTGACTGTCTGGGTGCTTAAGGGTTAAGCCGTTAATCAGATATACTATAAAGAAATCCTAATCAAGTTGAGAGGGAGAGAGTTAGAAAGAAAATAGCGGATTTGTGGAAGAATGATTCTTGGATTCTGCACCAAGACAACGGACCAGCTCACAATGCCCTATCCGTGGAGCAGATTTTAGTGAGCAAGTGCATTGCTGTGCTTGATCATCCTCCGTATTCGCCAGAATTCGCACCATGTGACTTCTACGTGTTCCTAAAAGCGAAAAGTGTATTAAAGGGAATCCATTTTCAGTCTGTTGAACATGTAAAAAAAACAACGGCAGAGTTGTTGAAGAGACTTACAACTGATTGTTTTGAATAATGTAAGAGACGTGTACAACGGCGTATAGATAGGAGAGTATGTTGAAGGTTATAAAAGTTAAATATAAGTTTATTTGAAATAAATAACATTTCTCACGCTAGTCTCGTTACTTAATCGTCACACCTCGTATTGCTGTAATAAGATATGATTTAGCTTAAGAATCTTGGGTCTTTCGCATATCATTAGAATACATTAAAGAAGCTCTCAAAAGTCTAGAGTTGTACTTCCAAAATTAATGAAAATAAGAACTTAAAAATCCTTTATCAAAACAGAAGCTAAAATTGAAGCGACTAATTTATTAATTTATGAAAATTTATGAAAATGTAATCTAAAACATTAGTCGCTAATATTTTTATCATTTGCGCAGTTAATTTCTACAATACTTCTGCAGCATCGACTTTTAGTATTTCAAAAAATAGTGGTCTAGTTTCTTATACTTGTATTATATAGTATAAATTCAAAAACATTACTATTGTTGCATCTAAAACTACATATATATCCAAGAACAATTGAACTGAATATTTTACAGGATCCCAGTGATTTAAATTTCAAATAATGGTTGTAATTTTTAAAACATCCAGATTTTCTTAAAGTTCACGTGGGCATGTTAAGTATGATTATAAATTAATACACAAGCTAAGAGAGGTTCCACAATTTATTAAGCACGAAATGGTAACTTTTAGTACTTCGAAATACTATAATCACCTATCATAAATTATATTTATGTATTACAAACAGACAACCAGATCTACACATATTTATTTATTCACGTCGAAACATGCGACGTCAATTTGGCTTTATTTACTAGTTTTACTAGCATGGAGGCGTCATTAAGAGATTTTATTTTGGTATATTAATTTGGTACTAAAAATAACATAGGAAAGCATAAATGTTTATTACACAAAGGTGATAACGTCAGTTGGTAGCGTAGTGTGCGTTGCACAACGCAATAGTAAAGTTTAACTAAGCTTTTTCAATACTTTTGAAGAACATTGCGGCTTGCGGCGATTTTGATTACAAGCATAAATTAACTAACTAAATATTTGTACGTAGAACAAAAGAAAATGTAAATTTAAAATAAAAATCGAATATTATGTTTGGTAATGTTTGCTAATCTGCCTGCTGGAGGTGAAGATTATCATTGTTATTATTATTGTTATTATTATTATTATTATTATTATTATTATTATTATTATTACCTGACAATAAAACACGAGACCTACGATTTCTTTGATAATTTTATTTTCCAACGTAATCTCATTTAACTTCAACGCCTGTCCTACAACAATTTTATTCCATCAGAAAAATCTCCTCTTTGAATTATCTTCTGTAAAACGACGTCCTCTTAAATGCTTTTAAAAATTTCTATATAAATACAAGTGTTGGATGGTGCATATGATGCGTGGAGGTTAATTTGAACTTTGGTTGCCCTATAAACTCGCCTTGTAAACTCGTGCATTATCATGAACGAAGAAAGACTTCTTTGTTACTTAAGTCTGGGCATAGATAACTGCTGTTTTTATAATCGCTTTTGACATGCATTTAATTTCTATCTGAAACATCAGTGTCTGTCGCACTGAATCTGACAGTTTCAGTACCACATACAGTAGCAGTAATTGAGTCCCATACGAGTGGGTACGAAACGTCGGCAGTTATACCAGTGACGCGGTTCCAGCCCGGAAGCCCAGAAGAAGATAGTATGGACCACGACCGCGGAAATCTACGTACCAGATTTGTAAATCATGTTACATAGCATATCACAAAATTACTATCATAGATCGACTTTTTGATTTTCTTTTACCAACTCTAATGTGCTTTATTAATTTTCTATATGCCATCGTGTATTCTATTATTTTTAGTAAACGGTATAGTTTCCCATAATCCTGTCGAGCATTGTCATAAATATGTTAAATATACTAATGTTCTACAAGTATGTAAATATGTATATATTTCATTTTGTGGTTACTTTTAAAAATAACACAAAATTAAATATTTCTAATTTTTATTTTTAAATAAATTTAGTGAAAACGCATGCCTAAATTATTATATTACTTTCGCAGATTTATATTCTTTGGAGAAAGCTACACTTTCTTCTTTTACCTTTCTTATTATCTTCCATTTCTCTCTCATTATTCTTTCTACTATTATTTTGCTGAGTATCCATTGCTCACAACCATAGAGCACTATTTGTCTTGTTATGGAGATTATAAATTCTAAATTTTATATTTTTTGAAAAATTTTTCGATCTCATCAAGCTTCCCTTGATTTCTCGTTATATTTGAGCTTTCTCTTCCACAAATGTGTTTGCTCCAAAATTACCAAGTTTTAAATTTTTCCATCTCTTAAAATTTCGTGTACACCTGTCTAGTCATAACCTTAAAATTTTCTGTTAATTCTTTAGATTCTATATAGTTTTGCTTTTGCTTTGCTTAACTTTAACACCGATTCGGTATAGTATTTCTGCTAAATTCTTCGTAATTTTTATTAACTGTTCTTTGTTTCTGGCCGCTAGTTCGATGTTATCGACGTAGTTTCATACACTATAATAATAATATTTATTTAACCCAACAGATGCAAATCCAAAAAGACATAAAAATAATTACGACGATAGTTTTATGTAAAGTAAAGCAATTTAATAGTAGTAGTCAAATAATAAGTTTGCGTTGTGTGCATTGGTTCTGTATGAACATTCGAGAATATTCGTTCTCTCATTTAGGAAGACTTAAAGTGCTAAAACGTCCTCGAGCAATACGTGGAATGAAAAAAAGTTTCGATAAGAGATCTATTGTCTACTACGTTTTCAGCACTATTCTTCCAAATCTGTAAATCCATGTCTTTCCAAGAGGTGGGTGTATTCGATATCCCCCTCAGGCTAAGGTAGGTAAATTATCAAAATCTTTAATTGTTTTTATGATGAATTTCGATTATATAAAAGCTGTCATTAACATTCAGAAATTTTCGAGAAATATCAGCTTAGAATTAAAGATAAAGCCTAGATTTCGATAGATATTTGTTGAGATAACTGAATATTACCAATACTCTAAGAAAATATCAACAGTTTATTCGTAAAACTTCGTGAGAAATATCTATCCTTCTTCATGCTTTCCAAGCTAGTCCAAAACAATTCAAGGAGATAATGAGGTTGTCAATAAAGAGTTTAAATAAAAGTGGAACTAGTTTAAAGCACTGTGAAACTCCAGAAATGTATATGTAAGTATGAGGTCTACAGACATTGACGTACACATAAATCCACCTGTTGGTCAAGTAAGAATTCATAAATTGAACCATATTACTAAAACCAAAGGAAAAGAACAACGCAGTAGAATATGATGGCGATAGTAGAATACGACAATATCAAAAGATCGGCTAAAATCAATATAGATAGCATCCAGTTAACTTCCCTTTTCTAACCCCTCTGCAATGTTCTGAGTTATAGAACACAAATTGGTGACTATAAATTACCTAATAATAAATCCATGTAGGAATGTTGAAAAATGACACAACAGCTACTCCATGCTGAAAATATTCATTCTTATTATTGCAGTAGCAGTACAATCAAATACTTTGTTATATTCAATAGCAATCAGAAATTATTCCAGAAGTACGTTCCATATGCACACATTATGTTGCTCTACAATTTCACTTCTACTTCCTATAATTAGTAATGTTATTGTTGAATATTTTCATATAATGCTGAACTTTAAAGCACAGGAGCATATTTTTTTGTGTAAAATTAACGAAGATTTCCCCTTAAATAAAATCTCAAATTTACACATTTGAAAACATATTTCATTAACTTTCAGTAAACCCCATTCGAAAACTTTTAAACAATTTTCGGAAACAATTATTAATTACCACTGGAAGTAATAGGTATGCACGTATTAAAGAGATAAGGAAAACTTAACAAATGATAAAAGTAAATAACCATCGTAAGCTTTGCTTTAAGCATGAATAATTTCATTTAGAAAAATAAATTAAACAATGATTCAGAAATAAACACTAATTTAAATTATGTCTGCACATGCGATCTATTTGAAACATGTACATACGTATATATGTACATACATATATTACAGTAACAGTACAATCGATCGCAAAATTAGATAACACACACGTTAACTTTCATAAAAACAGTAGTTTCAGTAGCTTAGTTAATGCAACGATTCAGAATAATTTTCGCTAATGGATAACCTCACTGTTATACTAGGTTGATTTGTGTCTACGCTTTTGTCTCTACAGAGTATTTTATCCACAAATAATACTCATCAAATGAAACAAAAAAGTCTTAAGGGACATACATAGGTCCATAAATTAAGTGTTTCAAAGATAGAATTAATTATTTATTATAATCTTGCATTATTATTTATTAACAATACCAACGTTGAATGCGTTACTATCCAAAACTACACTGCTTTTCATCTTCGTCGGAAAGAAGCCTTTATTCTTTGGAATATTCCTAGATTTTGTCGAATTATTTGATATAACACATGGATCAATAAGTCCCGAGACTAACAATGAAAACAACATTTTTTTTGCAAAATTTTTTTTTTATTCATCAACATAATCACCTTTTAGGGTGATACAATGGTTCCAACGCTTTTCCAATTTTTCAATACCATGTTTACAAAAAAATTTATCTTTCGCTTCAAAATAAGCTTCAGTTTCAGCGATGACCTCCTCATTTGAGCCAAATCTTTTTCCCTGGAGCATTTTTTTAAGATCAGCAAAGAGCCAGTAGTCACTGGGGGCTAAATCTGGCGAATATGGGGGGTGGGGAAGCAGATCAAAACCCAATTCGTTCAATTTTGCCATTGTTTTCATCGACTTGTGGCAGGGTGCATTGTCTTGGTGAACAGGATTTTTTTTCTCTGCATGTGCGGTCGTTTTTTTGCGATTTCCTCCTTCAAACGCACCAGTAAGTCAATATAATAATCACTGTTGATCGATTTACCTTTTTCGAGGTAGTCAATGAAAATCACGCCATGTGTATCCCAAAAAACTGACGCCAGGACTTTGCCAGCTGACTGCTGCGTTTTCGGACGTTTCGGACGGCTTTCGCCAGCTGTGCGCCACTCAGATGACTGCCGCTTCGACTCTGGAGTGTAGTGATGTATCCATGTTTCGTCCATGGTCACGTAACGACGCAAGAAATCTTTTTTGTTGCGAGTAAATAGCGATAAACAGCTTTCTGAATCATCGACTCGTTGCTGTTTTTGTTCCATCGAAAGCAATCGCGGCACCCACTTGGAAAAAACCTTTTTCATGCTCAATTTTTCATGAAGGATAGTAAATACACTTCCATATGATATCTGTGTCATCTCAACAATCTCACGGAGCTTCACTTTACGATCTTTCATTATAATTTTTGTCACTTCACTCACATTTTCCGGTGTAACGGCTTCCACAGGTCTACCCGAGCGTTCCGCGTCATTTGTGTCGGTACGACCACGTTTAAACTCGGCAAACCACCGACAAATCGTTGCTTTTGATGGACAAGAGTCCGGGTAACATTTTTCAATCCTTTGTTTTGCTTGCGTGGTGTTTTTACCCATTAAAAAACAATGTTTTATCAGAACACGAAACTCGGTTTTTTTCATTGTTTAAACAAACTACAAAACGACTCCAACCTCGATAACTCAGCTGTTTCTGGTCCGATCGACTTAAAATTTTGACACGTTTCAAGCAAAGGTTAGTACTCTAGAAAGACGTGGTTACTGGTTTACTACGAGCGCCATCTATGGGTTAGTCTCGGGACTTATTGATCCATGTGTTATATGTTCTTTTCGATCTTCATTTACCTACATACATTAGTAATTGATCTAGAATAAATCAATGATTTTAAATATCCCCAAATGCAGTCAAGTTGATTTATATCATGGAATCAATACAGCCATTTTACCAGATCTTTTCGTCTTATTCAGTTGTTGCTATACGTTGCATTTAAGTAATTTGTACTTCTATAGAACAATGACGAGGAATCCCGTCATGCGAAAATCAATAGTAAATTCTATCAACTAGGGGAATATTTTATTGGGAGAAAAGCCTAATTAAAAAAATGAAGATGAAGTTAGTCATTTAAACGACGTAGTTAGAACACTGATACAATGAAATAGTCTGTCATAGTAAACTATCAAACGTTTAAAGCACGTTGATGTCTTGTCCTTATAACAGCATGAGGGTTTCCATATGCCCAAACATTATTATTGGGAAAAATTGATAGACGTGTTAATTGTAAAAATAGCAACGCTATAGGAAAAATATTTACAATCAAATTTAAGTTTTCTGCAGATTTCGTAGCATGAATCTACGGAAAGCTAATCAAAAATCATAATCCTGAAGTTCTCCAATTCAAAAAGTTCTGTTTTTAGTTTTGTAGCTACTGTTCTAGTGGTAATGTTAGGGTCTTCCAGTTGTCTTTTTAAAACAGATTCTTCTGTTTCAGGAGCAGTTAAAGACTTTGATCATCTAGCATCCTGTTTACTAACACTTTATGAAACATTTTCGCTTCATCATTGATTAGGAAATCCTTCAGTATATAGAAGTCTTTCTTCGAAAGCTTTGCCGTTAACATGGCCATACATACAGTGCATATCGGTCATTTCTAAATTTATATAACTATTTGTTTAAATACAAAAAAAACGTACTGAAAATGATCAAAAACTAACAATACTACAAAGCATTTAATGACATTTACCGCATTTAAACAACACCGACATAAATTTGTTTTATTTTCTCATTAAAAACATGATAGGAGAGGTATACTGTTTATTGATTAAAATATAAAATTGACTCCCGAAACAGTTAATTTACAGACCTACATTCACCGAAATTTATTTATTTTCGTGAGTACTATACGTGGATAAAATTTACAACCTTTTCCAAAATACCTTGTACGTCATTATTTCTAATAGTTGAAAACATTTTATTTTGCGATATATTCTTCCTCCAAGTAAATTAATTATTTTGCAAAAGAAGGCCTTGAGAGCGAAAATTCACAACAGCGTAGGTAAAACATCGATCCATTTATGCCTCAGCCTGCTGTGAAACCAAATAAAGGAAACACGGAACTCGTACATTTTAGTTGTGTATAGATATTGTAGTGTTATAAGTACATTTCTTGCAATTTATTCTATACTTCTTTTTTAAATTTATAGCTACTTTCCGTATTATTTATATTATGAAACGGAATTTCATTTCTTTTTTTTTTGATTTAGAGGGGGCTTATAACAATTCCTATTACTTATATATTTTTTTCAAAATTTTTTATATCCGTTCATTGTTTTATACATGTTCTGCAAAATTTAGGGCAATAATTCTCAGTTTTTACCTATACCGAATTATTTAAAAATAATAAAATGGTATATCTGAATGTTATAATATGATATAATAGAGAAAATAGCATTTTAATAATGAAGTTGTAATTAGTTCAACAGTAAATACTTGAATACATACCACATTTTAATCTAAATTCATGCAATCAACATTTTTATTTATTCGCGAAACATAATTCAAAACTTGATATAACTTTTTTAAGTAATTAATGTCCGGCAGGCACAAATATTGTAAAGTAAGTAAAGAACATTTAATCCTTGTACCTGCTTCTGGGTTTCCGGACTGGAACCGCGTCACTAGTATATCTGCCGACGTATCGTACCCATTTGTATGGGACATCTTCAGGGCTGAACTACTGCACCCATACAAATGGGTACGAAACATCGGCAGATATACTAGTGACGCGGTTCCAGCCCGGAAACCCAGAAGTAGAAAGCATGGACCACGACCGCGGAAGTCTACGTACCAAATTAATTTAATCCTTGTATTTTATTATTTTTAGGGATAAATCAATATTAAACCACAAGACTTCTCTAGTTATTAACGAACTTTTGAGCAACGAATTTCTAAATTAAAGCTAATAAAAGAATATATTACGAGGGTAGCCGTTTACATTTCGGGAACTGGCAACATTTTTAGTGTTACCTCCGATCTGACGACTGCATCGTGAAGTTTGTCTTTTTTGATAATATATTTACCTTGACAGTTTTATTATCCGGTCGCTATTTCTATTGTTGACAGAAACTTGAAAATTTTATGTCAGCGAAAATATAGAATTAACTACCTTACATTTTCGTGCAATTATTTTTCATAACACTCAACAAGAATGCACCGACGAGCTGAAGTCTTTATATGGTAATGAAACTCCATCGAAAACTACAGTATATCGTTGGTACAGTGAATTCAAACTTCGACGGCGTTCTTTGGACGATGAATTTCGTGATGGTCGTCCCACAAATATTGTTGATCGGAAAATATTAATGCAGTGTCAGAATTGACAATGCAAGACCGTCATGTGGCATACCGTGAGAACGAGGCATCTCTAGGTATTAGTAACACCAGCGTGTATAAGATCTTGCATGAATATTTAGGCCATCCGCCGTACAGCCCTGACCTAGCACTCTGTAATTTCTTTTTGTTCCCACAAGTGAAGAATAAACTTCATTGTAAACTGTTTTCTACGCCCGAAGAGGCAGTTCACAGTGGCAGCATTGCTTTTCGGATTTGCTTAAACCACTGCAAAAGTGCATTGATTTTCAAGGAGAATATTTTGAAAAGCAATAAAACTATTCCCGATATGTAAACGGCTACCCTCGTATTGATGAAGCGATGATAAAACAAAAATTATTCAATCTTATAATTATCAACAATCTTATTATATTATATATATATATATATATACGTGGTTTGCTCAAAAGGAAAGGTGAATTTTGAATTTTTTTGAAAAGTATTTATTTATTCATCAATATCCATTTTGTTCCCTTCAAAGTAATCCTCATCAGATGTAATGCACTTATGCTAGCGCTTCTTCCAATCCTCGAAGCACTTCTGAAGTGCGCTTTTCGGTATAGCCATCAGCAACGTTGCATAACTTCCTTGTAGTATTCCTTATTAACCGTACGACCTGTTGGCAAGAACTCATGATGCACCACGCCATTGTAATCGAAGAAAATAGTGAGCAAAACCTTCACATTTGAACGAACGCGGCGTGCATTTTCTCTGTAAAGTGCTTGTACCACTTATAAACACTTTTTTGAGACAAAGTGGACTCGCCGAAAGCCACAGTCAACATTTCAAGTGCTTTGGAGCACTTTATTCCATTTTTAACGCAAAATTTAATACATATTCTTTGATCCACTTTTTTCAAGTCGAAGTCAAAAATCGAAGAACACACACAAACGTGACTAAGCTTTTCAGTTGTCAACAACAAACTACTAATCCAAATTGGCTGATAATGCCAACATATAACTAACACATGTGTACCAACACAACAAAAAAAATTTCGATTATCGAATGTACACAGCACGCGAAAATTAAAAATTCAGCTTTCCTTTTGAGCAAATCACATATATATAATAAGTACTGGAATTTGTTCTACTATTAGTTTTACATGATTTTACAGACATTTCACGTTTACGCCTGAAATTGTAAGTCAACAACAACTTCCTGCGTTTTCGAATTCGCAGAAATAAATTCACTTGCTACGATGCGGCGTGCTTCCCGAATGTAATTCGACATTACAAAATCCCCTTTTAAGAACGTACAGCGCTGGTTTCGACAGTTTACAAAGAATAGATATTTGCGCAAAGGGAAAAGTCCAGGCTGATCGAGTTTCAAAGGAACAAATGGAGAGCACTACGTTTAAGCGAAATCTGAGACAGTCCGCAAATCTAGCTAACCGGGCGCTTCAAACTTACTAGTAAGACATTTATATTTGAAACAATATAGGCTGCAGATTGTTCAAGTACTTACCAGTGACGATATTACCTTTAACTTCCAGTGATAAAGAAACCTTCCACTTGAATATCACAGTGAACTGTCAAAACCTACGCTTCTGAGAGATCACAATACTCACATGACACAGTTGAATGCGAAGGAGATTCACCTAAGGTGAACGCTTTCTGTGCAATATCTATGAACCGTTTATGGCCCACTTTTCTTCGACAAAATCACCATAACATAACAATATCATCTCAATATGCTGCAAAATTGGCTTTTGCCTTCAATGCAAACAGACTCACATCTACTCATTTTTCAGCAACGTGGAGCACAACCCCACTGGCATCTGATAGTTATCTTGCTCTTTATGCTTCGTCTGCGAGTTCCCAGACCTCATCGTGTGTGATTCTTTTCTTGCGGGGTTATATAAAAGACTAAGTTTATATCCTTCCATTACGCAATAACCTAGATGTCCTTAAGCATTGAATAACAACAGCATACTCAGTGAATCGTGAAATCCACTACCCGTTCAGGAGAGATTTGCATACATGTAGCAGCAAAGTTTTGTTATGAAATCGGTTCATACCTTTCGAATAAGCCTGTACAACAAAATATCCACTACAAGTACATAATCCAATGAATAAAAATAAGTTAAAATTCTTCTACTTTCATCATATACAAAGGGTAGCAGGAAAGTTTTGCAATACGACTCAACAATGAATCGTAGGAAGCTGCTTGTTGCTGCATGTTGAGACATGTTCATATGTCCATAGTAGGAAGGCCACGAACGTCGGTTGCGGAGGAAAACGTTACTGCTGTGAGGAAAATGCTTGCCGAGGACAGAGAAGTGACCTACCAACAGATAGAGGGTACTTCAGGCCTAAATGCACCAGCAATTCGTTCGATTCTGCATGATCATTTGCACGTGAAGAAACTTTGTTCTCTCTGGGTGCCGCATCGACTGATCGAAGAGCAGATGACACGACGTGTGACTTGTTGCTGGGAGATGCTAAAAAAGTTTAATAAGAAACAATCTCGGTATGTGAACAACATCGTGACAGGTGACAAGACTTGGCTCTACTATTACGATGTGGCGACCAAAGCTCAAAATAAAGTTTGGGTCTTTGATGATGAGGGCACACCCGTAGTTGTCAGAAAATCCCGATCTGTAAGGAAGAAAACGATAGCTGTATTTTTCAAATCGAGAGGAATTGTGGAGCTCGTCGTTTTAGACACACAGAAAACAGTCACAGCTAAGTGGTATACTGAACAGTGCCTACCTAAAGTCATTGGATCTATGAAGAACCTGCGGCCAAAGTCAAGAATGGACACCTTGTTCCTCCATCATGATAATGCTGCAAGTCATCGCGCCAAAGCCTTCACCACGACAGGATTGAAACTTCTCGAGCACCCTCCCTACAGTCCAGATCTTGCTCCCTGCGACTTTGCACTGTTCCTGCATGTGAAAATGAAGCTAAAAGGGAAGCGTATTTCCAGTGATGAGAACCTTCTGCGGGCTTGGGATAACGAGTATTCTTTACTCCCTAGTAAAACTTGGCAGAACTGGTTTAAAGATTGGTTTCGTAGGATGGAGAGGTGTATTGAGTCTAGAGCAAATTACTTTGAAAAAATTAAATAAACAAAGCTGTATGGCAAAACTTTCCTAGTGTCTTTTGTACATATATTACTATATACTTCTTTGAAAAAGTACTATAAGCAAAATGAAAATAATCTCGTTTTAATCATAATAAATCATCAGTTGTTATATTGTTCGTATTCACGCAACGTTGAAAATGTTGCATGAATACTAATATTTTAATATTAGCTATATACATACTGAGTTCTTGACGAATACTAAATAAATTTATACTTTCAGGACATGTAACTCTAAGTCAAAATGACTAAGTAAATAAAGGAAATGTGATCCTTTGTAAATTATACCTAAAATAACCTACCGCTTGATTCATTAATTTCATGGAAGATTTTACATAGTTAAAGAAAAGCGACTAAATTATATATACATACATAATTGACAAGAAAGCTACTTCTATAGTTCGTAAAAGCTACCATCTGAAATACATATATTTTATATATGTACTACATAGAAATGCATTTTATTCATGGCGCTTTGATCATGCGGAAAGAAAAGAAATTACTCCTTTACGTTTTCTAGTATATCCTTTTACAAAAGAAAAATTAAGTAGATATGAAAATTTAAAAAGAACCAAGATGAAAGAAAGCATTTACTCTAATAGCATACTTCTTGCAGCGCATTATTATTGATTCTTTGCAAGAGTTTCCGTAGATGTATGCGCGTATGTACATATAAAATTACTAAAACTTTGATGTATCGTTATTATGGAAAACGTATTTGCAAAGTACCAAGTACGTAGTTATACACAGTCTGTCGCAGAGAAAATAGAACTTTTTTAAAATAGTAATTGTTAGTGGCGCCATCTACTAAAAAGAATATGGGTCGCTAAGGTAGATCTTTCACCAATATTATGTTAAAATATCTGGACATTTGCATCATTAGAAGCAGAAAAATTGCGCATAAAGTAACAGTGTGTATTTGGCGTTGGTCGAAAAATGAAATTCGAACAAGAGGCAAATATCGGGTTCTGTTTTAAACTCGGTAAATCGTTTACTGAAACGTTTAGTTTGATGAAACAAGTGTATGGTGATGCGTATTTATCACATACGATATATATACGGTATATGAATGTTATAGATGGTCGCACGGACATAAATGAAGATGAATATCCTGGTGTCAAAAAATCTGTGGTTATGGAATGTATGATCGAACTTGTGGGTGAATTTATCAGAAATGAACCGAAATCCTCATTGCAATACGTGGGCATGAAATTAAATATTTCTAAAGATTCAACTCATCGCATTTTCACATAGCATTTGGGACCGAGAAAGATTTGTGCAAGGTTTGTACCATATAAGCTACGAATTCAACATTGTACAGATTTTATTAAAGACTCAAAAAAGGACTAAAACTTCAGGTATTCTCTTGTAGCTTGCGATGAGACGATGTGTTTTCAATATGATCCAGAGAGCAAGCGTAAAGTCTCTAAATGGAAGCATCCAAGCGAAGATAGGTCGAAAAAAAGCCGTTTGGAGAAGTCAAAAATGAAGACAATGTTGATTTGTTTTTATGATGGGAAAGGCATAGTACACAAAGAGTTTTATACGAACTAGTCAAATAGTCAATGCTGTATATTATCTTGATGTTATGAAGCGTCTTTTGGTGCGTATTTATCGTGCGCGTCCTCAATATCGTGCAAATTTTAGCTGGCGTTTGTTACATGATAATGCATAGTCTCATCGCTCGACGCCTATTACTAGCTGCAAATGGCATTTTAACCATCAACCATTCACCGTTTTCCCCGGATATGGCCCGCCGTGATCTATTACCCAAATTACATTTGCAGACAAAACGACAGCGTTATGCTGACGGCGAAGCCATTAAATAGGAGTCGACAGCGATTTTGAATGACGTCTTTAGAGATGAAAAATTCATCTGATATGTTAATTAACTGTGCAAAACGTTGTATTGAAGGCGAAGGCGACTACTTTGATTAAAATAAATGGATTTTACCAAAATAGTAAGCTTTTGTTTTTTTTTAAAAAACTTCGATTTCCTCTGCGACAGACTGTGTATGTCTAAAATAAAAGTTTTTGATGTACTCGGTATTAGGAAACTAAGAAAAATGAAATGTGTTCTTACGGATTTCTATCATTTTCTAACGAAGATTATGTATTAAGCTGCACCATAAATGATTAAATGATGTTCATTTATTGGGGAACAAATTATAATGACTCATACTTTATTCCACTAAGAATTCAAAATTGAATATGGCGATAGCTTTGTAATAAACCAACAAGTGTGTAATGTGGTTCTGTAGTTCGCTAGGAAATTAACCCAGACCAGGGCGCTAATATAACTTTGATGATGAAGAAAATCATAGGTAGAATGCAATCGACAGCAAAATACTCATAAATTATCAAAGAAATGAAACGCATTAGCCCTTCGTATACCACCATTTAGTATAGTCAGTAAGCTAGACGTCTAAATTCCTCATACCTTTATTGAAACAAGCACAAAGAGGATTGTTTTTCCGTCTTCTCTAACGACAAAGAAGTGATCCATTTCTTAATCATATTATAAGAACTGATGAAATTTGGTTTCTATATGACAATGTTTAAAGCAAAGATGATGGATGGACAATGATTAATTTGAACAACCGACCCAGGTATCTAAATTACATGGAAGCAAGATATAATAATATTACTACGCTTCGCTTATATAATATTATCTTTTCAATCATGTTTTTAAATTATTTAATTTAATTTAAATATGATTCGCTCTAAACACGAAAGTATTGTAAAAACACACGTTTGCGAGGTGCGAATATTTATTTGTCCAAAATTTGATTTAAAAACACATACTTTTACTATATGATTCGTTTTTAATCACACAGTACGCAAATGAATCTTCCTAAAAAGTTTGTCTACAATTACTTTCTTTTGTAATAAAATCTAGGATTCCAATTTAAATTATATTCGATTCGTGGAAAGAAAACCATTCTTAAATAAATTTATGCAATGTGAAATAATTACTAGTTTATGTGAGTTGTCCGTACATTATATCTAAATATACCTGCTTAAAATAAACATTTTATAAATGTAATGTGAGCCATTTTCGAATCGGTCAATATTTTTTGTGAAAAATTGACGGCGCGCATTAACTTAATTTTTTACACATCATCGATCGGTAAGTGAAAAAAAGTTAGTGGAGAGGACACAAGTAGAGACAGCTTATTTTTGATAGATAAGTATATAAAAATACTATACAAAATGTTTATAAAATAAATATTAAAGGGAGCTTTATAATAAACATAATTAAAGGCAGGTTTTAATTACCTTTGTTTCATTAGAAGACGAAATGTATATCACCGAACAATATACCGTTAATAATTACACTACATAATTTACATTGTCAACACCATTTAAGGATGATTTCATTTAAGTTATGGCTTCATTTCACCAATGTTTTCAGCTCGTGAAAGTCAGTAAGGGATATAATCACAATGGAATGCATATATGATTTATCGGAGTATAATCATCGCTAAATGCCGAGTGAAAAATCGTTTTTTACTAAAGCATAATCTACTAAATCTAGCCCGTAAAATCCAGTCGCATTTCTGTTCTCTAATATCAACAGGAGGTACAGGCATTTGCATTGCAAATACATATACACACAAACGATTGCTATCCTATTTTATAGCTATTACTGTTACTTCTTTATTACTAAAGTGATATTTAAGCAAATATGATTAAATTCTTATTGTTATAAGCAATAAATTTAGCGCAAATGGATTGATACATATGTATCTTCAAACCTCAGAAAGTGGAAGTACTATTATAGGTATTTTTAACCAATTATAGAACGCACAAATGTGTAATTTAATTATTTTTATTAACATTTGTTACCACGAACTATAGAAAAGGTACTTTGTTAGACAACAACAGCTTTACGGAACTTAGTTCAAGCACAAATGAAAAGAAATTACGATAAAAACGATCTTTATATATTGCTTTTTGTTATACCTATACCACAGTACAAACATCTCAAGAAGGTGGTCGTAACATTAAATGAAGAAGTTATATACAGTCCGTATTATAGAAAACGGAATTTTTTAAAATGAAAACAAAGCTCACTGTTTTGGTAGAATTTATTAAATATCGCTTCAGCTTCAATACAACGTACGGTCAATAAAATGTCGAATGAATTTTTAAGTTTATCTTTAGAGATGTCCTTCTAGATCTCTGTCGACGACTTTTAATGGCTTCGATGTCGACATAACGCTGTCCTTTCATCGGCAAATGTAGTTAGAAAATCAGTAATAATTAAGCGTCGAGTGATGAGATCGTGCATTATCATGTAACAAACGCCAGCTACAATTTTCACGATGTTGAAGGCGCACACGACGGACACGAGCCAAAATACGCTTTATAACGCCATGATAATATACAGCATTGTCTATCTGAGTAGCTGGTATAAACTTTTTGTGCACTATGCCTTTCAAATCATAAAAACAAATCAACATTGTCTTCACTTTTGACTTCTGCAAATAGCTTTTTTTCGACCTTTGTTCGCTTGGATGCTTCCATTTAGAGAATTGACGCTTGGCCTCTGGATCATATTGAAAACACCATGTCTCGTCACCAGTTACAATAGAATAACTGCATTTCCGTCCATTTTTGAGTCTTTAATCAAGTCTATACTATGTTGAATTCGGAGCTTATGTTGTACAAATCTTGCGCAAATCTTTCTCAGTCCTAAATACTTTCCGTAGCCATAAATTTTTTTCACCAGGATGTTCGTCGTCATTCATGTCCGTACAACCGTCTTTAAATCATTAAATCACTCATACGTACTAGTACCTGATAAACACACATCACCATACACTTGTTTCATCAAATTAGATGTTTTTGTAAACGATTTACCGAGTTTAAATCAGAACTTGATATTTGCTCTTTGTTCGAAATTCATTTTTCGACCAATGCCAAATATACGCTGTTACTTTATGCCCAATTTCTCTGTTTCTAATGAAGCAGATGCCATGATATTTTGACCTAACATTGGTGAAAGATTTACCTTACCGACGCATATTATTTTAATAGACGGCGCCACTAAGAATTACTATTTTAAAAAAGTTTCGTTTTCTTTGCTACAAACTGTTTATATTACGTAAGTACGGCATTTTCAAAACATAAATAAATAGATGCACAAACAAATAAAATTCGGTAATGATGCACTGATATTTAGTTAGTCTTAGTGGGTTCCATTCAAACACAACTATTATAGAGCCATGGAAGCAAACAGTAACTTAGTAGAAACGTCAATATAATTCTAAGAAAAATGTCTACCGAAATTATAAAAATTGAAAAATTATATCAAAACATCACTAAATACCTTTATTTGAAAAGTAGAAGGGAAGCATGTTTGCAAAGATATGTTAATACCCTTGGTGGCCATTTATCTTCGCATGTAAAACACTGGAACACTGGATTACATGTTCTGAAAGAGAATTTTTCCATTGGAAGTGAAGTTCCTGAAGATATTGATGAAATTCATGGCATGACATAATCAAATCATCGAATTTGGCTAAAATGAATACCTAATGTACCAAATTCTTCATATGAACGCGTTTATTGCGTAGTTAAAGAAGATTATGACGTAAAATGGATCACCAAATGCTTGATTGCATATCAGATGTAAGCTAGGATAGAAGCATAACTCTTAATCTATTCTTGATTTGGAAAAGATACTTCTTAATCCGCATTTTCATGAATAAAATTTAACTGCGTTCCTACGATCTGTAAAGAAAATAGTGATCAATTGTATATAGGCACTCCGATTTTCCAAGAAGTTCTATGCTCGAAAATCTAATAGAAAAGTTCGTGCTCTTGTTTTCTGAGATTGCCATAGAATAATTGTGATTTATTTTCCGATTGAAGGTAAGACAATCACTAAGAATATTATTTGGCCATACTAGAAGAAAAAATTAAGAAAAACTAGAGCGGAATGTTGTCCGAAAACAGGGTAATGCCGCTCTAAACAAATTACACATCACCTAGCAAAAAGATTCAAGTATGAATATTGGAATTACCTGAACATTCTCATTATCCACTTGATCTGCCCTCTTCTGATTATCACCTCATTCTTCAACTTAAAGAAGATGTGCAAGGTCATAAATTTTCCAGCAAAGTACTTATAAAGGATATGAGATTTTTTTTGCAGAGAAAGAGCAAATATTTGTTTTCCAGGAGAGTTAGAAGTGTTGAAATTCGTTGTAGTAAATGTATTAAGAGTTCATGTTGAATAATGAAATAGTTCAAAGTTTAAATTTTATTGACTTCTGCAGTAGTTCAAGAACTTATAAACACCATAATTAAAAATTTCAAAATTTAGCCATTGGATTAAAACTAAGAATGCTACTTTAGAATATATCAAAACAAGTCCAAATAGAAACCCTGTTGGAGAAGTAGCTGTCGAATAAGTAAATACAATTAACATACTTCCATATTAATACGAAAAATGGCTTTAAGTTTACGGATATTAGTGTGTTAATTTGTAAATCGATTCAACACAAATAAAAAAGGGAAATTTTCCCGTATTTAAAGCTCGTTTTCACTTAACTAATAACGGTCAAAGGTGTTAAATTTAGTGAATAATAAATCGTACATATAATACCAAGTTTAGGTTATCAATTATTTTCTAGGTGTTCGTATATCGGTTCACTGCTTTTAATAATTTCTTCGCATAAATTTCACAATAGGTAATGATATTGTTTTAACCTAAGTCGTCTATTAAGTTTACTTTATAATTATGA
Source organism: Dermolepida albohirtum (assembly GCA_031893035.1). Taxonomy (NCBI): domain Eukaryota; kingdom Metazoa; phylum Arthropoda; class Insecta; order Coleoptera; family Scarabaeidae; genus Dermolepida; species Dermolepida albohirtum. The sequence continues at coordinate 341,188 of JAVIWB010000555.1, read as the reverse complement.
AAAGAGACTGAATCCAATTTTTGAACACAATTATTCTTTCATTCTCTCGATTACTATCCTGCTACTGAATAGACGAAATCTATCTATAAAAATATAATTTGAATTCAAAATATAATCTCTCTATTCGTTACTGGTCAGCATTTTCATATCCGCAAATTAAAAAGAGAATTTTAACATCCAAATTTTGTAATATAAACTGCATGGTAAAAGCACTCACAGATATGCACGTCGGTGTAATCAAACGATCTGATAAAGCAATGTCTGCGTCGATATTTTGGGACATTAGCTTGAAATACTCCAACTAACTTCTCAGAATCGCACGTTTTCATAAATCGGCTAGCCCGTTAACTTCTCCAAACCGAGTGCCTAATAGTTCCTCGAGACTCCATTTTATTGATTTTAAATTTTATTTCACAACTATGCTCAAATAGCTGTTTTGTTATTTAGTTTATAAACCGATTAAATCTTTAAATATTCGAAATTGTTCTGTTAAATTTTTATATATTGAAAGCATACGTATAAATATGTCTGAGATAATGTATAAAGCCAAATAATTCGTATATTATTTTGTTTGAATGTAACTCAGTCTATGTGTTGATATAGTATACAAAATAGGATAATTTGTTAAGTATTGCATTACAACAGATAGTTTGAGCATATTTATATTACACGAAAGATTTTAAAAGTAAATATATGCACATCGTTAGAGACAGAGCTTGAGCAGTGTCATTCAAAAAATCTGAAATTATTTATTTTTACAGGTTTTCGTTTGTACTAACTTTTCTGTTTTTCCTCTGCTAATGAACAAATAATTAAACAAAGAATATTTTGTTCAATCATTTCTTCAATGAGATTTATGTGAAAAACTAAATTAATGTTATTGGAACTTTAAAAATTTAGAGGAATGTTCAGTATTCCAATGGTGAAAGCTTTAAAAATTAATCTCAGTTTAATGAAAGATGACTTCGATTAAAATATTGAGAAATTGTATTGTAGAAAAGATATAGTGCAAATATCAAAAATACAAAACAAATTAAAAAATACATGCAACCGATTTTAAAACAACAAGGTAGAAAATCTTTTATGGGAAAGAAAACTGAGAAGGATGAACCAGAGTCACCTACACACCAAAAAAGTTACTTAAAATTGTAGGGATAACAAGCGTGGAGACTTCCGCGATTATTGTCCATAGTTATTTCATCTAGGCTTCCGACAGAAGCAGCGGCAGTTAATCCCTGAAGATTCGTATAAGTGAAGATGAAACTTCTACCGGCAGCGCAAGTACCAAAGTAACGGTTACACATGAAAGCCAACAAGTTACCTTGTAAGGACACCTTAGAGCAGGTATGGGCAACTTTTGACATGTTGTGGACCAAACTTTAATGTGCAAATACGTTCGTGGACCGCGTTTAAAAGTAGTGCATTTTAAAGTAGTGTTTTAAAGTAGTATTCTTAATTTTTAGAGATAGATATCAGGCATGAAATAATACGACAATGTCTCGCGGGTCGGATCAAACCTTACAGCGGGGGCCGAGTTGTTGCCCACATATACCTTAGAGGAAGGTGATGTGTATAGTACATAAACTAGGTGATCTGAAGTTTTTCAAGTCTAAAGCCTAAAATCTGATGGAACAGGGTGAAGATTATATACAGACTAAAAGAGTTGTAATCAAGATCAATTTGAAGCAAGGTATGCAAGAAACTATAGGCTCCAGATAGAAGTGAAGACCACAATAGTGCCAAAATTAGGCTTTATAGAATAATCTTAAACGGGCTTTTGACGATTCCGTATGATGCGCTATATAACACAAAATAGTAGAAAATATACAAACAGTTCTTTTATTTTTCAAAATAACAAATGTCACAAATTATTACACAGGGTAACAAAATGAAAAAAAAAAAATTTGGTGCCGGAAATCTAACATCTGATTTTAGATGTTTTTAATGTGCTGATTCCAAAAATGCCACCAGATTTTTTCTATCAGCTCTAGTTTTTGAGATACAGGTTACAGGCTAATTGATATTTTTTTCTGATAAAGGACAACAAATAAAGAGATAAATATGTACTTAATCGTCAAAATAGAAATTTCCCAGAATGTAATTAGCCAAATGGAGACCTGGAATTGTCCCTGACCCAATGTTCCTATACTAGGAACTACTCAATACACTGCTCTTAATTACTTTTATACCTGTAATTGCCTATGACCCGATCCTTCTATACCTGCTTGGCTGTACTCGATTTAGTATATTACTGAGTTTTCCTAGGTAAAGTTGTGCTATCATTTTGTGTAAATTTTAGTAGTTTTGTAGTATCAAGACACTAAACTGAAACAATGGCATCCACAAGCAGACGTACCTGTGTAAATCATCCCGATGTTTTTTGTTATGTGTGTGGTGAATACACTTTGAAAGAGAGCAGAAAAACGATTTCTGACTTTGTGAAAAGAGCTTATCTTGCCTATTTTGGCGTTCATTTAGGAGATCAAGATAAATCTTGGGCCCCACATTTCATATGTAAAACATGTGTTGAACATTTGCGACAGTGGACAACTGGAAAGAGGAAGCGCCTAAAGTTTGGTGTACCAATAGTTTGTAGAGAACCGCGAAACCATCATGACGACTGCTGTTTTTGTCTCGTTAATATTAAAGGCATAAATAGAAACAATAGACACAAATGGACATATCCTGATCTAGATTCTGCAAGAAGGCCTGTAGCGCATTCAGAAGAAATACCCGTTCCATCATTTAGCAGTCTACCCGAACTGACAGAAGATGATACAGAAACATCAACGTCTGACGAAGTTCAAAGAATTCAATCAGAAAACGACAGCGATTTTGAAGCAGATTTAGCAACTCCGCAGTGTTTCAATCAAGAAGAACTAAACGATCTTATAAGAGACCTGAATCTCTCAAAGGAATCCGCTGAATTACTTGCATCCAGATTAAAAGAAAAAAATCTACTTTGTCCAGGTACTAATATTACATTTTTTCGCTCTGAATAATGACTTGGTATTCTGTAACAATATAAAAGGGCTTTGCCTGAATACACTCCAAATGATTGGCGCCTTTTTATTGACAGTTCAAAACGTAGTTTAAAATGTGTCCTTTTACATAACGGTAACAAATATGGCTCAATTCCTATTGGTCATTCTACTACCATGAAGGAAGAATATGAAACAATTGCATTAGCTTTAAGAAAAATCAAATACGAAGAACATCAGTGTTAACTTCCTCCTTGGACAGCAGAGTGGTTATACAAAATATCCTTGTTTTTTGTGGCTTTGGGACAGCAGAGATAAAAATGAGCACTGGGTTAAAAAAAATGGCCTTCAAGAGATGTCATGATTCAAGGAAAACAAAACGTGATCAACGAACCTTTGGTTGCAAGAGAAAAAATCTTACTTCCGCCCTTGCATATCAAGCTAGGCTTAATGAAGCAATTTGTGAAGGCTTTAAATCGAGATGGAAATTGTTTTTGGTATTTATCACGTAAATTTCCTGGCATTAGCACGGAAAAACTAAAAGCTGGTATATTTGATGGTCCTCAAATAAGGCAACTTGTTAAAGATCCACAATTCACCACATCAATGAACGAGACTGAATCTAACGCTTGGTGTTCATTTGTTCAAGTAGTACAAAATTTTCTTGGCAATCATAAAGCAGAGAATTACGTAGAATTAGTGGAAACTATGCTTTCAAATTTTAATATTCTCGGCTGTAACATGAGTATAAAAGTTCACTACCTCCACAGCCACCTAGATCGTTTTCCAGAAAACTTAGGTGATTGTAGTGAAGAACAGGGGGAAAGATTCCATCAGGATATTAAAACTATGGAAGATCGTTATCAAGGACGATGAGATAGCCACATGATGGCGGACTACTACTGGAGCCTTCAGCGAGACTGCCCTAGTAAACTCCATTCTAGAAAGTCGTATAAAAGAAAATTTTTATGTGATTAGTGACTAATGTAATTATGTGAATTAAGTTTTTGCAATAAATACTTAAATCCATGTGTCTTTGTTTTTTTAACTGTCAATAGTAATATTGTATTGTATAACAGTTATAACGTAACATATATACACAATTTTTTTAAAAAATCTCAAAAACTAGATCTGATAGACCAAATCTGAGAACTTTTTTACATTCTGCATCCAAAAATTACCCAGGAACAGTTAAAAAATCGTAGGCACCAAAATGTGTGTTGGCCTGTGTTATAAGATTAACATAGTTCGTAGATTGAGATGCTGTTATCGCGCCTCTAAAAATTGCAATAGATGAAATAAATGAGCAAATATGTGAAATTAAATTTTATGTTCATCTAGAAAATTCATAACAGAAAGATTTTTCGCAATTGAAACAGCTTTTATGAAATTGTCTATGACAAGACTTGCATGTTTTCTATGACTTAAAAGGTTTAAATATTGCCAAACGGTCTGCGAACTGTAAAGCAATACAAATGCTTCTAAAATGTATCAACTGAGGAGACTATCGATACTGAAGTACAGATCTGCATTTACCTACTTCACAGCTTTTTAACATTCTTGAAATATTTACTGGAAAAGTCTCTGTTCTCTTGTACAAAGATATAAACATATAGAGTTTGCGCTCGCTGAATTCTGTGTTTACTAATTTCATATCAAAACCAATAAAGTAACGATGTAACAGTACTATCAGCAATATGTTTAAGAAGATGAAAAAGGGTGAAAGCCGATTATTATTATGTATGAAATTTGGGTCTATTGTTATGATCTAGGGATGGAAACACAAAACATGCAATAGACAGAAAAAAAGGACTACCACCAACGAAAATGTGCGCGGTTACATGACCAAAAGACGATCTAAACTCAGTTGAAAGTGAATGCTTCACTTATATAATGCTCTCCCGCTGGTAGCTATTTTGGTAGAAATTTTAGAAGCAAAAACATCAATTGTGTGCTATATCCTCTGTATAGTCTTAATGTAACACCATGCGATTTCTTTCTGCACCCAAATTAAAATTCAAACAGAAATGGATACTAGCAAATTTTAAAAGGCAATTTTCAACAAGCTATTATAAAACAATGTCAGCGGTATTGGGATATTATTGGAGTTATTGCTCTACAAGGAGATTTTATACCGTGAATAAATTTTATAATGCAACATGCACATACATACACTAGTTGCTAGAGTAACGTAATAATGAAATGACAGCAATGTATTTTAGCGTGTATTTTATTTTGCAACATAGGATGTCAAAATAAGTTACTCTATTTTTGAGGTATGTATAGTGTAGAAGAAAAACTGTTATTAGTGAACTGGTATAACTCGAATATGAGTTTGAGGAGAGTAGCAGATTTGTTTCAAATTACATATCCTGACCGTCCAAGACCGAGTCCAACTACAATAAGTAGGTTAGTACAGAAGTATAAAAATAATGGATGCATCGTTCCTAATCATAAAAAAAAGAATAGGCCAAGATATGTTATTACTGACGCCAAAAGAGATGAAATTCTACAAACAATCGAAAATAATAATATGCTCTCCACAAGAGCTTTAGCACAAACTACAAATGTAAGCAAATCTTCCTTGCATAAACTACTAAAACGAGAACATTTTAAGTCATATCATTTTCAAAACCATCAGGGACTAATTGCGGATGATGCAGAAAGAAGAAGTAACTTTTGTGAAATCATGTTGGATAAGCTTCATAATGATGATACTTTACTACGCAGAATTTGCTTTACAGATGAAGCAACATTTTATGTAAATGGTGAAGTAAATTCACAGAACTGCCGCTACTGGAGTAGACAAAATTTGCATAGATATCATATCACAAGGACTCAGCGGCCACAGAAAGTCAATGTTTGGACTGGGTTGATTGGACACCATATTGTAAGACCGTTTTTTATTGAGGGTACTCTTACAGGAGAAAAATATTTAGAATTGCTTAAGTACAGAGTTATGCCAGCCCTCCGCGCTTTAAATATTGCTGGTGAGATTTGGTACCAGCATGATGGCGCGCCGGCACATAATTCTCATATGGTTAGAACATTTTTCAACCAAAGATTTCTAAACCGTTGGATAGGCCGTGGAGGAGAAGTAGAATGGTCCGCAAGGTCACCAGACCTGTCTCCAAACGATTTCTATCTTTGGTCATGTATCAGAAATAAAGTTCTTCATGGAGAACCTCTAAACAATATTGACCAATTAAAAAATAGAATACGAGTTGCTGCAAGAGAAATAACTCCAGAGCAGATACAAAATACAATAAATGAATTCTACAATCGCTTAGGGTACTGCCTGGCCGTCAATGGTGACATTTTTGAAAATTTGTTAAATTAGTTTTTAAATTTTGTTCAACTACTGTATTTCACATCCTATGTTGCAAAATAAAATACACGCTAAAATACATTGCTGTCATTTCATTATTACGTTATGTATGTATGTGCATGTTGCATTATAAAATATATTCACGGTATAATGCAATAAAGGTCTCGTTATTAATTAATTAATACACTAATGTGACTTTTTTTGGTTCTCTCAATTTAAAAAACCACTTCAGGGAATAGGTCTTAATGACATTAGATGGATAAAAGAAAAACTGAGGAGCAAACTTATGACAATTGAGAAAAGTGAAAATTTCCAAGATTTAAATAAATTCTGACATAAACACAATGTATAGAATGAAAGAATATTTCGAACGAAATAAAACAAATATACATTTTAAGTTTTCATGGGCAGCTCCGATTTATTTTTGATCGCAGTAGTATCACTCAGGTGTTTTTGGAAAAAAACAATCACATTTAGGTTGAGATTTATTTCCTTCTATACTTTCTCGCATACCTAGACGAAACAAACACAATCAGAGATAAGTCAATCTGTACTTGGTCCATTTAGTAATTAATCTCACAGTGGTTTAATCCATTCACTCTCAGTGTAATGTATTTGCCATTTTGATCAATATAGTTAACAAATTAATTATGTTTGAATAAGAATGAAGTACACTGTCTAAAGCAGTTAATAGATATTTTATGGAAATGGTAAATTAATAAAAAGTAGATTTATCATTTTTTGAAATGAATTTGTGAATCTCGACACATATTTTATTTTAACTTTTATCTTATTTGGACAAGATTCTAAAATATTGTACCTTTAATGTAGGAAAAATATGGAAATATCTAATTTTACTAATGTTTTATTGCAATAATTCTTTTAAATAGAGATTAGTTCTGTGCATAATATCCACGAATATCTAAAACGTTTAGCGTATAAGTGGCATGGACCGGATTAACATGTCAAACATTTCTTGACAACTCATATCCCATTTCTCTCTAACAGAAATTCGTAATGCCTAAAGCGTACTTGATAGCACATTTTCTTCAGCAACACGTCTTTCCACAACATCATCCCAAATATGTTCTATTGGGAATACCATCTGGAGAATTAGCTGACCACTCTATCTTCTCTATATCAATTCCATCGATCTAGTTTTTCACGACGTTTTCTCGACGAGGATCAGCGTAAGTTAATAAAAATGAATTCTTCTCCAACTGTTGTCATATACGGAAGAATAGTGTATAGCAGAATCCCATCCAGATATATCTAGGTAATAAGAGATCCATTTTCAATGAAAGAAACACCGGGGTACCCTACAGCACTTATGCCAGTCCATACCATTATGCCACCATACTCGTATTGATAGCTTTCCCAGACAAACCATGGGTTACTGTGTGTACCAATTTCGCGCCGAAGCAGAATACGCCTATTACCTGACTGTAACGTAAAACTTGATTGGTCGCTGAATAATACTCGTCTCCACTCATCATGACCTCAACTATTATTCTCAATTGCCAACATTCTGCGAGCTTTCCTTATACCCTGCGGTAAGAGAATACAAGCTAATGCACTTCTGACATATTACGAAGATGTATTCAAACAATATTAGCCTTCCAATAACATTATCAAAAAAAATTTAGAATTTTGGTTCCATTAAGAGTACGATTTCTACATTCTCATTGCGATAGGCCTTGAAATATTGAGTAAGCCAAAGCGTAATCTCTAGACTTTGAAATCGCTTTTTGAAAGTTCTCGACGAAAGCTAGTGTAAGGTTAGTCATCACTAACAATACTAGAAATACTAGGAAACGATGCGATTTCAAAGTTTAAAAATTACACCTTGACTCACTCAAAATACTTCAACATCAGTTTGTTGTATTCTTTTACTTCTCACTGGATCTTTGGCCCTTCAAACCTGTAGCTCTGATATCACTCAAAATTGCAAGTCATCACTACTAATTACAGAAACGAACTTTTGGGTACCGATCAAAGAGTATGTTGGCGTGTGTTCCTGTACAAGACAGTGATCGCTATAATGCGTGCATACACATGTTAAAACACGTTTCTGTATTCTTTTTGACTTTGAAAAGGTTGAAATTAATTTATAAAAATATTTGTAGGTCTGGTATTAGCTGGCACTAGCTTTCGGTATCAATTATAAATAATTTCTTAATTTAATAATTTATTTTGAGCAAACTAAAACATTTACAATTTGGTGATTGCTGATTATATTGAAATGTTGACCAAATATATTATAAAACATCTAACTAGAAATAAAATAATTCTAAACGACATATTTACTAAATTTTTTGCCTACTCTTAATAAATATTCAATGGAATAATTAAGTTATATGTAATACTTGTTTATTTACATGTAATTTGATGTGAAACTTACAATTCAACAAATAGTTTTTAAAACATTTACAATTACATACATTAATTTTATATTGAAGTGTACTGAAAATATCTACGTGTTTAGCTTACTGAAAATAATGTGTTATATTTTAAAGAATAGTTATGGATGATATTTGAAATTACTGAATTTAAAAATTCATATGGCAAGAAACCAAAAAAATTTCCTTGATTTATCTGTTATTGTTGAAAATATTTAAAAAATATTCTTATTAAGTAACAATTGTCAACAATTGTTAAAACAAATCTTTATGTATATAAAATTGTACATTTACTGAGCAAATTTTGTTTTAAATACTCTAAAACTACATTTTCTATAAAAAGAATTTACCTGGGTATATACAGTTTCTTCTCAGTTAACTCGAGTGGAATTACAATTTGACAAACACAATAAGTTTTTGTTTCTCATCTAGTGCACTGTACCTCAGTTTATTTTACATAATCTTCTAAATATGGCTCAAATATTTATGTATTTAAATTTAAAAATTACTAGTAAAATATAGAAACTTTAACACGATCGTAAAACATTTCAACTTTTAACGCACGAGCCCTCTTTCTTAACACAGGTACATTATCACACTTTTCTTTAAAAAAAAAAAAACAAGATCTTACTTGTCAATAGAGTACGAATCTAAAAAAAATTGCATCGTAAATGTACAGTGACACTCGGACTATATCTTTTCTTTGCAATGTTCTGTTCGCGAAAGATTCGCTAATGCACTGAGATACACCAATTTTTTTTTCGCGTAAACACGGTCCATTGGAGCCGACGCGACGCCCGCGGAACCTTTGCGTCGTCTGCCAGGCGTCGACAAAGTATCAGCTGTTTCAAGTACGTTGGGATATATTGGGAAACTGGGGACGCCAACCATATTTGCTGGGATTTGACCGAGAAATTAACTCTTAGCACGGTTAAGAGTGTACTATCTTGTATTTGAATAAGCATTAAAACGCAAAAACAAATGTGTCAGCTATCGAAGTGTTCAATCATTTTTTGAAATAGGTATATATGCACGTATGTATGCGTACCCTATAAACTGAACGGAATGTTTAATACATGTACAAGTCCATAGTTTACTCTTAAGGCATTAGGATGAATATATTGAATGCGTATATAATTTTTAATTATCTTAAAGACCTAGTACATGTACACAGAAGAAAAGTTAAATTCAGGAGGAAATATAGGAAAAACAAAAATACAAAAGAAAATAAATAAAGTGAGAAATAAATAAATAGAAAGAATGCACCAAATAATTTTGAAAAACTTATCCAGCAATGTAAAAGCAAAGTTATTAATTCAATAAACCTAGAAAACGAAATACGTTAACTTTGTAAAATTCATCAAAAAGTTACAGATTATTTACAACAATAGTTACAAAGCAATTTAACCAACAATAACACTAACAACACTGAAAAAGCTCCTCATAAAATTAATTTTTTTAATATCTAACCTAAGAATTCTACTGCGGCAAAAATACTTTTTGGTAACATATTTATAGGTACTCTTTCGAATTTATTTGCCTTTTTCCTGCTAATGAACTGATTGACATCTTTCCGTGAATAAGGAGCGATGTACGGCGTTCTGTTTCAAGAAATGTGATTATAGGGCCTTATTTAATTATTTACGATATAACCATTAGACCCGCAGTTAAGGTAACTGCAACGTCTAGAAATACAGCAAGAAGTTCTAATGTCTATTGTACAGAACTTCAAAGGCTTCTGTATGGCAAGAAATTTATAGCTATATATACGGAGCAAGACGATGCGTATTCACAGCGACAATTCAATGAAATGTTCGACACAGAAATTTCCTAAACAACAGACTTTAATTATATATCTAAGGCATGAAGAAAAAGCAATTTTTCATAATAATCTACACACTATAATCCTAGAATTAAAAATGGCAATTGTTCGCAGTGGCAAGTAGGAATGAAGAATCTATTATCGACTGCATAATTATCAATACCAAATACAAGAAGGAAGTACACGACACGAGAGTTGAAAGAGGGACGGAAATATATTCAGACCACTATCTACTAATATCAAAAATTGGAAAAAATGCAGAGGGGATAAGAAATGAAATACCAAGAGACTATAAAGGGATAACAGTAGAGAAAATTTGGTCGTATAAACTACAGGAAATAGAAATAGCCGAGATATAGAGGGAAAGAACGAAAGAAAAAATGGACCAGATATATATATAAGAGCATTAATGAAATCCCTGTAGAAGATCTATGGAAGGAAATAAAGGATATGCTATATAGAACTGCTAAAGAAACATGCGAAATCTTCAGAATAAATAAGAATATAAAACAAACAAAATGATGGAGCCGAGAAATCAAAAAAGAATTAAAAATCAAAAAGGATAAATGGAAAAAATACCTAAAAGTCGGAACAAATGAGAACTACAATGATTATAAAGAAGAACAGAAGGGAAAGTGGAAGAAGTGGTGAAGAAGGCAAAACAGAAAGCATGGGAACAATTTGGGGAAAAATTGGAAAGTGATGGATATAAAAACAGGAAGCTGCTTTCCAGAATTCTAAAAACTATGAGGAATGGGAAGACACGTACAATTAAACATATGAAAATCAAAAACGGAAAAATAATACATGACGTAGAAGAAATTAGAGTGAGGTGGAAGGAGTATTTTGAGGAAACCTTGAATACAGACCAAATATATCAAGTTGAAGGGAAAGATGGAGAAGAAGAGGAAACCCATGTCAAACACAAGAAAATCAGAAATAATATTAGAGAAAGTCAATGACGCGGTCAATTCACTAAAGGGAAGCAAAGCAGTGGAACACAATATAACTGCAAAGATTGTAAAGAACACTGGCGACAGGGGACGAAAAATCTTAAGGAAATAACGACAAAGAGAAAAGTACCGGAAGATTGGAATTTGGGAAGACTCGTATCATAGGCAATCGTATAGGAAAGGAGACAGTAAGGATTGTACCAACTACCGAGGAGTATCAATACTTAGTACAGCAGGCAAAATGTATGAGCAAATCCTAGAAAAAGAGTCCAAAAAACTATGGAATCTCAAAGCGCATTTAAAAAGGAAGAGGGGTACAAGATAATACTTTGACGATTAAGAATTTAATAGAAAAATGTAAAAATAACAAGATATATGTCGCATTTCTAAACCTAAAAAAAGCTTTGGATAATATTCCAGGACAACTTGTAGGGAATAGTTTAAGAACAAGAGGGTTAAATACACATTTAGGTAGGTAGAGCCATTCAATGTTTATATCAGAACAGAAGATGCTATGTAAGAACAGGAAAATATGCATCCGAAAAGTTTACAAGGAAGAGTCTTGAGCCCAACCTTGTTTAACATAATAATGGACGGCGTAATAAAGGAGGCCAAACCAAAAGGAAAAAAATACAGGATCGGCAATAGAAACATGAGAACAGAAATATCTGAAAGGGCCTATACAGATGGTCTAGTAATTTATGCTAAGAGTGGGAGAGAGTTACATTATAATATATAAATATGGAAAGCAAGACTGCAGAAAAGAAGGCTAAGAATAAATACAGATAAGACAAAAACAATGATTAATAGGTGGAGATGTGGAAAAGATAACAATAAAAATTGACGGCAGAGAAATAGAACAACTAGAATCTTACGAATACCTGGCAAAGAAGATATATAGAATAGGCAAGAACGATGTGGAAATAAATGATAGAATAGAAAATGCACTAAGAAAATTTCACAGTCTCAACAATACATTTATATGCAAAAAAGAGGTCTCCACAAATACAAAAATAATAGTGTTTACACCTATCTTAATATATGGTGATGACAGTTTGGTACCCACAAAAGGAACGTGCAATAAACTGCATGAAATTGAGGTGAAGTATCATAGAGCAGTAATTGGTATTACAAAGAGTGACAAAATTAGAAACACCAAGGTGAGAGAACAATTGCGAGTAGAAGCGCTAACAACAACGATGAAAAGGAACCAGCTGGGAACCAACAAGTAAAAGTAGTTTAGGAAACACGAACGATGCAGAGAAGACAGAGGAACAGACCTGCCAAAACCAGGCAAACTGAAATAGCTGAAGCCTGGGGGAACTGAAAATGAATTGGCATGAAGGAGAGGAAAAAAGCAAAGAAGAGGAAGGAATGGGCATAATCTATATACAATTTTGAGATGAAATGTGTTTGGTATACAAATGTACAATTTGACAACTTACGGTATATCAAGGTACCTGATTAATTAATAAGTAAATGAATAAATAAATAAATAAATTGTTCGCTTCATCCGAACATTACAACCTATTTTTGAAATATGGGACGAAGCCTCCAAGATCTCTTGCGTTATCCACTTAACAGAATGGTGAGTATATGAATTATGTTATTCATTTCTCTAATATACTATAACTCGTAAAACTTGACTCAGTTTATAGATTATAATTTCTTATTTCAGTACTATATACTGCTAGCTGTAGTGTATATACATACATTGTAATCTTCAAAATAATAGTAGTGCATAATAAATGGTAATACACATAGAACACTAAACATAAACATACGTTTTTGTTAATTGAGATTGAAAACATTTCTTACTGATACATGTTATATAACTATAGATACGTACATTTAAACTCTTGAAATATGTTCCACTAGTTTTTATTGAATATACTTCATACCATTGTCAAGTCTATACTGTATAGATTTGACAATAGAATGAAAATACCGAAACTTATAAACTATAAATAATTATAAATATACGCAACTGCAACAGACCTATGATATTGGCATTTATAATGGTAATGAGTCTGATGATTATATTTTTACGACGATCTATAACGCCTAAGTAGAAAACCGTTACAAAATAAATTGAAAAAACGTTTTAGTAAAGGCATTAAAAAGTATTTTATAGCGAATATAAAATAATATATCCCCATATTTGGGGCTAATACCAAGTATATTACAAGAACATTTTGCTAAAGCGATTTCGTGTACTCAAAAAAAAAAGACGTAAATATAATTAGAAATAAATAGACGTATAAGTGAGATCTAGGAGCGTATACTGTCAAACCCGACTCAAAACGGACATTTATTTGTAATGCCTTTATACCGATGTATCCCGAGGGAAATGAATGGAAGAAAACTGAAAGGTAGGGTAAGTCAACGTATGAAGAGAAGAGAACAGTAGCAAATAAAAGTTGTCATCTGTGTTGCTACTCCCACAAAATATTGACTTTTGCATTGGCAATTATAATGAATACATTAAAAATTAATGTGTTTTTAAATGTTTTTTATTTCATAACTTCTAAGGATTGTTCGTTACTAAAAATTTCAACCTATAAAATATCTAATTTAATTATAAATAGAGAATGATTAAAAATAGGAATATATGGAAAAATATCGACACCTAAGTGAAAAAATAAATACGATAAGGAATTAGCTAAATGAACTTCCATTCGCTTCACGAAATAATATTTTTCTAATTTTTAACATTCAATCATTTTAGTTACGATTCCTTTTTCAACATTTCATTTGAGAGTGACGACTTTTATATATTCTCTGTTAAATATCTAATTATATTCCTATGTTTAGTATTATTGAATTATTTCATATTTCTCTAATTATTCTTCAAATGTTTTAACAAATTTGCTTTTTTCCTTTCTGCGTCTCAGTTTTCTAAAATACTTTTTTAAGAATAATGTTTGATGCATATTTTGTAATCGTGCGCTGGATATTAGATGCGCTTAGATATCGTCAGATTCATATTCCCACGGCATTTACTGGTAAGCGTTGTTTTTATTTCTATTTAAGCATTCATACTTTTACTTATTTACTGAAATAAAAGCTTTACAGATACTTTTGTTGTATTTTCTCCTATAGTCCTGTTAAGCTTGAATTATAGTTAAGAAATATATATATATATATACCAATACTGAAAAAGACTTATTTATGTAGATACATAAAATAACACGTGTATACAATAGAAAAAATGATCAAGAAAGTCAATGTCTTCAACCTAAGAATCGTTTCAACGCAAGTGACTGTTTTGATTACATGCAATTTAGCAAACAATGACAACTGACGTTTGAGGTTAGGCATTTATGTAGATACCGCAAAGTAAATCAGAGAGCGTTTTTATAAAGTACGAGAATGAATAACCATCTTATTATGAAAATCATGGCTCATATAATAGTGCAGTGATAATTACGAGTAAAATTTGGACGTACTCGTGTACTATAATCAAGGCTATTAAGAAACGAATCAGAAAGTTTGAAAAGAGTGGACTATAGACAAACTAACTCATGTATGGGCACTTAGTTGTCACTTCGAGAATAAAGTCCCTACCGTAATCCGAAGTGTAACTGAAAATCCAATTTAACTTAGTGCCTAGTAACTCAACGTTCCAACGTCTCCTTTGCAGTGAATATTAAGAAGAGATCTTCACTTTAACACAAAATGCAGATAACGAAGGTATTTTAATCTGAAGAGAGCAGCATACCCTTGCTTACTGAATGCTGGACCAGCAAACAATTAGCCCTCTCTTTTTAACAAAGTTATAATAAGACCGAACTTTTTCGAAAACGCAAATGGAATTGCGTGGATGGCATTCGTTACTGTGATATGCTAATAAATTTGTCCCGACCAGAACTGAACGAAATGAATACTGAAAACACGTGCTTTCAGTAGAACAACGGCACCTGCCATACTGTAGGAGAAACGCTTGATGTTAGCTCGCCGGAGCGAACGTTATAGTCCATAAGCATGAATTTTTCTTTAATTGCTACTGGACTACTGCTAATTGTAGAATCTCATCCATCTGGATATCCTTGGGCAGTGAGAACTCTGAAACAAATATCTGTCTATCCTCCAGTGATTATTTCGATCCATACTATTACGCCACCACTCTCGTATTGCATCCTTATTCGAACAAATTGTGGGTTATTGCATGTGCCAGGTTGACGACAAATTAGAATATGCCTATTATCTGGAAGCAACATAAATTAGAATTCGTCGCTAAATAATACTCGCCTCTGTTCAATATGATCCTAGTTGATATTCGAATTTGCCCACATGTCACGGACCCTCTTATACTCTGCGGTAACAAAAATGCAAACCAACGATCTTAGAGCATTTTTTATTTTCTTCGTGATCTTAGTAGTAGCAAACTCACTTCGAAACTGAGTGAAAAGCGCAATTTCTACATGCCAATTGTGACAGATATCGGTCGTCTCCTGGTGTTGATGTTGGCCAACCTTAATTTCATTGAGCATCTTCAGTTTCAAAAAGCGATTGCAAAGTCTAGATATTGCTATTGCTCACTTAGAATCTATACATTTTTAAAATCCTACTCTATTTATAATCTTCCTTTTGTTCGATTACCCAAATTTCCTGAAACCAGATTATATTTCATCGTTTTAACAGTTTTCCAAAAAACGTGTTTCCTAATGAAGTCCTTCAGCGATGTGACTCTCTAAAAAATTGCATTTTGTCGGACTAAACATATTGTACTGTTCTTTATGGGTAAATTTGATGGAGACTGTGGTTGATTATCTTAATCAGTTAAGGTTGATATATAACCCCTCATCAATCAATCATCAGCAGATACATGTATATATATACATATATATATATATATATATATATATATATATATATATCTGCTGATGATTGCAACCTAGTTGCCGAAATACATATACAGGATGCGAAAATTAATGTGGGAAGGGGTTATATACGAGATCAACCTCAAGTGATTACGTCCTTTACTGATATAAAATTAGAATATAGAGCATTGATTTTAAACTTAATTTACGTATTTAGTCCTCTCCGATAACATTGAAAACATTCTGAGATAGTTCTTGAAATTATTGAAGTATACTGGTTACTCATTTAACCTCCCTAAAAATTGATACTCCTACAATTAGGTGTAAAGTTAGAAATGTAAGATTTTATACAAAATCGACTATCCGGGGTTATCGAGCGGGTTACTATTAATGTTTCCAAATTAGCTCCAGACAATGAGCAAATATTTTATCTACCAATATACTTAATAACGTTTTGTTTAAATGTGTGTAGACGTAGAAACTTCAATTCGATTTGTAATTTAACTAATATAAAATTCATAAGGCACAACCCCATACTGTTTGCTAGATACGAAATTAAGTTTAATTAAAATTTGTTTATTGTCCCAAATCTTTTTGAAGCAGGATGGGAGTGAACAATGTCTTTAAATTTTATCTCTTTTTCTACCTAATCCTGATTTGCTGTTGTAACTTTGTCACGCAAAATTGTAGAGTAATTCATCATTTAATCTACAATGTTCTGTAACAATATGAACTGCGAATAACCCCCTGAATATATTTTTAACTTTACCAATAACATATTTTTTTTCTTTTTTAGACTGTGAAAATAAGACCACTATATACTGGCGCGTTTAGCTATAAAATGAAATGACACATATTTTATCACTAATAAGAATTGTGTCCGTCAGAAGATCATTAGAGAAGCAATCGGTTTAGGGAAACATTTAAACTTTAACTGAAACGACAGTTACAAATATATTATCTGGAAAACCGATTATGATCAATGAATAATGGAGTTTTAATATACATACAGTAGAACTCACGAAAGTAAGAAAATATAAATAAAGAGGAATGCAGTGGAGTCGTATAAGTAAATATACACCACATCTTCGAGCTACACACGATCTAAAAGAGAATGTAGAACTGTAGAACATTCAATCGACTCTACAAATAAAGGGTTTTCCAATAGGGACTTGACAACTTTTAATTCAATTTGTGAACGCACCCTTTCACTAATCATCGAACTGTCACTGTCAATTTATTCAGTAAACTTAACATTTTCATCATGGCCAAGTACACGAACGAACAACGTCTGCAAATTATAAAAATTTACTACAGAAATTCGGAGTCGGTGACCGCTACTTTAAGAGCGTTAACTCCGATTTTCGGTCGTAATTCTCGCCCTAGTAGACAGGCAGTAATAAGTTTAGTAAAAAAATTTGAGTCTACATATTCGTTGTGTGATGTTGCCGTGCCAGTGAGACAACAGGTTGGTCGAAGTGTCGAAAATATCACTGCCGTTGAAACGTCCGTAGCAAATGATCCAAATCAGTCAATTCCACGGCGTTCTCAGGAGTTGGGCATCGCCCAGACCACTTTATGGCGAATTTTGCGTAAGGATCTTGGTTTACACTCATACAAGATCAAGCCGACTCAAGAATTGAAGCCGATGGACCATTTGAAGCGACGTACGTTCTCCGACTAGGCTCTGGAAAAGATGCGCCAAGATGATCAATTTCATCGCAAAATCATTTTCAGTGATGAAGCTCTTTTTTGGCTCAATGGGTTCGTCAATAAGCAAGATATGCTTGGTCGGGTGAAAATCAACATGTGCTTCATAAAACACCACTTCATCCACAAAAAATAACTGTTTGGTGCGGTTGCATGCCGGCGGCATCATAGAGCCATATTTTTTCGTCGACGATAATGATCACATTGCTGTGAATGGTAATCGTTATCGCGCCATGATTACCGATTATTTCTGGCCCGAATTGGAAGATATGGACAACATGTGGTTTCAGTAGGACGGTGCCACAAGCCACACAGCACACGTTACAATCGATTTAGTGAAGAGTAAGTTTGATGAGCATGTTATCTCAAGAAATGGACCAGTTGATTGGCCGCCTCGTTCGTGCGATTTAACGCCTATAGACGTTTTCTTTGAGGCTACGTCAAGTCATTGGTCTATGCGAACAAGCCGACAACGTTGGAAGAGCTCAGAGCCAACATTGAACGCGAAATAGCAGCCGTTTCGGCCGAATTGTGTGGCCGAGTCATCGACAATTGGGTCCTACGAATCGACCGCTGCAAACGTGCCCGCGGTGACCATATGAACGAAGTCGAGTGCCATTCATAAATGTTTTGATTGTACTTCAACCCGATAATATAGTTTTTGAAATATCTCAAATGGTCTGCATTTTATTTTGAAAAAAAGTCGTCAAGTCCTTATTGGAAAACCCTTTATATTATGTATTATATAACTTACAACTGTTACTGTTCCTGGAAATAATAGTGCAGGTGTATTCGATATTATTTAGACAAATAGATAATAGACAGGAACCCTCTCTGATAGACAAATTTACAATATTTATTTGTTATTTCGCAAATACTTAGTGTGTTAGGGCGCATCGACGAACAAGAAAATAAATATGTGTAAATAGGTGTTATAAATTTTCGATGTATATATGGTAGGTAGTGTATATGAATATAAATAAAAGCAACACTATTATAATTAAACTCAAACAACCTTGCCTTCGTCAACGCCTGTAAGTTTGCGGGTCAAATATGTTGTGTTCTCCCTACTACTCTTCCCCTATTCCTATATTTTCGTAGTAACCTGATCTTTTCTATATAGGAAGGCCACAACAGAACAAATTAATTTAACGAACAGATCTTGAAGAAGTTGACAATATGAACAGTAAAGTGTCAATTATTACTACTACTACTACGTAGTAAAACACAAAAGAAAACTATCAAATATAACCAAAAACATAAATGAAAAATTAAAAAGACTTTCAGAAACTATATACGAAGTTTTCCATATGGTAAAAAAGTTTCAAATTGATATCGCACGCGGACTTTCCATTGCACCGCCTCCAAGTCAACGACTTCAAGTTTGAACTACTTTAGTCCGACCAAGATATCAAGTGACTTTAGATATTTGCCAGTAAGCTGTGCGTTTAAATATGTGATAAAATTCCATCAAATGCAAACTATTTTCGAATACAACGGAAGTCCTACTGCGAAACTCATAGACAGGTTACAGGAATATATAGTAACATTATGAAAGAAACTTTGATCGAAAATGGTGCATAATAATAATAATAATAATCCATGCCTTTACATCTCCCAACAGCTGAACGCCAATTAAAGTGGGCATTGGTAAACCTGCACCAATTTTTTCTGTGATTGAATAGTTCATGACAATTCCAGGATAAAAGTCGTTTTATACTTGACAATTTCCACCCATTTCTGCTGACATTTGAAGGTCTCTATTTCATAAAATTATCGAACACAGCCTAGACTACAAAAAACTGTGTTCCAGATGAACGTTTCAAATTTTGTTAGAAGAAAAAGCGAACCCGAACATCAATGGACATAAAGTTTTGACCATATTGTTACCAGTAGCGAGACATAGATCTCGCATAAAACACCAGAGACAAAGCACCAGTTAGAGTTTCTTTATATTACAAAAAAAGTTACTAAATAATAAACTCTAAATATTCGGGAAACAATTATTCTTATTATTATTACAATTTTCGGATTAGGAAGGACATAGTTTGGTAGATTTTATGACAAAAGTAATTGACCTTTCGTCGGCTTCACCGCACCATTCAGGACAAGGATTGTAGATTATTATCCGGCGGCAGGTGAGATCGAAAATTTTGAAACATCTACCGTATAGTCTAGATTCAGTACCTAGTAATTTTCATATTTTTCATAAGCCGAAAAATGACGATCGACGTCACTGATTGGTTTAATAACCTGATGGCAACCGTGTATGAAGTAGATATAAATAACTCATGACAAATATTGGAACTTGAACGGAGACTATGTATGTAAGTTCTATTGTTGTGAATATAAAATAAATTTTGTTTCATTGTTCCAACTAAGAAATGTCCGAAGAAAAAAAATTCTTTATTTTTTAGATTACCCTCATAATTCAGAAAGTTCTCAGTATTCATATTTTTAATGAAATTCTAAAGCAAAACTTGTTATTCGCTTGTCACCAAATGATGCAAGACATTTGTAAAAATATGTCTCTCGAAAATTATCAAAAATTTGAAGCAGTACTTCCATAGAATGTTTTGAAGAAATCCGTCAAATAATATGGAATATTTTACCTTTCGAATTATAAAACTAAATTGCGATTAGCAACTTTCATGTAAATTGTTCCATTATTTAAAGTATTCACAAATGAATGCGTTAATACTATTTTGAAACGGTTGCACTATTACACCTCATTATTAAACATGAAACCGCCAGAGTGTAATTATTTTAATTAGGTTTATCTTGTAGTACATTGATTAGGTATAGATAGATGCATATATTACATATGAGCATGCATATGCAGCACGCGCTGACCTGCTGTTAGATAGTTCATTCGCATTATGAAATGCTTGATATTTTGCCAGCTACTTTCTAATATATCCTTTAGGTCAATATATATATATTTCTTGTCTGTGCAATATAATAATAGAGACATTAATAAAAACAAACACAAAATTAATTACATGTATTTTAGAATGAAAAAAATTTTAGCGAATGATTTAAAACTTTAGTTCATCGCTTTTACGGACTTGAAGTTATGTATAAAGTATATATATATATATATATATACTATATATATATATATAGTATGCTTGTCATGTCTGAATATTGCATATATAATATCTAAAGTAATTTCCCTTAATCAACACTGTACCGGCTTAGCCAAACATGTTCGGACATGTTTTGACAATTTTCTAAATGCATAAAATGGAATTGATCAATAAGGTTGATATATAACCCCCTACAGAATTTTACAAATAGTTAATTGTGGAAAGGGGTTATATATCAACCTTATTGATCAAGTCAATCAACCACAGGCTCCATCAAATTCAACTATAAAATGGAAGCTCTAACTGTTATAAAATACTTTGTTTTAAATAGCTTAACCTTAACAGACTTAATAAGAAGTTAGATTTCACTTTAATGGATTCTTTCCCATCGTTTTTGACGAACAAAAATGTGGATTGCTATTGCAGATAATGAAAGCTCGAGATGCTTAAGAACTGCTACGATGACCGACGAAATCATCACAAAAATCCAAATACACAGAATTAAATAATCTCCGACTGAAGGTATGTAATCTTGCTGATATTGCAAATACCTCGATACTGTGTCCGCTAGATTTTACACTATATTTTGTATATGTAAAAGCTTTCGGGAGGAAATAGCCCGCTTCTCGTGTTGATTAATAATCGACATTAAATGCATTCGAATGAATACTTTTCAAGAATATGTAACATACAATATAATTGTAAATGAGACGTGGGTTCACCATTTAACACCACAGATATAGTAATAATCTAAACAGCGTCTGGATATAGGCCAAACAAGACGAAAATGGTTCCTTTAACGGAATTTGACTTTTAGTGATTACTATGTCCTCCCAACCTACAAAGATGGCCTGTTTGACAAAGATCTATTTCAAATAATTAAGTCAAAATGACACAAATTAGACAAACCATCTCATTTTTTGAGTATTAAAAAATTGGAAAGTCGTTGATCTAAATGTCAACCATCATCATGGCACTACTAAGTAACGTAATGTAATGTTAATTAAAGCTCGAAAGTAAATGAAAGCAGGCAGAGAGACAAAACTACGAGTTGTTTGACGAACGTCTTGGTCGACCTGTAGCTGCAAGAACTGAAGAGCACCTTCAGAAAATTAATGAAATTTTGGGAAAGGACCGATATCTGAGCATCCGGATGATTGCAGATATGGTAAACATTAACAAAGAAACAGTAAGACAGATTTTGCATGATGAATTAAACATGACAAAAGTTTGTTCAAAAATGGTGCCGAAAAACCCCAGTCAGGAATAAAAAGACAATCGGATGAACATTGCTGTAATATCATGGAACGACTCACAGAAGAACCAGACTTGTTCACAAAAAAAATCATATATGACGAAAGTTGTGTTTTCCAGTATGACTCGGGAAAAGCGTCAGTCGATGCACGGGAAGGTCGTCGGATCGTCAAGACAGAAAGAAAGCACGAATAAGCAAGTCATACTTTAATGTGCTCTTTCTGTGAAGCAGCTCTTAGCGGACAAGCGTATGGCTGTACTCGATCATCCTTCGTATTCACCAGATCTCGCACCATGTGACTTCTACCTGTTCCCAAAAGTGAAAAGTGGAATAAAGGAACACATTTAAAACACATGTAAAAGCAAAAACGGTAGAGTTTTTGAAGAGGCTAACTGATGAACTACAGCAGTATTTTGAACAACGGAAGACACGTATACAGCAGTGTACAGATAGGGGCGAAGAGTATGTTGAAGGGGATAAAAGTTAAATATAAGTTTATTTGCAATAAATAGTATTTCTAACATCAGTCTCGTTATTTAATTGACATACCTCGTATAATGAAAATAAAAGAACTTTTTTTTTAAGATGTTTACCTATATGAACTTAAATTTTTCTTCGCAGCTTCCTTTAAAATAACGTAGATTACGTACATATTCTGCGAGCTCCTTGGAGAAATAAAAGGTATCGGATGATATTTAAACACCAACTAATGGTAGGTTAGCTAGCTACTCCTAAACTTTTACCCTTAGTTACCTTCCTGCCTTCGTTCCATGTTCTATCAAGTCTACAAGTCTTTTTTTTATGTATTTATTGGTCTCTCTGCTATTCTTTTACTAACAGAATAATTTATAATTCATTGGTTATCTTGCTACATTATTATATAGTTTTTAAGTGAGTATAATTTTCATTCGTATCTTCTATTATGTTTGTAACCTAACTAGGTGGTTTTTCTAAGTCACAGGAGTATATTTCGAAAATTGAAGTGTATATTTTTAATTTAATTAATTAATTCGCCCAGTGCGTTTATTAACAAATTTATTAATTTACTTAAAATTATTTACAGTAATTAACTGAACTAAATTTTCATTAGTTAAAAATTCGCTTTGATTTATAAAGTTCGGTCGATGTCGACCATGCTAATTAAGCTTCCTTTGTGTAAACTATTGCTTCTTTTATTATTTCGAAAGCACTGATACCTTTTAGATTTGATATTAATTCTAAATTTTCTTCTTTAACAGAATCGTCGAAAAATCAAATCGAAGATGTTTATCTGTTGGCTTAAACACATGTGTTCAATAAAAAAGATCTTGAAGAATACACATGTGTATATAATATTTATTATGACTAAACTTTTGTTCCAAACAAGTTCCTCACATAATAGTCTAAATATACAAATTTAACAATATTTCAGTACAAGATAGAAATAAAAACATAAACAAAAGATCTTTGAGCTTTCAACGTCAATAAATATTATGAGTGAGACTATATACTGTATACACAATACACATGTAAATGCATCTGCGTCTCTATAGTTTAGCGGACATCTACGCAGTTGCGATTTATAATTTTGCAAAATGTGTAGGCTCTAAAATATGGCTGATTATATTTTCTTCACTTCGATAAGTAATGACCATTTTTAATTTATTAATAAAATTCTTAGATTCTACGAGTATGTAGAAATTATTTGCCTTATTAAGGTACTTACATATACATATCAGCACATTAGTTATATTTGTTAAATTATTGTTAATGTTTATATACAGATCATACGGTTTTTCCTTGCGCATCAGTAATGACGTACGCTTTCAGACAGTAAATTTATTTATTTATTACCAAATACATCGAACTTCGTATATTTAAAAATTGTAACCGACAATAAACCATTTCATATTTAAATAATGTTTAAATCTCTATTGACTGGAAAATACTAACTAGATTCATCTTTCTAAAAAATAATGATATATCAGTAAGGGAAAAACGTATCAGTTCTACAATATACATAATAAGCTACTGGAAATTTTGAGAAGGAACAAGCCTATGTAAAAGGTGTTTCAAATTTCGCGGTTTTTTTTAAAGAATAAATAAAACACATAATTTGCATTCACTTTCAAAAACGTTTTATTGGTAATTGAAGTATTAGTTATAACATTTATATGCGAAAAATAATATCTGCCAAATGGCCTCCTCTTGCAGCTCCACAAGCGTCCACTCTTTTGTTAAGATTTCCAATGACATTTTGACATAATTGAGGCTCTATCTCGCCAATGACACGAATAATTTCATCTTTCAAAGCAGGACTTGATTTTGGATTGTTTTTATAAACTGGACTTTTCACAAGACCCCAAAAAAATAGTCTAACGGTGTCAAATCAATTAACATCACCGTTTGATTCGTGGGCAAAGTGAGGTGTAGCGCCATCCTGTTGAAACCACATATCCTCTAGATCAATAGTCATTAATTCAGGTCACAAAAATTCGGTTATTATCCGACGATATCGATCACCATTGACGGTTACAGCTTCACAAGCAGCATTTTCAAAGAAGTATGGTCCAGTTACACCACCTGACCGTGATGCACACCAAACAGTAACTCGTTTAGGATGCATAGGTTTCTTATGAATAATTCGTAGATTTTCCTCACCCTAGATACGGCAATTTTGTTTATTAATATAGGCACCAAATTCAAAATATGCCTCATCGGAAAACATTATTTTTTGAGAAAAATCAGCTGGTTGTTCATTGATGAAATTGACAAATGAACGACGTTTTAAATGATGTAATGGCTTCAGTCCCTGTGTTATTCGAACCTTATATGCCTTCAAAGCTAAATCCTTGTGTAAAATACCCCATATTGTTGATCCACTAAGTCCAAGTTATTGTAAACGTCGTCTAATGGACATTTCATGATCTTCAGCAACACTTTCACTAACCAAGCCAATATTTTCTTGTAAACGACCACTACGACTGTATTTTTCACATTTTTGATCTTCCACAGAACCGGTCTCTTGAAATTTTTAATAATTCGACTAATAGTGCTTTCAGATGAACGATTATGTAAACCATAAAATTCATGTAATTTTCTAAAAACTCTTTTCACAGAACGCTGATTTTCATAAAATAATTCAACAATTTGAACGCGTTGTTGTTCCGTGTATGAAGCCATTTTTATAAATGTCATACATCACACTTTTTAAATGCCCACGTACCCAGACAAATTCAGTGCGCCATCTATATTTTATTTATTCTTAAAAAAACCGCGTAATTTGAAACACCCTTTATATTTTAATTTAACAGACTTGCCCTGCTTATCTAATGTCTCTGATAGATGCTAAGCGAAGCATGAAAGATTTTCTATAGTTGATCGTTTGTATATAAACCCATTCTGTGATGAAGTTACAGAGTTACATATGTAGATGGTCGTATAAAACTTGTAACACCCGGCCCTATGCTTAAAAGGACAATAAATAAATGCCCGTGTTCTACCTAATAAACAATCCTTTCGCTTGATTTCCAGGATGCTAAACTAGCTCAAGAAATAGTTTCGGAGAGTGCAGGGGTTCTCTGTAAATAAATTCTAATAGGACGCCACAATATTTTTACCTTGAAAACCCTTAAGCCAATATTAAAGCAAAAATGGATCAAAAAAAATAGGAAATGATATTAATATTAAATATATATTTCAGAACTTTATAAAGAAGTCATCAGTTTCCGCCACCACATTTTCGCTCCTTTAGAACTGCCATTTCGTATTCACAGAAATTGTTACTTCTCTGACAAATAAGAGATAGCTAAACTGAACCGATAGCTATAAGAAAAGGAAGGCATGTTAAGTACAATTAGTAAATTTGTAGTAATCATGTAAAGAATACAATGTCCTTTCCAATATTAAAATCCCTAACTATTGCATGCCAAGCACTTACACTGTAACACATAAATAGATATTATTCTCTAAAATTAATAGTAAATATTTTTTTTTATTATTCCTAAACTTAATTTATTTTCCGACAAATATAAAAATGAATTATATTGTACTTATATTTCAGTTATATATAATCATTCTACTTATTTCTACATCCATGCGCCATCTAGTATATATATTCATAATATGGGAAATTGGTATAAGCTTAATAACGGTTGCTTTTCGTTACTACAGTAAATTGAAAATGATTACATCTATTTGCGCACAGATGGTTCTGCCAACCAAAATTGTATGACTATTTGAAATTTATAATTTTTTATGATATTAAAAGAAATTGTTTTAAATAAAACCAAAGTAGTGATCAGCTAGCAAAATAGTATAAAATATTTAATAACAGGAAACGAGAACTTAAATAAAAATATAAATAATAAATATTGTAATGTCCACCCGAACTGTATTTAAAATTTTACAAATTACACACACACACATATACATAAAGAGTAAAAAAATATATGTTTCTTCTCTAAAATATGAAAAGCAAAATGCTTTGCTAATTCTTTATTCTCGACATAAATAAATAGTAGCTAGATACGTGGTAAGTTAAAAAATAAGTTAGAATCAATTGCAATGCAATTAAATATTGTCAAACACGTAACCATTCTGATACTGTGAGCAACTAAACTGCACATCGAACATTTAACTAACTTTAATATAGAACTCTGTTTCTTGACCATTAGAATCATCGTAAAATATTTGCATTTTTTTATCAAACAGGTCGCAATTAGCAGAACTAAAACAAAGTACAATAAAGCCTGCTCAAATGACCACTTTTATCAGATGATCACTTGCCAGTTAAATATTACCTACACATTCTGGAAAACTACATATTACGTGTTCAGTATGTAAAACAACTTGTTTATGTGTCAACACATATACAAATAAGGTGTGAACATGGCTAGTTAGTTATAAATACAAACAAAACGCTTTGAATATTGAAGTACACATTAAAATTATTAAAGATATTTAAAAACGTTTATTTCTATGGGTTCAACATGAAAATACAAATGTGGTATAACTGAACAAAACCAAATGGACGGACAAACAATGTAAATAAAAGCATGAAGCGAAGTGCTTTTCAGTTTTATGAAGGGGTTAATATAATGGGTGATTCATTATGATGTACCTTTTTTCAATAGCGATTTTTTGGCAGGTAAAGCGTGAGTCGTGTCAAATTTTCACGTTATTTTTGTTAAGTATTATGTGACATTTTATTGGGGAAACATTCAGTTTAATTTTATAATTTTATAATTTTATAATTTATGGTTTACATAATCAGCCCACCGCACACAGAATTCGCTATACCATCGAAAAATTTGAAACGCACTTTTCTTATTGGATAATACGCTACTAAATAAACCACATCTAGCACGTAGTGAAGAAAATATAGTGATGGTAGCTGAAAATGTACACGAAAATCGTGAAGAATCGATTCGACGTAGGTCTCAATAGCTTGGTTTGTCGTATGCCACAACTTGACGTATACATATGACGTACAACTCGTTCAAGAATTGATAGCGGCCCACCTTTCGAATCATCACCGTTTCAGTCGTTGGGCTTTTGACAAGCTCGAAGCAGATCCACTGTTTTCCATCAAAATGTACATCAATAAGTACAATTGCCATATTTGGAGTGAAGAGCAACCCGAAGAGGTTCAAGAGCTGCCATTACATGCAGACAAAACAACAGTTTGGTGTGGGCAAGTGGAATCGTCGGTCTATATTTCTTCAAAAATGAAGACGGCTGCAATATAACTGTGCATGTCGCCCATTATCGCGCCATGATAACGGACTATTTGCTGCCAGAAATTGAGGCCCATAATCTCAACGACATTTGATTCCAACGAGACGATGCCACTTACCACACAGCTTGTGAAAGAGAACAACATGGTGACCATTTAATTTCACATATTGGATTTGTACAAAGGCCGCTTAAATCATGTAATTTCACACCTTTACCTTTAGGTTACTTTTTCCTCTTTGAGGCTTACGGTATTAAGTTTAAAAATTGTCAGAATGGACCATAGCAAAAATGTCAACAATGGTTCTTTTGTATGATAATAAAGAATACTCGATAAAATTGAATTTTTTTTATTGTTGAAAAAAGTACCTCCAAATGAATTACCCCTTATTAATTTATGTATGGTAAGTGTCCTAATTTCACAACATAAATGAAGTTACTAATTGTAGTGGTCGTGTATCTGACATTTTAAAAGATTACTTATACTATGGATATAATGCCTTTAAAACAAAGCACATTAATTTTTGTGTGTGATTACATTGGAAACACTAGTAGAGGGCACGAATATGTTGGACGTAAAACTGAAAGAGGGAATAACGATTTTGTTATGTTTTAATACTTTAGGTGAAAAGGAAGCTCCTGTTATCATTAATGAGTTCCTAAAACCTTGATATATATTTAAAGATGTTAAAATTTTGTGTGCTCGCTAGTGCGCTAACAGGAATTAACAAAATCATTTGCTCAGATACGATTTACTGGATATTTCGTCCTTGGAAGTGTGTTTAGCCTGAAACAATAATCAAATGTTTCAGTATGGAATAGATATCAATATTAGTAACGAAAATATTGATAATGAAGTAGGTAAATTTTAAAAGATTTATGCAATCTTGGAGAACGGATAAACTGAATAAGTTAATATCCAACCTGGACCTTCATATGTTACGTGAAATAAATAGAAGAGGATAATTATAGATAATCACATACTTGAATATGTTCCTGTTTCGGAGTGCATAAAAAAAGATAACAGTTTGAAAGTCCTTACAGAAGAACTAAGAAACAATAAATTATTAAATGTGTGCGAAATTTATTTTGTATGTATTTACTGTTTTAGTTAATATTTATTTGTATGCTCTATCTGCTCATTATTGTTCTTATTGTTACACTTCTAGTTAAAATTATAAATACATGTTTAATTGAAACAAAAAATACCACCTAAATTAATTTAAATGTATAGTACTGCTGTGACGTTTTAGCTTGGCTGTGGGGAAGATGCGCTGTGGTCCTTTATAGACACCTACTTATCGAATGATCGCGCCCACTATAACAGTTTAAGAGACCAGCCCGTTTCTTTTTATAAATTTTTGTACATTAGTATATATGCTACAAGTTTTATTCATATTTATTGAAATAGCGCCTTTTTGAATTCGCATATATTTTATTTTTACTTAAAATATTTTTTTTAATTTCATCTGCACTTCTCTTGACATAGAACAATAAAATCTTTTGGTACAATTGGTATTTATTTTCTTGATAAATATTAAGAACAATAAAATAATAATTTTCACAATTAAAGTATTTATTTTATTTTCAATAACTACTTCCTTATCCTAGAATACTTGACAAACGATTAGATGTTTTTGTTACAGCAATTTAATTGACGTACTTATTCTTACTCACATACACACGACTATATTGATGAGATATGGCAATTAATATTACTTTCAAATGATTTTATTTTTTCGATTTAATTTATATCTTATATGTCAGAATATTAAAACATAGTTTGTCATATTCCGATTTACATATGTATATATTGGGTCTGGGAAAAAGTTCGTGGCGTTTTTCCCGATAGATGGCATTGGTTGCCGATAACTAAAGAACAACAAGTCACAGCGACACCACCGACGGCTCGTTTTTTAGATGACCTTCCGAACGTTAGTTTGAGCGTAGAAACATTGTAATCGGTGCAGTGGTTGGAAAGTTATTCGCACTTGAAAATGGAGAAGAATAATGAGAAATTTCGCTATATTCTGCAATATTATTAGGATAAGGGGAAGAACGCTGCGCAGGCTTGTGATAAAATTTGTGCTGTGTACGGTGAAGGTACTTTATCGAAATCTGTTGCGCGGAAATGGTTCGCCCGCTTTCGTTCTGGAAATTTCAATGTGAAAGATGAGTCAGAATCACTGAAAAATCTGATGAAATTCTTGAAAAAGTCCAACAAGATAAGCATATCAGCAGTGTCGATATTGGCATGGAGCTAGGCATTGACCACAAAACTGTTTTGAACCATTTACACAAAGCTGGTTACAAAAAAAAGCTTGACGTATGGGTTCCTCATGAGTTGAGCGTGAAAAACATGATGGACCGAATTAACATCTGCGATGCGCTGCTGAAACGGAATGAAATCGAGCCGTTTCTGAAACGTTTAATAACCGGAGATGAAAAATGGATTACGTACGATAATCGGAAGCGTAAAAGATCGTGGATAAAGGATGGTGAGCCGTCACAAGCGTTCGCTAAGCCAACATTGACGCCAAAAAAAGTGATGCTGTGTGTATGGTGGGACTGGAGGGGAATCGTCCACTACGAGCTACTTCCAACTGGTCAGACGATTGAAAGAAAACGGCCCGAATTGATTAATAGGAAATGTGTTGTCTTCCATCATGACAACGCCCGACCACACACTTCTTTGATGACCCGTCAAAAATTGAGAGAGTTTGGTTGGGAAGTTTTGATGCACCCACCTTACAGTCCGGATATAGCACCCTCTGACTATCATCTGTTTCGATCTCTGCAGAACTCTCTCAATGGAATTAAGTTGGTTTCAAAAGAAGCCTGTGAAAACTACTTGATTCAGTTTTTCGACCTGAAACCACAGAAGTTTTTCACCGATGGGATCATGGATCTACCAAAAAAATGGCGAAACATTGTCGATAATAATGGAGCATATTCGGTTTAAATGAATTCGTCCACGCGCCATGCGGGGACCAGTTGAATTTTACTGAAAAAACGCCACGAACTTTTTCCCAGACCCAATAGTTTAGACATGTACAAATTCCGAAGCGTTTTCAATACTACAGATTTGGTACCTGCTATCTTATAGTCCGACTAATTACTACGACTTAGGGGTGTTTAGTATCTGTACAAATTCACTAGCAAATAACCTGGTCCCAATTGTACACATACTAAAACCGGTATACGAGGATAGTTTGAGAAGTAGTGAGAATGGAAAAGAAAAACGAATTTTTTAAATACAAAATAATTTTTGTTTTTCAATAAATTCTACTAAAAGAGCAATACATTTATTCCAACGGTGCTCCAATGCCCTTATGCCATCTCTAAAATGCGATTCCGGAAGGCTTGCAAAATACTCATTTACGAAGACGATAAGCTCGTCGTTAGACGAAAACTTCTTTCCACCTAGTGTCGTTTTTAAGGGGCTAGATCCGGCGAATAAGGCGCTTGCAGTACTAATTGGAAATGCAACTCGTGGATTTTGGACATCGCAACTGTGCTGGTATGAGAGGGAGCATTGTCTTGGTGAAACGGAATCTTTTTCTTTGCCATTCCTGGCCGTTTAGCACGAATCTCAACACTTAAATTTTGTAGAAGTTCTGCATAATATTGTCTGTTTATTGTGGCACCTTTCTGAAGGTAATCAATGAGTAAAATGCCCTTTGAATCCCAAAATATTGATGCCATCACCTTATTTGTCGATAAAGTGGTTTTCGCTTTCTTTGGAAGTGCAGAACCACGTTCTAACCATTGTTTCGACTGTTATTTAGTTTCGGGTATACTGTAGTGTATCCAAGTTTCATCGCAAGTAACAAATCGCCTACAAAAATCAACCGGATTTCGCTTATAAAGGTCCAAACACTCATTGGAAATGCGCAAACGAGTGAACTTCTGATCAGTCGTAAGCAATAGCGGCACCCATCTTACCGAAAGCTTGGAAAGGCCCAATTCTTTTGTTAAAATGTGGTGTACGCATTCTGTTGAAATGTTTACCATGTCTGTTATCTCTCTCACTTTGAGTCGTCGATCTTGCGTAATAATATTATTGATTTTTATAATCATTTCCTTAGAAGTCACGATTTTGGGTGCTCCAGAGCGCACTTCATCAACACAGCTTGTTCTACCACGTTTAAATTCATTTAACCATCTATTTATTGTGGCGGATGACGGAGCAGATTCACCTAATGTCTTCCGTAACTCATCTTTTATTTGGGTAGCTTTCATACCCTTAATTAGGAAGTATTTATTCATCGCACGATACTCTGCTTTTTCCATTTTAACAAAACGACGAGTTGCTTCTTTTTCAATCAGCTGTCAAAAATAAACTAATCAACCGATTTATCTAAATATCGGAATGTAAACATATAAATATAAATAAATCTAAATTACAGTGCATTTGTTTTACCAATTAGAGCGCCACCTATGTATCATTCTCACTACTTGGCAAACTATCCTCGTATAGTGTTGACACTGCAAGCTTTCAATTAGCGACGCATGCTTCCAAGATGTGCAAGGGGTTTGTCAGGCAATAAATATAAATAAATACTTGCTTCTTAAGAAGCTCCTTCAGTAAGCAAGTGTACAAGCTGGATAAGATAGGTTAAATATTTGCATATGATTGAATCGATTGCAAAGTTTTGGCCAAAGTTTTAAATTTGTTTGAAAGAATTTTTAATACTTAATAACTAGATAAAATAAAAAAATCAAATATTTGATCGTTTTCCAATTACAATGTTATAATGGTATTATCATAATTGTCTCTTTGAACAATCAAGATCTCGTTAACGGGCCTGAAGTTTTCAGTGATCCACAAAGAGAAAAATAATATAATTTATTAGAGATATGTAGACAGTGAGAGGTCAATTTTTATGAATTAGAGTAGGTGTTCCTTCCAATACTTTCTTAGCCCATACCATTACGCCGCTACCCTTATACTTTTCCCGGGTAAATTGTGAGTTATTGCGTGTCAAAGCAAAATATGCCTATTATCTGGCTGCAACGTAAATTTGAATTTATTGCTAAATAATACTCACCCTCGTACATTATGAACCCAACCGATATGCTCGTTTGTTCACATTTTACAGGTTCTTTTATGCTCTGCAGTAACAGAAATGCAAATTAGCAGTGTTCAAGCGTATACAAACGACTTTTTGTTTGTGTTGATAGTAATCTTTCAGTGGCAGTAGCAAACCAATTTTGAATCTGGGTTGCGATTTCTAAGTGTCAATTGCGACGGTTATTGTGTTGTTGATATTAGCCGACCTTGCCCTTATCTTGGTCGAGTAGCTCCAGTTTTCCAAATGCGATTCCAAAAATCAAAGATTATGCTTCAAATACTTAAACAACATGTTATATCCTTCTACTTTCGAATCGATGTATGACCCTCGAAGCATTTTTCTCTCAAAACTGAAAATCTTCAGTATTAATCTTAGAAATAAACTTCTGGATACTGACCGAGGAGTGTGTGCATTTATGTATTTTAGCGACGATCGCCTTAAGGCATGCATGAACATGACATATTTGTGTATTCAGTTTCGCGTCGATAAAGGTTGAAACTAGTTTATACAAGTATTTGCAAGTGTTATATTAACTAGCATTACTGTTCTTGCTTTACAATCATCTTGACCCAAATAGCTAATTGACATATAATGTCTGACTCGTGGGAATAAATTCAAGTTAGCTGCGATGTTCTAAATGGAATTTAAATTACCTCGATTAAATTATATTTCGTGCCAGATAAAGTCTGTTAAAATAGTGTATTTGAATTAACTCATACTGTAGAAAATTGTACAGAAACAGTATTCCCACTATTCATGAAGAAATTCCATTTTTGCATAACGTTAATTTCTTTAAAGCAATTCATATATGAAACTAGTTGTAAAGGCTTCTAAAAATTTTCTAAGAAACTTATGTTGTATGTCATATACTAAACAGGCTGCATTTACTAATAAATCGTATTACTGTCTGTATAATAAGAAACAGGCGAATATTTCTATCAAAAGGACCAATTTCCGAATTATCTTGCAATATTAAGATGATAATGCGAGATAATTGGGAAATTATAAATACAACGTTTTTATACTTCATAAGAATCTAGATTTTCAATTGGGTTGCTGTTTGTTTTGGATCGTTCCTCTTATAGAATTCGATCTTACTGTTATCTTATATTACAGTTTTATTGATCTTAGAAACGTTTAATAGAATTTTACCATTCGTTTCGAATTTAAAATAACGGTAAACATGTACAAAATTTCGCAATCTTGTGTGTTGAAGCAACCCCATATGTAAATGTTCACAAGTTGTTTCACAGTGCGCTGTATAATACGGTGTTTATTTGTTGACCATATATGCCTTTCAGACGAGCTAACCCAGGAAAATAACTTATCCCTAAACACCAAACTAATATTTATATATTTTTAGTGTTGTCCTTGACAAAGTGTTAATTGCTGCTTTTTTTCCGAAGTAAAAATAGCTTTATCTTGTTGCGTTCTCGTAGTACAGTTTTCTCTGCACCCTAAAAGCTCATCTACCCATTATCTGACGAAGTCTCCTGACTTGTGAAAATACCTAGCAGCCACTGGAATTGTCATGTTAGAACCCTTACGGTGCTCATACAAAAACACTTGGAAATGTTTTTCATACACTGCACTCATTTTAGCAAAAACTATTACGTGAGTCATACACAAAGTATAACTAAACCAAAACTGGTTACGCATATTAAAGATATTTCTAACTACACTGTCAATCCCACACTTCCATTAACTTTCTTTTCGTGTTATATTGATTTTTGTTTCTTATTGTACAGAGTGTACATGAATTTCAATATATGTATACATCTTTATTATCTATTTTTGTCACTGAACGTTGGAAGGTTTGAGAGCGCCAGTAGTTTATTTAGAACCAGTTGTTGGAAGAAATGCCTTTAGAAAGAAATTTGGTATCAAATATTTTTGTATAAAAAAAGTATAGTGGATTAACTGCACGTGATATCTACATACATCCACCTTTATACTGGAATAAAAAAAGATAACATATTTGTTTGTACACAAAGATTTTATTAATAATTTAATACTGTAATATCTTATATAAACATAAATAATAGAGGTAAAACAATATAGCATGATGTTCATAGTACATTATACACATTCACATTTACTTAGGTATATGGCACATTTAGATATGGAAAACCATAGTCATTATTCTCGAAATACAGTGAAGAGAAAAACAGTTTCAATAATGGTAAGAAGTAAATGTGGAGGAAGGAACAGCAGACGTCATGAAAAGAGAATCTTTATAGACCATTCTATAAATTACACAAATGTTATACTTAATTCAGTAATAATAGTAAATATGTACAAATGATCTTAAAGTTCTACTTAAGTATCATATTCCCTAAATATGTATAATAATATATTAAAATCTATGTACACTTTTTATAAATATTAAAGACATAATACACATTTATTTAATCTATAAACTAGGACAGTGCGCAGGTATATAAATAAATATACAACGTTATGACTTGACGAGGAATGAGAATGACGATGACACCGAGAAATCTCTGGTGATATAATACTACCGAATAATTCTTTAATTTGAAAACGGTGAAAAGACATTTAAGTTCGCAACATAATGAACGATGAATTTGATTTCTAATCATTGTATTTATGAACATATTCATACGACGTAAATTAGTTTTTCTCCGTCTTCAATTACAAACGTGTTCTTCTTTCTTGTACTCGCAAAGTTCGCAAACTACGTTACAACACCATTGAAACGTACATCGACATTTTTCTTTAACTTCCCTAACTCTGGTTTGATATCCCCTGCCGCAGCATAGTAGTCTACAACCATCCATTCCCGCACTGGTTCTATTGCAAAGTCGACCACGGGTACCCAATATACTAAGACTAAAAAAGAAATATAGTAAATATTAACATGAAAACAAAACAATACAGTATTTAAAAGATGAATTCATTATCTAGAAGTTACAATTAATAAGTAATAATATGCTTTTACTGTCCAACAGTTATTACGCCAAGGTAATTTTGATGGAGCCTATTGTTCATTAACTTATTCACTTAAGGTTGATATATAACCCCTTTCCACATTAATTTCCGTATTTTGTATACGTATTTCGACAACTAAGTTGTCATCATCAGCAGATAATTAAATAGTGTCGCACGTGGACAACTACGGCAAAAACCCGCACGAAACTAATTCTGCACATGATCTGTACCGTCGAAAACCAAAACGCACACTGTATATTCGTTTCACATAATTTTAATACATTTTTTTTTAATACAATTACTGTTAAAATTACAACACTGACCCCCACACACAGAAATATGTTTGAAAGAGTGCCTATGGTGAAGCATCTGTTCTGAAGCGTTTTCGCTTCAACTGAAGCCACCATATCGTCTGTATCACACATGGGCGACCGGAGCGGGACTCATCATGGAATTGTCGCAGCCAGCTTTGAAGTCTCTGACCCACTTACGAACTTTGCCTTCACACATAGCACTAGCTTAGTAAACATCACAAATCGGCCGGTGAATGTTTGCAGCAGACATGTTTCTTGCCGACAAAAAACGTATCACTGACCGGAACTCGCACGGGGCGGGCGATTCGATAATCTTGAACATATTAGAGACACAGAACAGACCGTACAGGTTACCTACACAGCTGCAACTGAGCACAGTTATTCCCAAGAAATGCTGAGACACGACGCAAACTCTCGTTGCGGCGCGTGCACCACCTATTAGTGTATACAATAAAACGACCCTTGCTTAAAAAACACGCACCATACATTAAATAACGGTAATTTTATGCAAGTATATACATATATAATGCGTTGTCCGCTCATACAGAGATTTGAGAGAGAGTTATCTCTAATCTGATGCAGAGATTTGAGAGAGAGTTATCTCTAATTTGATGCACGGCGCCCTCTAACTGCCATGCAGTGTAACATACACAGCTGATCTTGTTCAGATGTTTGTAGACACAAATCTAACGGGCACGTTGGCATCCAGTATGAGTGGTTTTAGTGGAGTATAATGATGTCCGAGAGTGATAACAGTGAAAACAAATCCTTTGCTTATTTTTCCGTATTAGTGTCCGAAACTCATGCCGCGTTAAATGAAGCGTGTGGTACGAATACAGTCCAGTGCAAAGACGGAATCAGCGATTCTATGTAGGTCATATAAGCATTAAAAACAATCTTCGTTCCGGCCACCCACTATCGTCACATGAAACAACACTAATCCGGCTAGTATCGCCATACTAATTGAGGAGGACCGACAAATAACGGCAAGAGAAATGGCAGAAACAGGTATTTCAAAATAAAATGTTTACCGAATTATAACTGAAATTCCACAAAAACGAAAGTTCTCGACACACTGGATTCGTTTCTTGACGCCTGATCACAAGGCTACGCGCCATGACATATGCCGTCAATTGCTTTCTCGCTATAAAAATGAAGATGAACCATATTATAGAGATATTTGGGCCTTGGATTCATAATTTCGAACGAGAATTAAAGTCTTAAAGCAATATTTAGACAGGAAAAACTCGTTCGTCTCCAACAGCCAATAATTAAGCAAATGATGATTTTTGTATACAATAAACATAATTACCACCGATCGAGTTTCTATTGGCTGTAGTGTGACTTGTGACTACTACAAAGCATTCCTTGCTAAGTAATTGAAACCAGAAATTCGTAAAAAGCGACCACGATTGTTACAACAGAGCGCGTACATACTGCATGACAATGCGCGCCCGCATATCGGAGCAGCAGTGGTTGTTCTTTTGGAAAAATGCAGATGGGAACGTCTCGATCACGTATTCGCCTGGACTTTGACTTATTTCCAAAACTTAAGAAACAACTTCGAGGGACCTGTTTTCCTGACTTAATGACCTGAATGCAAAAGTGTGTGGAAGAATCCATAAGCTCAAGGAAGACGGCATCTTAAGCGTTACTCAAACGCTTCCATACCACTGGCATTCATGTATTCATAAGCAGGGGAAGTAACTCCTTATATTTTTATTTTAAAATTGTATTCAGTTTAAAATGAAAGCTTTTTATGACGAGATTACACTGCATTAGATTTGCGACAACCCTGGTATTTATATAGTCCATTAGATATTTAGAATGTCCTGTGATGCTGCAGGTTTATTAATGTTATTTTCTGAAAATTAAAGATGATTTTTTTGAAAAATTCCAGGTTTGCCATGCGGTTATGAAGATTTATTGAGACTTCACTTGTAGCTCCCATTATAATTGAGACAAAGATTCCGGAACCTTTAATTCCACTATACTATACTCAGTAGATTTTTATTGAAAATTTTCCGACTGTAGTATAGTTCTATTGTATACCGATAATACAATATACTCTTTTTTGATCGGTAAGTATTGTACAATTTCAATAAATTTTCCCCACTTTATTTTCAAATATGGTTTTATTCATAGAACATTAATGACATCTAGTCCTTTATAGAGAATATCATGTATGTTTTTAATACCGTCGTTATTTCGTTTGGTGTATTCTAAAACAGCAAGCATGCTATATCCACTAATAATGTGGGCAATATTTTTTTTTGTTTTAATCACACATTTCTATACTATGATTGTAGGATATTAATATTCTATAAATTCGCAACTCTATAATTAATCCTATATATCTACAATAACACGTCGATTAATAAGTCTCTAACTATTAAAAGAACATTTCTTTGGCAAAATTCTTATTTATTCATCAAGAATAAGTCTCCTTCCAGTGCGATACATTGATTCCAACGCTTTTCTAATTTTTCTATGCCAGACATGTAAAAAGATTTGTCTTTGGCCTCAAAATAGACGTTAATTTCGGCAACCATTTTTTGGTTGGAGCCAAATCTCTTTCCCAATTCATGCAATTTGGCCATCTTACTTATTATTACTTATGACACGGTGCATTGTCTTGATGAAAGAGCACCTTCTTTTTCATATGGAGCCATTTTTTTGCGATTTCTGCCTGTCGATGAATATTACACCATGTGCATCCCAACTGTTGCATCTTTGGAGGTTTTGGATGACTTTCACCGGCTGCTTGCCACTCAACTGACTATCAACTTGATTCCAGAATGTAGTAGTAGATACATGTTTCATCCGTTGTCACATACTGACGCAAACTCTTATTTGTTTGTCGTAAACAGAGCCAAATAGCGATCTGAATGATCAATGCGTTGTTTTTGTTGCATAGTGAGCAAATTCGGCACCCATGTAGAAGTGCTTAGTCAAACCCAAATATTTATGCAAAATAGTGTTAATACTACCAAATAATATGTTACATCTCACGCAATTTCACTTCATGATTATCCATCACAATTTTTAGGGTTTTCTTGATGTTTTCAGAAATAAAATTCCCATCTGGATAACCAGTGCGTTCAACATCATTTGTGTCTGTACGACCACGTTTGAAATCAAAAACCATCGACAAATGGTTGTTTTTGACGGAGCAGAGTCGAAACTCATTTTTTTCCATTGTTTTGAAAATTACAAAAGGTCACTTAAACCAATGTGGCTGACAATGAGCGGTTCGCATGTCATGAAATTTTTACACGTCTGGTTTGAAGGTTAGCATTATCCAAAGATGGTATGGATATGTGATTGGTGGTGCCATCTATTGGTTAGTCCGGGAACTTACTGATCGATGTATTAAATCTCTCCGTTTCGCATAAAATACCCCCATGTTTGAGATATTCACAAAAAGCTACTATGTTATTCCTTCTTTCTTCTTTCACTGACTTATCACATCGGGGGTCTCGGGTTCAACTTCAATGGCCTGCTGTTCGGGAAGGCTTTTTGTGGTTTCCCTTTTTTGTTTTTACCAAATGCTGACAAACGAAGATCTTAAGTCGCACCACGAACGCGAGTGTAATAATAACTCATAGTCTCCCAAAGCCCTCAGTAATTGGTGTTAAGCTGTTGGGGATGCAACGATATGGATTATTATTATTTTATGCAACTTAGTGCTAATTCATACATCTCCAATCACTGCGGTGGATCGCATTTCTGTTGCTTGCTTATATGACTTTTTAGTTAAATTTAGGGAAATAAAAAAATGAGATGGATATTTATAAGCTAACGTGCTATAAATTAATATTTTGTTTTCTCTTTTGTTGTCAATTACAGGACGAAGTTGCTTTGAGTTACCGTGAACCCAATTCTTGAAAATATTATGTGGTAATAACTCCCAGTGTTTGCTTGCCTTTTTCAGAAAAGTATTGCGCTTTTCCCGGCAGTTTGTGGAATTTACTGTTAAAAAATAGCATAATGTTCTATTGAGTTATAACCTGACGTACCAGTCTAATAAATGAACTTTAGATTCTTCAAAAGCTCGCAAAGTAACCATACTTCTATACTTCAGTATCGTAATATTGCGTACAGGCAGGTCTTTCTAGAGCCATTTTTCTATAGATGTGCACAAATTTTCTTAAATAATCTACACATGTGCTAACCCAGTCATTCCGCCTTCAGTGGTAACTAGATTACCAACACTCGATTTGGATAAACAGGTCTCCCCCTTCTCATCATGCAACTTAGCTTGACCATTTATTACAGAAAAAGTTCTTCCAATCCTTCAGTTTTGCGGTGCTACACTCTTTTAAATTTTTTATGATCCAAAATCGTTTTGTCATTCCAAACAACCTTCTGATAGAAGATATTGGGCTTGTTTATGTACTTCCTTGCGAATATATGTCGCCGAGCTTTGTTCTTATTGGTAATAAAAAGTTTTTCAGCACTTATATTGACTCAATTAAGTTATTTAGGTCTTCTTTAACTGCTCTCGACGTTACATTAGAATTTCTCCAGACGTCTTCCCTAGCAGATATTTTTGGCGATTTCGCTCTATGTGGTAAATCAGTCAGTATTTGACTATTATTTCATTTATCATGCCGGGTTTTAAAATTTTATATCTTCCTGCCAATTTTCTTTAACTCAAGCCATTTTTACGGTTCTCGGCTATAATTTCTCTCACTAAAATGTCTCTTTATCTATTAATTTGACGTCTATGAAATTGCAAACTGAGTAAAACAAATATTATCTAAGTTAGTATTTTTTGCCTTACACTATGAAATTTTACTAAGCAATGTTACTGACTCCTAATAGTCCGACAAACAACGTTAACTTAGCATCGTCCCCTACGAAGAGGCTGTACAATATTGTATAGCATATTACGTTGCTCAGTTCATGTATGAAGGGGAATACCCCAAAATCTATAAAATTATAACGAGTTTTCTCCTAATAACGAGTTTTTGTTTTGATTTTAAATTCTATATAATTAATATGCCGTTAACATGGAATCGATGGATAGAATTATATACATATATATATATAGATCATTGTTAAGTAATGAGCACTTACGATTCGTTTTTCTCACAGTAATCTGGAGAATCATCCAAATATACCAGATCTGTTTTGCTAGGTTTCTTCAAATCTGGACTAATTGCCTTAAGTTTCTTTCGACGTCGCTGAACAAATTTTACATGCGACGCGCCTTCATATCTTTGATAAAGAACTTCCGCCACGTCTCTAAATGGTGGTAATCGCCTCCAACATACCCTCATGCTGCAAGATCCTGACATACCATGACATTTGCAAGTTCTCTGCATCCTCGATTTTATTGTCTAGAACCAAAATTAAAAATAAGAACGTGACTACAATAAATTATCGCATTTTAACATTTGTAAACTTAACATATAAGGAGTATAGAGCAAGAGTAGAAGAAAGTCCGAAATATTGGTGAATACTGTTT
Source organism: Dermolepida albohirtum (assembly GCA_031893035.1). NCBI lineage: Eukaryota > Metazoa > Arthropoda > Insecta > Coleoptera > Scarabaeidae > Dermolepida > Dermolepida albohirtum. The sequence continues at coordinate 299,299 of JAVIWB010000555.1, read as the reverse complement.
ATAATTATTATTCTGTAAAGTACTATATCCACATTCGAATAGTATATAGAAATTATTGAGTCCCCATATCGTGTTTTTAAGTTCAAAAATTAATTACAAGTTTTATTTAGTTATATTTGATCAAATTTATCGGACTTACCTGGTTCTGTAAAAACCGTTGAAATTTTGTAGTCGTTTTTTGTTTTCCATTGGTATTACCTGAAATTTAATACAGAAGATAGTTGCCTATAAAAAAGCATAACTAATCAGTTGCGATAGAATTAGTTGATTCCTTCAAATGTTATATAATTTACATTAGACTTGAATTTATTAGTACGGAATTCTCTCTAAAAAGAATGTAAATAATTTACATACTTATTTACAGAAACAAGTTCCCTACGGCAAATTATAGTTCTAAAAATTCTAATTTATATTTTCGTGAAACATTTAAAGTTTACGTAACCTTTGTATAAAAACTCAATTATATCTCATGTATAAAGTGCTCTTGGCATTTTGTCATAATTTTCTTGACAAAGGGGCCTCTTTTTACAAGTATTAACCAGTATTTCGGACACAGAAAGTATTCAAAAAAAAAAAAGAAAAAGAAGTTATAATAGTTTATGTTTTTACGATTTTATAACCGTAGCAGTGAATTCTAATATAAATTTTTAAAGTCTGAAGGTAAGATAGTTTCAAAAAAAATAACTGTCTAACTTACGAGTGATTATTTTGCTTATCCCACTAAATTGTTTTATTCAGCAAATTTTACCGACTACATGCTTCTAGCAATGCAATACTTTACAATAGTTACTTCATTTTTCTCTGTTTAGTATAACGATGAATTACAATGCTATCTGAAGAGTACTTATTCTAAAGAGCTTGCACTTTTTATTCAATAGCTTTTAGTGAAGAGTTACATATACAGGATGATTCAAATAGGTGGACACGACTTCAATGGGCTCTATTTTCTGAACCATTTGTTGTATTTGAATTCTGTAATTTATATATTTGTTTATACATACATTGAAGTTAATACATAGATTTTCAATATGTCCCCTTCAGCTGCACAAACATCTGAAGGTGGTTGAATTCATCTCACACTTGATAAAGCTGTGAAATGGTTCTTAGATCTTTCGAAATTGTGCAAATAGGTAGTACCCAAACAGCATCTTTCACGAATCGCCACAGGAAAACATCAGAACGTGTGATATCACAAGACCTCGGTCGTCGGAAAGGTCTTTTTCAGTTTCCGTCTAGTTTAATTGAATTCCGAGAACTTAATGCCAATTCCCGCCGTAATTTGCATTGGGAGATATGAACACTATTATGATTATTACAAAATTTGTGTATCAATAACTAAGATAAAGTACTTTCCACTATTCATAGACACGTTCCTTTAATGGTGCAGAAATATTGATCAAAATAACGGAGAATAAACGCCAAATCTAACTGCAATAATAGCAGTTTTTACACAAAATTACGTATGGCTATTGAATAAGTTTGTGTCATAAAGAAATCTTCCTTTTTATTGACAGTGCGACTTCATAAGGTAACGAAAGTTCATTTTTCGTGTGTCTATCTTCTTTAAGCTGAATCGCCAGCAGCAAGTTCAAATTTTTTAAAGTATAATTTGAAAAAGCACCTCAGAGAGCACCATGCAGACGATAATCAATTGAACGAGGAGATTGGTGCCTTTTTTAAAGACCAACAGAAATAATTTTTTACAGATTACATTATTTCTCACAGTTCATTGATATAACAGTGGAGAAACGTTGACCAAAATAATGTTGGTTACGTTAGTAACTGATACAGTTATAAACGGGGTAATAACAACAGTGCAAATTTCACCTTTTATCTTCTCAAAATGAAGAAGATAAAATTGAAAATATTTCTTACCAACAAGGGAACACAGACAAGTGTTTTACATCGATTTAAATGAAACTTGGTAGTTTTATAGACTGATGTAGTGTAAGAACAACGGTAACTCTTTTAGCTGCCCAATCGCCCGTTTTCGGGGGGTGGAGCGCTCCATCGGCAACGCAACCCTTCTCTATTTGCTTTAATATCTCCAAAAAAAAGTTAAGATAAATATTTCACTGTTTTAATACTACTAAAGGATAGTGACAATAGTTTTCTTTCTGCAATTATTGTTTACCAGCAACAACCCCAGCCCCATATTTATTTAAAATTTGAAAAGTTTTATTTGCTAAGAAAATACAAGAGGTTATGCACAATTTATTCATATATATTAAACATGCCAGAAAATAACTCAATTTATAAAAAAAAAACAACTAGGAAATTGTGTACCTACGTATTTGCTGTACACTGTGTATAAGCAATAATCTTTATTTATTTATTTATTTCAACGACACAACATAAAGAACAATAGATAATATGAATCTGGGTGCAAAGCACCGAATTGAAACGAAAATGAAAAGGTGAGGATTCAGATGTTCTTGGTCTACCACGTAAACCTTTATCAAAAGTAAAATTGACAGTTGAAGAAAGGAATAACTAATTCTAACACTTACGATTAACCACTAATTCTGCAATGTATGTACAATTATGTTGTGTTGAAACTAAATAAAGGTTATTGCTTATACACAGTGTACATTAAATACGTAGGTACACAATTTTCTAGTTGTTTTTTTTTCTATAAATTGGAATATTTTCTGGCATGTTTAATATATATGAATAAATTGTGCATAACCTCTTGTATTTTCTTAGCAAATAAAACATTTCAAATTTGAAATAAATATGAGGGGTGGCGGTTGTTGCAGGTAAACAATAATTACGAAAAGAAAACTATTATCACTATCCTTTAGTACTATTAAAACATTTATCCTAATTTTTTTCTGATATGTCTTTTCGTTTTGGAGATACTAAAGTAAATAGCAAAGGGTTGTGTTGCCGATAGAGCACTCCACCCCCCGAAAACGGACGATTGTGCAGCTAAAAAAGTTACCGCCGTTCTTACACTACATCAGTCTATAAACCCACCAAGTTTCATTTAAATTGATGAGAGACACTTGGCTGTGTTCCTTGTAAGTACCCGCCAGAGATTAACTTTTTTCTAGTTCCTCTCGTAGTGGCACCAAAAAAAAAAATATTCTACCTAGCCATGAAACAATTAATTATACTTCGCCTAGTAATGTTCAATAACGACATTTTTCTATTTACTTACTTGTACTCCAACCAAAGATAAATAATATTCTATTTTATTTAAAAAATATAGTTTAAAGTATTTGTTATCGTGCGATAAATCTGTATAAAGAACACATAAATACAATTATACAAGGAAATAATTCAAAATATAAGAAAATTTTTAACATCAAAATTATTGCCTTTATATTAAAACGTTACAGTGACGACATTGATGTCATGAATCAATTGCTAAATATTTGTCACTATGTTATTACACATACATGTATATATGACATCTGCATGCGGATGATTTATTTTCATCATTTACATTATTTCGTAAATGCAAAATTAATAACGTAATACTTACTCTTCTGCCGGCTTCGTTATTGTGCAGATTCATTAATCCTACAGCTGTATTCGCATCTTCCCGGACGTCCAAGAATTTCTTGCTAAACTCTTCTCCATAACGTATATGTTCCGAACAACCACCCCATTGCCAGTTCCTCGGTTTCCTTTGTCTGACGTTGGGATCACAAGAGCACTCGTTCAGTTCACCCCTGGAGCAAGCTCGTGTCACCACGAAAGCAACACTCGCGGCTGAAATCGCAGAAAGATATGCTGTTTCCCTGCTCCCTAAAACACACGATAATTATACTTTAAATTACATATAAACTCGAAGTAGTTTTATATAACATACTAAGGATTTATCAAGGTGTTCCTCATAAGGAAAAGGTGAAACTGGTATAAATGCGATTAGAAAATATCAAGTTTGCTTAATAATATGCAATAATTGATGACAATATATATATAAAATTAGGAAATAATATTCTAATAATTATTCTTCATAATGCTTGCAAAGTTTATAATAATAGTATAGCCAATAGCACAATTCTTAATTTTATTTTACGAGGGTAGCCGTTTATATTTCGGGAACTGGCAACACTGTTAATATTGTCTTCGATCTGATGATTGCATCGTGAAGTTTGTCATTTCTGACAATAAATTTACCTTGACAGTTTTATTATCCGGTCGCTATTTCTACTGTTGACAATAACTTGAAAATTTTATGTCAGCGAAAAAATGGAATTAACTCGCGCAATTATTTTTCATAACTTTCAGCGTGGATTATCTCAACAAGAATGCATTGACGAACTGAATTCTTTATATGGTAATGAAGCAACATCAAAAACTACAGCATATCGTTAGTACAGGGAATTCAAACTTGGACGGCGTTCTTTAGATGATGAATTTCGTCGTCCCACAAATGCTGTTGTGTGTGCAATCCAGTGCCTGAATTGATAATACAAGACCGTCATGTGACATACCGTGAGATCGAGGCATCTCTAGGTATTAGTAACACTAGCGTGCATAAGATCCTGCATGAACATTTAGCCGTTAAGAAACTATGTTCACGTTGGGTATCACATAATTTGGCAACCGCTCAAAAAAGGACTCGCGTCGATTGGTGCCAAGAAATGCACAAAAAATACAATGGTGGTACTTCAAAGAGCATTTATAAAGTCGTCACAGGTGATAAATCTGGGATCTATACGTATGAGCCCGACAGTAAACAGCAGTCGACTGTGTGGGTATTCCAAGATGAGCCAAAACCAACAAAAGTTGTTTGCGCTCGAAGCACATCAAAACAATTGGTCGCCTGGTTTTTTCGGAAAAGCCGATCACGCTGCAACCGTGCCTTTAGATAGTTGTAGAATGTCAATTCCGAATGGTACACAACTATTTGTTTGCCAAAAGTTTTTGAAGAAATAAGGAAAACAAACCGAAAACGACAGATCATTCTCCAACATGACAATGCAAGCTCTCACAGATCGATTCACACAATTGAATATTTGTCCGGGCAAAACATTGAACTGATAAGCCATCCGCCATACAGCCCTGATCTAGCACCCTGTGATCTTTTTGTACCCACGCGTGAAAAATAAACTTCGCGGTAAACGGTTTTCTACGCCGGAAGTGGCAGTTGACGCATTCAAAACTCATATTTTGGAGATACCGCCTTCACAGTGGCCACAATGCTTTTCGTATTGGCCTAAACGAATGCAAAAATGCATTGATTTTCAAGGAGTAAGTTTCGGCAAGCAATAAAATTATTTTCGATAATAAAAATTTTTTTTCGTTTGCTATTCCCGAAATATAAACGGCTACCCTCGTATTACAATTATCAATAGTTACAGAAGCACACAATGGTATTGTTTTAATTGTCGCCGTTAGAATGTTATTCACTTCGTGCGTTGAATAACGTTCAAGAAACAACATTCCCCCTTCCTCGCACCTCCTCTCTAGTACCAACAAGTTCTCGTGGACAGACGAACGAACGGATGCGTACCCATGTCTATACTGTTTTATATATAGTGATTCTTTCATATGTCAGTATCGTTGAATTTTTGAATCATTATTAGATTGTTTTGAAATATTAACTAAAACGAACCACTCTTACATAATTTAGAAATTCAGCTGTAGTGAATAATTCCATTCCTGTGCATATAGCGACAATGTAAAGCATGAGTCGCAGTATTTGTTATGGAAATGATTCACTTAAAAGTAAACAAATAGTGTCTCATATAAGCATTCCTTACAAAAGCAAATCATATAAATTTGATGTGTACTTTTTATGTACATTGAAATTAGATGTCATCGGTATCTTAATTATCCAACAGAATTTTCTGGCAAAAAGGGTAAGTCACTGAGAAGCCCTGTATAATTAGTAGACCATATTGCACCGAAAAAATATATAAATATGTTTGCGTTAATATATCTCTAGTAGAGGTAAATGCCACATGCCATAAAAACGGTAATGGAATATTGTGGATAGTTATTTATTATCGTTTCAAATAAACACCGTAGACCAAATTAAATAAACAGAAACTTTCGAGTAAACACCTTTTTGCTCCAAGTCTTACTTCAAACTATGTAGTTGCCGACGGTTTTCTACTCTGTCGCTAGATAGTGCTATGCTTATTTTGTTTTCTTTCTGTACAATTTTGTAGAATTTCTTGTTTAAAATTCGCACCCACAAATATATTAGTTCTCATTTTTCTAAAAGTTTCACGCGGAGAAAGTAAATTAAAAAAATAGTTCCATTCCTTAAATCAAACAGTATTCAAGAAAGTTTGTTTTGATAATACACCAATACGATTATAGAAAATGTGAAACAACAAACACGACATGCGTTTTTTTCAAAGTTGCACTCGCATGCTAATCATTACCAAGATATTATTCAGATGTCTATGAACTATTCACGTCAATTATGCGTAATTTATGCGACTTGAATAAATAAAAATCTGAGTGATGAGGGGCGTATAATTCACGAGAAATATGCTCTAAATGATTTGTTTATTTCATTTGTATATTTTTATTACGAAGTCGATTTTTTACTCGCGTTGTTTATTATAGATATGGCGTCCCGTTTTTATTTATTTAATAAAGTTCTGAATATACGCAATGAATCAATCGCTGAATACAAAAGAACAATGTTACATCAAAAGACAGGATTTAAGTAATTTAAAACTGTATTCATAAAAACAACTTTGAATATATTTCTGTTGAGAGATATTTTCTGTAAAAAGAAAATTTTAACATTTATTTAACTTGATTATAATATAACTGACAATAATGCATCCTTTATTAGAATTATATAACAGAAAATTTCCAATCGCTGTTAAAATAAAAAATAAACTTAATCAAATGTATATTTAAAACATGCAAGTTATAAACGTTTTATTTTTAATCATCATAATCAGAAATACTTTTTTTAAATTATTTAGAAAAACAGTTCGAGGACACAAACAACAAACAAACAAATAAGCTCTAAATTAAAAAAGTTTATACGTTTGTGTACTTATAATATACTTAATAATTAGTATACAGTTACAGTGAAAAATCTACAATTTTCATACGAACTAGGCCTGAACGCGAGAAAGTGAATGTGAAGTAGACCAGTTGTACGAGGGTGGTCCCAGAAGTACCCGACCCAACAAAGAAAACACAAAAATGTTGGAATGAAATACATTTATTTTTCAACATTTTCACCTTTCAGTTCTATACACTTTTCCCAGCGATGTTCAATAAGTTCGATACTCTTTTCATAATAAGAACTGTCTTGCTCCTCAAAATAGCCATTTACTGCCGACATCACTTCTTCATCGTCGGAAATTCTTTGACCACTGAGACATTTTTCCAAGTTTTGGAACAGAAAATAATTCGAGGGGGCTAAATCTGGCGAATAGGGTGCATGAGGTAGCAATTCAAACTTTAATTCGTTAATTTTGGCCATTGCAATAACGGATTTGTGAGCTAGTGCATTGTCTTGATAAAACAGTACTTTCTTCTTAACCAAATGCGGCCGTTCTTGCTTGATTTCTTCGCTCAAATGTTGCAATAAGTTTCCTTTTTCAAGATAGTAAATGAAAATTATTGCACGCGCATCCCAAAAAAAACCGATGCCATGACCTTACCTGCAGATGAAACGATCTTCGCCTTGTTTGGAGCTCTTTTGAGTCTATTGTTTTGATTGTTCTTTTGTCTCGGGTGTGAAGTGATAGACCCATGTTTCATCCATGGTTACGAAACGGTGCAAAAATTCTACTTTGTTGCTGTAAAACTTCGCTAAACACTCAATTGAAACATCTTCACGACACTTTTTTTGCTCGAGTATTAGTAAACGCGGCACCTATCTTGCACACGGCTTTCTCATGTCCAAATTTTCAGATAATATGCGATGTACCGCACTTTTTGAAATACCTACTATGTCTGCTAGCTCGCGCACTGTCAGTCGACGATCATCCAGTAACCGCTTTCTGAATTTTCTTCACCATTTCTGGAGTCGTCACCTCATTTGTTCGACAACTGCGATGCTCGTCTTGGCAGCTTGTGCGGCCTCGTTTAAACTCTATTATCCAATATTTCACTGTTGTAAACGAAGGAGCAAACTCACTCAGAATAGAATCCAGTTCAGCTTTTATATAGATAAGGCTGGGGCCTTTTAAATAAAAGTATTGTATCACGTAACGATGACTAATTTTCTCCATTTTTACGAATTTGCTGAAAACGTTCACTATTGATGGCTGCCAAACAAATACTAAACAACATGGCGTCTTCAAACTTGAAACATAAGCTTTATAGATTGTGTACTTTCAAACACAGTTATATTTTTCAAACAATTACGCCATCTCTAGGTCAGGCCGGGTACTTATGAGACCACCCTCAGACAGTTGGAAAATTTCGGAAATAGATATGAAGAAAATATTTTACATGCCAATAAATGACTTCATTGTTTTTCGAAGTATTCACAATTACATTAGGTACTTTCTCGTACATTTAAGCCAAGCACTTGGACATTATATGGAGAATAATTGAACGTTAGGATTGTATTTCGCTACTCGTCAATGATTTTGGTCAAATAAACTATTGTACAATATTCGATTTTCTAGGGCAATTGTAACAACACGACCAGATTTGGCTGCAACAAAATGTTGCAATTTCTTCTGATTGTTCATCGGATTATTACACCTATTTCTTTTCGTTTCTACTGCCTTTTGGACGAAAGAAAACCAGCTCATGCAAAAAATGTCAGAACTGCTTTTGTCCAAACCAGTCCGAATGTAATCTGTGCAGCCAATTCTACGCAACAAATAAAGATAGAAGATTTTTCTAAAATTGAAAATTAATTCTTTCTTATTTATATGTAGTTGTATCAAATTTATTGAAACATGTTCTAAATTATTAGTAAATTTTCAGGAATGAGGACGAACTTAAGAATCTGGTAGTTCTGGTAAAATTTCTATCTGATGACTTTATAGAAATATAGTATACTTACTAAAAGCGACAACGTTTCCAAACACTGTAGAATTGTCTGGAAATGTGGTGCAGTTCCATCTTGTATGGCTGAATTGATATTGGCATTCATCCATAGCCATTTTTGCACCTCTTCCGAGAATCTAAAATTTGAATATAAACTTTTAAATTTGACGCATTCACAGTTAATTTGCAGTTAATTTGCAGAACGATATGGCCGACTTTTTATACTCATATCTCGTATGAATTTAACTTGATAATAGTGTGGCGCATAAGGAGTGCGGTAGTTTTATCCACAAAGTATTTATAGTAAAACTTCCCTAAACGAATGAACTATATAACGTTGCTGCCAAGAGCTTTTGGTGACTTTTACACGACCCTTGGTGGGCTAAGGACTTATTCTTATTGATATTTCAGTAAAGATTATCCAAGTCGAACATTGAGAAACCCTTACTCAAAATTTAAATACGAACCATACAACTAATATGGTATGTTCGTGCCATTGGTTTTGTTAAAAAGTAGATGTTTCATAAATTTTCTTAAACAAATACATACGATATACAAACATCTACAAGAGAATATATGATCAAATTTGCATTACGTAGCATTTTGAATAAAGAACACTTCACATTAAAAAATATTTAAAAAATACTTACTGGTAATATCCTATTATGTTCGCAGATGACTTTCTGTTTTTCTAAAAGGTAAGGTGAACTATTGCATCTATCCACTGGAGAGAGATCAACAGAATTTGTCAAGGAATTCGGTAATCCCAATTGCCTGTAATGAGAAATAAATTTAAATTTGGATAGGCTTCTATGTAAGGATGCATGTGTCCGAATATTTTAATGATAATTCAGGTAATTTTTGCCAGGTATTCTTCCTGATTTTGAGAGTACAATAACATAATTGCTTTAGTACAATATTGTTCCAATGGGTATTTATTACTAGGGTAAATTTTTAAATATTAAGTTTAAAACTTTAGAAATGGCATTAACAATCGATGTACATATGTTAAGGTTACAAGGTACCTAAACTTAAGAAAGTATCGATGAATTATCAGAAAACTTCAACTAATAGGATGCTCTGACTTCAATGAAATTCTGTGGCAGTGTGAAGAATTCAAAAATAGTCAACGTCTATTTTTTATACCAACCCAATCGAAATTTGAAAGACTTAAAAGAGAACTTGAAATTGAACAATTTTTTTCGGTTTTTAACTACAGCTTTGAAAGGAATAATGTTACTAAATTGTTTCAAAAACAAATATATTACTTTTTTAAGTTAAACAAAAATTAAGTTACAAATACGCTTTCTTATTATTTCCAAGAAAAATAGTATATTTTTGTCAGAGAAAAAATAGCGTCTTTTTGAACTTTAATGTTTAATTGGAAAACTAACAAATTTTAATTCTTTTAAATTATTTCTTAATTAGTATGTATTTCATCTGTTATTAATTATTTTGCTCTTTTTACTATTTTGTGCTGATATATTTTTCGAAATTTAATATCCGCAGTCAACTAACCCCCAATAACAAATCTTACTAACTTATGTCGCATTTAGTACTTCACATAAAAATTTTTACGATGTTGTCATTTCTGTGCTTTGACTACTATCCTACAATAATCGTATATACACAAGTCGCATATATATGTACATTAATAGATTACAGCGCTTCTTAACGGCAAACGACTGCATTATAATATAAACACCGATCAAAAATCTAGCCAAAATAAATTCTAGCTGATTTTCGGTGTATTAGCTTCTCTAATGCATCTAAGCATTTGGTGGAGTTTTTAAGTGAAAGTCACTGAGCGTCCAATATATGGACGCCCTATATATGGACGCTCAGTGGCTCCATGCCTCTTTTATTGACCTAAAGAACCCGACGTCTAACGGCTGGCATACATAAGTTAAATGTACGACCATATATATAAAATCGATTTCATCTTCTGCAAAAGGTGTATTAAGAATTACACGTTCTTAACACATCAACATCTATTGACAAATTACCCCCTTCTTTCCTTCTAGGCGTTCAGCATGTGGTAGGAATTAAGACAACCAATCCCGAAAAGTAGCACTATCCATCCAGCTACTTGCTGTGAGATTTTACCTTGTTCAAAGATTGCAACATGGAAGTCTTCGCAGACCATTATTTTTACTAGTCATAAAGGTGGAGACTTGTAAATCACATAGGGTGGTAATAATGTACCGTCGACTCAATCACATACCATTATGGTTGTACAGCTTTTGGAGTGATTCATAAATTTTCGTGGATACTTGACGTCTCGTCTATAAATGCCACGTTTCTTTCCGGAATTGCCGGATAAGTTTGATTCATTGTAATCGAATATGTTTGAACTTGGAAGATCATTCGATGTCTTTACTATGGCTATTCTTTTACTATAAGAGCCTTTATGCTTTTCAAGAAGACTGCACGTGCAGTCATCTTCAGGAATCTTATTTTTAAAAATAGTAACAGTGCTTCCTCTCCTATATATGATATATATATATATATATATATATATATATATATATATATATATATATATATATATATGTGTGCGTGTATACACTCCGCGCAACATGAATAGGACCAACTGCATATATGACATTTGTAGTTGGTATAAACATGGTAGCGCGCTGGAATTGTTATTTTCGAAAATAAGAGGGTTGATAAAAAGATGTATGTAGGTACCAAATATAATTTTTGTAAAAGTCAGTGCAAATGTACGTTACTAATGACAATAAGTAGAGTAATTAAACGCCACTTGAATACGACCAATCTACAAAATAAAAGATTCGTTTGCAATAACAAAATACTTTATTGTTCAATAATGAGTACTTTTGCCATTATTTCTTATAACCTCAAATAGTCGGGATGGAATGGAATTATACAGGGTTCTCAAGTAGTCAACGGGAAGTTCCGCCCAACTTCGTTTCAGCGCCTGCTCTAGTTCGTCAGCGCAACTGAATTGGGTAGCATTGGAGTACAATTTACGCGACAACCATCCCCAAACATTTTCTATGATGTTCAGGTCGGGGGAGAGCGATGGCCAATCGAGAACCTCCATGCCTTGTTCTTGAAACCAGCGTCGAACAATGCGCGCGGTGTGAATACTGGCATTATCCTGTTGGAAAATAAATGTCCCACCTGCCATAACGTTGGAAAATTTGTATTTCACCTGTTGCAGCAGCTGGACGTACTTTTCCGAATTCTGTCTGCCCTTCACTATTACTAAATCAACAGGTGCGTTATAGGAAACAGCTCCCCATACCATGACTGAACCAACATCGGCTAGCCTTCGTGACTGAATCACTTCATCTTTACGTAAATCGTGGAAATAATAAGAAAACCCATCCGGGCCATCTAAATTAAACTTCTTCTCGTCACTGAAAATAACAGTTTGCCATTCTCTTGTCCACCCCATTTTTGCTTGAGCAAACTGAAGACGTGCAGTGCGCTGAAATTCCCTTAAAGGAGGCCGTCGTTTAATTTTCAAACGTTTTAAATGCGGACAGGTCTTCAGTAACTTCTGTACAGTTCTTACCGATGCATTCGTTCCAACGTTATTCGCGATTTGTCTTGCCGTTAATGCCGAATTCGATGCTTCGCGTAATATGGCTCGACGTTCTCTCTTAGTTGTAACGGATGTTGTTCGCCCTTTAAAACGTTTTCCATAATTCTCGGGATCCCTAATAAAATTGTTCACAACCTGGTGTGATCGACTTATTTTCTTTGCAGTAGCCCTTGAGGAATACCCTTCTTGATGGAACGCTTTAATTTTTCCAAGTTCTTCCATACTTAAGCACTTCTGTCGTCCCATCGTTGCACAATACCCTTAATTACAGATGTTTGTTTATCCGGATACACGTTGTAACTCGACACTCATCCGGTAGCTTACTATTAAATACTGGTCGTATCCAACCGGCGCGGTGCATTTTATATGTATGTGGTACTTACGTCACCCAATGTATAACGTTAGGCACTATTGCGCAATAATGCGTATTATTTGCCATATCATACCATTACAAACTTGCATTGTATTTTTAGTAAATGAATTGTTTTTCAAACCACCGAAAGCTTGCAACAAGTCGGGTGGTCCTATTCATGTTGCGCGGAGTGTATATATATATATATATAATATTTTACCACTAGACTGTAGCTCAAAAGAAACACATATATGTATGTTTTTAAAACAGCTTTTTAGCTTTATCCGTTCAAAAGTTATGAAAAAAGAAGGATAAAAATACTTTTATATAAAAAGGCGGTTTTTCCTTACACATATACGTGTGATTTTTAGGTCCTCGAGGTGCAATTGAACTAATATGAAATAGGTATTGAATGTTTTTGAACTTTCGGCAATTCCAACAAATTTCAAAAGCTAATTATCGACCTCTCGTTGATAAACGCCCTTATCATAAAAAAAAGGAAGACAAAGTTGTAAAGAAACTAAAAAGAGAAAATTAAGAGCGGAAAATATCTGCTAGAAAATTTACATATACACGATAAAACATTAAGTGACCGGAGACATACTATATGTGGTATTCAAATAGAACTCTGAAGGATTCGATTTATTAACTTATCAACATTAAAATACTAGAGATACTCAGATTTATTGTGATCCTCATATGCATGTTGAAGTTAACCTTGATTATGACTGTTTTAGCTTCTATGTAAGTTTGGGTTCCATTTCATCTGCTTTTACACTTTGGACTTAGAAATTCCAGTACACTTAGGCAGCTGATCCCCCCCGTCGCACATAAGTTTTGTTGCCTCTATGATGTTGACCCTCAGAGCTTCCTGCACAATTATGTGTAAATGACCCTGGTTAATCCTTACATTCCTGACCTACTTTCCCATGGATTATTCATACCCCGTATCTTTTTAACGTCTTACAAAATTTTTGGATTTTGCTCGGTGTCTTTTTCACACTGCTTCAGTATCAAGGGAAGTAACAATCCACCTGATCATAGCCTCGTTTGACGGAGTAAGTGTAAATAATAGGAGTTGCGCCTGGTTCCTCTAAGACAACTTTAACAACTGCACTATTCTGCGTCCTTACAACTTTTGGCACGTTACCCTACATCTTAGTTCATGTTTAGCTTGAATTTTTTGAGAACGCTAGGCCTGGTGCTTACACACTAATTATGATCCCATAACAGGACCCTAAAATATTAAGGTTTTAGGTAATGATACTATTATTTAGGTGATAGTAAAGTATTTCATAAGAAGCTCAATATGGCATAAATATGCCATTATAAGCTATAAATATGCCATTATAAGCTATAAATATGTGATTATAATCTGACCTTATTCATTTTAAAATGTCAAGAGTTACACTTAATTTATATGTGTATAATATACAAATTTCGTTCATTTTTTTTCTTTGACAATCGCTCCAGTATACTGCTCCAGTATTTCTTGATCTTCCCTTTACTCTTCTTCAAATTTCTGCCATGCTTGTTTTTGGGTCTTCATAATTTACTGAACTTTCGCACTTACACATTTCATAAGTTTTCTAATTTAAAATGAATTAATGTTCGCAAATATAGGTTAGCTGCTAAATATTCTAGGCAATTTGTTTTTCTAAAGTTAGAAATATTAATAGAAAAAATTGTATCGCCACCATATATAGAAAAAATTTATGGAAGCCATTCATAAATTTTCTTATATATTAACCAAAATGTATATTTTATGGATAAGCGTTTAATAATTATACATAATTTTCAGTCATCATAGAATGCTGTGTAACGAAATTATACTGATGAAATTACAAAATACATTTGCAATGGTTACCGTCGACATCTTTCGAATGTGTAACTTGCCCTATGAAATCCCGTATGTCGTGTCCATTACTAAGGGGACGGTCTGTGAAACTGATGAGGTTATCGTCGAGGGACAAGTTTAGTGCGATCGCCCACCTGAGGCCAGAGTCAGAAGGCAATATCTTTATACCGTCTGCGGACCCGTCTGCTCTAAAAGACATCGCGCGATGATATAGACGATAGGATAATAACATCGCATTTAGTCGAGATTGTGCATTTATCCTTTTCGGTACTATCGCGCGTTCTTTCTCGAAGAATTTCGATCACTCACAGGGACAATCGTTTAACATGGACTTTTTCAGATTATCACGTATTTCTTTTTAAATATTTCTGATACTGAGATAGCATATTTAATAGCTTGTTTAATGAAGAATTATTAACAGAAAGTAATTCTCAGAAGAATTACTCACTGTTGGCATAGTCGTGTTCTTTTCGTGCTACACATTTATAGGTACTTAATTCATTTTCTTCCGAATGGAAAAGTATGTTTTTTTTTATAAATTTTATATTGCCTAAATTTTGTTAAATTAATCACTTCATGAAACACAATAACTTTGCACTAACAAATAATTATTTTTTTGTGTTTCTTAACATTCACTTTAGTATCAAAAAGAACATGATAAAGCACAGTATAAGTACCGAATGCATATCTCATAATGAGTTAAAATAAAGCTTTCGCAATACAATTAAATATTCTCAACATATATTAAATATTCAGTTGTTTTCAACACCTTATAGGAATGACTCTAGACAAACGTTTTATTTACATCATTATCTACAAGAAATTAGGGAGTGTTTTTAAAATACACTCAAACCCAGATATTAAATAAAACAAATACGAGTTCATATAAATATTATGGATAATTGCAACTCAATTTGAACAAGATATAGATGAAATTTTAATAATTTAATTTAATAAAATCCCTTGTTCGTCGTTAATAGAGTAATATTCTTTCATAAGAATTAAAAAATCTAGAAATGTTTTCTTAAACTAATAATAAAATGATTTTCATAACTCTTTTTTAAAGTGTTCTTGATCAAAAAAACCTACAAAATAAACAAAAAATTCTTCTGGGCTTCCGGATTGGAACCGCGTCACTGGTTTAACTGCCGACGTTTACGATAGATAGTATGGACCGCGACCGCGGATTAAACAAAAAATTGTTAATAAAATATCATAAACTGGGGATGCCTTGATAAATATTTTACTTCAAAGTTGAATAACTTTGTCTTTAAGAACAAATTTAAATAAAACGTCAATATGAAAATTTAAGAAAATTAAAGATCGGGCAATAAAAAATATACGGACTGTGGATGTAAACATGACAAAGTAAACCCTCCAAAAACATTAGAATGGTTTCTAAAAAAGTTCTAGTTTTTCTTTAAACATTTTTGCAAACAGTTTTACAATGTAGGGTAACTTCAAACAAAGAAAAACTATCGTTTTAGAAGTATTCGTTTTTAGAAAATAGAAAAATACAAAAATAAAAACTACTACATTATCTTAAGCTTCAAAAGCTTCAATGTCAGTTCTAAATTTATAAAAGAGGTTTCCATCATCTTCCAAATCCGAGGAAGAATATGGCAATACTTTAATAATTTCACTCCCTTTTATGTCGAAAATATTATGAAAACTATAAATTGCCTTTTGTTTTTCGATTAGATTTCAAACCAACGAAACCATATCTGGATAAACTTCTATAACTTTACAGACCTATTGGTATGTATTCTCCCCTCGCTCCTACGCAAATCTTCACAAAATATATTGATCAACAATTAAATGTGGAATATTAACTGTCTGGCGCTCTTGCTCAATACTTGTTTTAGATACGGCAGAAAGAGGACAGTCTTCACTTTTCTTCTTACTTTATGGCCGATCATCAATACTCAATCATCAATATATATTAAACAAATGGACCTAGTTAGAACCCTGCGGTACACTCGAAGTGGAACAGAATGTAGTGAAAAAATTGAACATAATTGTTACGAATTAGACATGTTCCGAATGCCAAAATTTAGCTTACGTATATTGAGAACAATATTTTTTTGCAATCTAAACGTTTCATCTCAACGTAATCACACAAAATTACATTTTGTCTTATGGAGCGGAAAAATTCACACTCAACACGTTTTCTGTATTTATGTTTTTGGAAGTTTACCTACCTAAAACTGTTCCTTTTATTTCGATAGAGGAACAGTGTATCACACACTATACAAACCACTTTAACATCATTGTATTTTATTTTTAAGAATTCATTTACACCGTCCATAAAGTGTAGCCTGTTTTTATTCCGTTTTGCACTCACAATTATTATACAATGCAATATCAAATACTTATTGTTATCACCACAACAAACATCCATACAAATCTAAACCTAGAAAATCATTGAAATCATTACATCGAACGAAATACTTGCATGACGTCAGTTAATGGCAGGAACCTATTTGATGATCTCTCTTAACGTAGTCAAAAACTGCATCAAATTTAAGTATTCCACTGATTACCAGATTTTTTTTTAATTTATATTCTCAACTTAAATATCTTTCAGTTATTTTTTTATTGTAATAAAGAAATATTTTGCGCTCTTTTATCTTTTTTTGTACTTTTTAAATTAAACATTTCAAACATTTTGCTTTCCAAACAATATCGAACTGTCTCTCTTCATTAACTACCCATATCTGAGCAGGTCTATTCATACCGTTACTGAAACTGTAATTTCCTATCTCCTTTTTTTGAAAACATGAAAAGGCATTTTGAAAACGAACTTATATACTTAACTAATCATAAAAGTATTCAATGACGTCGTAAATTTAAATTATAGTAATTATCTGCCGTATCTTGTTAAACATCTATTTTTCAAGGCTTTCTTGCCATATTGCACAAGAGCATCACGAAGAAATCATTTGCTTCTAATTTCTTTTTAATTAATTATTGATGTATCGTATGGTATGTATGCATGTTAAATGGAAGCATTATCTAGAATCTACTAATAATCAATTTCTTATTAAGTTTGCTTCGAAATCGAGTAAATTGATTGAATCAATTTTCTACCTATTATTTTAAAACATGTTGAATTATTTGAAATTTTAATTTGTTTTGCTATTTTAAAGGTAAAATTGTTGACAATTATATAGATATTATAAATTGTTATTTTATTTTATACTTTTTGTATCAGTCTATCATACTAAATCGAACAAGGAGGTTTAAAAGCGTTCGTTTCAAGGACAAACGTTCAAAGGCTTTCTTATGTAATAAAATAATAATAACAATAATGGATTTATTTCCCAATTAAGCAAAGCAAGAACCTCAATTACTTATTTCAATTCATATAATACGTGTCAAAGAATTTCGAATTAGCTATGATGAACATTTTGCACACAAATAAATAGTTTTACTATTTTTCGAAATATTTATTACATTATATACATTTTTTCATACATTCAAACCAATCACTGAAACATTTATACCAACTTTAGAATGGAAATTAGCATACTTATAGTGTTTTGTTTGAATGTATTGACGGCTTCGTCAAGGACGGAAAAAACGGTGGCCAAGCATTTTTGTTTTGATTGTAAGAAACTTATAAAAGTACAAAGGGCACTAGGAATGCTTTGCAATATGACGCAACAAAGAATCATAGGAATCTGCTTGTGGCTGCATGTTGAGACATGTTCTTACGTGCATGGTAGCCGCCGCGACATGTCGATAGGCTCAGTTATTCCTTAGCAGTGAGAGTATAAAGTGCTTGCGATGGCATCGTCACGAAATGAGATAAGGGCAGTTTTGCGTTATAATTTCGTGCGTGATTTAAACATAGACCAGTGCTTCGAAGTAATGCCTCTTGCACTAGATGATGTTTGTCCACATCGCACAACGATATTTAGGTGGCATAGAGAATTCCAAAGGGGAAATTTAACTGTGAAGAATGCTGAGAGGCCGGGAAGGCCACGAACGTCAGTTACGGAGGACAACGTTACTAATGTGAGGAAAATACTTGGCGAGGACAGGCGAGTGACCTACCAACAGATAGAGGGTACTTCAGGCCTAAATGCACCAGCAATTCGGTCGATTCTGCATGTCGTTTGCACGTGAAGAAAATTTGTTTAGCCTGGGTGCGCATCGACTGACAGAAGGGCAGACACACACGACGTGTGACTTGGTGCCGGGAGACGTTAAAAAAGTTTAATAAGGAACAATCTCGGTATGTGAACAACATCGTGACAGGTGACGAAACTTAGCTGTACTATTACGATGTGCCAACCAAAGCTCAAAACAAAATTTGGGTCTTTGATGATGAGGACACACCCGTAGTTGTCACAAAAACCCAATCTGTAAAGAAGAAAATGATAGCTGTATTTTTCAAATCTAGTGTAATTATGGAACGCGTCGTTTTGGACACACAGAAGTCACAGCTAAGTGGTATACTGAACAGTGCCTGCCTAAAGTCATTGGATCTATGAAGAACCTGCGGCTAAAGTCAAGAATGGACACCTGGTTCCACCATCACGATAATGCTCCAGCTCACCGCGCCAAAGCCTGCACCGAATATTTGACCACGACAGAATTGAAACTTGTCGAGCACCCTCCCTATAGTCCAGATCTTGCTCCCTGCGACTTTGCGCTGTTCCCGAATGTAAAAATGAAGCTAAAGGGGAAGCGGTTTTCCAGTGCTGAGGACCTTCTGCGGGCTTGGGACAACGAGTGTGCTTTACTCCCTAGTGAAACTTGGCAGAACTGGTTTAATGATTGGTTTCGGAGAATGGAGAGGTGTATTGAGTGTAGAGGAAATTACTTTGAAAAAATTAAATAAACAAAGCTGTATTACAAAACTTTCCTAGTACCCTTTATAGTTTGGTACCAAATCAATTGTATTAGCTAGATGACTCATTAAGTCGATGCCTTTACAGATGATAAAGAATAATTGTAAGAGTTGTTTTTTCACCACTTTGAGGACTTTGAGAAAACCAATTGTTGTATACAATTCCGCATTAACTGCACAACGATCCTCTAGAACAATTGTAGCAACATGACTCGATTTGGCTACAAAGCATGCGACCATTTTTTAGAAGTGCTTCACGATCGAATAAATTTTGTTGGCGGAAGTTCATTTCGATACGTCGAAACTGTCAGTCGTTGTCTTGTTTACTATTTGCAAGAATATATGCACGGTTCGTTACACGTAAAGATGTCATAAACGGAATATCCGTCATTGAATTTTTTCAGCATTGCCTTGCATCATGTGACATAATCTTCGTTTTGAGTAGTGGATAGGTTATAAATAGAGAGATCCAACGAACACAAGACTTTTACACCATTGACTGCATATAAGAAATAGAATATATTGTGGTACAAGAAACGTGCAAAAGTGCCTAAATCTCATTATATGGTACACGATGATCTTCAATCATTCGATGTACAGAATCAATATTTTCCGCAACAATTAATACTGCAGGACGCCCTTTCTTTGGTTCATCCTAAAGCAAAATATAACCAACCTTGAGTACCACTGTTTTTGATAGTGCTTTATCAACAAATATAGGAATTAAACGATTCATGTGTGTTGAGTTGAACTAGAGAAAGAAAATAAATCATAGGGAGAACATTTTCACGAGTTAATTCCACTTTCACTACGATTCGCAAACTTTACCATATGCGACAATGTGTATATACAGAATATTTGAAAATCGAATAAAGACATCACAATTTTGATGTTACCCTGTTCCAGTGCGTATGTGTCGTTCTTCAAACTAATCGGTGTTGTAAATTTCTCGATTTTTCTGACTATCCCTCATATATAAGAGGGTCAAATTTGCAGTACATAAAAGCAGTTTAATCTACGAAGCTATAATATTATATTATTTAATTACAAGCGTCGCAAAATTGGCGACGAATATAGAGCTTATTAAATGTAAGGCACCATTTTCAATCAAAGTTCCAACAAGCAATAAAATGTCAGTGGACGCACAGCACGTCTCACGGTAGTAAATACCGATATCGTTTCCAATATTAGATATTATAATGCAAGCAATAATTGGAATCTCTTTAATGTAGGATTAAAGCAGTATTTCCAACTAAGATTGATGAAGAACGAAACGATATCTCTTCCTAACTTCTAATGAAGTTAGGAACAGAATGTAGTGTGCAAAAATATTCAAGGTTTTATATGTGGTTATCGAATAATAGTTCATAATAAACGTACACGTTAAAATGTTAAAAAAAAAAGTAATGCAAAAATTTATTCTTTATGGTCGAATTTGAACGCTGATATCGAGCTTTTAATTATTAGCTACAAAATTTGTGCGTAATCTAAACCATATCCGAAGAAATTTAAACTTACTTAAGGCTATTCACATGAAAGACTTCACGCAGACTTTTTACATTCTACAACGGACTAGCTACAAAGACTATTTTAATGCGAGAATGGCTATAAATATTAAGATGGACCTCTGTTAATTCACTTGTGAAGAATTTGTACTAAATCTGTACAAAGTTGAAGTCAATATTTATACTTTTCAAATGCATACAACCAGACCTCTGAAGACAAACTCTCAAATAATTAATTTGAGAATGAATTTATTAATCAGTGGAAAATTTTTTATCCGGTAAGTATTTTCTAAATTAAAAAAGAATCAGGTGTCACATATAACCCAATACGATAAACATGGTAAAAGTTTGAACAATTTAATATCTTTAAACTTCAGAAATCAACTGCTAATATTGATGTATGGGATGACACGCCACCATTTATCATGATGAAGTGAATTGTACTGCAAAATCGAAGAGAGATGATAGTACTTTACGCGTCTTAGTGTATACCGTGTATTTGTAGATATTTTAGTAAATGTGCTCCAAATTGAACTACAAAAAGTTTATGTTCTAAATAGAAAACAAATATATTGTACAAATTAGAATTTTATTGCTATCAATATAAAATACAAACCGATAGATAATTATGAAAAATGATATCAACCAATGCCCTTCACTACTCCGTTGACATGAGACTATTCTTTCACTGAAACTTTTCATAATGCTTTCACATAATTGCTGTTCTTTTTCAGCAATTGTACGGCTGATGTACTCCTTTGGGTCTAGAAACGTAGCAGGTTTATCATCAAGAAAAACCTTTTCTTCAGGTAACCTGACCAGAAAGAGTCTGGTGGGGCCAATCGATGTCGCCCCCCTTAGAAATGACACGGTCAGGAAATTTAAAGTGATTCTTTCACGTGTTGCCTGACATGTGGCTCCAACTTGTTGAAACTACATGACGACTCATAGTTTTTGTTCACAATGAGACAAAGCGAATCATATAGGTAGAGCTGCACAGTCATGTCTGCGTAACAGGGCAGCTGTCACGGAACAACAATCAATACGAGCGAATGCATACTATTGAATCAGACATGTAGATACTCACCGCTTAGGCTAGGCAGACACGATTGTCCAGCTCTACACATCAAACGTAGAATCATATAAAATATACAAAAATACAGCCGTCTCAATTAGCGTAAAAAGAAACATAAGATTTAAAGGTACACACAAGCGATCTTTTCAATTTTACATTAAACTTCAATTTGAATTTCGTTATTATTCTAATTCAAGTGGATAATTTGATCACAATAGAAAATGTCATCCAAACAAAATGTAAAAAACAAATATGGCACACACAAATAATTTATTTTAAAAATATCTAAGTAATTTATATAACAGGTAAATCCACGAACATGCATAAAAATAATTAAAGATGTTATTTTCTTGCATTTCTAACAATTGTCAACTTATCATAAAACTTAAAAAACATAATTTGACTAAATTTCTATGTAAAATTACGTAGGGCCACTTTGAATAGATTCATAAATTTTTCATGCATTTAACTATCAGCTACGTTTATCCTAAACCACCACGTTTTATATCCACTGTGAATAGGCAAGTACGAGGATAGTTCGACAAGTACGTGGCCTATTAGAGAGATGGCGCAATTTCGGCATAATCTTCTTTACCATTCTGTAGAACTATCCTTTGTTTATAAGATTATATATAAAAGTATAGAGCGATCTATTAATTGGTCTGTTTGGCAGTTCGCTGAAATGAACGTCACATGTGAATTTGTAAACAATGGGATAAAATGAGTTGCGAGCAGTGGTAAAGCACTTCCTTGAAGCGATTAATATCAACTGAAATTAAGCACAACAAAATACCAGATTTGGTCTCTAATATGGTGGCTCCTTAACAATTGCTTTCGCACAACTTTCTCTGGTCTTCTAAAACGTGCTCAATACTGTGGGGAAAAAACTTACGAAACACTTAAGGACACTAAAATGCAATGTTAAAGAAGAAGAAAAAAGCTCATTTAATCAAATAGAATCCAGTTAGATCTCATACCTCGAATTGAAAAGAGAAATAATTAACGAAATAAATCTTCCATCGTACTAATTAATAGAATCACAATCCAAGATGGATGTCCTGCTCTACCAGGTTACGTAATTATCGACTCTTTTTCACCATAAACTATACCGCAAGTGGACAAATTTAATCGACTGGTATTTCTTTTTCCGATATTTGGTCGTGAGAAAATTGCTTTCTTTTAAGAGCAATGCCTATTTCAATTTTACTTTACATAGATGTACTTTACTGTCTGAAGTTTTTTACACGAAAAGAGGAAGACGGCACCCACTGTATTTAAGCCTATATCAAATAATGTACAAATAAAAAAAAGATAAGAGGAATATATTAAATTACGAGCACATTATTTAGGCAAATAATTACTAAAATATTTAGAATAACGTCAAAGGAATATAAACAATTAATAATGTATACTAACAAACTAAACTTTTAGTGACTTCATGATAATTATAACGACATTAATATTATATAGATAACATACTAGATGACCGTAGTGATATCACAAAAGTATAAAAATAATAATTTCTTAAAATGAAATAATTATAAGAAGCAATAATCTAGAATAAGAAAATTTACGAAGGCAGGGCCGTAATAAAGTAGTTCCAATAACTTGATGTAAACTCATAACAAAACATAAACGTTCTCCAGCATCCAAGAAGGCAAAAACTATTAAGTACTAATCTATTGACCACATTTCACGTATGATTTCTAAAGTCCGACTAAGAGGGTTCTCATGGAATTATCTTCATCAACTACTTAAAAAATGAGAAAACAATAGGTGGCGAGTGTTATGCCAATTTGTTGCAAAAATTGAGGGACAAAATCAAAAAGAAACAACCTCGTTTAGCAAATAAGAAAGCGCTTTATATCAGAATAATACACCTGCCCACAAGCCTGCCATTGCCGTGGCTAAAATTTACTGATTACACTATTGCTTTGTTCTATTCATAGAACTATTCTCTCCATTATTATTCCAAAAGTGAAAAATGGAATAAGTTCTGCGTAAATTGCTACGTCTATCAATATATACTGGGCAGATTATACTGTTATGTTGTAAGCAAAACGTTTTTTTTTCCGTTCAAAATTTGCATTTTCTTAGTTAGGTCACGTCGTCTGTCTTTCTTCTTCAAGCTTTACAGTCATAACTCAATCTACTTCTAAAAAACATTCTGTAATTTTTTCATCGATCGCTTTTCCGTGGTAATTATTAGAATTGGCATAACATAAAATGGTTTAGTCACCTGTTACTTATTTACAAATAAGTATAGATCACTTTTCATTGAGAAACTTTAGAGCACCACAAGAAATTCGAACGCGTTCACACTTTCGATAGTCATCCAGCGAATATGTTACCCAACACTTAGCAACAAGTTCTTGATACAAAATTCTGTGAAGTAAGCCGGATTCAATCGCCAAGAGTTCTTCAAATCAGTATACGTCATGGTGGTCATTATTACCATATGTTATAGAGCGTCGCCTCGACATCTGAATGTAAAGCTGAATCGAAATAGCCATAGAAACAAAAGTAGTAACTGACGATAAAATAAGGCGAAAAACAATAAAAATTTTTATTTTCAATTAGGATTTTTGTCGATGTTTAGTGAAGTATTAAAAACGAAATCGACAAATTTACGACTACCTGTATATTATTTGCATCAGCTTTATTCTTAACGACCTTTTATGAAAATCTGTATATTATGATAATTTTCTATGGTTCGACATTGTATTGAGTTTCACTAATTACAGAACAAAACTAGGGTTGGCCGTAGGCGGCCAATGAGAGGGTTACTTCATACCCCATTGGTTCGGTACACGGCCATTGTTAGCTTATTGTTAAACAACAATACTCCTTTTATATGAATCTGCATTCAACGTTAATTGCATACAACAGCTAATCAACATTCAAAGGTACGTAATGACCAATCTAGTGCACTGGCGTATAAAAATGGCGGATTTTCATAATTAGCTCTTCTTTACGTGAGCATATGTTTTCATTCCCCTTTTCAACTACATACTTCAGAAAGAAAGACTGCATATTTGCAGCAGCTTTCAGGACATTTTATGAAGAACAATACACACTAATCTAAACTGTTACGTACATTATGCGCAAAACTATCGGTCATTTAATAATTCAAGAAATTTCATTTGATAAGGACTTACATTAGTTAACAAGAAATACATTCAGTTAATCAGTCTAATGACTATTTTTACTATCACTAAAAATTGTTATATTAGTATAAAGCTTTATCTGTTTTATTGTTTGATGTTGCTTTTGTTGCTATCCATAAGATAATCCTGTGCTAAATGTAGAGTGATTCTTCTGGTGCTGCTTTCTTCCACTGAAACGCATAAATAAAATATGCACGTACTTGTTTATTTATATACTATGTGACTATGTGACAAAAAAAGAATCATCCTCTAAAAGTACATATTTTTAAATCAAATTTTGTATATGTTTACTAAGTTGAGAAAAGTAAGTAATTAAATTTTCATTGAAAAACTCATAGCCATTATGAAGACAATTTAATAATGAATTACCACTCCATGTAAACAAATACATTCTGCTATTCACCCGGTTACACTTTTAATAAGATTTTCTATGGACTTATTATAAGCAACTTGTAGCTCAGCTGTGTAAGTTCATTAGAGAGTTAGCAAGCATATCAGCCCTTCGACTTATCAAATCCCAGACATGTTATGTGAGCAACTGTACAGGCTAATTGAGAATATTGATGTTAACCTCTTGCAGGAATCGTAAAGCAATCAATACATGATAAAATGAATAGTTACAGAACAAGAAAACATGTACCTTTGAGTATTTAAACAGCTTCGAAGAAATACTGAGTGAGTTATAAGTGCAGTCTCACGTTTTACGAAAAAAATCAAAAAGTGATTTTTTCTATTCTCGACTATCATAGGCCCAAAAAACAAACAAAAATTTCTTCTGAAAGAAAGATATTCTTCCACTCCTCAACCCAATTGGCTCGTACATTACATCATTCTAATCTAAAGGCGCGATGACGATTAGTGAGAGGCAGATTTACTCTTGCATGATAGGAAATCAACCCAAACGAACTAATACAGCGATACAGGACAATGTATAGTTATTCTATGACTCATCTATACTAAAAGACATTTCTTATACACGTTGAAGTACTATACCAACTCCTAAGCCATTCTGTGCTTCTTGTAGCTCGGCTAGAGCCTCTTTTACGATGTTAATCACCTCTTGAAACCAATAGCTTCAACAGCGAGTAGCAACATTTCTTTGCAACCGCCTAGACATTTCGCGAAATGCAATACCTCTCTCATGTAGTCCAATAATGTGATCGCTAGCTGGCGATAATTTGAATTTGAATTTAAACAAATGCAGATAAAGAAAAGAAAAACTATTTTTCTATAGAGGTCGGCAGAAAACGAAAATGCTTATGGATTTCTACTACTTTTATCATTTATTATTCTCAACACAGGCGACCCAATTTAGTTTAAAAATATATACATTTTCTGAATTACTAGTAATTCGCTTTCTTATCACGTAGTATATTAAGAAGTTATAATTATAAAGGGTTAAATTTCGCGGTTTTTTAAAAATAAATAAAACACATAATTTGCATTCACTTTCAAAAACATTTTATTGATAATTAAAGTATCAGTTATGACATTTATATCCGAAAAATAATAACTGCCAAATGGCCTCCTCTTGCAGCTCCACAGACGTCCACTCTTCTGTTAAAATTTTCAATGACATTATGACATAATTGAAGCTTTATCTCACCAATGATACGAATAATTTCATCTCTCAAAGCAGGAATTGATTGTGGATGGTTTTTATAAACCTGACTTTTCACATAACCCTAAAGAAAATAGTCTAACTGTGTCAAATCACATGATTTTGGTGGCCAATTAACATCACCGTTTCTTGAGAATACACGTCCAGGAAATTTATAAATATTAATAAATCAATTGATTCGTGTGCAAAGTGAGGTGTAGCGCCATCCTGTTGAAACCACATATCATCTAGATCAATATTCATTAATTCAGACCACAAAAATTCGGTTATCATCCGTCGATATCGATCACCATTGACAGCTCCAGCTTCACCAGCAGCATTTTCAAAGAAGCAAAGTCCAATTACACCACCTGACCATAATGCACACCAAACGGTAACTCGTTTGGTGTGCATTATGCATAATACACAGACAAATTCAGTGCGCCATCTATATTTTATTTATTCTTAAAAAAAACGCGCGATTTGAAACACCCTTTATATGATAAGTACAAAATAGTTATGATCAGTACAAAACAGTTCTTTAATACGAAATAGAAGTTGCAATGGACTTATGAAGAAAATTTTTCATAAGTTAAGCAAAATTAATGAAGACGACAGCAATCTGTTGAGGTATGTTAAAACAAGTCCTATAAATTCGGAAAACGATTGATGAGAGTCAATTCAATATCTTCTAATCATATGACAGACAAGCGTTCCGAAAGAAAACTAGTAAGTGCTTAAAAAACACGATGAAATATGGAGTTGGATTGATGATATCAATGTGTTTTTCTATAGAATTAAGGATAAGACTAAATAACCTATACTTTTAAAGCTCATAACCAGAATGCGAATAATTTGAGAATCGGAGATAATTTCCTTTTACTTTAAGACAATAATCCCAAAGATAAAGCA
This sequence comes from Dermolepida albohirtum, assembly GCA_031893035.1. NCBI lineage: Eukaryota > Metazoa > Arthropoda > Insecta > Coleoptera > Scarabaeidae > Dermolepida > Dermolepida albohirtum. The sequence goes on along the minus strand of JAVIWB010000555.1, from coordinate 271,455 downwards.
CACGCGACTGGATAATGAATTTTATACAATTGCACTATAATCATGAATACACGCAATCTCAGAGACTAACTCCATTGTAATCAGAAATCAAAACTAGAATTCGCAACTATGATACTAAAAACTAAGATGATTTTTCAACTAAATTAATGGAAGGATGGCAACATATTTCTCCAGATGTTACTAAATAGATCACGAGTAAGGACTCCTGAATATATAAATATGAAAGTGCAAACAAAAAAAGTTACTGTTTTTTAGGTACAGTACTTCCTCTTGAAGGTCGCAAAAGTACAAGAGCTGACTAGTACATACTAGTATAACTCTATATACAGCCGTTGAAGCTGTATTTTCTTCTACATGAATCCGAAAGTTAGGCTGTCACTTATCCACAATGTAGTCCAGAGTTTGTTTCCGACAATTATCATTTCTGGTTGTTAGTTCGATACCCGATAAAAGATCTCCTGACACCATTGCAATAATTGCTGAATTTCAGCGATATTTCAAGAGTTCTCTACTTCCTTCGAATATGGGCTCCAAAATATTAACAAGTGTGTTTGAGCTAAAAGTGGTCATTTTGAAAAATAATCAAATAATTACCTTAAAAATCACGTTGTTTATTATAAAGTTTTTTAAACAATCTTTTTATAATAAAGTAATTTTACAAAATATTAACAAATAAAATTTCTAACAAATATATAATTTAGAACGATATATTATAATACTTCAAAAGTTCTCACTCCATAATTGTAATTTGTGTATAAGAATGTTTCAAAGAAATGTTAGCAGACTGTTAATATTAAATAGTTTTCCCTGTAAGTATATATTACATGGCCAGAAGTAATATCTTAAAATATCCGACACTACAAATTAAGTGATCCTACATTTTAATTGACTAGAGATAATTTCCTAAAAGTTAATAACTGTAAAATCATGAACACGTGTTCTAAACTCATTCCTATTCAATTGCTGACGTAACACAAAAATAGTAGTAGACTATAAGTAGAAACATAGGCGTAATCAACCGCTGGCAGTTCTTAAGGGACTTAATTAAAAATTTTACTGCGTCTTTTAGCGAGTTATGTACTAAATGACGAAATAATTATACAGTGCAGTCTTGAGTTCGAGAAGATTAATTTCTCTGAAGAAAATACGCGGAATACCTTGAAAAGAAGTTTTTTTTCTCTTTTTAATAGGAAATTTTCAATGTAAAAGAACGCTGGCAGGTTATCATCAGAGAATATCGATGGCCCATCTAGAAATAATTGCTTTTATATGTTTTAATGGTCGTTCCTAGAATTTTTTAAGAAAGAAGACTTTTCTGATAAAATATAAATAATAGCTTTTACTTCAGTCTTCTGTCTAATAATAGATAATAATATCAATAGACACTAATTATAAAATAAGAAAATTTTTAATATATTGTAATATATGCTGCAAAAAGGAAGAGTTATAAATTTGATTTAAATAACGGCAATGACAATATTATTTTCGAATTTTTAGTACTATTTTGAAAATATAAACGTATTTACGTTGTTAAAGAAACAAAAAGAAGCTGTCTATGAAATATGAATAATTTATCTAGTTCAACGCGAAATGATGTCACCTTAAAGAATTTTAATGAAACGTAAATTTATTTATATATTTAAAGACAGAATAAAAGTGTCATTTAGAAATATCAATCATTCTTCTAAATTTTATGATTAAGTGACTGTCAATACTATTTTGACTTTATTTAATTCTGCTCAATCGGATTGTAGCAATCGATGGAGACACTTCATTTTAGCATGAATCTAATCACTTCAACTCTTAAAACTGAAACTTTTCGAAATGCGATATTTCATTTCTATTAACTATTGTTGATCCAGAACGCTAGCTACAATTTCGAAAACTTAAACAAGCGAAGGATACTTAATTTAATGAATGAAATAGTGTTTTCGGTAGAAACGACGTTCTGTTTCAATTGTCCCATTAAGAGATACAATTATGAAAAAATTCTGTGCTTTCTGGGAAAATGAAAAATTTATATGACAGCAGCTATTGAAACCCATCCGAAAAAAAATACTTGCACATAATGTTAGTGATTAGTGGACAAAATAGAAAAAAAGCTAAAGTGTGATCAATTAGACAGTTTGTTCCATAGTTCTTTTGTCATTAAATTTATTACTATATGAGAACACTTGAAATGGTCAAGTGTAAAAAGAAAGGACATAATTTAAAAGAATTAAATAAAAGAATGACTAAGGAAATCATCCTTATAATGCTAAACGATTCATAAAAAAGCACTTTATTGGTTGACGAAAATTATATAAAAAAAACTATAGAGTTAGGCAGAATAGTAGTCACTATACGCTCAAAACCCTTCTTTTAGGGATTAGTATGCTTTTTGATTCTTATTCCATTTTTTCCTATAACCAATTATTTATCTCCAATTGGTTACTGCAGGTCTGTCTTTTTTTTATCTGTGATAGAACCCTACTCATAAACTTTTTTTTATAATAGAGTAAGCTTCTCTTCTTTTTATGAGCTTGAACCGTCTCAGTATTTGTGCCTCTAAGATTTCCCAGTTTCCATTGTTCATAGGACTGTTTTTGGTCCAGAGATTCTGTTTCACACTCTGCTTTTGAAAATTTACTGTTTTTTGTTTCGCACTTGTTTTACTGCTAATGTTTTTGTCTCTTAGGAATTTTTAGTTGCACCAGTCAGCCTTGTTGCTAGATAGAATATACACAATTCGGCACACGAGGTATGAGAATATACTAACAAGGCTAACGATATGCTTGACCATCAATTAATTACCTTTACATCAATTTTATATAAACGAGTTGGTGTATCGCGAGTACATACAAGTAATTTTATGTTATTTCGTGAATGAAAATCTATATCGTGGTTCGAAAGTAGTACTGTAGAAAGTGATTATTTTTTTATTGATTACTTGGCGGTTTCTTCTTCTTAGTGGGACAATAGAGTGTTCATGAATCCATAGTAATATGCTGCTTTTATTTGTATTTTGTAAGAATATACACATCTACAAACCAATTTGTAAATAATCAAAGCAAAAATTCTCCAGATGACAGTACTTTCACTACTACATTTAGAGAATAAAAAGAAATAATTGATAACAAGACCTCTACTAGTGAATGAACTTATTTAGAATATTGGAAAGTAGAAGAAGGAAACGTCTTTCATCTGCATTAAAGACATATTTTTCTTGTCATAATGTTCCACGTGTGGTTTTATTTTATTTACGATATTCTGTATTTCTTCGGCACCAATTTTATATAATGTGCTTATAAATTAATTTATTCTTCTCGTTATACTGCAAAAGACGTTAAACGTTAAAATGCAGTATTCCCTGTTTTGAGATGAACTTCGTCAGAGTATTCTTCTATTAACATAAATTCATATCATAAACAATTACCAAACCTGATATTTAGAACAATTTTTTTCTAGTTCCTTCTTATTCTAACATTTTTTTCCATTTAGTTTCCAGACTGATTGAACTTTCTGTAATTCTTTTCTCTTTTCAGATAATTAACAGCATTTGGTTTGTAACTTGCTACGTCTTCAGTATAGGTGTTTGACCCCTTCGACGCACTGGTGCAAGATGTCAATTATTCCGGTGTACAATGTCAGTTTGCATCTCTAAATTTGTATCTATCACGCTTCTGGTTATCTAACTTGCATAAAATATCGTACAGGTTTTTTCCTGAGTTTAGAAGGGGTCGATTGAGAGAGAAGTTACAAGTCAACATTAACAAATAAATACTTTTCACTAGACTTGTTACTACCTTTGTAGGATAATTGTAACTACTAATAATTTAGTGGTTAAATGTATGTTGATAATTCGGAATATCAAAAATCAGATTCAAACCTCACACGAAACATTTTCACAAAAATTAGAATTGCTATAGTAATATATCTGGCAAGGAACAGTCCTTGTAAGCTATTAATAACAGTAGGAACACTAAAAACCAACTATACTATATATACTGGGGAATAACCTTATTAATTAATAATAGGTATCAATTTTATCAGTGTATTAATATTATTATTGCCTTCAAATTAATAAATTTGCACAAAGAAATCACACATAGTTGAGCAAAGTAATTATTTTCTTAACTTTTAATTAATAATCGTGTTCGTATACCAATGTTTATGTTCTAGCGACTTATGTTATAGGAGTTAATATAGTTTGTTTCCAGATATTTTAATTTGACTAAGTAGCCAGGTGAGTACTTTTACAGCACCCCCTGCGGTGAGGGCTTAATGAAACGTAAACACATCTAAGATGTGAGCTGCTTCTTGGTTTAATAGCTAGAGAAGTATTAAATAAATTATGTCTAAGTAAGCGAACTTGACATGCTTATTTAAGTGTATTAGTTCTGAAAATTTAATTTAATAGTTATTACTTAACATCGTATATTAAAATGCATTACGGCTTATCATTCTTTGCATTTAATTAACGCAGTCCATACATACTGTCGTTAACAGCAAAATATAAATTGTGTGGTGAGGCAGCATATATTTTATTACAATAAATGTGGGGACGTTGGGACGAAGACAGGGAAGGTGAGCAATATAAAATAAATAACGATAACTGTGACGGATAATATAAAAAGAGTAGCGCTAAAAAGATTTATCTGGTAGTTCAAACTAAGCAAATACTATTAAATGTGTATAAATATTTACAAGAGAAAAATAAATTTTATGAAAGAAGCCATTCTAAAAAGAACGTCAAACTGATGTCTGCGGCAGCATAGTTTATAATATAGTAAAGCATGGTATTACAGAAAGAAGAGTTAGAAGTGATAAAGGATCTATAAGGATAGTACCAAGTTGATGTCATTCGACAAACAATATATCGTATGTACAATACATAGTATGTACGAGTGGGTGGAGTTTCCACACTAAATAGCTTAGAAAGAAAATTAAAGTAATTACCGGAATAGAAGTTTTTAGAACAACAATATGACGAATATTAAAACAAAATGGTTTCCGATTTGGACATAGACAAACGACGTGTTATAATGGAATAACCGAGAATACAAAAATTATGTCAAGAATTGAAGTTTCTAGAAAAAATTCCGAAACGAAGGGTGGTTTATTTATTACGTAGACAAAACTTGGTATGACGCTCACGATAGTTGAGTTGTTCCAGAGGAAAAAAGGTTATTATTTTACACGCTGGCTTTGCAAGTGGTTGGGTCGGCGATTTGTTACTCTCGGCAATAAACATAAAAAAATGTAATCTCAGCCACCACGAAGATATGACAATATTTTTGAAGAGTGGTTTCAGAATAATCTATTACCAGTATTATCCGAAAGAAGTGTCATGTCATGGATAATGCTTCATACCACTCACGACAGGTGAAGAAGCTACCAAATTCGAGCAATACGAAGACTGAAATATCGGAATCAATATTCTTCAGGAATTTAAAATAAATTTAAATGAAGGTGATAGAGACAGCACTGACCTCGAGAATGTCCAAAGTATATGAAAAAATGTGTCTTAAGTGTCATGTTTCTCTTATGTCATTTCAAATAGTATATTTCAAGTATTTAATTAATATTGGATTATTGTCATTATTACTAATTATTAATGCAGTTATTATAGGGATCTTAATCTAAAATTGTACCATCAATATGGATGTTACCATTATGTGTTTCAAAACATAAAAGAATTTACATTTTGCTACAAAATAAGATTAAAAATAATAGGTATTTATTATTAGTTTGCTTCTATTAAGAATAATATATGAAACCTAACTTTTTATAAGTATGTGTATATACATTTGTAATGGATTCATTTATATTTCTGCATTTATTTTAACACATTAAAACTCATATAAATTTGTGCTTAATTAATATATATTTGTAAATTGCACGAATATTACACAATACACTTCTGCGCATCTTCAGCTCAAGGTACTTGAATCTCGTTTACATTATTATTAGCTTATTGCACTTGCACATCAGTGGACGCCATAGTCAAAATATTTTGAAACCAACTATTCTAGGACATGGCATATGAATTTAAATTTGATGAATATATTACGGCACCTGGTAATTACATTAACCTGCCTTATAATTTTAGAGCTTTAACGAAATAAAATCTAAATACATGAAATCTAAAACATATACTTCTATATTACACATACTAGTATAGATATAAACATATATTAACTATATAACTGCAGTTTGAATTCGCTTCGGTATACTATCGATACAGGCTTGCAACTTTCTCTTTTCTTTCAAGGCCGTTTCCATATTTCCTTTTAAAACAGTCCAACTGGGATTTGGGAACTAGTAAACAATAGTTTTAAGAACACGTCACAGATTCTCAATTAGATTATGATTCGGTGAATTTACAGGTCAGGGCCATACTGATATACTGAAATTGTGAAAAACATTCCGAACAGATTTCACCTATTGGCAGAGAGCCCCATCTTGCATGAATATGGAAGATTTTTTCTTGCAGCCAATGAAATAATAAAGAGCACCAGAACAGTTTTGATTACATTTTTATTGATACTGGTTCACAGTCCCTTCGACAAAGAAGTCCTGTTACAGCTTCAATAATGCAGAACTATACCGTTAAAGCGGTAGGGTGTTTAACACTTTGAGCTACACATTCCGAAGGTGTTTGTCATGCATATTTGATAGATTCTATAACCGCTTCGGGTCATGGCTCGCTACTAAATATCACATATGATCGAAAAATTAACAACAGTAACTAATACGTAATATAAGGAATTATTTTTAAAATGTCTACGATATAACTTTATACAAACTCCTTTCTCCATTCTCCATCAGTAAAATGTTGATGCATTTTGGCACACATAAAAGCTTTTTCTTCATTGTATCTGTTAAACGTCTTTTTCGCAGGCCAACGACATTTTAATTCAGCGATCGCAAGGTCCGCTTTGGCATCTTTATATTAAAGGGCTGCAGAAAATATAACAACTCTCTGGTGGAAGCTGCTATATTTTGTAAAGCAATGTTAACAATTGTCCTATCTTTCCTTACGGTGGTTTTGAGTTGCCTGTGCCAATGTCGTTGACCACTTGTTGTTGAGGTTAAATTTTCCTTGATAAGTGATGCAATTCTTGCAACTACTCGTCATGTAACTTTTACTTTTCCAGCAATTTCACGTGAGAATAAAAATCAATTTCTAATAAAGTTTTTATTCTAATTTTGTCACTGTTTGCCATACCTTTCGGCTAATTATAAGACACTAAACTAAAAAGGGTAAATACGTTACCATAAACACACTCGTTCAGGATTCTAACAATTTTGAATAAATTTTGCTTGTATAACCGCATTATACCACCTTTTCGCATTCCTAGAATTTAACAAACACTGGTAAAGATTATTAGTTCGGTAAGGGACTAACGACACCGAAACTTAATACTAGGAATGAAGTAAATAAATATATGTATATTATAGGCTAACAGTCTGAGGATTTATGAAATATGTGTTTATCGTTCCAGGAGAGTACAACAATATGTGTGTAAAATATAGTATTCATCATAACTGAGACCTGGGCTAATTTAATTACCAAGTATTGTATTTTGTTTCCTCCTAACCAATTCTATATTACCTTGGTTATGGTTTATAAATGCTAGTCTTTGACTTGCTTTTATTTATAACTACATCAAAAATGGATGAGGCTAAAATACGTCCCTGTTAAATTCCTCTTTTAATATATACTTTTCTTCTCCATTAGGATTGCATGTTTTCCGCATGTTAAACTCTTATATTTATAGCATCAATAGAAAAAAGGTCGATATTTTAATGTGATTGGAGCTTTTGTATAATAAATATTCCTAAACGTGGTAAAAGCTTTTACTTTATTATTTTAAGAAACATATAAAAACTAAAAAATTTATGACTTATCTATTGATTTTGAAACGATATTAGTATTAACTTTCAAATAGCCAAATTTATGTAAATGTTTACATAATACACTATATTATTCAAACAGAAGAAAAATTAGGAAAAATTAAACGAAGCTTTTAAAAAATGTATTATACAGTTCCTATGTAGATATTTATGAATTATGTGTGTATAATAGTTCTTTGATTTATAGGTAGTATAAATTATAGATGACGTGTCCTGCGAAAAACTGCATAAACACCTAAATTTTTTGCTTGAAGTGAATCTATTTTATATTCGATTTTATTGCATAATTATTTTAAAATAAGTCCATTATTACTATTTTTTATGTTTGCTGTAGTTTAAATAACAGTTTGGTGTAAAATAAATTACGTAATGTTAAGTAGGCGATGCTGGTAGCAATTTAGACTGATGTAATATTTACTCTATCAACTGATCGGTGATGAAAACCTGGTATTTTAAAGTAGTAAAAACGTGCGAAGTGAAATTAAATCTTTGAAGAAATAGGTAGCGTGGAAGAGTGCACAATTTCTGTTTACATAGTTGTGTGTTGAATTTTGCATGTACGTCATGATGCACATGACTTGATTTATATAAATAATTTATTTTTAGCTATTTGTTTTTGAATTTATGTAAAATACAGTCATTAATAGATAATTACTATACAATTTATAATTAAAAAATAGCGCAATTTTGATAAATAAAACTTCGATTTTATTATAAATTGCTACTCTCGTTCTTGACTTGTCATTCATGTAGATACAATTTTTGTCGTACAAATTATACTACTTTGAATCATTTTTAACATAATGGCAATGTGTAGAATTCAATAAAAAAGTTTCGAGTTTGGAATACATAAGGAAGGTGTACCTCAAGGATCGATATTGGGCCCACTGTTGTCATTTATATAAACGACTTACCCCATAATATGGACGCCAAAATATATCTTTATGCAAACCAAACAACCTTAATTGTTAGAGGAGTTATAGAGGTTAAAATAACAACGAAAGTAAATAAAATTACAAATTAATTGAACAAATGGTTAAATATTGTAGTAACAACTTGTCGTTGAATACGAATAAAACCCAAACACTCACGTTAATAGAGAACGGCTGGTGAGAATACTACTGGGTATGACAACGAATAGCAAGCGACATTGGTCACAGCATGTATTGGAAACGGCAAAAAAAACTAAACGCTGCAATCTACAGAATGCGACGAATAAAATATGTTTCCACTCATCTGGCTAGCAATATTTTTCGAATTTTCACGCAGTTGCAACTTATGTCATTATTTTATGGGGAATGTCTGCGGACGCAAGAAGAATATTTCTTCTTCAGAAAAGAGTACTGCGAGTTATGGGAAATATAAAGTAGCAAGAAACATGTAAAATTGAGCTTATTAACTAAAAATATTAACAATGCCATCTGAACATATACTTACAGTAGCCAAATATGTACATCAAAATAAAAATAAATTCATTTCTGGTAAACTATTCCACAAACACAATACTAGGAACAAAAACAATCTTAGGACACCATTTCACAGGATAAAAACAACCCAATCCTACGTTGACTACTGGGGGGCTCAACTGTACAACAGGCTGCCGCTAAATAATAAAAATATGAGCTATGTACAGTTCTCCGCAACAGTGAAGGTATTCCTGCTTGAAAAAGCATACTATTCTATCGACGACCTACATATACTTGCAGTGCAAGCAATTATTTGTTTGTTTTTAATTTTTGGTCCTTCGTATTATACATTTATATATTATATGTAAAATTTCTTTACCATAATTTATGAAAATTTTATAATTTTTTTGTGTAAGTTGAAATTTGTTCTAGTGTGCGCTTGTTGTCCACTATCAACAAATGCGGCACTTATCTTGCACATAGTCTTTTCATATTCAATTCGTTATTCAAAATCGAAACCACTGATCCATGAAATGTATAAAGTATGTTACTTCGTTTAATCACTAAGGTTGATATATAACCCCTTTCCACATTAACTTTTGTAATTCTGTATACGCATTTCGACAACTAAGTTGTCATCATCAGCAGACAATTGCAAAATGTCGCACCTGGTAAAACACGGCGAAAAACACCAGTACGAAAACAAACTCCGTACGCGATCAACACCGCTAAGAACCAAGATGTACACTGTGTGTTTGTTTGTAAACAAACACACACTGTGTGTTACCATTACAATATTGGCCAGAATTTATCACGTCTATAATATTTTGGAAAAAAAATTATTATTTTATTAGGTGCGCAACTAAGTTCTCGCTGTTTTCTTTGATGAAAATGCAACTTTATTGTGAAAAAATGTTTACAAATGAATCATTCAAAATATTGTCCTTCACTAGCGACAACTTTTTCCCATCTTTCTAGCAGAACTCGAATACCGTCACTGTAAAAGCGTTCGTATTTTGAGGCTATCCACGAATCAAGCCATTTTGAGATGTCGTCATATGAGCGCAACTGCTGATTAGCCAGATCATGTGCCATCGAACGGAACAAGTAATAATTGGACGGCGCAATATCTGGGGAATATGGCGGGTGAGCTAGGACCTCCCATTTGAGCGTTTCTAAGTAGGTTTTCACGGGTTTGGCAACGTGGGGCTGAGCGTTGTCATGCTGTAGGATCACTTTTTCGTACCTCTGCTCGTATTGTGGCCACTTTTCGCGCAGTGCTCGGTTCAAACGCATCAACTGAGTTCGATACCGTTTCCTTGTTTTTGAATCATTCCCAGCGATTGCATCGCTGGGAAAGGGCTTGGCGGGTAACTCCTAATACCGAAGCAACCTTTTTTTGCGTTTGGCACAGATCCTCATCGAGCAATGCCTCCAATTCAGCGTCTTCGAAGGTTTTCGGTCTTTCTTCACGCGAACGGCCGTCAACATCGAAATCACCGTCTTCGAAGCAACGGAACCAATCACGGCACGTTGTTTCACTTAGAGCAATATCTCCGTAAACTTTTTGGAGTTCTCGATGCCCTTCAGCCGCCGTTTTCTTCGAATGAAAGACGAAAAGCAACACTTCCCGCAAACGACGATTATTTGGCACAAAATCAGACATTTTCACACAACCAAAAGTATATGATGCAAAAACAAAATCACTAATGTGTCAAAGCGGTTTGTTTACCATATGTCTAAGCTTGGTTCATGACGTGGTTATGTCACAATCGACCAGCACTTACTGCTGGAGCCATCTCTTGAAAAACAGCGAGAACTTAGTTGCGCACGTATAGATAGTTGTACACGCCTTTATGTATGTTTATCTGATAATGATGACCATTATTAGAAAACAAACAATAGTATTGGAGATTTCTCTGGTATAAATGGCCAGTTAAACACTTATTGAAGAAAGTCTTCTTTTGCTTTATAACGTACAGAGAGCGAAAATTGTTCGATTATACACAATGAGCGACAAAAATAGGCCAACTAGATTTTTCGACTTTTTAGTCAATTTACAGAAAACTGCTGGAACACGTCAATTTTAGTTCTAAAGAAGATACCATGATGATTTAAATGTTTCCTCCCTAGCGGGTGACTTTCATCCTAATAATTTTAAATGGGAACAGATTTTTTTAACTTCTTTTGTGTTTTTTGACAGTTGCTTATTTTTGAAATTCGTACCAGCAATTTTTGAATAACACAAACTTAGAAATTTATAATTTAACATATGTGGCTTTTCTCTTTTCGTGCGTACATCTTTTTTTTATTTTCGGCATATCGACGAGGTAGAATTGCAATTTAAACAAATGATGAAGGCGCTAAGAATCACGTACCTAATGATTTTAAACTACAGTATATGGTAATTAAATTAGCCGACCCTACGATTTGAGAGTTTTAATCAATCATAATCCAAATACAGTATAGATTTGAATACATATTTGCAACTATGGGATATATTTGCTTCAATATCTAGTCAAACCTGCCTCAGTTGGAATGACTGCTTGAATTCGCTTCGACATGTTGTCAATACAGGCCCATGACAGCCTGACCTGTAACTTTCTGTCTTCTTGGAGACTTTTTCGAAATTTTCTTGTAAACGGTTAAATTGAGACATGTGGACGAGTAAAAAAATAGATTTAAGAACACTCCAAATATTCTCGTTCGGATTGAGTTCCATTGAACTTTCAGGCGAGGACAATACTGATATACAGAAATCGCGAGAAATATTCTGGAAAGATTTCACTGTATCGCACGGAGTGCCATCTTGCACAAACATGGAAGAATTTTCCTCTGAATATAGTGAAGTAATAAAGGTCACTAGAATAGTTTCTATTACGTTTTGGTGTTGATACCGGTTCATTATCCTTTCGACAAAGTACTAAGGCCCTGTTCTAATCTCAATAATGTATAACTATACCATCACAGCAAAGGGTATGGTTAAAACTTTGCGCTGTACATTCCTTCATACTATGGTCCGAAGGAGTTGACTGTTGACTAAATATAACCGAGAAATTAACCAACACGTAATATAAAAAAACACTTTTAAAATGTTTGCGATATAATTTTATGCAAAGACCTTTTTACATTCTCCAAGAGTAAAATATTGATGCATCTTGACCCACTGTAGACACTTTTCCTTTATTGTTTCGGTTTTTCGCAGGTCGACATTTTATTTAGCAGTGCATAATTATTATTATATATTAATTATATTAAAGAACTGCACAAAATGTAACAACTCTCTGATGGTAGGTTGTCTATTTTGCAAAACAATGTTAATAATTTTAATATCCTTTCTTTCGGTGGCAATATTGTCGACCGCTTGATATTGAAGACAAATTTTCTTTGGCAATTGTTGCTATTCTTGTCGCTCTATGGCGTGAAACTTACTTTTCTAGTAGTTTTGCCTTAAGAATAAACGTCAGTCTCTAATAAAATTTCTGTTAGGTAGTTTTGATAGAGCCTGCGGTTGATTAACTTAATCACTGGTAATAATCACCCCTTTCCACATTAATTTGTGTGAGAGTATGAAAATTAATGTGGAAAGGGGTTATATATCAACCTTCAGTGATTAAAATTTCTACTCAAATTTTTTCACTATTTATAATATCTTTCGTCTTGTCCATGTCTCATAAGTTTGTTATAAAAATATAAAGTATAAAATTAGGACACCACTAATCTAAATATAAGACTCTAAACTAAAAACGGTAAATACATTATCACAAACACACCCTTCGAGGGCTGAATTCTGAATAAATTTTACTGGCAAAAACACACTATGCTATCACTGCACCTTCATAGAATTTAGCGAGCACAGATAAAAATTATGAGTTCAGTAAAGGACTAGCGATTCCGAAACTTAACGATATGGATGAAATAAATAAATATGTATATATTGTAGACTTACAGTCTATGTATTTAAGAAACGTATACATTTATCTATACCGGAGAGCACAATATATATTTAAAATATATGTATTATTCATCATAATACAGACCTGGGGTAATTTAATTACCAGATACTGTAATATCCCATCGGGGAATACCCATCGCATGCAGAACTTTTTGGTATATTATGATACCTTTTTGACATAAAGTTTCAATTGAAAAAGCAGATATCGCTTCTCTTTATTTTTTAAAACATTTGCTAATTATATTCCGCACTTCTACATATTTCAAGTCCTTTGGATTTTAATAAAATATACAACTTTTATAGAAAAAGCTCTCTATATGCAAACTTATGTAACTAACTGTATATACTACTGTTCGAATATCTAATTAGAATATTGACGTTTATCTATTTAAGAACGTATGTATGTATATCATTAAACAGAAATTTCAAAACAAATTTTTAAATGCTCTCTATACATAGAAATAAATTATGAGTACATGACCATAAATAAATATTTGTGTATAAATAATAAATATTAAACTTATAAACAGACTGGTAAATAGAAACATATTAATTGCAGTCATATATAAAATGAATTTATTGACTATTTACCTTAGCATTTTATTTATTAGTATTATTAATTTAATTTTCCAAGTTTGCTTTTAATAGATTTAATACTTCGAAGAAATATTGTGCTTATTCCTAATTAAATAAATGATTTGCTTTTAACGGGAACGCCGTTTTTCTTTACAAATTAATTACCTTTAGCCAAAATAAATAAACAAATCTTTGAAATAGCTACCATGAATATTTCTACTGGATATAAGTGCGTGATGATGTACAATTTCTTTTTTGAAATTCGCTAATTCATTTAAAGAGTAAAACGTTACGCGTACCGGATGAGAAGTGAATTATACCGACGTTTCCTCAATTACAGTAAGTACTGTTTAGAAAAAACATCTAGAACTTATTTTTATAAAGAACGTCGAGTATCTTGAATATAAATATTTAGCATATTAAATCTATATAATTTTATCATAAATTCTGTCCCAAAAAATCAAAGTAATCTAGGATTAGCAAATCTTGTGTAAATCTGGAAACACTTTCAATTCAAAGATTTTACGTGCACAACAGGATAAGAATTGTGTCTAGATACTTGTACGTATGTATATATATATATATATAAATGATGATATAATAGTGATTGAAGTATTTACAAAGGAACGAACATATGTCAATATTTTAAATTTATGACATAGATGTAAACAAGAGAATCATGTTTTCAAAAGCAAAATTTTTAGTAGCTGGTGAGATTTAAGAAAAGCAAGGATATGGTAAAATTTTTTGAAAAAAACGGAATCAAAAAAAGTTCGACACTTATAAATTGGCTTTCTGACTTCGCTTTTTTGTTTAAAACTATTTGTTTTAAAACTATGTTCAGGGGAAGTGCAAAAATATATAAGTTGAGTTAGTCAAGAAAGGGGAATACTAGCAGTGATTTATGTTACTGAATGTTAGAACGTAACAGAAGGATATAAAAGTAGAGTGAATAGAGTGAATGAAAATGAGATTTCTTAAGGAGAATTAATGATAAAACTAAAGGATGTTTCAAATTGCGCGGTTTTTTTAAGAATAAATCAAATATAGATGGCGCACTGAATTTGCCTGGGTATGTGGGCATTTAAAAAGTGTGATGTATGACATTTATAGAAATGGCTTCGTACACGGTACAACAACGCGCTGAAATTGTTGAATTATTTTATGAAAATCAGTGTTCTGTGAAAAGAGTTTTTGGAAAATTACGTGAATTTTCGTCAATCTGAAAGCACTATTGGTCGAATTATTAAAAAATTTCAATAGACCGGTTCCGTGGAAAATCAAAAAAGTTAAAAATACAGTCGTAGTAGTCGTTCACAAGAAAATATTGGTTTGGTTCGTGAAAGTGTGAAGATCCTGAAATATCCATTAGACGACGTTCAGAACAACTTGTACTTAGTGGATCAACAACATGCCGTATTTTACACAAGGTCTTATCTCTGAAGGCATATAATGTTCAAATAACACAGTAAATGAAGCCATTAATCATTTAAAACGTCGTTCATTTGTCAATTTCATCAATGAACAACTAGCTGATTTTTCTCAAAAATAATGTTTTCCGATGAGGCACATTTTGAACGTGGTGGCTATGTTAATAAATAAAATTGCCGTATCTGGGGTGAGGAAAATCCACGAATTAGTCATGAGAAACCTATGCATCCTAAACGAGTTACTGTTTGGTGTGCATTATGATCACGTGGTGTAATTGGACCTTACTGCTGCTGGTGAAACTGTAACTGTCAATGGTGATCGATGTCGTCGAATGACAACCGAATTTTTGTGGCCCGAATTAATTAATATTGATCTAGAGGATATGTGGTTTCAACAGGATAGCGCTGCACCTCACTTTGCATACGAATCAATTGATTTATTGATAGAAAAATTTCCTGTACGTGTATCTCAAGAAACGGTGATGTTAATTGGCCACCAAGATCATGTGATTTAACACCGTTAGTCTATTTTCTTTGTGGTTACGTGAAAAGTCAGGTTTATAAAAACAATCCACAATCAATTCCTGTGTTGAAAGATGAAATTATTCGTGTCATTGGTGAGATAGAGCCTCAATTATGTCAAAATGTCATTGAAAATTTTAACAAAAGAGTGGACGTCTGTAGAGCTGCAAGAGGAAGCCATTTGGCAGATATTATTTTTCTCATATAAATGTCGTAACTGATACTTCAATTACCGATAAAAAGCTTTTGAAAGTGAATGCAAATTATGTATTTTATTTATTCTTTAAAAAAAAGCAAAATTTGAAACACCCTTTATAACAGAACGAATAAAGAACAAGCCGTTTATATATAGAAATGTTCATCACATTAATTTCAATGAAAAAAATGGTATCTATCGAGATAGCAAATTATTTGTATTCATAATTAGAATGTTTTTAACAAGAATACTACATAGCATATGTATAAAGTAGCATTGGATCTATCGGTGAATAAAATAAGTTTTTAAATGCTGACGAACTGGAAAATCCTTCGCAAACTCCTATCAGGAGTCAGTTTGTGAAATACAGAAGAACATCTAGAGTGAATACGGCTAACACGCTCAAGTTTTTAATGCTGGTTTATATAAATATTAGTTCAAGTTAATAGACGTTAACGAAAATTTTGAAGCTTCGAACCTCTGACACGAAGTTATGGGCGACTGCGAACAAGAATTATACAATTAGAAGAACGAGTACTGATCAACATCGAATAAAATGCAAGTAATAGTGCGTGAAATATTGCTTCAGAAGAAAATTTGGGCGATGTTACTATTTGGTTAGTTTTAAGAACTTATCTTCTGGACTCTTACCACTTGCAAATTATTCAAGCATTTCAAGATAATTACTCTGTATAACGCCTAGTATTTAGCACGTGGTTAAAGAGACAAGTTCCAGATAAACCACGGTTTCTATTATCTATTCAACTCACTGATGAAGCGGGATTCGATAGATTTAAGGAAAAGGTACCACATACGAAGATATATAAATTTAAGAGCTTTCGATTTGTAACATTATTCTGAAGTTTTATTACAAATTAATTAAGTGAGAAACGTCGAAACATGTAAATATACAAGAAGACAAGGAACACGTAAAAGAAACATTCTTATTTTTAGTGCTAGATGTAAGAATTTGGAACGAATTAAAGTTACCTTGAAAATGTATGTACATAGTATTGTACAAACAAATTAGTAATGGATCGAATTTAAAATTTTATTTTAGAGTTACTTAGATACATATATCAGAAAAATTTATAAATGTATGAAAGTTAATGTAAATTATTAATAGTTTAACGACTACGAAAATATTACGGGAATAAATGAAAGAAAATTGTCGAAGAAAACTTACAAATTAACAGGGATTCAGGTTTGTGGAACTAAGAGAGAAAACGGATAGTCGAAGTTCATGATATCTGCACGTTGATATATGTACATATACAAATTTATTGTCAGAAATTTTAATTCAGCAATCAGGATTTTTGTATTTCAGAAGCATTAATAAGTGTTAATTTGCATACAATATTACACGAAAAAGAGAACATTAAAAAATTCATCTTGAAATTTTTGAAAAGAGTATATTTATAATATCCTGTTACTAACGTATGTATATTTCTCGTCTTCTCTATAAACCAACTTTGATAAGTACGTTTCAGAAAAGCAAAGTTTATTTCGGTGAGTTGGACAAGATTTAACTCTGGAAATATCTGCGATTTAGAAATTAAATATTTTATTTAAGTAATATTGATGACGAATCAAAAAAAAAGAATTTAATGAGAGGTTATAAATCAGCAAGTTATAGAAGTGAATTTCGAATTTAATAGTGTTTTAAGTGTTGTAATATAATAGCATAATATTATTTTAACTTCGGCATTCTCTTTTACGTTATGAAGCTATTATGATGTTAAAAGAGATATAGAATTAAGATGGATTCTGTTATTGGATGAAGATTGTAATTTTTTCATTCGGAGATATGCATCGGCTCTTATATGAACTCACTATTATGCGCACTTATTTTAATCTATCCCTCACATATCCACATTTTTAAAAGTCAGGAAAATAGCTAAATAAATTCTGTTTGGGAAACGAAATAATAATAGTATTTTAAACACAGGTCAACTAACGTTTTATCATCTTGCTCTAAAGTATCTGAACACATATCTTATGACAAGCTCCACAACAACCTTATATTTCTACAAAACAGCATGGTTTTATGACAGGGTAATCTAAACTGTATTATGTCGTGTACCATTTTTGTGACCAACTACAAATTAAACCTATACGTGAGTGGTTCCAGAAATACCCAACCCAACAAAGAAAAGACAAACATTTTGGAAAGAAATATATTTATTTTTCAACATAATCTCCTTTCAGTTTTGTAGACTTTCCCAGCGATGTTCAATAGGTTAGATACCCTTTTTATAATAAGAACTATCTCGCTCCTCAAAATAGAAATTAACTGCCGACATTACTTCTTCGTCGTTGGAAAATCTTTGACCACTGAGCCATTTTGTCAAGTCAATCTAGGGTGCATGAGGTAGCAATTCAAACTTTAATTCATTAATTTTGGCCATTCCAATAACGGATTTGTGAGCTGGCGCATTGTCTTGATGCAACAGCACTTTCTTCCTAGTCAAATGCAGCCGTTTTTGCTTAATTTCTTCGCTCAAACGTTGCAATAAATTCGCATAATATTCGCCGTTGATAGTTTTTCCTTTTTCAAGATAGTCAATGAAAATTATTCCAAGCGCATCCAAAAAACCGATGCCATGACCTTGCCTGCAAATGAAACGGTTTTCGCCTTCTTTAGAGCCGGTTCTCCCTTTAGGGTCCATTGTTTTGATTGTCTCGCTTGTATCGGGTGTGAAGTGACCCATGTTTCATCCATGATTATGAAACGGCGACAAAATTCGGTTTTGTTGCTTCTTTAAACACGCAATTGAAACATCTGCACGATATTGTTCTTGCATACAGCATACAGCTTTCTCATGTCCAAATTTTCAAATAATATGCGATGTACCGCACTTTTCGAAATGCCTACTATGTCTGCTAGCTCGCGCACTTTCAGTCGACGATCATCCGGTACCGCTTTGCGAATTTTCTTCGTCATTACTGGATTCGTCACCTCATTTGGTCGACAACTGCGATGCTCGTCTTGGCAACTCGTACATCGTTTAAACTCTGCTACCCAATATTCCACTATTGTAAATGAAAGAGCAGACTCACACAGAGTAGAATCCGGTTCAGCTTTTATATCGGTTGGGCTGAGGCCTTTCAAATAAAAGTATTGTATCACGTTACGATGACCAATTTTCTCCATTTTTACAAATTCTCTGAAAACGTTCACTCTTGATGGCTGCCAAACAAATACTAAACAACGTGGCATCTTCAAACTTGAAACGTATGTTGTATTGATTGTATACTTTCTAATACAGTGATATTTTTCAAACGACTACCGCCACCTCTAGGTCAAGCCGGGTACCTATGGGACCGCCCTCGTATATGCTAAGTATAGTAAAAGTTTTATACTATGCAAATATAAAAATTTATTTGAACAATTTACGTTGTATGTACTGAAAATATCTAATGTAATAATCTAACTCACACCACGACAATAAGTAGATCTCCATAAAATTTAATAGATGATTTACCCAAGCAGGTGATTGTAACTGTGATTTCTCCTATATACAATATAATAATATATGCATTTGCCCAACAAACCATATAATATACCAATTACAGGACAAAAAATAGAAATAAGATATTATTATACAATGTGTGAGTGGTACAATAATATGCATCGAAATAATAGTAAGCGCTTAAAAAAGAGAAACATGTTTGATTAAATACGATTGTATAAAGAAAAAACAAAGAAATGAACAAGTTGTATTAATAATAAAGCAAAATAAAAGGAAAATAAACCAAACTATTCCAAAAAATAAAAATAAGGACGCAATGTGCAATAGAAAATTACAGTGCAAAGCTAGCAAAATAGTCACCAATAGAAGGAATTGAAACTTGAAAAGTTAATGTCTGTAGGTCGAGAAGTTTTATTGAAGTCATAACACATAATGGTAACTTAACAAGTATGTTGGTTCGTGGGAATGGAAGATAGAAAGTAAGAGAAGGACGAGATAGAAATTGTGGTACATAAAAATTTAATAACCCAAAAATGGGAGAAGAATCAATACTACTGTGAAGAAGGTTACACAAAAAACAGACTAATATAATCACGTCGAAAAGACAGACAGGATAAATCAAAACGAGACAATAGCGTCACGTGGTCAAAGTTGCGAGGAGGATATAATAAATCAACTT
The DNA here is from genome assembly GCA_031893035.1 of Dermolepida albohirtum. Lineage (NCBI taxonomy): Eukaryota > Metazoa > Arthropoda > Insecta > Coleoptera > Scarabaeidae > Dermolepida > Dermolepida albohirtum. The sequence continues at coordinate 251,319 of JAVIWB010000555.1, read as the reverse complement.
GAAACCATAAGAATTTGACAAAACGCCTTTGGATCATTTCCAGTTTTCGCCTCTTCACCTCATAATATGGATACCAAATGATGCAAGCATATTGAAGTCGGGATCTCACCTACGAATAATATAAATATTTCAATATAATAAATCTTAGATTCTGTTTTGCTCGCTAAGCGATATTTTGAATATGTGAAGAGAAAGTAAGACGAGAATCAAAACACACACTAAATCCTTTATATACTCAGTGCGCGTTAAAAGAGTGACATTAAGTTCATAATTGAAATGAAACGTATTCGATCTTCTGAAAAAGCTTATCACTTTACATTTGTCAGGATTTAGAGGTAGATTGTTTGTTTTGCACTAACTGGATAAACTAATTATGTCTGCTTGAAGCTGTTCACAATCTTCCAAAGTATGCACCGGACGATAAACCTTCAGATCGTCAGCAAATAGCAAATTATCTAACAGTATTTCGCTAGGGTGGTCATTAATGCAGATAATAAAGAATATATACATATATACGGAGATATACAAGTGTATGTCCATATATCTCGTTATATTCGAAGTCAGAGAATCCAATGGCATTGCTTTAATCGGTGAATATATTGTACTTTTACTTATTCAGCACCACTACACCTGTGCAATATTTAATTATATGTATTATAATTAAACTTTAATGCAGGGTGGTTCAAAAAGATGGAGCTGGATATGAGTAGTTAAGTTCTTTTCATTAACACAAACAAAAAGGCCCCTTAAAAGCATTTTACATAATTAATACTCATTTAAACTTCGTAAAAAAGAAAAAAGAAAACAAACCAACAAAGAGGGGATATTTGAAATGTTCACTGTCTTCATTAATACATTTTTGGACTCTCAATCTCACAGACTGTGTTATTCACTCGAATATTCCTGGAGTGCCACGTGCCATTTCTACGTCTTATATCTCTTATCTTCTATTCTGGCAATAACGTGTTCTTCAATTCAAGCCTAACATAGTAAACTAATGTTTTTAAATGGCACAGCAAATAATAATCGAGGGAGTTCAAACAGAACGAGTGTGGGGACAAAGAATGTGGAACGCCACGATCAAGATATTTTGTGTCTAAAAACTGTCTTGCAATATAACTAAAATGTAGAGCCTTTAAACATTTTCTAACAGAATGAGAAGAGTATTTTTAGAAAAACCGAGGCATATTTCTCCATTTAATCTTCGCGGTAAAACGAAGCAACCAATTAGAAAATCTGAAATTATACCAGCCTGCACATTAACGGAAAATTCATGTTGATATCTAGATAGCATATGGATTCTCATTCGACTACATATGCATGTCATGCAAGCTGTTTTCTTGTACATTTACTTTTTTTGACGTTGCTCACTTAATTAATATAGAGAAAATTTACAAATTGATGTATCTTTCATTTATACTAGACATCTTCTTCTACAGTGAGTGTTGATCGGTCCAGAAGGTGTCAGTGATAGCACTGAAACGTCAAGGTAATAACGGTTCGTATTAGAACCAGGAAACTATTACGCGGAAGAAACCCGGAAAACAAGATATTTCATCTTTTCTCCGTAAGAACATATGTTCAAACAAGAAATATAATTACTTACTATTTCAAAGTTTATTCAATATCTTGGCTAAATATTTTTAAATACGACAAAGTTTTTATTATTGTTATCATTTATTTTAAAAAATTATCATTAATTTAGAATACGTATGTACATATACACTACCGTTCATAAGTATTTGGGCACCCATATTTTATAAAATTATTTGAACAGCATAGCTTCTAGGAAATTCATTCTTGTAATATTGGATAGGTATAAGGAAAGTATTAAATCTACAGAAACGCTGCATAAGTAACATTATGTATTACTTTATTACCTGCAATAAACCAAAATTTGTTATTGGGACTACCTGGGGATTAGCGCAATAAAAGTTTCTCCAAGTTCTTGTAATTATCTTTCTGTGAAGGATACTGAAGGATAAGTTTAGTAATGATGTTTTAATGACCTCGGGCGAGTTTCATGTTGTATTTTTGAAATTGCCCTCAGTTACGTTTCTGTATTCGTTGTGAGATATTCCTGTGCTAGTAGTGTTGTTAAGATCGTTAAATATGCCAAACAGAAAAGAGATGGACATTGAAACGCGTTCTCTTATAATTGCGCACCATCAAGATGGCAAAAGCAACCGGCAAATCGCGAAACAATTAAAATTAAATAATACTTCCGTAGACTATGTCGTCAAAAAATACCGAGAAAGTGGCAGTGTTCTCAATAAATCACGGAGTGGGAGACCCAGAGCGACAACTTCTGCTGAGGATCGTGCAATAGTGATCACAAGCAAAAGAAATCGACGGAAAACAGCCCCAGAAATCGCTGCAGAAATCAATGCAGACCGTCCAAAGTCAATAAGCGTAACAACGGTCAAACGTCGCTTGTACAAAGCAGGTTTGTACGGACGAATTGCAATGAAAAAACCGTTATTGCGCAAACAGAATAAGCGGAAACGCTTAAACTGGGCTCGTGAACACCAACATTGGACAGTTGAACAGTGGAGTAAAGTCTTGTGGACCGATGAGTCAAAGTTCGAAATTTTCGGGTATTGTGCCTACGGTTAAACATGGCGGTGATTCCGTGATGATCTGGGGTTGTTTTGGTGGTACGGTCGTGGGTGATATTGTGAAAATTGAGGGAATACTAAGGAAAGAGCAGTATCGAAACATTTTGGAGACCAACGCTATTGCTTCAGGATTAAGACTTTTGCGTAGGAATTTTGTATTCCAGCAGGATAATGACCCAAAACACACATCCAAAATATGCAAAGACTATTTGCAACTCTTGGAAGCGGAAGGATCCATCGAAGTTATGAAATGGCCTCCCCAAAGCCCCGATCTAAATCTAATAGAGTTATTGTGGGAGGAACTTGATCGGGAGGCCTGGAAAGCAGTACCAACATCGGAGGCTGATTTGTGGAGGAAACTGCAGGAAGCTTGGGTCCGCATAACACCGGATACATTAGCAAAACTAATTGCAAGAATGCCGCGATTATGTGCTGCCATTATAAAAAACAAAGGAGGTCACATAGATGAATCGAAAATTTAAATATAATATGTAATTCTACTGCCAGATACTGTAATTAGTTATGTATGTACATATAATAAATATATTTTCATTTTTTCACTAGTGCTTTTAATCATTTCTTCTAAATTTATGGGGGCCCAAATACTTATGAATGGTAGTGTATATATATATATATCAATAAATATTGCACTATAATGAGTTTCGAATGCAGGTTGGTTCACGACAACTTAAAATGTAAATAAGAAGTCCTAAAATAAAATTTATTTATGTATTCCACGTTTATGATACGTACGTACAAGGTGGCCTTGAATTATTTATTCATTCTTTAAAATAAATACAAAAAAAAGTAACGTATAAAATGCAAAAAGTACTCAGCATGTTAATAAAACATTTATATTTTATAATTAATAATAAGTGACAACTTCAATAACGGCAAGGTTTGCAATGTGTGCAACCGGATGATCATAAATTAATATACAAAAAATAATAAACGATAAACATCGGGTAAATTTCGAATTTAGTCGTAAAAGATTTTTTTGCGCACGCACGGGATTATAATGAAGATTTAGTAATTAAATTTTAATACTTAATAACAGCCTTCGCTGCAGCGTAAATGTTTTCCGAACAGATTTATCCGAACGTAATTTCTAAATTTTGATTAAATTAATAGGTTATAATTTACTGCCTTTATTGTTTTATTGCACCAGTATTACGATATTAAATCTTAGTTATAGATAACGAAAAAAGCTTATCAAGATATTAGGTTCTTTTAAAGGTATATATAACTTAAACGTATGTTACTTTCATATTATTATTTCTTAATAAATACATTTTCATTACGAGCTTACTTGGCGACTGTACGTCTACCACTGATCTTTCATTTTGAATTTTAATGATGCTGGTCATGCTTTGGATGTTTTCTCCAGTGTTTTACTTTATTTTCGATCGGCATATTCCTATGATGAAAACGTCAAGTCGCATTACCCAGCTTGGCTTGCATCGAACGCCTTATTTATATCAAGCAATACTATTTTTTAAAAATGGAAAATTACAAAACTGGTACACTGTTAAAACTAGTTGAATAGAGTACGGCAATTACTCAAACAAGAGATACATTTGACCTATAATATATATTAAACACGTGTTTAATATGGCATTGTTAATAATCAAAAAGCATTTTGGAAGTTCATTAACAGCAAACGCACCAACGCGGTTACAATTTTCGAAAGTGTTTCGTTCTAGCTTTAATATGTATCAACTTTTTTCTTTCGACATTTGTTGTTTTACGCGAATAATGTGGTATCGAGGGCCGGAAGACAGAAATGATCAGACTTGTGGTAGTGATAGAGTACCTAGTTTTAGTGACTAATTTAAGCATAAAATTTCTTTTATTTAGGACTTAAATATATTAAAATAACAGTATTGTTTCGGTGCATTGCTAATAGGTGTCTAAAAACGGTAGTTGAAAGAATGCATTTTGCGCTGACTGAATACATTATTTATACCAATGCAGTGGTGTAGTGTTGAGGTTAGTACTCATGAAAATGGAAATTTTGACAATTAGAGGGGTGAAAAATTTGTCTGACAAACAAAGGCGAAAGCAAGCGTTTTTTAAAATGAAGGTAACAATTTTCTGGGTGCATAATTCGCGTGGATGAATCTTGGATTCACCATTACATTACATAAAATAAACAGACCAGCCTGAAATACTACCACTCAAATTCTCTACCGTCAAAAAAATCTGTAGGTAAGGTGTTGCATCATCCCATATAATCCAGACTTATCTTCCTTCGACTTCCATTCGTTTTTCTTAACCCTTTAAGCGTGCCTCGGGAGGCAAGAAATTAGAATGAGGAAGTGATGAAAGTGTGATATGAATTAAGTTGTGCAGACAACCGAAAGACCTCTTTTTCTAGTGATATCCGTTCTCGAGCGTTAGAACAAATTATACATTTATTCCATCATTCTATCATTCCATTTATTATATTATATGTGGACTTCTTATGTATGCTATAATGGTTTCAAGTGAAATTTTGTACAACTTCTTCAGGTGTTCCTCATGGATTTAATTTAATGTTTCTTACTCATTTATATGATCTTTTATCCTCAATTCGTTTTAAAGTTCTTGCATATACTGATGTTCTGAAAAAGTTTTCTAACATAAACTACTGACTGTGTCAACATTCAAAATAAGTCATTAACGACTTGTAATTATATTGTTGGGTCAGATTTTACTAACCACATACATACATATAATTATTATTTGTAATTCAATCTCCTGTGCTCTCAGTTTTGTTATTAGATCGAGCAAAAAAGTTACTGACCTATCTACTGACCAAAATTGTATAACACACACACTTTTGTGTGACCTAAACTAGAGTACGCATCAACTATATCACACCCAATTTATCCATAACAAAATTTAACTTTAGAGAAAAAAACAAAAGAGATTTTTTAAATACCTTTCTTTTAAGTTCGATGATGTTTACCCTGCTTATGGCACTCATTATGATGCCTTGTTGATGAAGTATAATTTTTATTCCCTAGCACAACATAGAAAAGTTACTAACAGTCGATTTATGATTAAACTTGTCAAGCGAAGAATAGATTCACCATCTCTGTTGCCGTTAGTTAATTTCAATGTTCCTCTATTTTATTTTATTCATGATTTACAGATACGTTTAGCACAAACGAGCTCAAAATTAATAAAGACACCTTCAACGCATATACCTGATAACGCTAATGAACCTTTCTAGGTCTTACAATTTTATATTTTAGTTTAGTTACTAACTCATTTTATGAGTTGTTAGTTTTGTTTTTTTATTCTTTTTATATACATAATTTTATATGGCTTTTAATTGTGTTATTAACTTATAATAATAATAATAATAATAATAATAATAATTTATTAAGTTACCCAACAGAGATTATTACTCCAAAACGGGTAACAAACAAAGAAATACAAAAAAAAAATTAAACCATAGTTACATTGTGAAAATGAAATATGTATCTTAAAACAAAATATATTCATACAAATAGTGGTCACAGCAAATCGTACTGCAGATTGTTGAAATTCACCGCCGAATGAACCAAAGGGGCCTTCAGCAAAATATTGGTCCTTGCCGTAGGGACATAAATTAGTTGATTTGTCCTAGATCCCAGGCGTGGAACAATGAAATAAACGCGCGACAGTAAATCCGGCGTGTCAACACTCCCAGTAACGACACTCTGCATAAATGAAGCGCTAAGAGTTTTTCTCCTATCAGACAGCGATACGATATCATGTCGCTCCAACAACTCGTTGTAATTCACTCCACGGGCAGGATATCGACCATCACATTTAAATGAGAGGTATTTCAGAAATTTGCGCTGTATCTGTTCCAGGAGGCTAGTTTGAGATTTGTAGATGGGGTACCAGACTATAGATGCATATTCCAGTTTGGAAATAACATGAGCAAAGAAAAGAGTCTTCAAAGTGTCCATATTATGAAAGTATCGGCATGTTCGAATAATAAAACCGAGAGATCTGGAAGCCGCAGCCGTCACACCAAGAACATGATCGGAGAAAGTAAATTTCTCGTCAAATATTACCCCAAGATCTCTGATCGAGGACTTACGAGAAATCGTAACGCCGCCAATTGAGTAACAGGATTCTATTCTAGAAATCCTTCTAGAGTAAGACACTAGGAAGCACTTCTCAATGTTTAAACTTAAGCGGTTACACAAAGACCAGTTATAGATTTTGCTGACATTGGCCTGCAACAAATCAACGTCGGACAGCGAGTCAATTCGATGAAAGATTTTAACATCATCGGCGTAAGCCAAGACCGGGCAGTCGATAGACCTAATCAAGTCATCCACAAAAATATTAAACAAAAGTGGTCCAAGGTTAGACCCCTGTGGAACACCGGAGGAAGAATGAAAGAACCGAGACTTAAACCCATTGTAATAAACATAATTCATTCTATTGCTCAAATACGATTGGAACAGCTTCAACAGCGATCCACCGATACCAAAGGAACTCAGTCTACACAGCAGAAGTCGATGATCAATTAAGTCAAACGCACGGGAAAAGTCCGTATAAATGACGTCCAATTGACTACCAGCATCGAGAGATTGAGCGATCTCCTGGGATATAATGGCCAAGTTAGTTGTAGTAGACCGTTGAGTCATAAAGCCATGCTGTGCGATGGACAGATGTGGTCTGGTGCCAGCAGACACACGCCTATAGAGCAGCATTTCAAATATTTTAGCAAAAGTGGAGATCACTGCGACAGGTCTATAATTCCGAACATCAGACTTGTCCCCCCTCTTGAATACAGGTGATATCCTAGCGACCTTCCAGACATCCGGAAACACGGACTCGCGGATGGCCTGATTAAAAATTTTGCACAATGGAACGGCCAAAACATGGGCACAGTCCCTCACCAGAAAACAGGGAATGCCATCTTCCCCAGCGGTCCACTTATTTTTTAATGCGTTAACAATATCCTCTGGGTGAGTATACTCATTAGCAGTATCATGAAGTTTGCCAGGTATTCTGGGAACACCCTGTCTGATTCGAATAAACTGCCAAAAGGATTGTGGATCCTCGATCAGGCTACACTCCGTCCTGCGAAGGTACGACTCATAGGCCAAACCAATATCCCTTCTAACCAACCCACGCAATCGCTGGAACTCCATCCGGTAGTAATCATGTCGCGTGGACTTCCACTTTTTGTGATAGTACGACTTCAATTTAAGGTTCCTTTTGATAGTAGAAGAGAACCAAGGAGGATGATGATGACCACGAACAGAACGAGACTTAGAGACAGAACAATCCAATATACCATACACCCTACTGTAGAAAGCCCGAAGAGTCTCTTATGTTTTATATTCTTGCGAGCGGATACATTTATTGTTGTAACAGTATTCGTGTCTTTTCTAGGTATATATTTCTTACCCAGGAAGGATACGTAACCCAAACGATTAGGGCTAAAGCTGTGTATTATTAGAAGAAACTCCAGACTTTCGCGCCGTCCTTATCTATAGTTTCCTCTTGGCTGCAACCACTTTTCTGGCACCGTTACTGAAGCTTGTACAAATCTTCTTAAGGAACCACAAAGGCACTACTCCTGATCAAAACTCAGGCTAAATAAATCTGCATTTAAAATTGTCCACTGAAGTTCTTGCTGATTAGTTGCCTTGCATTTCTTCCACTTTCTTTCTAAGGCCAGTTTTTAGAGGAATTGTGGCAATACAGGAATCCATTGCAAAGAGGGAAATTTAATGGTTCCTCAAATTAACTTCACAATGTTGTTCTAACTCAGTGTTAGTTAGAATTATAGTAGGTCTCACTACATATTATTACAAACGCTATGATATGGAGAAAGAAAAGGAAGTCACACGTTGACGCGTCAATTATTGTTGCACTGTATTAAAAATAAAAGCAGCTCATGATGCAGTGAGCCAAATAATTATTGTTCTATGGGTGTGACCAAAATAAGTGTGATTGATGGAGTTCCGAACTGTTACGTCATCGAACTTTTTCTTTAAATTGTAGCACATAATTTTTGTTAAGTAGTTTAGAGAGAGCATATTTTTATTCTAGCACAATGACGTAAAATAAGTAATATTAAAGAAAAAACTTTTCGAGATATTTAAATTCAAAGTAAAAAAAAATACAAAACAATTTGATCAAAAATAACAACGGTAATGTGACGATGTGATTTTTACTTTCTACATTAAGATAATCTGCAACAGTATTCAAACCTAAAACAACTGCATACATTGCTTTGTAAATAAATAAATATAATTGAATTTAGTTAATCAATTAAGGTTATAAAACTAGATAATATTTTATAAGATTGCTGACATTTACTCATTAATTATTGAATTTACAATTAGTACTTTCTGGACAATTTTTATTTGATTTTTTAAAGTTAATTTGTGAACATTTTACTTACATAAGTATATGGCTATCTCGTAGTTTATCAGAACTTAGACTTATAATATTTCGTAATTACTAACCAATCAGAAACAACTAGTATGTATCACAAACATTTATTATTGGAACTCTTTCAATCTAGCCATGGAATGCTAATACTAATAATATGCTAATATTAATGAATACGAAGAATGAAACAGCTAAAGCAAATATAACATTATCATAAACTCAAAAATATTTGGCCATTGAAATATAAACACTAAAAAAATAACACGGTTGCTTTTAAACAGGAAATTAGTATTTTGTAGAATAAGCCTGTTGATATTCTAATGTCTCAACCTATTAGACATTTATTCATTAATTTTATTATCACTGACGGATTAATCATATCCCATTCTTAAAACAAATGCCTTTCTAACATTTCATTGTTAAAAAATGTGTTTTATACTTAAAATATCTTTCAATTTCGCCCACAAATGCTCAATGGGAATTACGTTCGACGACTTTGTGGGAGTTTTCAATTGCTTCTATTGGTCTTACATTATATAGAATACATTCTTTAGTTTTGTTGGCGCAATGTTTAGCATTTGTCACGCTGAAATATAAAATCATTGCCCATTTTTAATTTTTCACTGCTGACATTTACATAAGTTTTAAAATGTTGATAGAATATGATCTATTTTTGCGTCTATAAACGAATATTTTCCATTCCAGTCGCTAATATGCAAATCCACATCGTAAGAGAGTCACGGCCGTATTTTACAGCCGACCGTAAGTGTCAAATCCTTCAAGCCTATGTTCATCAATCTAGATGCCTCTATTCCAAGATTCCTCGGACTGACAAAAGTAGATAGTAGCGAATTTTAATTTTCTTCACTAACGCCTTCTTCCTTGTCGTATCATTCTGCGAATACTTTCTACTCTTTTAACATAGAACTTGCTATGAATATTTTCCACCAGAGCCGCTGACATGTACACTAACAATGTAAGAGAGAGTTACCACCGTATTTTAAGGTCAGCCGCAGATTTTCATGTTCCTGATTGCCACTATTCCATGAGTTTCCTAGAAGTGTCAAATTCTTCAAGATTAGCTTCATCTGTCCAGATGGCTCTTTTCCAAAATTCATCGGAATATCGAACGTAAGATGCAACGAACTCCTGTCTTTTTTCTATGACCCACAGCTTCTTCTTTTTTGCTATATATCCATTATATCTACGTCGTATGAGTCAGTAAATAGTAAGGGTTCTTCTGACACAATCTTCCCACAATAGCTAATCAGCTCCTATCTCTAACGAATACAGAGTACTTAAAATGAACCAGTAAGGAACAATAAACTACGTAACATATTAGTGTAAAAAGGTAATAAACATGAAAAAAAACAAAAAATTTGACTGAAATATTCATAAACATTAATAATATATACACCTATCTAGGTTATTAGGATTATATATTAATATAATATTATACTATTTAAAATACACAGGTTAAAGTGATTGATCAAACAGACCTCGAATGTTTTAGTAATAAACCAATGACGAAGTAAATAAATTTGAACAGGAAAATACGTACTGCAATAGAACTCTCAATACAAAAATATAAGCAAAACTAAATGTTGAAATTTGATGCATTAATACAAGACAATAGTTAGATTTATAGTTTAATTCTTCCGATGTCCTTTCTTCCCACATCAAGTCTCTTAGCAAAGCTAAAAGTGTAAACTCAAACTTAAACCTTGAAACTTAAACTTGAATTTAAAATGTAAAACAACCATTAATAAAGCAAATCATCATTACTGCGGAACCATGACTAATCATACCTTAGCTCTCGGGAAGGTGTGCTCATTAGCTTGTGAAATACAAGTGCAGGTTGGAATAAATATGTCGATGAATATCCAAATCTAGTCACTCTAACTTAATAGCAATCAGCATAAATATAAACTTGAAATTTCATATTCCATTAGAAGCTATTTACGGAAAAATTGTTAAAACCAATCACGCAGTTTGACTCACAAAATGATAATAAGCTAATAGCGTCTCTTACGCATAGAAGTTCTCATACCGAGTTTTTTAGAAATTTCTGAATTGACAATTCACATATCAAACAGGAAATAGATACCTACGCCGAGAGGAAACATTCAACGATACGTTTTCCAGAAAAGAAGGAATGCAAGACGCTAACTTGAAATGAACACAAAAAGGGAGATTCCTACGCTGGAACGATAACACACGGGTACAAATGAATTTCGAGAAAAAGATAGGTATACGTTTAATATTTATATAATACAACATTAAATTTTAACATATGTAAAATTAATTAAAACTGTGAGAAAAAGTAGATAAGATATAATATTATACAAATATCAATAAATTCTAAGAATGAAATATAAGAAATTTAAAGCTGATGAATGAAGTTAGTCGTGTAACATATGACACGTAGGTAATTACGAGAAGTCATATAGTGTATACGAGTTTTAGAAATAAAGTGAACATGTATATTAAAAATAGGAAAATTAAATCGTAAAAACACAAGGTACACTCAATTACATAAGACTTGTTACGCTAGTAATACACTGGCTGTTATTTCTGAAGTCATTTGCAAGTCTGCACGCACTTCTCTAGTATTAGACAGTGGCTTTTCTGATTGTTTGAACAATTGTTATTTCATCTCGTCTTGTTAAAATTTTTGGGCGTTCTATTTTCGGCTTATTATTGAGATTATTTTCATATAAAACTTGTATAAAATAACTTGTACAAGACAATGTGGTATACTAGTATCCTTAGCAATTTTTTCCTCCTACTACCTCTTTTTACATATATATATATATAAACAGTTCCTTCTCTGCAAGACCTCCTTCACGAACTTTGGACATATTATTATCTTTGTATATTACCTAGGCAAGCAAGAACATTGACACGCGATGTCTGTACGATGACGGCTAAAGGTGTGTGTCGATAAAGAAGAAATATATGTTTGCTCAACGTTGAATCGTGGGATTCCCAGAGTGTGTCCCTGTGGTAATTCCCGCTTGACCTAAAACTTTTGATTGCAAGTGTATAATATTTAAATTATGTATTTCAATTGAATTCACTATAAAAACTCTTCTAAACTTAAATAGAACTAGTAAATGAATATAATAATACATATTAATTGATTGACATTGACTAATAATTTGTACAAGGTGGACGTATAATTGCAATGAGTCACCACAAAACACATACACCTTACTGAATAAGCATTTTCACAAGTTCGTTTATTTTAATTACATACATACATACATTTGCATGTCCATCCCTACACATCAACAGAAAACGAAAGTATAACCTTTAATTAAATTCAAATAAAATATGTGTAGTGTATACTCTTCAATTCATGTCAACCAACAGGAATTACCTCCATAATACTGCAATAATTCCCCTAAAGATTTTATTCGATATTTTATTACTGTGTTAGTCTTCTATGGACTCAGCACGGTTGTTGCTTTACACTGCTTAATGTGAAATCAATTAACATAAAACAAACAACAATAGAAGATCGCCGAATTGTTAAATACGAGGTATGACAATTAAATAAGAGATTGCGCTCCTTCCATCAGCATCGGGCGAGACTGCAATTGGAATGTCATTGACCTTGATACTTCCTAAGCAACAATCCTTGGTTTAGTCTTTCTATCTGCTTTAGTTTACTTTCGAGTTTAATTGTAGAGAACACTATTACTTAGTAGTGCCGTGATAATGATTGACATAAAAATCGAGCAACAAATTAACCTGAAATTATTTGTCGAATTAAAAGAATCGCCAACAGAATGTTTACAAATGTTAGAGGAGGTGTTTGGTAATAATGTTAAGTCACGTGCGCCAGTTTTTGAATAACACAAACGCTTTTCTGAGGGCCGGGAAGAGGTCGAAGATGATGAACGCTCTGATCGACCTGTGTCTGCAAGAACTGAAGAAAACGCTCAGAAAATTAATGAAATTGTGCGAAAAAACCCACGTCTGTGCATTCGGATGATTCCCGATATGGTAAACATTAACAAAGAAACAATAAAACACATTTTACATGATGAATTAAAGATGACGTAAGTATGCGCCCTAATTGTAAACCAGTTTTTAGAGGAAAAGCGCATTGTTGTCCTTCGTATTCGCCAGATCTCGCACTATGTAACTTCTATATGTTCCCAAACGTGAAAAGTGCATTAAAGGGAACACATTTTTGGTCATATGTAAAAGCAAAAACGGCAGAGTTGTTGAAAAGGTTGACAACCGATGAACTACAGCATTATTTTGAACAATGAAAGACACGTATAGAGCGGTGTATAGATAGAGGAGGAGAGCATGTTGAAGGGAATAAAAGTAAAATATAAGTTTATTTCCAATAAATAGCAATTATCGCACCAGTCTCGTTATTTAATTAATGCACCTCGTATAATTGTAATTTATAATTTAGGAAAAACTTATCGGTAAATTAAACGAATTATTAATAAAGTTAATGCACTATACAATCAACATGTAAAACTGAACATAGAATTTTTGATAAACCAGGCAAAGCTCGAAATAAATAAATGAATATCTGAGATGAACATAAAGATAAGGCAACAAGAAATAATTTCTTTCTGAGTGCCACTAAACTTGCATGTGCGGTTAGTAATCGTTAGGAAACGAAATTAGCGTTGTAAGTCGCCAGACGTGTGTTAAGAAAATAAGTTTCATAGTCGCATAGCACGAAATAAATTATATATTAACAATAAAAGAAATAGACTGAAAAGACTAAAATTAGCTGCTTGTTTATATACTATATTTTTTAGAAGAAAATTCATTTTCATTATCCGTGTATATTTCTGGCTGTGACTCACTGTATTGCCGAAATTCTTATTTCAGAAAACGTACTTGCACACCAACTCAACAAAAATTTTAACATGTATGTGTTATTTTTTAAATAAAATAAACTTAGATTGTAACATACATGAAGGAAATTGCAAGCATTATTGAAAAAGTATATATAAACCAAATTCAGAAATGAATATATACAACAATGTAAATTAAATTTTTATACAAATGTATCTAAAATTATAAACGAAAAAATATTTGCATATTTCTAAAGCAAAAAAGGAAATACAAATTACAGTTAATATTTTGTGAGATAACCATTAGAGTCTATTACGAAATGTAGGCGTTTAAGTACTAGATTTTCTGTTACATTGCGGTTGATTTAAGTCCATTCTTCCATTAAAGCAATTCCGAATTATTCCCTATTCTTTATTTCGCACAAAAGAAATTGATTTAATACTTCTTATATATTCTCTATGATATTCATTCAAGTCTGATGATTGTGGAAGTGTGATTAAGTTGATTTAAGTCCATTCTTCCATTAAAGCAATTCCGAATTATTCTCTATTCTTTATTTCGCACAACAGAAATTGATTTAATACTTCTTATATATTTTCTATGATATTCATTCAAGTCTGGTGATTGTGGAAGTGTTTGGAGCACATGATAGAGTAACAATTTCTTCACTACCTTCGGCGTATGCTTAGAATCGTTATGATGAAAATAAAAACGTTTCCCTGAATTGAATTTTTCCGCACTTTTGGTCAAATTTTCTCTTTAAATGCCGAAATATCTATATCTGCCCATTATACCTTGAAAAAGAAATTACCTATGCCATTTGAACAACTAACACTTCTAGCTTATAAATTGCAAGTTTTTAAAGCTTCTCGTTGCCTTCTTTATACTCATGTCTTCCCATCTTAGACAATAACTATAAAGTTGCTTTCATTAGGAAAAATAATTGATTTTCAAAATTCTATATTCCTTTTGCAAATTCCAATCATCTACGTTTTTTTAATTTACATTATGGACCTAATATCCACGTTCTCTAAGAACATTTTTATGGTATCGGGATGTACACACTTTTTAGTTAAAAAGATTTTTCTTAATTTCCTCGATAACAAAATTTTCATTTCTTCTTTTTAATTCTCTTGGACGACCTGAGCGTAATGAATTAATAAACTGACCCGTATTTTTAAACTCTCATCGCTGAAAACGACTTACTTTATATTCGACCAATTTGTCTAAGTGATTTTCTTCCATTATGTAATTTTATCACTAATTGCCTCACTTCAACTGTACTTTCTCTTGTTTTACCTGCCATTTTTATTTGCAGAGAAAATCAATTGAAATCACTTGAAATACTAAGCAGTAATAACTAAAAGGTGTTTCAAATTTGGCGGTTTTTTAAAGAATAAATAAAACACATAATTGCACTCACTTTCAAAAATTTTTATTGGTAATTGAAGTATCAGTTGTGACATTTATATGCGAAAAATAATATCTGCCAAATGGCCTCCTCTTGCAGCTCCACAAACGTCCACTCTTTGGTTAAAATTGTCAATGACAGTTTGACATAATTGAGGCATATATGTACATATGAGCCCGATAGTAAACAGCAGTCGACTGTGTGGCTATTCCAAGCTGAGCCAAAACCAACAAAAGTTGTTCGCGCTCGAAGCACATCAAAACAGATGGTCGCCTGTTTTTTAGGAAAAACCGGTCACGTTGCAACCGTGTCTTCAGAGAGTTGTAGAACGGTCAATTTCGAATTTTCCGAATGGTACACAACTATTTGTTTGCCAATAATTTTTGAAGAAATAAGGAAAACAAACCGAAAACAACAGATCATTCTCCACCATGACAATGCGAGCTTTCACAGATCGGTTCAAAGTATTGAATATTTGACCGAGCAAAACATTAAAATGATGAGCCATCCGCCGTACAGCCCTGATCTAGCACCCTATGATTTCTTTTTGTTCCCACACGTGAAAAATAAACTTCGTGGTCAACGATTTTCTACGCCGAACGAGGCAGTTGAGCTATTCAAAACTCATATTTTGGAGATACCGCCTTCGCAGTGGCAGCAATACTTTTCGGATTGGCTTAAATGAATGTAAAAGTGCATTAATTTTCAAGGAGAATATTTCGAAAAGCAATAAAACTATTTTCGATAATAAAAATTTTTTTTGTTTGCTATACCCGAAATATAAACGGCTACCCTCGTAGCACAATTATATGAATGCGAACTTCTCGGTACGATTGACAATTGCCGGAGATATTATTAGTTCGGATCTGTCTATGTATGCAGGCACATGGGCACATACGTTTGTCATATAGCGGATCCTGACCTGTGACGCTGAGACAAATGCCAAGCCTAGTAATAACGTTTCGTTGAGAATCATCAATCGTATGGAATTTTCCTGATTGGTTTTATTTTTCTATATTAAATGCAATTTTGTTTCATGTGTATTACAACGAGAAATAACAAAGAAAATTATTTTCAATTTAATTGAGTTGGTGTGCAAATACATTTTCTTGATACTGTACGAGGATAGTTTGACAAGTAGTGAGAATGACACATAGGTGGCGCTCTAATTGGTAAAACAAATGTACTGTAATTTAGGCTTCCTATTTATATGTTTACATTCCGATATTTAGATAAATCGGTTGATTAGTTTATTTTTGACAGCTGATTGAAAAAGAAGCAACACGTCGTTTTGTTAAAGTGGAAAAAGCGGAGTATCGTGCGGTGATTAAATACTTCTTAATTAAGGGTATGAAAGCTACCGAAATAAAAGATGATTTACGGGAAACATTAAGTGAATCTACTCCATCATCTGCCACAATAAGTAGATGGGTAAATGAATTTAAACGTGGTAGAACAAGCTGTATTAATAAAGCGCGCTCTGGAGCACCCAAAATCGTCACTTTTAAGGAAATGCTTATAAAAATCCATAATATTATTAGACAAGATCGACGAGTCAAAGTGAGAGAGATAGCAGACATGGTAAACATTTCAACAGAACGCGTACACCACATTTTAACGAAAGAATTGGGCCTTTCCAAGCTTTCAGCAAGATGGGTGCCGCGATTGCTTACGACAGATCAAAAGTTCACTCGTTTGCGCATTTCCAGTGAGTGTTTGGACCTTTATAAGCGGAATTCGGTTGATTTTTGTAGGCGATTTATTACTTGCGATGAAACCTGGATGCACTACAGTAAATATTATGCAGAACTTCTACAAAAATTAAATTTTGAGATTCGTGCTAAACGGCCAGGAATGGCAAAGAAAAACATTCTGTTTCTGAGTACCGCAAGTGCCTTATTCGCCGGATCTAGCCCCTTCCGACTTCCACGTTTTTCCATAATTGAAAATGACACTAGGTGGAAAGAAATTTTCGTTTACCGACGAGCTTATCATCTTCGTAAATGAGTATTTTGCAAGCCTTCCGGAATCGCATTTTAGAGATGGCATAAGGGCATTGGAACACTGTTGGAATAAATGTATTG
Organism: Dermolepida albohirtum; assembly: GCA_031893035.1. Classification (NCBI taxonomy): domain Eukaryota; kingdom Metazoa; phylum Arthropoda; class Insecta; order Coleoptera; family Scarabaeidae; genus Dermolepida; species Dermolepida albohirtum. The sequence continues at coordinate 233,977 of JAVIWB010000555.1, read as the reverse complement.
CTCTTTTAGGAGAATATATTGAAAATAAAAGTTATTTTGTATTTAAAAAATTCGTTTTTTTTTCCATTCTCACTACTTGTCAAACTACCCTCGTATATATATATATATATATATACACTACAGGCCATAAGTGAGGGATCTGTAGATGAAATTTAAAAAAAACATGCACGCTTAGTGAAACAAAACGTATATTTCTACAACACTATATCTACGAGACAAATGAACAGTTTTCCTTATAAAATAAAATAATTTCAACATATTCTGTAGAATTTCTTATCATATTCGACTTTCGTCGAAGTATCCACCTCTGCGCTTAATGATTTCTTTACGAATATTAGGCAACCGTGATACAAGTATCTGGAGCGTATCTATTGGTAAATTATTCCACACCCTTGTAAGTTGCTCCCAAAGCTGTTTCTGCGATTGTGGACAGCTTTCTCTCACCATTCTAATTCATCCCATAGTAATTCGATAGGGTTGAGATCGGGTGATTGTGGTGGCCAAATCATATTTATCAGCACCCCTTCCTCCTCTTTTTGATTCACATAGTTTTTACAAAGTTGGGAAGTGTGTTTGGGATCATTATCTTGTTGTAGGTGAAAACCTTCACCAATTAACCTTAATCTAGACGGAATTGCATGTTCCTCCAAAATCTTCAGGTATCCCCTCTTTTTTTAAAATGCCTTCAATGTGGTACAAATCTCGGACACCATCAAAGGAAAAGGATCCCCAAACAAGCACAGAACATGGTAACATCCTTTCACCCACTTGTCTTCGAACGAAAACTCGTCGATTACTACCAAACACTTGGAACTTTGACTCATCTGTCGATAACACCTGCTTCCACATTTCCATGTCCCAGTGTTGATGGTCCTGGGCCGATTGTAACCGTTTTTTACGATTTCGTGGATTCAATAATGGTTTTCGAGCTGCAATACGCCCATGTAGTCCCGCCTTTGTCAAACGTCGTTTTACAGTAGTCGGTGATACCGGCTTTCGACGGCCTTCATTCAGCTCTGCTTAAAGCTGAGGAGCTGTGAGGCGCCTATTTCGTTTTGATAGTATTTTTAGGCGCAAATCCTCTTGTCTGGTAGTTACCCTTGGCCTTCCGCAACGTTCTATTGGTTGTAATGATCCACTTTGTGAATATCGTTTCACTGTTCCTTGCACCGCGTGATAAGATAAATGTAACTTTTAGGCTATTTGCCGCAGTGAAAATTTTTCACAATGTAGCGTTATTATAGAACTACGAGTTTCTGCGCTAAGTTCCTTTCTTTTCGGTATTTTTATAAGTTACTTTTACGTCTGTTCTCAAATACTCGTATTGCAACTTACTCGGACAAATGCTGCACGGAAACTAATTTTTAAATTGCTAAATAGTTTGCTATGAATTCCTAATACCATTATAATAATATTGCGTTGTAAACCCTATTAAATTTATTGGGGTATATAAAATATTTCTATTAAATACACGCCATAAGACTATTAAAAGAATTTATAATATTTTTCAGAAACAAATATATTTATCTAATTTATAATAATAATCCGAATAATCCTTCTCAGAATTACATTTACAACTGTTATTTCAATTATTCTCACCAAAACAGGTAAAAGTCTAATGAATGTGTCTAAAATACAAGTGTTTTATTATTTATGATAAGTGATCCCTCACTTATGGCCTGTAGTGTATATATATATATATATATATATACTTCTTTTCGTCATGCCCGGATATATTTGTTGAAATCCAAATTGACAAATTTGAAATTTGACACAAATCTCAGCTCTGTTCATGATACAAGTAATTTCGGAAACCAAATATTTGCATATCTTGTTCTCTACCGAAAATCTCCCTTCTAGTTAAGTAGCTAATTTCGAACAAATTCAGAGAAGATTGCAAATGATGATGGTAACACGCGACATTTAATATTGAATTATTACACAGTACCAAATATTTGCTTTCAACGATCGCCGATAATTACCGCACTTTAAACAAGAAGTCGCTGAATCATAACTCCATTATCACCCCAATTAAACATTCAAAACCAAAACAAACACGCTATATTGCTATTTCAGTCAGACACGCGACCGCTACCACTCGAGCGCGACTAAACGAACGAACCAACAAATTAAAAAGGAAATGCGCACAGGTTCTCATTTAAAAAAAAAACGACTAAATAACAAATCAAAAGAAGAAAAAAATAAATCTCGAGACAATGACGAAGAGATAATCAGTCAGTGAGTAATTAAGACCGGAATACTCTGGAAAGCTTTTTAAATGTACACGTACACATAGACGATTAAGAGTGTATCGGCTTTAAAGAGTACGAGAATTGATTAAGACTTGGATTTTACCATCGAGAAATTACTTCGATACGTTTTGTCTTTTCCTTTTGGATTAATATAAGCCGAGAATATTCAAATGTATACAACGAGCTGTATGTACCTGTTAGCAGCAATTAAATTTCTTCGTATATTTATGGATCTACTTCTAATCAGGTTTAATTACCAAAACATGTACCTTTTTTGATTTAAAACAGCTTTCCTTAAATATTTGATATGAAATGTAGGTTGTAGAATATTGTTTAAATTGATGTTTGTTGAAAACGTATACATATTAGATTAAGCAAAAATATATTTCATTCATTCCTCAGGCCAACAGTCATTAAATGATGACGTAACTATTTATGATTTGACAGGCATTTGCGAAAGTATTTGGACAAACTCTTTATTAATGAAACTTATTAAACTTCTTAAGATTTCAAGGAAAACAAGTTCTAAAATAAGAATTTTATACATAATTAAAAAGCATTTTTAAAGTACCAAGTTTTTTCATTATCTATTATTACCTGACACGTATTCGCGAATGAGAAAGGGAGAGAGAGAGACATCGCCTCCATTTTGTAATTTGATACCAATTTGCTTCGAATTCGACAAGCATTTTCTTCTCAGCCTTATTTTCACGTAAACCAACACGTTTGGATTAACACCTGATGATTAGAACAGCTAATCTAATATTGATATTCTTTTTTCCATCTTCCAAGATATTTACAAACAACTCCAGTTTTGTTAATCATTATTTTGTTGTGTTATTTGCACTCTTTGATAAATTTTTAAACGTCTACAACAAATTTTCACTATTTTATTAGAATACAAAGTGCCGAAAAACAAACTTAGCAATTCAAAACTTCACATACTAAAGCAATTCCAGACATCGACTTTTAAAAAGCCGATATTAATAATTCTTTCGAGCACTCATGCCATATGCTATCCGTTACCTTCTCCTAGTGGTCCACATAAAAAATGGAGGTTCATCGAAAGCCACTACGTTTTTTCAATATCAATGTAATTTTCCTGTGACCACAGGAATCAATGAGTAATATGTTTTTGAGTGAAAAATTACTTAGACTTAGTACTTTTATTTTCAACACTTCGGTATTGTAAGTATCGATTAATTGCTTTTATTGATACAAGGGTGGTCTCATAAGTACCAGGCCTGACCTAGAGATAGCGGTACTTGTTTGAAAAATATTACTGTATTAGAAAGTATGCAATCTATAAAGCATGTATTCTAAGTTAGAAGACACCACGTTGTTTAGTATTTGTTTGGCAGCCATCAATAGTGAGAAAATTAATCATCGTTACGTGGTACAATGCCTTTATTTGAAAGGCCTCAGCCCAACCTATATAAAAGCTGAACTGGATTCTACTCTGGATGAGTTTGCTCCTTCATTTACAATAGTGAAATATTGGGTAGCAGAGTTTAAACGAGGCCGTACGAGCTGCCAAGGTGAGCATCGCAGTGGTCGCCCAAATGAGGTGACGACTCTAGTAATGATGAAGAACATCCACAAAGCGCTACTGGATGATGAGTGACTGAAAGTGCGCGAGCTAGCAGACATAGTAGGCATTTCAAAAAGTGCAGCACATCGCATATTATCTGAAAATTTGAACATGAGAAGGCTGTGTGCCGCGTTTGCTCACACTCGAGCAAAAACAGTGTCGTGAAGGTGTTTCAATTGAGTGTTTAGCGAAGTTTCACAGCACCAAGCAGAATTTTTGCGCTGTTTCATAACGATAGATGAAGCATGGGTCCATCATTTCACACCCGAGACAAAAGAACAATCAAAACAATAAACTCGAAAGGGAGAACCGGCTCCAAAGAAGGCGAAGACCGTTTCGTCTGCAGGCAAGGTCATTGTATCGGTTTTTTGAGATGCGCGTGGAATAATTGTCGTTAACTATCTTGAAAAAGAAAAATCGAGTATTAAGCGAAGTTATTGCAAAAACGATCGCATTTGGCTAAGAAGAAAGTGTTGTTTCATCAAAACAATGCACCAGATCACAAATCCGTTATTGCAATGGCCAAAATTAATGAATTAATGTTTGAATTGATACCTCATGCACACTTCGCCAGATTTAGCCCCCTTGGATAATTTTGTGTTCCTACACTTGGAAAAATGGCTCAGTGGTCAAAGATTTTCCAACGATGAATAAGTGATGTCGGCAGTTAATGGCTATTTTGTGCAGCAAGACAGTTCTTATTATAAAAAGGGTATCGAACTTATTGAACATCACTGGGAAAAGTGTATAGAGCTGAAAGGAGATTATGTGGAAAAATAAACATATTTCTTTCCACAATTTTTGAGTTTTCTTTGTTGGGTCGGGTACGTCTGGAACCACCCTCGTATATTTAATCCTTTTTTTAACTAATTCCTATTGACTTTGACGGAAATTAGACTTAAAGTTTTCGGTGAAACTTCGTTAAGATCATTTATTAAATGTGACATCCATGAGGGTAGACGTGTATAAAGATCTGCAATCAAGTCAAGCTAAAGTTTTGTTGGACGACGAACAACGTATCATCAGTTAACAGGGTAGCACGTCTAGAAACATATCGTCTTGAGGTCTGCGCATTGCGAGAATCTAGTCGATTGTACGAAAGCTGTATAAGCAAACACATCGCAACGAAAATGACAAACAGGAAAATAGCGAGAAATTTACCGTCCGATAGAAGTATTTACGGACTCAACAAATGATGGCCTTAAAATAACGTGTAAAGTGCGGGACAGATCTCTGTTGTTTTTGAACAAAGGAAAATAACGTAAACATTAAAATTCCCGTAACACCGACATGCCCTCATATACAGAATTTATGTTTACTCGTTTAATAATCATTTCGAGACTTCTAGAATAAATATTATCCTAAAATCAATTGAGCCAGAAAATAATAAAAACAATATTCTATCTGAATTGGCAATCAAATAGCTCGGGTGGACAAGACTACCGCAGTCTTATCTGTGAAGATAAAAAAATTTTTATCTTCACGTGACGGTGTTCTCACTAGACCACCTTAAATCGTCCTCTGTTACTAGCTTATACTAGAAACACTAAAGAAATTTAAAGTTTCAGCAAACTCAGTACTAATGTTCGTTAATAATGGTGCCAGTGCAATGCGCTGTGTAGACGCCTTGCGTGTAAAATTCATGCCTTATAATATATTGTAAAAAGAATTCAACAATGTTATCGAGAGGTAGACGTTTTAATTACAAATTCAAAAGCAGTGCTTCGCAAGTCCCCCAGACGTAGTTAAAGAAAAGATTTATTATAGAATATCGAGAGAGGAAACCAGAGAGAATGTGTAAAAAGCCTTTATGAAGATATAGAAAGTAAAAGTAAGGAATGAAAGATTTGATACATTTTACTAGCACACATTATTCATGCTACTGCAATTTTCAACTCAAATGCCTGAAATTGACTGAATTTCACCTGCCGTCATAAAAAAGATATCAAAATTAGAATATAATGTTAAATTTTTCCGAAAGATGAAGCTAGTCGGATCTCGTTTCCCGCCAAAACACCTTCATGTATATGTATGCAGACACCTATTCTTCTAATCAACAGAGTACTTTCGAAAAATTTTAATTGATATAAAGACGATAATAATCCGCCAGAATAAATAATATACCAGTTATCTTGAATATTGAAAAGCTAAGAAGCATTTTAACTTACAATGACTTTTAAATTTCAGCAACTAATCTAAACAACAGGACACAATTTGACTTCAAAATATATAAAATATTTTTTTCAGTCACAGTTTCTGACAGCTAGTAATGCACATTCAATTGTTTTATAAAGCAATTCTGGATATCAAATACGAAACTAAAATATACATTAAAAGCCCGTATTAGCTTTTCAAATACTGATAAAAATTCTTACTCTATTATATCCCATATATTTTCGTTTCTTTGGTTATATATCTATGCAGAAAATGTAACACAGACCATAATTCAATACATATAATAATATTTGGCCCCTTAATGGATATTGTATAATCGTATTAATGTTAAGCGTTCGAATTAACATGTGAGAGTGAATTGAATTAACATGTTAACATAACTGGAAATTTTAAAATAGACGTTTTCTTCTGAAAGTCTAATTATCAACAGATAGTTCTGAATCAGCAATTATGTTACATAAAGAAATATGTAGAAATTTCTTGATTTCAATATTCAGATACTTTTATTCTACATAGAACTCTGTAGGTATAGATAGAAAGATGGATTTAGTAATCAATACTAATCAATATTTGCAAGAAATAGGAAGTAATTAAATCCTCGAAATAAATAGGCAATTTTCTTTAATGTTATGTTAATTCATGTATTTATATTTTAATTATATTATCTTAAAAAGTTTTATGCTCTTTATCTTATTGTTTTTTGCAATAAACAAGAACTAAGATGTATTTTGTTCACATTTGTCAGATAAATTCGTAAAAATCAGAAGCAATCTTTTTTAGAGCTGGCATAATAAACGAATTGCCGAAACGTCGGATTATATGAAATCTTCAAACGATGAAACTCCATAGAAATCAATCGGCAACAGTTTCACTCGGTAAATAAGTATACACCTGCTGATACGTTTTTAAAATCGACATACTACAGTAATATAAAAAAATAAAAGAATCAAATCTGCCAAGAGTTGATTTAATCAAAAAGGTAAATAAAACTCCTTTCCATAATAATCTTCGTATCCTGTATACGCAATTTAACATCATCACCATAGTGCCGTACCTTGATCGGCGGTAAAACTCGCACAAATCTGTACCAAGCAGTATGTGTTTGGCCTGCCAGACATTAGTTGTTGAAATTTCGAATGTTCTGCTTCTCTAAATCGAGAAAACCATATCCGTTCTTTATTCCTCCTCGACTTCATTTTATCCGTAAACGGCACAAAAACTCTAACTTTTAATGTACGAGGGTAACCATTTATATTTCGGGAATAGCAAACAAAAAAAAATTTTATTATCGAAAATAGTTTCATTGCTTTTCAAAATATTCTCCTTGAAAATCAATACACTTATGCATTCGTTTAAACCAATCTGAAAAGCGCTGCTGCCACTGTGAAGGCGGAATATGAGTTTTGAATGCCTCAACTGCCTCTTCCGGGGCAGAAAACCGTTGACTACGAAGTTTATTCTTCACGTGTGGAAACGAAAAAACCACAGGGTACTAGATTAGGACTGTAGGGCAGATGGCTCATCAATTTAACATTTTGCCCGGTCAAATATTTAATTGTTTGAACTGACCTGTGAGAGCTTGCATTGTCATGGTGGAAAATGATCTGTCGTTTTCAGTTTGTTTTCCTTATTTCTTCAAAAACTTTTAGCAAACAAATAGTTGTGTAGCATTCGGAATTGACCGTTCTACAACTCTCTAAAGGCACGGTTGCAACGTGATCGGTTTTTCCGAAAAAAACGCGACTATTTATTTTGATGTTTGTTGGCTTTGGCTCATCTTGGATACCCACACAGTCGACTGTTGTTTACTATCGGGCTCATACATATAGATCTAAGATGCATCACCTGTGAGGACTTTATAAATGTTTTTTGAAGCACTGCCATTGTATTTTTTGTGTATTTCTTGGCAACAATCAACGCGAGTCCTCTTTTGAACGGTTGTCGAATTATGTGGTACCCAGCATGAACATAGCTTCTTAACGGCTAAATGCTCATGCAGGATTCTATGCACGCTGGTGTTACTAATACCTAGAGATGTCTCGATCTCACATGACGGTCTTGTATTATCAATTCAAACACTGCATTAATGTTTTCCGACACAACAACATTTGTAGGACGACCTTCATGAAATTCATCGTCCAAAGAACGCCGTCCAAGTTTGAATTCACTATACCAACGATATAATGTAGTTTTCGATGGTGCTTCATCACCATATAAAGAATTCAGCTCGTCGATGCATTCTTGTTGAGATAATCCACGCCGAAAGTTATGAAAAATAATTTCAGGAAAATATTCGATTTTTTCGCTGACATAAAATTTTCAAGTTTCTGTCAACAATAGAAATAGCGACCGCATAATAAAACTATCAAGGTAAATACATTGTCAAAAATGACAAACTTTATGATGCAATCATCAGATCGGAGGCAACACTAACAGTGTTGCCAGTTCCCGAAATATAAACAGCTACCCTCGTATTAATTCTTCTATTGAATTCGAATAAAAGGATATGTCGAAAATACTCGTTTTTGCTACTTAATATATTTCATCTTCTTCTATCAATAAATAAAACAACCTTTTCATAAATTGGAAAACTATTCAATTACATAGAAATACGATATTAAAATATTTTTGACATATGCCTAACAATTTTTTTTCAATGCATTTTCATCTTAGAAACCTAAAGCGCTGCGAGTTCATACATCCGTTTAATATATGTATGAATTTATTTACTGTTAATATTTGTTAATATTGCAGTGATATTCTCACTGTACTTCTACTGGGATGTTTTTACACTTGAGATATGTATAAAATGCGTATAACCATAAAGCCATTATATTGACGCAAATAACTGTACGTTGCACTGCCTTAAAATCTATGATAAGTGAATGATGGTGATAAATTAAAGTCGACAGGTATCCATGCAGATACGTAAGTACACGTGCTAGATATTGCTCTTATATCTCAGCATGAACAGCAATTCAATCACAGTTTATTGTATTAGATTTCAATGCATGATTTGTAGATCCAATGTGCCATTGTCCGTTCGGCCAACGTGTAACCGAATTGAAATCTGGGCAGCCAAGGGGAACTACGGTGATGCCGAATTATTTTCTCGTACATTTTACGGTTGGTCGTAAAAAGTAACGATTCTACTTGCGGTACACCCTAAGTTCTTTGTGTGCTTCTTTTAAGAAATAGTAAAAATAGTTGTGCTTTCACCCCGCGCACATGTCGTATCGTAGACATTTTTATAGTTTCAGAATAAATCTAATCGTCCGCCTTTTGTTTGCCCATTCTATCCATTCATTATTGAGTCTCGCTTTTCGTTACCGCAATGATGGTTGTCTTCCAGCTATTCAATATTTCAAATGTATAATTAGATTTTCCTTTGGATTGTATGAATTCATTTGTCTATATAATTTACTAAGTAATAGATTTGTAAATTATAAGTCCTTTGTGTACTATTTTCAGGCGTTTTCGTCTCCTTACAATATTGCTTAACTTTTCATTAAGAGAACATTCTTTCTTCACAACATTTCGTAGTGTGTGTATCAATAAATATTCAAGAAGAGCAGAATTTGTGATCTCAAAATAGAATCTACTCCAAATTAAATTAGATTTAACTTTATTACCTAATCTTCTTAAATTTCAAAACGAAATTATTAACTTATTTCTTTTTTATCTTATGTTAATTATAATATTTTTGTGTATTTTTTAAATAGTTTTAGAACACTGAAATATATACATTTCTATAAAATTTGTTTATGTGCCTAGAATTATATATATATATATATATATATATATATATATATATATATATACAATTTTATCTTAAATCACCTCTTTTATATAAGTAGTACTTAACGTGAGAAATGTTTGCAAACCCTCTAAATTGAAGACCTCGTAATTTTCTGCTAACATCGACAGATAATTAAGTCAGAAATTAAAGAAATAATGGTGGCTTTTAGTGAGGAATCGAGCCAAAGTCGTCCGCTTACCGGGCGGGTGTTACTATTGAGCTAATAAGGACTGTGAGATACGATTCCTTAATTACGCCATAAATCTCACAGTCCCTAGTAGAACAATGGTAGAGCAGCCGCCCGATAAGCGAATGACAGGGGTTAGATTCCTCAGTGAAGGACATGATTTTTAATTACTTTTTACCTTAATTATAACGGTGCAATAAGCAGAAAATTTCGAGCTTTCATTAATTTACGTCGTAAAATGCACGTAATTGTGTATATATGCAATTGCATATGCATTTAATAATAATGCCTACTGCAAGTTTTTGAATTAAAGATTTGTTTTCATAATAAAACTTATGGCATAATTAGAGAATCGAATCTCACAGTCCTTGGTAGCTCAATGGTAGAGCACCTGCCCGGTAAGGGGACGACTGGATTTCGATTTCTCAGTGAAAGGAATGATTTTTCATTAATTTCTGCCTTAATTATAACGACGTAAAAAGCAGAAAATTACGAGTTTTCATTAATTTACGTCATGTATGTACATAAGCAATAGCAAATGCATTTAATAATGTAAAATGTACTTAATCAGTATATTTGAGAATAATTTATTTTATTACAATTTTCTAATTTCACATGTTGTTCTCTTCCATTACTGGTTTAAAATTTTATCAAGCTCGAAATTAATTACATGTTTCTCAGTTAAATATTTTCTTTGTATTGTTTAAGTTAGCTTACTTTTTCAACTTTCTTAAAAGAAGGTAGGCCTATTTGGTATAAGCAAATCTAAGTCTTCAATATATTGTTATGTTAACAACAGCTTGACAGATTACGATACTCACTAAAGCATGGATTGAAGTCTAGCTTTTTGAAGACAAATGCATGCCCATGTCCGTAAGGAAATCTCGATTACTTAGGATATGCCTATCTTACTGTAAAATTAATCGTGAAGTACGGCTAGAAATACGGACGGTCTCTGCAAAGTGGTATCCCAAGGATCACACGCCAATACTTCTTCAAGCACTCAAAAACATTCGTCTTCGCTCGAAACCTGACTTTTGTTTTTTTCCACCATGGCAGCGTTACTGCCCGTCACCCCAACATCCTCACCAAGTATTTATGAAGAGCTTGTTAAAAACGATAAAACATCCACTTCAACCTAGCTCTCATCCTCTGCTACTTTACACTGTTTATTCATATAAAGCAAGCTGAAATGGGAAAGTTTTTCAACTGTGGGGATCTCTTTAATGCATCAAATACTGAGTCTCCCCAGCTTTCGGAAGAAACGTGGAAGATTTGGTTTGATAACTGGTGGTGGTAATTACATTAAAACATTTTAAAAAATACAGATCTGTTGCGAAACATTTTCCATGATTGTTCTTTAACTTGTTTCACATGGACATTATTTAATCCAGGAAATAGTGTTTTTCACATGTTAATACTATACAAGAAGCTTTCACAGTCAAATTTGTTTTGAAGTCCACGAAGCTGTAACGCGCCCTTGTTGAAGCAGATTAAACTATTTTTTATATAAGATCGCTTTTAGATTGTTCGTAATATTTTGTAAATAATATTTCAATAGACTAAACTCTATTCACCACATCATTCATTCAAGATGTTTATAAAATAATATGTTTTGTACATAGTTTTTGCGTAAGTATTTTTACTTTCATTGCCTCTACATAAACACCTCACGATAACTTTAGAACAGGCAATAACAAGATAACAGATGACAAGCTTACAAGAAAAATATAAAAGGCCATGCTGAAGTAAAGAATAGGGAGAAGAAGATGCAAAAAATTAGCAAAACGAAGTGAAAGCAGCAGCGACATAGATAAGAAATATGAAGTGGTCTGAAATATAGGACATAACTCAGCCAGAAAAACTGGTATAAACCAAATATTAACTCCTACATAGTTTTACCTGGAACGGTAGGGAATGAGTACGTACATAAAGATGTATATTATATTTCAGCGAATATTAATTTGATCTTAAAAAGATACGTATGACAAAGTATTGAATATCTTGCTTCGAAATCGAAGAGTGCAGTAAGATGCTCTCACATATATCGGAAACTGCCAGATTTTCTTTATTGCACGACACCTTTATTCTATAATCTCATTAAAGAATTAAATATTTACCAAAAGACTTTCATTTGTATATAGTTCTTAAAGTTCGTATATAATTTCTTAAAATTCTAAAAATGTGTATACTTCAATTTAAGTTGAGTTAAAATATCAATGCGATTAGCAATTTCATTGTAGTTTAATTCTCTTAAAACTAATTTTAATAATTTTCAGCAATAATTCAAAAATAAATGTATTGTTGACGACTATCCGATGGATAGAAAAGAAAATAAGCGATATCGTAAGGAAAACTGGTACGAAAATTAGCATCGAAGCCAAAAGAATACTAGTAATTTGAAAGTTTTTCCCTATCACAAACAATCCTAATAACATAATTTGGGAAAGATATATAAATAAGAAATTAAAATTTTAGAATAATTAGAAAATAAAATTCATTAATAAATAATTCATACTTGAAAATGTATTCTGTAAATAATTAATTTGTTTTGTAAATAAAAAGTCACAAAGATAAGTTAAAGAATAGATATAGATCTGGACTAGAATACAGGAATTGTTAAAAACATTCATTTAAAAATACAATCCAAATGTAGTATAAAATTTCGATGGGTGAAATAATCTAATTAAGAATTTTATTTAAATACATTAAAAAAACAATTTAATGTAAAAGTAATTAATTATTAAGTTATAAATTAAGTTGAAATGCATTACAAAGTGTTGAAAAGAGAAACAAATTTATTGAACCAATGACATTGTTAAGTATCTTTTGCATGCAGATTAAACCGGCTAGTCATAATGGCTTTATTTTACACTCCAACAGCTCCGGAAAAGTGTAACATGAGACATATGTTTAAGGCAAAGAAGCAGAGATTCAGAGAAATATACGTCTGCGTTTCCAAATAATAACTCATATAAAAAATTTAAAAATTTTGCTCTCTAAAAATATTTGATTTTTAAGGATCAGAGATGTCTAATGCCTCATAAGGTACTAGTAATATTTAAAAATATTTTAAATACATTCCGCTTGAATTTAAAATTTTACCGACGTTAATTTAATAATTTTTATTAAAGCTATACAGATTTGAATAGAAAACTCTATTCAATGTTAATCTGGTACGTAGACTTCCGCGGTCGTGGTCCATGCTATCTACTTCCGGGCTGCTACTGCACTGAAACTGTTTCAGTGCAGTAGTTCAGCCCTGAAGATGTCCCATACAAATGGGTACGAAACGTCGACAGATATACAAGTGACGCGGTTCCAGTCCGGAAGCCCAAAAGCAGGTCTATTCAATGTTAATTGTTACAATTTATTTATAAAACAATAAGTAATCAAAGTTTATTTTTTGTGAATTATAATTGATTCAAGAAAACAAAGGTTTTCATTTAGACTAAATTGTGGAGTCTAGACTTTCTTAAAAGTTATTAAATAGAATTCTTAACTTCAAATTTATAAATAATAAAAGTACAAATACATATTGTTTGTTTACGATACCTATTTAACTGTTTTTGAAGATTACATAATTTTCTTCGCATATATGTATATACTGATTTCCTATTATTTGATCTAATTTCTTTAAATGCATTAAATATTACCAATTTCTTTTCACAAATGTATTTCTTTAACCATGTTGAGTTCAATAAATCATAATTTATAAGTTGTAATCGACCGTTTTATTTATTTATTTCAGTGTTGTGCATAACTGGATCCTAGGTCTTGTTGATTCCAAAGAACCCCTCAAAAAACCCCAGCTCAACCGTGAAAGGTTATAAAAGAATTTACAAAAAGAGTTTCCAGTTTAAAAATATTGTGTTGCATGAGAATATTTGTCTCATAATGTTCGAAAATACTCACAATATTGTGATATTGTTAGAAATAAAAACACGTCGAAACAAGGTTTTCGTACATATGTTAATATAATTACTAAAGAATTTTAAAGTTTAAAAACTTTTGGACAGCATTATTTTAAAAAACTAAGAAGAAAGGCAATAAATAAAGGATTAAATTTAAATTAATTAAAGCGTTTTATATTTTCTGCATTCTCATATCTCAAATTATAATTAAGTCGAACAAGAACAAGTGAATATTCCTTTTGTGCTTGACCAACCCAACTAAACTGATTCATACCTTAAATTTCGACATTGTTAATTTAACACATGAGCGTTTACACAGATTTATTGTGGGTACAACGTGGTAACGTGTCATATAGCTTTGTAAGCTGCATTAATTATTAAGCTTTGAGATACATCACGCAAACAAAAGCAAAGAGTAATAAGCAACAAGCATTCGAGTGATCAAAGAGATTTCACCAGCGAAGCAGTTAGTAAACGGCAAAACTTGGAATATATTATTAAATCTATTCTTGTCTGCATTTCCTTCAGATGTTCCGTCTCCCTCCACGACTGAGGGCAGTGTATGAGGAATGTTTCGGAACCGATATCGGGGATATTACGGATCGCTGTGGTAAAATAAGAGGGGTTCTGTTCTTAGTATAATATTTGAAATTTGTCAATACAGTAAGCGGACACATATTTACGAGTCCGAAACCCCCGATTTTATGTTGGCCGCCAGGATTTGATTGCAAATATGAGCGTTTATTGCCTCCTGCATAAATCTTTTGCCCCTCGGAAAGTTTGGTACTACGAACATTACGTATTGACAGATCGATAGGATATATCATATTCGTCTTTGTCTTTGATTCGGTTCTTATTTGATATGGTTTGGTTATATATACAATACGCACATGCGTTTATTAAAAATTTCGGTACTTTTTGAACATCGTGAAACGTGTATGAGGTTTTAATTATATATACACATCGAATTTTCACCATATAAATAAGATATCTTCAATTATTTTTCAGTAATTTCTTATTCGCAAAAAGAAGATACCTTATTTCTTGCAATATTAACTTACTTAAGGACTTTATCAACTTTCGTTTTGGTAAAAGTAATGCTTCAGTTTTCCCTATTGGCTCTTTTTTGCAAAATGACAATTATCAGGAATTCTTTATTTGAATCAAAAAAACAGAAGCTTTTTTCATTATGGCAGCTTTTAGAACATCTATGGTCATATATCTACTTATTTTCAATGGTATAAAGAATTTAAAGATGCTAGGAGAAACTATGTGTTACCAATTAGACTAGGTGCTGCTAATTGATGAGACCATCAATACTGAAACAATAATTATTTGCACATACATATGTGCGTCTAACTATCTGGGAACTCTCTACCATTTCTTAAATATTTGTTGAAGTTACTTTTACTTTTTTTCACAAATATTCAATATTTCTTAAATCGACGTTCATTGCATATACTAATACTGAATTAAAAAGCTAATAAAACAACGATTTTTGTATACTGGAAACCGCAAAAGTTAACTTTTTTTAATAAAAAATTGATGGCTGATATATGTAGGATTTCATATAGTATTACAGTAACCGCCAATCATTAGATCTTAATCCACAAACTTGAAGAATAGCAGTTCCAAACAGAATTTGATTCTATTAAGGCTTTTGAGACTAATTTTCTACAGAATGACTTCTGTTAAATCATAAAAACAACGTTATTGCACAACAGAGGCACTAAATAGAAAGTGATGAAAAGATTGTTGTTTAAGATTAAAGTTTATTTAGTCTTTATTGAAAATCTCTCATGTTTGTTTTCCTTGTTGTACTGAGACTGCAATTGATTACTGAAGAATAAAATCTAATCTCATCTCACTAATTTGGATTCCTTAAATGGCACCCAGTAATTGGTCAAGTTCGTGGACTAACAAACACAATCGAAAAATTATTACAAGAAGAAAAATTTTTCTACAATTTTTCATGATGTAGCTTTTGATAACGCCTGGCATGCAAGAATAAATACAAATTGAAAAAATATTTAGTTACAAAATCAATAGAAGAATAACCTTATTCTGTCCTGAAAAAAACTAAAGCATAGGTCACATGTGTTCCGTCCTGTATCGTTTGTAATGTACACAAATGACGTTCCTGCTATAGCAACTTGTATCTTGTAGATAAGACTGTTTTCTTGGTTCCAGCTAGCCAGACATGAATATGCTATTGAAAAACAGCATTTATAGGTCAATAAAATTAGTAATTAGGTTACCAAGGGCAAATCAAGCTAAATTAAAGGAAATCAGTAGGCATCAACTTTACGAATAAAGCAAGCGACAATTAACATTAATAATATGCAGATTTCTTTCTTTTTATGCTTGCATTAAATGCGTCTACCTCTGGACAATATCTACAAATACTTTCTGCCACAAGATGCAGAGAATCAATTTTACAAACATTTAAGAAGTTACTATAGTCTTCTAGCTCGCTGTGCGTTAACAGCGTTCGCTATTTGCACTGACGACAACAAAGGATTTTCTAATTTTTCTATTCCCTCCATTAGTCTGAATTATTGTAACTATATTTTAATCTGGCTATCTTGAAATTTTGCCTGGCTCTTCTCGATAACTGCACTAGTCCGAAGTAATTGAACGAATAGCAGTAACTTCTTCTCGGATCTAATTTTAAAAGCACCTTATTTACGTAATGAAAATTCTTATGATACGCAGAGATATTAGGGACACCGTCTATGGAATTCTTAAGTAGGTTTTGGGGAACTTGTGAAAAATTGCCTTTACGCTTGCATTAAATGGATCAACCTCTGGACAACATCTACAAATAGTTTCTGCTGCAAGATGTAGAGAATGAATTTTACAAACATTTAAGAAGTTACTACAGTCTTCTTTAAAAAACTGGCCAACAAAATGCATAGCTGTGGCGACATCAGTCATAGAAATTAAAGGATAATTTCTTGAAATTTTTCCAATATGTTTAGCACCACCTTTGTAAGACGCTACCGATGGTCGTTTGGCTTCAATTCTTGCACGAGCTGTATTTTATAGGCACGTAAGACAAGATCCTTACGCAAAATTTTCTACGTAGTCGAAGGACAAAGGTTAACAATTTGAGAACGACAACGAATCGACATTTCTGCGTGTACTTCAATACTTCGCGCTACAGCAGCAATATTCTCTTCGGTATGTACATTTCTTTGTCTTGTTGATGGTTTTGAATTGAGAAGACTAAAATTAGTGCGAAAACGATCAAATAACTGCACGAATTGCTAGCTCGCTAGAACGATTATGTTGACCGTAAAATGGACGAAGTGTTCTATGAACTTCGCGAATAGATTTATTTTTTTCAAAGTAAATATCCACAATTTGGAAGCGTTGTTCTGGCGTTAAACGATTCACAATCACTTGTCAAACCTTACTGAACAAAAATGTCAACACGGTTTGACATTATCAGCTGTCAAACTATAGTTATCGATATCGACAGTTCTCATGCAGCTTAAAAAACACCCATTATACCTTGCAGGACATTAACATCGTAAAAAAAAACATTAAACTGACCATCTATGAGCAGGAGCAGGTACACATACCTGTTATACCTAATAAACAGTCCTGCTAATAATTTACTTGCTATAATAAAAGACTACCAAACAAACACGAATCGTAGTCATTTACACAATGGTAATATATACATGTTTAATTACTTATTTCTAAAATAGCTTACGTCAAAGTTTTATTTGAAATATCGACACCAAGTAAAATATACAAAAACTAAAAGCTATTTAATTGCCAAATATTTTATTTTGTTGTATCTATTACAAATGTTCAACAATATATCGAAAAACGATCGTGGCATCCTCTACTAAAATGTATGTACGAGGATAGTTTGACAAGTAGTGAGAATAACACATAGGTGGCGCTCTAATCGGTAAAACAAATGCACTGTAATTTAGGCTGCCTATTTATATGTTTACATTCCGATATTTAGATAAATCGGTTGATTAGTTTATTTTTGACAGCTGATTAAAAAAGAAGCAACACGTCGCTTTGTTAAAATGGAAAAAGCAGAGTATCGTGCGGTGATTAAAGACTTCGTAATTAAGGGTATGAAAGCTACCGAAATAAAAGATGAGTTACGGGAAACATTAGGTGAATCTGCTCCATCATACGCCGCAATGAGTAGATGGGTAAATGAATTTAAACGTGGTAGAACAAGCTGTGTTGATGAAGCGCGCTCTGGAGCACCCAATGCTAATTGCTTAACAGAGCGCACGTGTCAGAATTGGTACAAAAAATTCCGTTCTGGAGATTTTTCCCTCAAAGATTAGCAACGTTCTGGTCGGCCTACTGAAGTTGATGATAACCAAATCAAAGTCATAATTGAAGAGGATCGTCATATAACTGTTCTAGAGGTTGCGGAGAGGCTACATGTATCGCACACAACAATTGAAAAACATTTAAAATATCTTGGGCTAGTTAAGAAGCTTGATATTTGGATACCTCATGAATTGAAAGAAATTCATTTAACACAAAAAATCAACATTTCGATATGTACCTTAGACGAAATGAAACCGACCCTTTCTTAAAAAGGATAATCACTGGTGATGAAAAATGGGTCCTGTACAGTAACATAGTTCGAAAACGATCATGGAGCAAACACGATAAACCAGCTCAAACCACATCGAAAGCTGAATTGCATCCAAAAAAGATCATGCTGTCAGTTTGGTGGGATTACAAAGGTGTTGTGTTTTTTGAGCTGCTTCCAAGGAACCAAACGATCAATTGTGATGTTTACTGTCAACAATTAATAAAACTGGAAAGAAAAACAGGCAGAATTGTCAAATCGGAAAGGATAATGCAAGGCCTCACACATCTTTGGCAACTCGTGGGAAACTATTGGAGCTTGGCTGGGAAGTGATGCCACATCCCCCATACAGCCCTGATCTAGCACCATCTGATTACCATTTATTTCGAAGTTTGCAGAATTCTTTGAATGGTAAAACTTTCACAAATGACGATGACCTTCACTCGCACCTGGTTCAGTTTTTTGCTGATAAGGAACAGAAATTTTATGAGCGCGGAATCGGCAAAAGGTCATTGAGCAAAATGGAAAATATATAATTGATTAAAAACTATTCTCTGTTTAAAAAAAAAGTGTTTTATTTTATACTACAAAACCGAAAGTACTTAGTTGCCAACCCAATAGCATAATTATAAAGAATACCTGTCTAATGCCCTTATTAATGTCAAATGCTTTTGTTTCTCCATACTCTGTTCATAAAACGACTTTTGTATTTTTAAAGTCATTTACACTAATCTTTTTAACTTATTTCGCATTTTTAAGTCTTCTAATACCTTGATTACACCACATTTTAACGAAAGAATTGGGCCTTTCCAAGCTTTCGGCAAGATGGGTGCCGCGATTGCTTACGACTGATCAAAAGTTCACTCGTTTGCGCATTGAGTGTTTGGACTTTTATAAGCGGAATCCGGTTGATTTTTGTAGGCGATTTGTTACTTGCGATGAAAATTGGATACACTACAGTACACCCGTAACCAAACAGCAGTCGAAACAATGATTAGAACGTGGTTCTGCACCTCCAAAGAAAGGGAAAACCACTTTATCGGCAAACAAGGTGATGGCATCAATTTTGGGATTCAAAGGGCATTTTGCTCATTGAGTACCTTCAGAAAGGTGCAACAATAAACGGATAATACTATGCAGAACTTCTACAAAAATTAAATGTTAAGATTCGTGTTAAATGGTCAGGAATGGCAAAGAAAAAGATTCTGTTTCACCAAGACAACACTCTCTCGTATACCAGCACAGTTGCGACGTTTAAAATCCACGAGTTGCATTTCCAATTAGTACCGCATGCGCCTTATTCGCCGGATCTAGCCCCTTCCGAGTTCCACCTTTTCCCAAAATTGAAAACGGCACTAGGTGGAAAGAAATTTTCATCTAATGACGAGCTTATCATCTTCGTAAATTTGTATTTTGTAAGCCTTCCGGAATCGCATTTTAGAGATGGCATAAGGGCATTGGAGCACCGTTGGAATAAATGTATTGCTCTTTTCGGAGAATATATTGAAAAATAAAATATAAATAAAAAACCACTTTATCGGCAAACAAGGTGATGGCATCAATTTTGGGATTCAAAGGGCATTTTGCTCATTGAGTACCTTCAGAAACGTGCAACAATAAACGGATAATACTATGCAGAACTTCTACAAAAATTAATTGTTAAGATTCGTGCTAAATGATCAGGAATGGCAAAGAAAAAGATTCTGTTTCACCAAGACAACGCTCTCTCGCATACCAGCACAGTTGCGACGTCTAAAATCCACGAGTTACATTTCCAATTAGTACCGCATGCGCCTTATTCGCCGGATCTAGCCCCTTCCGAGTTCCACCTTTTCCCAAAATTGAAACCGGCACTAGGTGGAAAGAAATTTTCATCTAACGACGAGCTTATCATCTTCGTAAATTTGTATTTTGTAAGCCTTCCGGAATCGCATTTTAGAGATGGCATAAGGGCATTGGAGCACCGTTGGAATAAATGTATTGCTCTTTTAGGAGAATATATTGAAAAATAAAAATTATTTTATATTTAAAAAATTCGTTTTTCTTTTCCATTCTCACTACTTGTCAAACTACCCTGGTACACATATGTATGTACCTTCCCAAGCAATCGAAAACACGGTTATACATATATATAAAAGGATCACGAGAAAATATCAAATTGAGAATTTGGTCATTAACTTTCGTCAATCAATTAAATATAAGGAACATTTATAAATAGGGTAGAACTACTGAAAGCGTCTGACTGCTTCATTATTACGAAACTTCACATTTGTCGACAGTACTGAAGTGAACAACAAATTTATTTGCAGTTTAAAAAATAAGATACCAGTCAATTAAATTCCTAATACATTGAAATATTTATTTACACATGTACGATCGTTTGGAACGACGCACTAATTTAAAATTACATATAAAACACATGGAAATTTCAAATAAAATCAAATTGAATGAAATTGAATTATTTATTGAAGTCCGAGAGTAAATTTTTGCAGTTTATATTTGAATAGCAATAACAAATCTATAATGCTGTATATAAATGCTAATAGACAAATTATTTTATTTTGTCGTACAATCAAACTAATTCCCAACGAGTAAACAAATGTTTAAGAACACGTATTCAATTGATGTAAATCTATGCAAAACTAATGACGCTTATAACACTGCACTAATAAATTTATTTTTAGGATGAAAACTCTTTTTTCAATTTACTTAGACATGTCAGCAAATAATAACTTATACCTTAATTATATCAATTAAGCTTGTTTTATATTGCATGTTTACGTTGTAAAAACATCGACGCTTGTTAATTACTCATTCGATTAATGCGAGAATTATTCAGAATCATTATTGTTTATGTAACTATCGTATATAACGAGTACCTGGATTTCGGTTGAATTGTTGATACTTTTTTTACAGTCTCTTATATACATGAACTTATTGCGTGTATAATCTGTCTTAAAAAATACTGGCGATTATATTATTATTCTTACGATTCATAATATAATTAAAATTAGTTCTAAAAAAAGTAAAAATCCTATGAATGCATATTTCACATAGAAAAAAAAGTAATACTTCTCATTTTAGTTTTTAAATTTAGTTAGTGTTGTCGTTTTCTTCATGGTCTTGTAAAAACACTGTAAACTAAGGAAGATTGTCTGCAGATTGATACAATGTGTTGTTCACATATAGCATCTATACGTTGAAATGAAATGTCCAAAACTAGTTGATTCGTTCAAACAGAACAATCTCAATAATTTTGTCAGAAATATTTGTTTCCTGGTGGTCTGAGCGCAACTAACGTTTCAAAGGTCGTCATCATTTTAGAGTAGCCTATAGAGATAACTCACCTTCTCTGTTAATCCAAATATTTACGCCAGTTTAGTGCAAACTTGTTCAACGTGTACGAATACATTCTACTATTCCCTTGGACTCATTTCCAATAATAATCATGTGCCTGTTGTAAGTTCATTGAAGTTTAGTAAGCCTACCAATTGTTAGAACTATCAGGCCCCAGATATATTCTATGGGCAATAAGTCTGGCGTCCACGTACGTCAATTAAGAATTGCCTTTTGCGGGAATCGTAATGTAACAGGTGCTGTATGAGGACGGGTCATACTGGAATAAGGTATTTTCAGCCTTTAGTAAAGCGAATAGTTCCAGAACTCTTAACAGTGCCTTGGAGCATTTACTTGGCCTCGAAGAGATACTAAAGGTCCTGCTTCTTTCTTTTCTTACGCAAGATTCTTACATTCATATGCATTCGTTCATGTTAATTTCCTGTCGTTCAAGACTAATACTGTCTCTTACTGATCTACAACATACTCTTAGATTCGAAACATGTAATGTACGTGCGTAAGTGAAACAACATTGTTTTCTTGAACGAAACTTGCTTTTGTTTGAGAATGGTTGCAGACGAGCTCGATGTCGAGAACGCAAGACATTTTTAAAATTTTTTCATAGAACGTGGGACTACATTTACTAGTGGATTGATGGTAGCATTCTTTCGAAGCAATTTCGATTTTCTAAGATACTTTTACGAAGTTCTGGACCTACTCGTCCACACTTAAAGGAACATTTGCAAAGTTCTGGACTCATCGCCCCTGCTTAGAGGTACATTAACGTTTATGACGTTACGGGACCATCCGTCTTACTATATACTTAAGGGCTAAATAATGCCATTACATTTCAACAAGACATTATCAGTCCTGTAGCTATTCCAATACGATTCCTGCAAGAGGTCAACATCAATATTTTCAATATTTTCGTGATCACCAGGCCTGTCACCTATAGAACATGGAATATAATAAGTCTAAAGATTGGCATGCCTTTTAACGTCCAATAAACTTACAAAGCTGCATAATGCCCTAAAGTTGCTTGGCATGAGTTTCCACAGGAGTCCATAGAACATCTTATTAGAAGCATGTCCTGGCGAATAGCAGAACGTATTGACTTACATGGAATGGCAACTCATTATTAAATTTTTCTTTAAAGTATATAAATTTTTCAGGAAAGATTTAATCATTTATTATTTTCAACGTAACCGGCTGCGAAGGCCTATACAAAAAATTGTTGACTGGCGAAACGGGAAGCATATGCACGATGGTGAGCTACGAGGGAGCGTTTTTATATTCGCGGAATGAGCGGGTTGTAGAGGGATGAGTAGGCGCATTGGGGACGTGGCCTGTGCAGCGACTCATGATTAGTATAAATACGAAGTTTCATTGTTATTAGACAGTTAGTCTTTGAGCTATCGTCAACCAAGTAACATAATCAGGAGTGAAAAGTGAAATATGGAAAAAATCGAATATCGTGCCGTTATAAAGTTGCTTACCAGGCAAGGAAAATCAGTCGCGACCATAATGAATGAGATGTCATTGGTTTACGGCGACTCTTGTCCAGGAAAAACCATGGTGTACAAGTGGCATAGTTTATTTAAACAAGGAAGGGAATCCCTTGAAGACGACCCGAGGCCGGGCAGGAGCATTGAGGTGACCACGCCAGCACTTATCCAAAAAGTTGAACAAATTGTACTCGAAGATGCTCGACTAAAGAAGAAACAACTCGCAGAAATGGTTGGAGTATCCGATACAACAATTTTTAAAATCCTACACGATCATCTCGGCATGTCTAAGGTCAGCGCAAGAGGGGTGCCGAGAATGCTCACGCCGCCGCAAAAACAACAGCGCGTAGAGTGTTCGCGTACATTTTTGGACCTCTGTAATGAAGACAAGGATGTTGTATTGAGTGGAATTGTTACTGAAGACGAAACTTGGGTTCATCATTATGAACCTGAGTCCAAACAAGACTCCATGCAGTGGCATAAAAAGGGCACAGCACCTCCCAAGAAATTTAAAGTGTGACAATCAGCTGGAAAACTCATGGCAACGGTATTTTGGGACTCGGAAGGAATATTGTTGATTGATTATAAAGATAAAGGTGTTTCTATAACCGGAGAATATTACGCTTCAATATTAGAGCGACTAAAAGAAGCCATTAAAGAGAAAAGACGGGGAAAATTGACAAAAGGTGTTCTGCTTTTGCACGACAACGCGCCCGTCCACAAGAGCCGCGTTGCGTTAGCTGCCCTGCATAAGGTGGGCTTCGAAATTGTGAATCACCCACCCTACAGCCCAGACCTGGCCTCCAGTGATTATTACTTGTTTCCGAAAATGAAAAAAGAGCTGCGGGGTAAAAAATTTACTGCCGATGATGAAGTCAAGGAGGCAGTTTCGGCGTATTTTGCAGGTAAAGATAAATCATTTTTTTATGAGGGTATAAATAAATTAATTGAAAGATGTGAAAAATGTATCCGTCTTGCAAGTGAATATATTGAAAAAGAAAAATAATTTGGTTTTTTTATTTCCACCCCTTGTCCCCCATTCCGCGAATATAAAAACGCTCCCTCGTAAAAGGTTCGCGGAGTCAAAATAAAGGAAAGAACTTTGCGATTTAAAATTTCATTTATTTCTCAGTGTAATTCTTTACCACCTTGATATATTTGAATCAGTGATGATACAAAGTCTCTATACCATGATAAGGTTAAGAATTCTGAGGTCCGTTAAAATGAGCATCCATAGCACCTGTAGCATTTTTGCCTGGTGAAAATTTTTTAATCTGCAAAACATTTCTTTAGGCATTCTGACGGCGCTAAATTCGACGAACAGCGCGGCACGGGTTTTGTAATACATCGAAACCTACCAATTTTTAATCGAAACAGATCTAAACCTAGTTCATTCATTTTTTTCTATCAAAACAACACTTTTGTAGGACCGTACATCATCTTGGTGGAAAATGACTTTTTTTTTGGCTAAATCATAATGCTTTTATTAACTTTTTTGCTTTAATTTGTCTAAAAAACTTACATAACATGCGCCTGTTTTAGAAGGTAAGTAACAGAAAAAATATATGTTAGAGTCATCGTAGGAAAACATCTTTTGTGACGTCACTATTTAGATTATTTCAAGCGTGTAATAATGAATCCAAGTTCCATCTGTGGTAATAAATAAGCACGCAAAATCTACCTTATTTTTATAAAACGCTCAAACATTCAGAAATTTGCGTGTGCACCAGTTTTTGATCAACCCTGAATAGTCGCGGCATCCACCTTACAAAAAACTTTATAAAAATTCCAAAATAAGGAACTATCTGCAATTAATATATTTTTGATTCCATATTTTGTTTATTTTTTATTAATAGTCAGTAAATAAATGTACTGCAACATTTTAAACAAAAACATACAATTCTAAAGCAGTTTCATAAACATATTTTTTATTTGTAAATTGTTTCAAAATTCGCTTGGTTATATTGGTATGTTGAAATTGGAGCAACCGTCATAAGAAAATTAACGTTGCAAGAGAGATAAATAAAGCCGCTTTTGATATTGTGCTCACATATCTCCGACAGATGATGTAGATATAAAAAGCGAAAAGACAATTCGTTTCACTGATATTTATTTAGCAGACAGCTATTACATCGATTCCGTAGAATGCACTACAAAAACTTCAGGATCTAGAACGAAAAACAGGTGAGCGAAAGAGTTTATAATCATGCTCTTCTCAGCTTTTTTTGTTTTATAGAATTATTATCTCATGTCGGATGTAATCAAATAAATAGTTTATAGTGGTAATTATGTCTACTTTTAAAAGATATTTGAACCGAAGGATAAATTACTGTAATAAATATATATTACTGGTACTTAATACATTCTTCCGAACTGGTTTCATATAATTAATAGGTATCCTCATCTATAAAGCTTCTGTATTCATTTCTTCTCATCGCCTACAGTTTTGGTAATTTTCAAGAACACATATTCTTGAGACATACGGTTCACATAATTAATCAAATTGTTTCTAATTAAAATAAATTTAATTACTTCTTATTAACAATAAACAGTGATATAATAAATAAAACGATACATTAAAATCAACTCACTGTGACACCGCAAGCAAAATAGTAGTAATAATAATTATATTATTATTAATAGTGGTCGTGTGTGGAATTTTACCGCTTTTTATGTTGAAGCCTTTACAATCCATTTTTAAAAGTGCTCCCATTATTATGACAGCATCGTGTGCATCTCGCGTCTTTTAATTTTCTTTTTAATTTAATTTTTTAAGTGTTTTCTCCCCATTTTGTTATTTCTAGATAAAATATCTTTTTCCCCCTTTACTTCATCCCATCATCTAGTCCTTGTCTATTTATTGTTGTTTTGTATATTTGAATTTTTGTTCTACTGTTTATTGATTTGTTATTCGGAATTTTCTTACTAGCATCATAAGCATTGCTTGCGGCTTGTATTTTGTTCTTGTATCTCTACGTTCTTTTCATCATTGTTTGTTCTCCTCGCTTCCAGATATTTAAAGCTATTTACTTCCTCGAATTCGAATTTTCCTATTTTTATTTACCCATTGGCTTTCTACAACAGAGTTTCGTCATTTTTGTTTTCCCCAAGTTTACTTTCAAATCTACTTTTCTTCAAAATCCTAATTCTTCCCATTAACTTCGTACATACAGATAGAGTAATTAAAAAAAAATCTGCCCTCGAGTGAGACCTGAACTCAATATGCCGGATTAGTATTGTAACCACTAAACCACATCGGACTTTGAAGTTCGAATCTATTAATATGCCACAAATTGCATTATGAAAACCTATACTACTTTTTTCTTCCATTTCCGTTAAAATCTTTTCCACTCTTTTTTCTGTTTTACAACAAGAACTACATCATCTGCATATAGTATAATTATAAAGAATGCCTGCCTAATGCCCTTATTAATGTCAAATGCTTTTGTTTCTCCATACTCTGTTTCTAATACGACTTTTGTATTTTTAAAGTCATTTACACTAGTCTCTTTAACTTATTTCGCATTTTTAAGTCTTCTAATGCCATGATTACTTAAGAAGCGAAATTGAGCACCGCGTTTAGTAGTAAGTACATAACATAAAATAAATAGTAAGTGGTAAAGTATAAAACGTGATGAAACACTGTTTTAGACGTCATCTGAGAAATGACAAACTGCTTAGGGTCTGTTAAATAATTGAAGAATAACATATATTTCCACAGTTGTTTCAGCATACCAAATGCTCCGTGGAAAAAAAATGTTCTTATATGTAGGAAAGAACCGTTCTACAGATGAAAAGTAGCACCTACCACTCACTGATATAAAATCTATATAATTGATATACTATTTGAAATTAAATGAGGAATCTGAGAAGACACTGTGTTAATATGCCAAAATTCGAATATTGGTCTAAAACAGTTTTAAACTTTTCAAACGTGAACGTGAACAACGTTCACTATTTGCACTGATTTCACTAACGACGACAAAAGATTTTCTAATTTTTTTATTCCCACCACTAGTCCGTAATAATTGACTGACTAGCTTCTTTCGGATGGAATTTTAAAGCTACCTTATTTATATCCTCAAAATATTTGTGATAGTGAAACGCTACCTATAAAGATGTTTCCCAACGTATAAGATTATCATGTGATGGTTCAGTAATATTCAAGCGTAGTTATATGAAATCAATATGTTTGGAGGATTTTCGAAAAACTAATTGGCTTTGGACTTGCAGCTAATGCATCTCCCACTATCTTTATTATTGCTTCGGTAGTACATTGTTACATTAGTAATACTGAAGATGACGGTTGATGTGATTGACTGACTAGCTGTAACTTCTTTCGAATTGAATTTTAAAACTACCTTACTTATATCCTCAAAATATTTGTGATGGTAAAACGCTGCTTATAACCATGTTCCTCAAAGTATAAGAATCGGCTGTAGTGGTTCAGTAATATGCGGACATAGTTATATGAAATTCTTCAGTACGTTTGGGGAAATTGCGAAGCACTAATTGGCTTTGTACTTGCCATTAATGCATCTATTGATATTACTTCGGTAGTACATTATTACATTAGTAAGATTGAAGATAACGGTGGATGTGATTGACTGACTAACTGTAACTTCTTTCGGATCAAATTTTGAAACTACCTTACTTGTATCCTCAAAATATTTGTGATGGTAAAACGCTGCCTATAATCATGTTCTCCAACGTATAAGACTCGACTGTGGTGATTCAGTAATATGCGGGCACAGTTACGTGAAATTCGTCAGTATGTTTGAAGAACTTTCGAAACACTAATTGGCTTTGTACTTGCAAGTAATGCATCTACCACCCACTATCTTTGATATTGCTTCGGTAGTACATTGTTAAATTAGTAATATTGAAGATGACGGTTGATGTGGTTGACTGACTAGCTGTAACTTCTTTCGGATCGAATTTTAAAACTGCCTTATTTGTATCCTCAAAATATTTGTGATGGTAAAACGCTGCCTATAACCATGTTCCCCAACGTATAAAATTCAACTGTAGTGATTCAGTAATATGCGGACATAGTTATATGAAATTCTTCAGTACGTTTGGGGAAATTGCGAAGCACTAATTGGCTTTGTACTTGCCATTAATGCATCTATTGATATTACTTCGGTAGTACATTATTACATTAGTAAGATTGAAGATGATGGTTGATGTGGTTGACTGACTAGCTGTAACTTCTTTCGGATCGAATTTTAAAACTACCTTACTTGTATCCTCAAAATATTTGTGATGGTAAAACGCTGCCTATAACCATGCTCCCCAACGTATAAGATTCAACTGTAGTGATTCAGTAATATGCGGACATATAGTAGTTATATGAAATTCTTCAGTACGTTTGGGGACTTATGAATCACTAATTGGCTTTGTACTTGCCATTAATGCATCTACCGCTACCTTTGATATAGCTTCGGTAGTACATTATTACATTAGTAAGAAGATGACGGTTGATGTGGTTACACTGTACAAACGATAACACCATAACAACAGAATTTTTTTAATATCTGTTGTTTCGGTCCCACATTACTATAGTTTTTTATTTTTCAATTCTGATTTAATTCTATTTTCGATACTTTCACCGAGCAGACGATATAAAATTCTGCAACGTTTTGCGACCAGGTAATATACTGTTTACGTACTTATTTCTGATTGAGGCAAATGATTCGTCGTTAATAATGTGCAGTTTATTTTAAAACATATTACACCAAAAAAAGTGTTACACATAAATCGAATAGAAATTACATTGCTCATTTGATTGTAAATCAATTTTTTATAATAGTGCTTCACATTATTCACATATCGTTGAGAATCACTTTTCATCCAGCACATATCAGCAAATATATCGCAAACTACACATTAGATTTCTGAGCCATCGTAAATTCAATCTGGTAAATCTTTAATAAACTTATTTGTTGCGTCTAACAATGCTCGCCTTGTCGAAATACGTAACTGCGACATGCGACATTATTATATACAACGTACAACAGTCCAAATAGAAGTCTACACATTCCCACTCGACATGTTCATTCCAGACGGCGATCAAATCACAACTAATAATCAAGAACGTTTGCCGAGCTTTCCATATCTACGCTCATGAATTCACATTTTTCTTAATTAGCTTTCAGTATTCATGTTATGTTCGTTTACCTCTTCCATTAATTGTTCGATTACGTGTATTCCTCTACTGCCGATTTTTCTTTCACAAAATCGCACTAACAGGCTCCTTTTATATTTTTCATATACGTAATTAATCTTTTCTGAATTATAACTGATTTTATAAGTAATTCTTAATAGAGCGTTTTGCATATTGTACGATCTCCTTTTTTATGTATTGTTATGATTAGAGTTGGATAACCGTGTCTGTCCCACAGAAATGAGTCGTCGTGTATCGTGGTAGGTCGCTCGTATATGCATATTTATATCATATGCGTTTGGGCGACCTCTCTTCCTACACGACGGTCCGCTCCTGTCGGGCAAATACAACTATCCAGCTCTCATTATGATTGTGCCTTTACTCTATTTTCTAGGCATTTATTCAAAATACTATATTTCTTTAACAAATTCGTAGATTTCCTCTTAGAGCCCATCTCCTCCATATTGTGTAAATTCGATATTTATATTATCGTTTCCGGGATTTTTCCGTTTTTATTATTTTTGAACATTTCTTTAATTTCCTCAAAACACGGTTCTTCGATTCTATTGTCAGTTTGCTCTGTTTCTTCGCTACCCATCTGATTACCATTGCCAGTAGAATATTTTAAAGAAATATTTCCATATCGAATTAGTCTCAGCTGAGTTTCCATCTTTATTCTTAGCATCTATTTTTTGTCTATTCTTTAATAGAAATTTTAATTCCGATTTTTATTTCTTTCTTCAATTTTTACTAGTGTTTCCTGAATCCACGTTTGCTTCTCCCTCTTTTTAGGTCTATTACTTCCTCTTTTTTCTGACGTATTTTGTTTTCCTACTGATTCTTGGTTCCTTAATTTTGCATACGAAAAATTTCATGATCGTCGTCAAAACGGGTCTCACTAATTCTTTCTTGAGCGGCCCAAACATATAGTAGTCACACTAGAATAAATCTGGACTTAAATTAAAACTGCCGAACACTGTCAAGAAAAATCACACTTCGGTTATGTGTCTCGCCTCACATTTTTAACAATGGACTCATCGAAGAACTAACAGTAGCCTACCGTGTGTTAAAGGTGAAAAGTACAATTCAGCAATCTCAAAAAAACAGTCGCAAAGACCTTCTTTGCAGAATAAAAGGTCTTGGATTTCCGTGGTGTTTCTCCATGTTGTTGTAACTACATGTTTACTTGATTTGATACTCGAGCATAATCCCATCTCGTATGAGCTCAGGTGAAATATCTCCCTCTCTGCTCGATATCCTGCTAAAAACATCCCAGAGAGGAAAAGATGGTTTGTTTTCTGATTTTCCGTTAAAACTTGAGAAATCCACCTCGACAATAATTTACGGTAACCCAAATCATCCGGAATGTTTCATTCAGCACTTCTATACGATATCCCGGCCTTTACAGCAATTTGCCAAACTATAAGTCACCAAGCGACTTCCATCAACTCACAGATAGCGTAAGTTGTTCGCTTTTGTAATGCTTGTCTAAAATCGTTACGCATGGTTTTCATTTTCGACTAATTCATGGTTACTCGAAAATTTCTTATGCTAAAAATAGAATTGGAACCTTGAAAAAGTCTTTTCAGGGCAGTCGATGAAAAATTTTGGCAGGTTTGCGTTGCTCAACTGGTCCTTTACTTAGATGATGACTAATCAGCTCTAGTGAGCTGAGTCACTACAATCGCTCCATATTGATATTTTATTTAATGTATATGTACTAAGGCGCTGTGTTACCAGCGACTAGTCAGCGGTAAAAAGTATGGTTTATTTTTAATTTACCCTCGCAACAATTTGGTTTTATTTAACAATCTTAAATTATTATCTAAATGCATGTGTCGAAATTAAAATCCATTTACTATTTAGAAAGATCGTTTTAAATTAAAAACACAGGCCCTGAAATGACATTCGAAAAGACCAAATTTGTAGGAGACATATAATTCGTGAATAAATAACAATAATAGTACATAACTACTTCATTTAAATGTAGTTGCACAGTACATAAGTTTCTTTTTTTTTGTTTTTTAAGTCTACAAATTTTCATATAATGAAGTGCGTATTAAGGGTTATTACTGTTTTGCTAATGTAACCCCACAATTTCTTAGGCATTAAACTTCACTTTTAAATGAGAAGTCATTATTCTCAGTTGTATATTTACGATCACAGTAAAGCGGTAATATACATAACCGAAAGATACTAAAGTAGAGAAGAGGCTTCATAAAAATTTACCGGTCATAAGACGATCTAAATGCAAAAATATAAAACGAGCAGCGATGCGATTTTTAGTGCAGGCTCGCCATAAACACATTTATTGCTACAGTAATGCGCACACTGTGAAATCAAACTTAATAGCTCATCTTTTACACCATTAAACACTCACAATGTCATGGTTGATAAGCGGCATCTTTTATTTTTCATTTTCACGATTTCTAACATTTTCTGGATATCGTCTTGTCTCTTCTCTGAGTAAATATTACTTAATCAAGATTTGTTTGACCAGATAGGGAAGGAAATTCTTGTTTCCATGTAAACGTAATGAGTATCATTACTTTTATAGTGGCCTACTAAATATTTTATCTATCCTAACAGTCAGAAACTACTTGAACGCGAATGTATAGCCATTATCTAGCTGGTAGAAGGCCCTTTTTACCGCCGGTCGTTTAAAGCGTGGAAGGTTTATAACAAAAACACTCCTATAATTTATTAATGGCATAAAGTGGTTACACTGTTCAGAGGAGAAAACCGGTAATGAAACTCAGTTACTATGCGTTTTTACAGCTTATAGTCTTTTTACATGAAATAATAAAATATTTATTCAGGATTTCTTTAGATATTTTCCTTAGAAAAGTGATATACTTTATTACAGATTTGAGACATTATGTATTTCTATGCCTTTTACTATCTCATAGTTAAACGAAAGTATATATGTACATATACGTCATGATATATACGTTTCGGTAACTTTTTAGAGAAAGTAGAATGTACTTTCAACTAGAAGTTCGCAATACATATCTCGAGGAGCTCCTTAGGTCCATCACCTCTATAGGGAGTCTGCAAACTTAAAAAATAATCGTCGCAAAACATTTGTACATATACATAACTAAAATATACAAATATTTTCAGAACACGTAAAAAGAATAATCGATTACTTTTTGGTGAATAAATCAAATTAGATTAGTCTTTAATCACAGATAGAAGAAGGTTGTGCAAACTCGCGAATGAAAAACAGAAAATAATCTAATAACAAATAACGTACTTATTGAATAAAATTCATGGATCATTTGGTGATAAAAATTCTAGAAACCTCGAGATTCAACGACCGGGTTCGAATGATTCGTAGTCAAAATCAACGAGATTCGTTGACAACCACACAGTACAAAATAATTTAAATTTAATTTTAAAATGATCAACACCCAACGAATGTACCGCCGACATTTCAGAGCACGAAAAATCTCCTTCAGAATCAATCATCTTTATTACAGGGTGGAGCAGAGAAAACGCATGTTTTTCACTATTGAATGACTGGGAAACGGTTCGATAAAATTAATAAAAACAAGCATTAAGTGATAGATTTTTTAATGCAGTTTTGAAATATACATACTTTAATTAGGTTCGAAAAATAATGTCTTAGAGATGACGTCCTTCTTGCTGGATACAAATTTGGATCCTCTCTTGAAAGTTAAGGACGGCTCTCTCCAACATTTCATTCGGCACGGCTTCAATTACTTGACGAATGTAATTCTTCAGGTCATTGATTGTGCGAGGCTTGTTCATGTAGACTCTAGATTTCAAATATCCCCACAAAAAGAAGTCGCATATCGACAAATCGGGTGAGCGAGGAGGCCAGTGAACATCACCATTTCTCGAAATAACATGTCCTGGGAACATTTGTCGAACCACTTCCATGGATGCTCTCGCCGTGTGAGCTGTGTCACCGTCCTGCTGAAACCATATTTCTCTCATATTCACTTGACGCCTTTCAAGTTCTGGATGAAGAAAGTTGTTTAGCATTTCAACGTAGCGCGCTGATGTCACAGTAACTGTAGTTCCTTCCTCTTCAAAAAAATAGGGTCTAACAATTCCTATTTTTGAAATGCAGTACCCCACTATTACTTTCAAACTGGAGAAGTCTTTGGTGCAATTGATGTGGGTTCTCCGACGCCCAAAATCGACAATTTTAAACATTGACGTAACCGTCTAGATGAAAATGTGCTTCATCACTCATGAGGACTGTAGCGTCTGCATCTTTCGTAAAAATTTCGTCCATTACGCGACAAAACTCTCTCCGTTGCACAAAATCCCCTTCACTAAGCTGCTGGACGATCACTAACTTGTACGAGTGAAACTTAAGATAATCATGTAAGATGCGATGAAGCGAACGACGTGACATACCCAGTGCTACAGCCTGTCGTCTAGTCGATCGCTTCGGACTAGCAACAACTGCCGTTCTCACTCGTTCTACATTTTCCGGAGTTCGTACTGAACGTGGAAGACCAGGTGTTTGCTTTTTCATTACAGATTCAGTACTTCGAAACGCTGCAACCCATCGGAGTACAATATTTCGATCAGGCACTGCACCTCGACGTCCAACTCTAAAATTTTGACGCAAAAGACGTTGCACTGTGACTACGGAATCATTGTTTCTAAAGTACTGCTCGACAACGAACACGCGATGCTCTACGCTCCAACGCTCCATAGCAACTGAAACTGCGTTGTATGGGCAGTCTGCAAACATTCATTCAAGCACAATACCCCCTCACGTCGCCGCGTACTAGTAGTTCGAAAAACATGCGTTTTCTCCACCCTGTATATAACGTTTTAGATAACAGTGTGCAGTAAATGATCTTCCATGTGCTGGTCGACTACGTTCTGCTAGGACAGAAATAAACGTTCAGCAAACACGCGACAGTATCGAATATTTGGAAACGAACAATTGGGCATCGCAGACGATCACATCAATTAAGGTTAAAACGCCAAAAATTCCAATTTAACCGTAACTAAGTCCCATACGTTTGGATTTGTTTAACATCGCTTTATACAACAGTAGTTTGAGATTTTACCCAGTTACCAGTAGAGTTGATATACTTTTAATCCCATGCTTTTTCCACGTCAAACGTCTGCCTAAATGTAATCCAAAGTATTGTTTGTGTTTTAATTGGGTATTGTACAATATGACAGTTGAACAGATTTCTTTGTTTTCTTTGGACAAAAATCACGTGCACTGATTTGCTTTTACTAGCCTTAACCCTTCACTTTTGGAACCATGTCTAAAATTGTATTTAAATTGAAGAACTGGCATGTGCTAATACGCCAGTATTATCGGCATATCTAGCAACCGTAGTAAATATTTTAATTGATCAATCGGAGGTGCGCTATGAATATAAGTTTGGACCCAGAACAGCGCCCTATGAAGCATCTGTGGTATGTTCTATAGGCCACTATATTATAATTAATTGTTTAATCAGAAAAACTGTGTTAGAGATGTAGTATTTTAGCGATCCACAGAATGGATGTAGTAACAGGCTTTTCAGTTTTGAGTAGATGTGTCACACCTTATTACAGTCCTAATTGATGTGAATGGTGCTGAGTAATGATCTTTCGTTTCTCGAATCATAACAGACTTAATGCGCTTATTCTACTGCATCGTATTCCTTTCGGAGCCGAAATTGGTGACGCGGTAATAATTTTTTGATATCAAATATGGACTGTAAACTATAATTCTATTAAAATTAGTTTTTTCAATACCCCCGGAAGAATAAATAAGAGGCTTATTGGGCTATATGATTTTAATTCTTATGGTCCCAGGTTTTGGTATCACTACAATTCGACCAACTTTCCTAGACTGGAAGTAGCTGAATTCAATACAGCATTAAAAACTTACATTTCTACGGTGAGCTATTGCCGAGTACTTTTGTAATACTCTACCCGCTTTATGGTTAAAGTATATAATAATAATAATAATAATAATAATAATAATAATACATGTTTTAATTTTGTCCAACAGCAATGTATAAGTTATATAAAAAAACAAATATAATTCAAAAACAAGCCATTTACAGG
The DNA here is from genome assembly GCA_031893035.1 of Dermolepida albohirtum. Taxonomy (NCBI): domain Eukaryota; kingdom Metazoa; phylum Arthropoda; class Insecta; order Coleoptera; family Scarabaeidae; genus Dermolepida; species Dermolepida albohirtum. The sequence continues at coordinate 198,410 of JAVIWB010000555.1, read as the reverse complement.
ACAATAATACATGTAATTTGTTGCAATTTTGATTTTAATTTGTAATTTATATGGCAAATAATACGCATTATTGAATAGTGCCTAACGTTATGTATTGAAAAACATATAAAATGCAAACGACCAGTATTTAATAGTAAGCTACCGGATGAGTGTCGAGTTACAACGTGTATCCGGATAAACAAACTGTAATTAAGGGTATCAATTAGCAATGTAAAAATTAAGTGTATATAAAAAAACAAATATAATTTTTAAAGGGCAAAAACATCCGTTAATTAAATAAAATACAGTTCAGAATATTAGAAAATATTTATTAATTTAAGAGTGGCACTGTATCGTATATATTATACACGGGTACATTAAAGTTAATGCAGGCTAATGTCATCGGACAATCAATTTCGTTAGTTAAAAGTTTGGATAAAAATTTGCAGTCATACATTTCACGGCGACAAGAGAGGGACTGCATATTATGTTGGTTTAAAAGGCCATAATAATTCGCTCCGCGCTCGGGATAAATGCCAGTCACTCTATAGGAGAGATATTTTAAGAACCTTTTCTGGTTTCTCTCAACGGATAATTGCTGGCCCATGTAATGCAGGCTAATGTCATCGGACAATCAATTTCGACCAAACCACGAGACGCCATACTCCGCGCTCAACCTTTTCGCTCTCACCTGCACCAAAGCACCAAAGCATATTATAACATCTTAAGTACAGCAGTATTACTAAAGTCTCTACACGATCTAATAAGAAAGCTCAACGATTTTGAAGCTGACGCACAGATAGACGAGATATGCTGACTGAAGGTTAGTTGGGAATCAAAAAGTATGCCCAAATCATTCATCTCAAATTTTCTATTTACCAACTCAAATATGGCAGAGTAATCAAATATTATAGGGGCAGTACAACGTTTGTAAGAAACACGGCATTTAGAAACATTCAATAAAATTTTTTGTAGGTACACCATTCTTCAATTAAGGAGAGATTGACTTGCAATTTGACACAATCAGCAGACGTGCGGATTATGTTGTAGATTTTAGGATCATCAGCATACCCCAGGAATTCACAGTTTAATTTATCTAATAAATCATTAATAAAAATGTTAAATAGAAGAGGACCGAGATTTGAATCCTGAGGCACACCAGAATATAATGGGAAAATACTAAACGAAAATCTATTGGGTCTGGGAAAAAGTTCGTGGCGTTTTTTCAGTAAAATTCAACTGGTCCCCGCATGGCGCGTGGACGAATTCATTTAAACCGAATATGCTCCATTATTATCGACAATGTTTCGCCATTTTTTTGGTAGATCCATGATCCCATCGGTGAAAAACTTCTGTGGTTTCTGGTCGAAAAACTGAATCAAGTAGTTTTCACAGGCAAACCAACTTAATTCCATTGAGAGAGTTCTGCAGAGATCGAAACAGATGATAGTCAGAGGGTGCTATATCCGGACTATAAGGTGGGTGCATCAAAACTTCCCAACCAAACTCTCTCAATTTTTGACGGGTCATCAAAGAAGTGTGTGGTCGGGCGTTGTCATGATGGAAGACAACATTTCATTAATGCCTGGCGTCATCTCTCTACCATAGAGTTGAGAATCAATCGTCTGACCAGTTAAGTAGAGAGATTCCCCTCCAGTCCCACCATACACACAGCATCACTTTTTTTGCGTCAATGTTGGCTTAGCGAACGCTTGTGACGGCTCACCATCCTTTATCCACGATCTTTTACGCTTCCGATTATCGTACGTAATCCATTTTTCATCTCCGGTTATTAAACGTTTCAGAAACGGCTCGATTTCATTCCGTTTCAGCAGCGCATCGCAGATGTTAATTCGGTCCATCATGTTTTTCACGCTCAACTCATGAGGAACCCATACGTCAAGCTTTTTTTTGTAACCAGCTTTGTGTAAATGGTTCAAAACAGTTTTGTGGTCATCCATGCCAATATCGACACTGCTGATATGCTTATCTTGTTGAAAAATTTCATCAGATTTTTCAGTGATTGGACGACCGGAGCGTGACTCATCTTTCACATTGAAATTTCCAGAACGAAAGCGAGCGAACCATTTCCGCGCACATTTCGATAAAGTACCTTCACCGTACACAGTACAAATTTTATCACAAGCCTGCGCAGCGTTCTTCCCCTTATCATAATAATATTGCAGAATATAGCGAAATTTCTCATTATTCTTCTCCATTTTCAAGTGCGAATAACTTTCCAACCACTGCACCGATTACAATGTTTCTACGCTCAAACTAACGTTCGGAAGGTCATCTAAAAAACGGGCCTTCGGTGGTGTCGCTGTGACTTGTTGTTCTTTAGTTACAAAATGCCAAAAACTTTTTCCCAATCATAACCAATTCGTTTTATATGCAAGACAAAAGCCAAAATAATCAAGTTTTATATAGAATATAGGCAAAGAATATAGAATATAGGTGAGCCTTATTGCATCATTTATTGTTTGTTAAACACTAAGTGTCATCCAAGGGTAATCATTACAAATTGCTACTGTTAAGAGCAGATTATATATTCAAATATTCGTCTTCGCAATTTTGTCTGGAATAAGTATAATTTTAATTTTCTGACAAACAAATAGCGTAATTAATGTAAATATATTTTTGGTAAGACGAAGAAGAAAATTAAGTATAAACTAGTATACTTTATAATGCCGAAAAAATATTGAAATATACGTGAATAAATTAACATCACTAGATAATTAGTTCGAAGAACAAATTAACTTGATCCCCAGTTTTCAATAAAATACATAAGCCGTTGTAATGAATCTCGTTGGAAATGATATATGCCTTAATAATAAGTCTTAAAAAACGCCCTCTCATGCCTTTATTGTGCCTGTCATCATTTTAATATTTGTAGCTATATATCTGTCATTTCTAAGTTTATGATATTTATATAGAAACGCAGCGGAAAGATCTCGTACGCAGATTTTATGTTTAACATAAGACTCTAATTGAAAACAAGTGGCATTCATCTCCAGATGAGTTCTTAATATAAAATACATATAATAATGCTATACCATAAATTCACTATACATATCGAGAATGTTGATAAAATAGCAGTGAAAGGAAATAAGGGCCATTTTTATATTATCGTTCGTCTTTTGTGTGTTTTGAAAGGAACCTTGGTCATATTTCTTTTCAATTATTAATAATTCGACTGGCACTACCTGAATTCCTTTCGCTCTTTCATTCTTATAGTACACACATAATACTAATGCGTATAAAATAAAAATAAAACTACGAAAGCGAATTATACAACTTAAATTACCTAAATCTTGTGAACCACAAATGTTATATATATTCTCCTTTCAAGTTGTTTTGGATAAACTCCAAACGAAAGATGAAATAATGAGCTTGAATTTGTAAAAGTCAAATTATTATTTATACGTCTGTTACATTTCATTTCCTCTGTGTATATCTTAGCATCACTCAACTTACTGGAATGATTAAACAGTATTATTACACAGACTGAAAAACTATCAAATTAAAATATCAATACTTCCACATTAAAGAACTTTTTTTTTATTTTATTGCGTTACACTAACTAATAAATTCTTCATAAACACTTCGTTTGTTTATTGTTTATTACGAATAATCATCTAATTATTTATATTAGTACTGCATTCGAACACAAAAACGTACATAAAGACGCGTGGTTAACATTCAATAGAAATATAAAAAAATCGAACTGATCATATTATGATAAACAGATAAGAATCGTAAAAGATATAAGAAGTTTCACATGCATGGATACAAATATTGTATAACCATATACTTGTTATAACGGAAATGACAGAAGAAAGATGACCTAACCTAAAATTAAAAGAACGAAAACAATCAAACGAAAGAAGTATGACCTAAAACGACGTAAAAGATATGACAACGACAATACAGTATGAACAAAAAATTATAAGTCAAACCCCATAAAGAACAAAATGAGAAAGAATGGAGACAGATTGAAACAGTAATGAAAGAGGTAAAAGATATGGAGCACCCAAAAACGACAAATAAATAGTTTGACGTAGGACTGCAAACGGAATAGAATAAACAAAATGAGAGAAAATATAAATTGATAAAGAGGGAAGTAGAAAAAGCAATGACGGTATAGAAAAATAAGATGAGAAAATATATAAAGAAAAAAGAAATAAATTTGCAAAGAGAAAAGAAGAAGAATTTGGATTGAGAATTTAAATTTAAAAAATTGAAAAATCGTATTAAAAAAAAAATTTCAAAAAAATATTCGTGGAAAAAAAAACAAGTAAAGAACACCCCCCCCCCCCCCCCCAGAAGATAATTAAAAATCAAAGTATTTTTAATAGGTGATAAAAAAGAGGATTAAAAGATTTGCCCTGTGCTTTAGAGATGAAACTGGAGAAGAAGAGTGGGAAACCAAGTATGAATTGAAGAACGATACACGATTTTGTAGAAGAAAAAGAAATCGTCAAAGCATTAATAAAAAAAATGGTGGCGAACTTTATAAAAAAATTAAAAAGCAATAAAAGCGTCAAACATATCAACAGAAATTTTTAAACATTAAAGCATTAAACGCAATAATAGGGAAAATAATAGCAAAAATCTGAGAGAAAGAAAAATGCCAGTGGACTGGAAGGAAGCATTAATCATATCCTTACAGCAAAAATAAATAAGAGGAAACTGTGATAATTATTGGGGAATAGCGCTTCTAGATGTAACATATAGAGTTTTATCGAGGATAATTAAGAATCGGCTAGACGAGTACTATAAGGCGCAAGTAAGGAAGTACCAAAGATGTTTCAAGGCAGGAATATCAACCACTGATAAGTTTTTATTACAAAATGACTCCAGTAAAATACAGATGAGCAAAATTAATTATTTATTATCATTAAATAACTTTAAATAACTTTGTCATGTTTCAAGTACTCCTGCAACTCCACTTGCATCGTCAAAATAGAAACAGAAGAATTGATTTGTATTCAGAAATTTGAATAATCATCAGTCCATATTTATCGTGATCCAATTTCTTCTTGCCATTGCTAATTTTCATATACATATGTACATATATAAAAGAAAGTCAACAGGCCGATTATTTAGCGAAATGATATTTGTACATTATGATTGCTGTTTGAATTCATTGCGAATGTGTTATTTCATTTATTGCATGGACTAAATAATAAAAAATTTTAAAGAGCAGCGTTCGCTCAACTTTTATAGATTCAGCTTCAAACTTATTTTCCTCAGTGATCTGTGAAACTTTTATTTTACTTTTATTTACTTTAAAAACTTTATTATTATTATAGTTAATTTTTTGACTAGTTTTATAACCATAAATTTTTGATATATGTAAGTAAAGGTTCTTTATATATGACCATGCTTTTCTTTATATAGTTGTTATAATATTTTTGATAATAAAATTTTAAGGGCTACATGGCTTTATTTGCATTTGTATATTTTTTTGCACCCGTTACGATGACAGATCAGTAAACAATTCGCTGACAAGGAAACATAAACGTTTTGGAAAAAAAATTATTTCAAAATATTCTTTCTGTAACTCATTATATTTACTCCACCTACAAGTTTTTCATTCATTCAATAAAGTAAACTTTATCAAAAAACTTCTTATCACCGAGACTAGTTTTCTGATTAGGAAAAAAAGTGCCAAGAACCCAAATCTGGTGAATAAGCTGAGTGCAAAATCCAGTTTATAAATTTTTACTTTTCAAACAGTTGAAGTGTGAACACGGGCATTTTCTTGAAGAAGAAGCACTGGTTTATTTTATCTTTTTAAAAATAATCGATAACAAGAAACCCATTGTAGTCCCAAAATATAGTCGTCATAATCTTTTCGACCAAATGTAGACAGCTTGTCCCAGCCGCAGTCAGTTGTTTCTATTGTTACGTTACTTCATTTTGGATATATAATGATGTATATAAGCTTCAGCGACCGCTATTATTTAACACAAAAGTCCTAATTACATCCTAACTTCGTTAATTTGAGGGTTGAAATGCGTTCTCTTACGCGTTTGTGGTTCACAGTCAATAAACGCAGCACCTATCTAAATTTTTCTTATTCAATTCATTATACACAATTGAAACACTGATCCATATAAAATGTGTAAATCTGGTTCAGGTAGTTTTATTCGACTGACATCTACTATCATATTATTTTTGGAGTACACCTACAAGTTTTTCATTCACTCAATAATGTACACTTTATTGAAAAATGTCTTACCACCGAGACTAGTTTTCTAGCAGGGAAAAAAAATATCAGGAACCTAAATCTAGAGAATAAGCTGTGTGCAAAATCCAGTTCATAAATTTTTGCTTTTCAAACAGTCGAAGTGTGGATACGTGCATTTTCTTGAAGAAAAGCCCTGGTTCGTTTTATCTTTTTAAAAATAATCGATAACAAGAAACCTATTGCTGTCCCAAAATATAGTCGTCATAACCCGTTCTGACCAAGTGTATGGTGTGGATGTCGATGCATTGTTCACTAAATATACTGCTCTGATCTACTCATCCTTGATTTTATCGTGTGTTTCTTTCTTTAAAAATAAAAACTTAATCACTGATCGGTACTACACTTTTTCAATGTTTCAAAATAATCCCAGTTTTGGAAAGATATGTTTTGAAGAAGTACCAAGTTGAAAACAAGTAAGACATTTTATTACACTGCCCCTTTTTATTAGGTTAACTAATTGCTCATCCATCCTTGTATTATAACATTTTAGCAATTTTATTCATTTACCTCATTTCTAGGAATTTACACCATACTCCATCCCTAAGCCCCCTCTTTCTTCCAATAACTGTCTGATGCTTTCTCTCATTGAGAATAAAATATGTTATAAATTTCGTAGAAGATTTTGAGATAAATTCTTATTAACTAAAACGATGTAAAAGAATCAGAAGAATTTCGCAAAAGTTTCCAAAACGAATCAACAGTTATTATTAAAGTAAACGTTTACACGTCTTTCAATAATCTAGCAGTGTTTGTTTACATCTAAAATTTAAATTAATTTACTTCTTACCAGTTTAACGAACTCAGTTCAATAAAGATTCGTTATTTTGCGGAAAAATAATCATGGAATTCACGTAGATGTGTTGGCAATTTCAAAAAGCAAAACATCATTAATAATCTTGAAAATTATAAACTTTTACATGCATAAACACACTACGTATAATAAGATGTAGTAACATACGAGTTACTGTTGGTCGATAAATTATAAAAACTGAATCATTTTGACTTCTTAAAATATAATCATGGAATAAAGTCCTTATAATTGGAATTGGTCTATTTTACACTATACATAGTACTAAAATAACTTAAATGTATACAATTTATGAATGTGTTTTGTGTATCTATTTTATAAAAATCGAATTACGTACTAGAACTAAATGATTTCATTAAATCAATTTCTCCAATGTACTAAAATTTATTAAAGGCATCAGAGTGCATGTGTTCATCACTCGTTGCACGTCTGTTGCCACTTTACTGCACCACAAATAAACTAGAAATTTAGAAAGAATTAACACTCGTACATAGTACCTGTCATTCACTCCGCACTAAACTACGCGTGGTTTATCTGTCATTTGTCAAAACTTCGAAAGATAATACGTGGTTTGGTCCTTGTTAAACGATGAAATTGTTTCTCTTCTATCAAGAAATTACGTACTTATCTACCAGTTTTTATTTTTTAATTCGTTACATTACGTAATAAACTATGTTTTTACATATTATTGTAATGAATAATTTATAAAATTTGACAATTTTATTAACGAAAATTATTATTGATTTTTTATTTTCTTCCATATTAATTAATAAACAGGAAATACAGAAATATTCAAATTTACACAGGTTTTAAGAGATTTCAGTACTTGCTAAAAGAGTAGAGATTAACAAATTATATATATAATTTCCACAGACATCTACAAATGTTTGGCATCTTAATAGAATGGACTGGATTAGCATGTCGAATATTTCTTTGGGAATCGTGTCGCATTCTTCTCCGACAGCTATTCGTAACGCCTAAAGTCGTCAGTGAAAAAGGCTTCTTCTCCCACTGTTGCTGCATACCAAAGAACAATGGGTCGTAGAATCTCATCAAGATATCTCTGCAGTGGGATGGTCAATATCCACCCCATTTACTTATATCAGCTTATACCATTACGTCCCTACCCTCATATCGAGATCTTTTCCCAACAAATTGTGGGTTATTATGTGTGCTGGGTTCACGCCATATCAGAATACGACTAATATCTGGTTGCGACGTATATGGATTCGTCACTAAGTAATACATACCAACATATATTATGATCTCAATTGATATGCCCATTTACCCACATTCTACAGACTCTGCTGTAAGAGGAATGCAAATCAATGATCTTCGGACACATAAGCCAGACGTATGCGAACGATTTTTTGAGAAACAAACTGTACTTCCCTCTATCGTACAAATATGCAATTATCCGCAAGAAAGAAATGTATAGATGTTCATCACACCAAATGTATTCCTAAGCCGTCACGACATGTATGTATATGGACAAAACAATTTAATCGCGATATAAGTGGACACCAGATAATAATTCTAATGTTAATGAGATCCTGATAGTGGCACGTTTCGAATAATCCAGTTCTCATATCTCAATCTGTGCAGTCATTAATGTTTACATTTTCCCATCTTCCATTGTATCACAAAAGGTACGATAGCCTACAGAAAATAATTCGTTAATGATATCACAGTTTACCCGACGAGAGTTGGTTTACTCGAAACGCGTCACGCTCAGGATCTTATAAATATTTGCATTAACTCCTCAATTTCTACGTATCAATTGTTACAAGTGTCGATCGTCCCTTCGTTTGTTGTGAGTGCCAACAAGGACGTAAGTGTTTTCCACTTGTACAACCGTAGGAGCGAAACTATATATTTGAGTGCGTATAAATAAAGTGTTCCATACCTTGTTATCAAGCCCCTCTCCATATGAGGAGAAGCAGTGTTAATTATTTTTCCTCAACACTGAGGAGTGCTGGAGGAGATGCCAACTACTTTCGAGACGAGAAACGCATCACCTCGAATATGGTTCTCTCTAGACAAAGCCCGAAATCAAGAGTCCTTACCGCTGCACTATCGCGGCTTTTATTTTGATGTCGTGTTGGCCAATCTTGCCCTTGCCTTCATCAAGCATTGCCAACTGCCCAAAAGCAGTTCCATAATCTAAAAATTATGCTTTGACTCATTTAAAACATTTCAGCAACACTTTTTTGTGTCCCTTCAAGTCTCTACCTCTAGCAGATCGTGATGTGTTCATTTCAGAGGATACCCAAAATTTCAAATCTTCACTACTAATAACAAAGGAGAACTTTTGGATGCTGGCCTAGAAGCGCATTAAGTCGCAATCGAAAAAACCAATAAAATAATAAGGAATATTTCCTACTCCATAAAAAAGAGGAGACGATAAACTTTCATTAAATCGAGAGTGTATTTTAATAAAAACGAAGCCAAAGTGTAATTCTAAATTGTTAGCCAGAAATTCAAATTCAAAATATTTATAAAAATTAGTAATTCTTTGAAAATACAAATCTAAATTTTGTTTCTTGAGTAGAACAAATCGCATTTACTGTTCTTTGAATTCTACTAAAAGAGATCTACTTCCATGGCATATAGCCGTCCCAAACCATCACACCTTGTGTGTATGGAAAACGGCAGGTTTTTTTCTTTCTACAAGGCATCTTCTGACAATTTTACGACCATCATAAAATATCAATGAAGACGACTGGGTTCCATTCCTCATTCTAGTATAACCCTTCGTTTCACCACTCTAGCCGTGCAATTTTATTACGTGGAATTTTGGTAAACAATGAAATGATTAGTATGATCTAAACCCAAAAGATCGAATTCTTTTATATATAGATATGGAGATTTATTGATTAATTAAAGCTCTCCATCGAACACCAATTTCTCTTATTCTCAGAAACGGTCACAAGTGGAAGAGCAAGATCTTCACGATCAGTGATGTATCTGGGACATCCGGGTCGTAAAAGTCGTTGTTCCTCTCGTCATTTTCTACCCACCCTCGTCAACACAGACCATTGGTAACGATACTATCTCCTACACGTTCAGTATCCTGCCATGTTCAAGCGAAGTCAGTTGATGAAATTCGGATATCGTCAACTCGAAAGAGCATTCTTCTGTACTCTATCAGGACTAAGCAAAACAATAAGTAACACCAAAAATATTTTTAATTCATTGCCAATGTTACGTTAAGTTATCGAATATATCTTACAGAAATTTTCATCGTTTATTAATTCGAATAAAATACATCTCTCCTGAAAATTTCACTAAAATGCATTATGATTTACTGGGTAATCTGGTTTGTAGACTTCCACGGTCGTTGTTCATGGTCTTCTTGGCATCAAGGTCGGTGACTGGAATGTTTTAAGATTTATATTAATTCATGGATATTTTGATCATATTAATGAACAGTTTCGGACAGGGTTTGGGTAGAATTGAATTGGATATGTTGCCCGGCTTCAAGCTTATGCTCAGCAAGTTCAGAACTACTTACGTCAGCATACAGCTAGGTTTAAATATGCAATGTTATGATTTGACATATATGTCATTTTATTCTACTAAAGTAACACTGTCACAGATTTATACCTCTTTGAAAATACTAAGTTTCGTGCCTGGAAATGTGCATTTGTGGCACGCATTACTTTTTTTTATTTAATCAAAAGAAAGAAGACGCTAAGTCATTGTTTGCTGGTAGAAACTTACGGTGAGCATGTTCCGAACATAAAATATGTGAGGCGTGGTTTCGACAATTCAAAAGTGGTGATTTCGATATTCAACACAAAGAACGTTCTGGTAGACCGAAAAAGTTTGAAGATGCGAAACTGTAATAGTTATTGGATGATGACCCAAGCTAAACTCCAAAGCAATTGGTAGAAGCGTTAATGTGGCCCAAAAAACGATTAGAGACCGATTATGAGCAAAAGGAAAAATCCAAAAGAAGGGAAGATGGCTGCCTCATCATATGGAAAATCGAAAAAATCATTTTCTGCATCTCATAGTAACAGCTGATGAGAAATGGCTTTAATTCGAAAACCTTATGCGCAAAAAAGCATGGTTATTACCGGGCGAAGCCGGCCCATCGGCCCCAAGGCCAAATCGTTTTAATCGCAAAACAATGCTGTGTGTTTGGTGGGACCAGAGTGGCGTGGTGTATTACGAACTATTGAAATCTGATGAAACACTAATTTTGAGCGCTAGTGACAACGAATTGTCAATTTGAACCATGCACTGATAGAAAAACGTTCAGAATGGGCCCGAAGACACGGTAAAATTATTTTACAGCACGATAATTCGCCGTCTCATACAAAAATACCGGTTTTTTTGTTAAAAAAGAAGCGTTGAAAGCACTTGAATGAAACATAATATCGCACCCGCCGTCCTCTCCAGACTTTGTCCCGTCCGACTATCACCTTTTCGCATCAATGGGACACGCGCTTGCAGGGCAGCACTTTGCCAATTTAGAAGAAGTTAGAAAATGGCTTTTTTTGAGATGGCAGCCATAAATTGTCCGAAAGATGGGCAAGGTGTGTAGAATCAAATGGCAAACTTTAATAACTTTCCGGTTCACCAGGTATATGCACCCCTACTGTCCATCCTATAAGTTTTTATCAGATGGTTGCTATTAAAATCTTAATGCTGCGACTCACTACGTAAGTTGTGTTTTTTTCTCTTCCTAATTGGCCTATTGTCCCAAATATAAAAATGAGATAAAAACACTTAAACACGAATGATTCAAGCCTGAATCCAAGGTAATTTCTTTTAAGTTTTAAAAATTGCGAGTTAACCGATTAGGGCAAGAAAAATAATAGATGCTTTTAAATCAAAAAGAGTAATTTAGGTATTTTTCATATTCTACAACTAACCACTCTTCCAGTAAAATAATACAAAAACACAGATTTAAATAATATAAAATGAACTGTAAACTAATAAAAAAATGTTGGAAGGTGGGATACCGTTAAACGAAAATTACATATAAAAATTAGAAAAGATACAATAAAGTTTAATTTATAAATCAATTCGTAAAACATTTCAAATATCTTTTGTTTGAATAATACAAACAATTTAATTTTTACTGAAATCGGTCTTAACTACGTACAACATAAGACCTAGTAAGTAAATAACCAATAAATTGTAAACCAACACTATCTACTTTTTAAAAAAATTTATTATCATCATTCTTGTCAATTTAGTTTATTGTTAATTTATATCACTAGATTTGATATAAAAATTAGAAACAATAATGTATCTTACCTAAAAGTAAAATTATAAATAACACATATTTTATTCATGTTAATAACATAATTCACATATATCGCATTACGTAATATAATCACCTGAAATTTTTCGTATAAATTACACGTAACGCATGTAGCAGACATCAACGAAAGAATGTATCTGATCCGACTACGTTCCTTCACAAATTGGTAATGTAAATAACTGCGAAACTATGGAGACCTTTCCTCGGCTGATACTGTTAAATCTAAATCAAGATACGGTAAAGTAGGGAAGGCAGAGTCTCTTATGAGTTTAAGAAAATGATACCACGGACCACCAAGAGATAACATTCTCAGTTCGGGAACAAACACTAGATCATTCTCTTACATCAAGCGCTCTGCATCTTGCCAGGTGTTGTGCGTTCTCTCTTGACTTTTAAAATTACATCGCCAACGTAATTGTGGTTATAAATTACACCAAGAACATGAGTCTATTTAAAATACCATTCAGCACGTATATAATTATGAGCAATTTATGTTGGTATATTTACATAATATTTTTCAAACGTATTCCTGTATTTTTATTTGAGTACTTTTTATTTCCTCTTCTCTGCTCAGTACCCTTTCGATGCAGCATTAACTGCTAAGCACATATATCTACATTAAAAACGGTGTCGATATAAGTTTTATGTTCCACAAATTTTAATATCAGATTACAAGGGCAATTGGTAGTGGGTAGTAAGGTTGAATAAGGAATATTAATAAAACTAAGTACAAACATTTTCAACACTACTCGCATATAGATTATTCATATTATACCGTCTGGATTTCTAACATTGATAATATAAAGAATAATAAAAATTCTATTTCCATAATTTCAATGTAATACGACTATAACATTGTCATATTTTGAAAATAATAAAATAATTAAGATAATGTAATATTCATAGAGGCAATAGAATTCACGCAAACAACCGCACAACTAAAAACTACATATTGACATAATCCAGTTACGTAAAAAATCACCAAAAAAATTGATTTTCAATAAGAAAGGCATTTTTACAAATTGAATAAAATCTGCTTCTAAAGGATATTCCATATTACATCCGCAGGAAAATATATTTTCAATACTAAAGAGCATCAATTCCTAATGCAAAATGAAAATGAAAATGCTTAAATATGTGAACCCGAATTTAATTCCGTTAGACATGCCAAGGGATCTAAAGAATATTGTTTTCAAAGAATAGTTACGAAATCTAGAAAAACAAAAATTTAAGACAGCAACAAATAGAAACATACCACAAGGTTAAATATTAATTGTCACCGAAACTATACTATCATAGCGACCAAGTGCGTGTCTGCAAGACAGAGGTTTTAACAAATTTATAATTCAATCTCAATAGATGCGTTAATGTTCTTATTTATATTTACATGACATACTACAATTGATTAGTCAAAATGATTTTTATACGCCTTTCTTGCTATAAAATCAACACGTGCAGATTCTTTCCTTAATATATATTTATATACATATATATGCACTACCGTCCATAAGTTTAATCGCACTACAGATAATTTTAATTGCAGAAGGATATAAAACATTTAAGTTAATATATTGAAATTTTATCCTATTTAAAGAAATAATATTCAGGTAAGAAATATAATGCGGGTGTCATGGAGATTATCCCTTACTCGGAATTGTTTATTGTATGGTTTATTACGAAGACGTAATAGCCAGTCTTTACCTGATATTTGTGCGCTTGTAAGGGTATAATTTATGTCTATTACACAGTGAATACTTAGTATTCACGTTGTTAACGAAGTGTTAGCAAGTGCTATCGAGTGAGGGTATTTTTTTTAATTGTTTTTAAAACATGGCAAGGAGTAAGCAACTAAATCTTGAACGAAGGGCAAGAATTATTGCATTGCACGAAACAAAGCTTTCTAATAAAGCGGTCGCCCGAAAACTAAAAGTTTCCGAGTTTGTGTTCATCAAACCATAAAGAAAATGGCAGAAACTGGTCCACTCGGGGACCGAAAACGCAGTGGACGGCCGACGATAGCCTCCTTGCAGCCCCGGAAATATCAGTACAATATAACATATACCACGAAACCACGGTTAGCGTAACAACCAAACGCCGTTTAGCTGAAGCTGGACTTAGAGGCCGAGTAGCAGTAAAAAAACCACGTCTGTCTGCACAACATAAACAAAAAAGATTGGCCTGGGCGAGAACACACAGGTACTGGATTGTCGAAGAGTGGAAACAATGGACAGATGAATCCAAATTTTAAAAAATTGGAAATAAACGCCGTACTTTTGTTCGTCTTCGTGTTGGGGAGATAATTTTAGATGAATGTGTGGTGAAGACAGTGGAACATGGTGGTGGAAATGTGATGGTTTGGAGCTGCTTTGGAGGTGGGCACGTCGGAAAATTGGTACATATCACAGAAAGAATGACAAAGGAAGTCTATTTGGGTATATTTCAAGAACATGTTCTTCCGTCAGCGATGGAGCTAATGGGTCCAGTGTTTGTTTACCGGCAAGATAACGGCCCCAAACACATAGCAAAGATTGTAAGAAGGTTTTCGGCCGACCAAACTGGAAGAGGAATCCTTACATTAATAACACGGCCACCCCAAAGTCCGGACTGTAATCCGATAGAGCTGCTATGAGACTGTTTGGAGCGTGAAGTGCGTAAAATACCTCCTACTAGCAAGACAGATCTGTGGGGTAAGATGCGGAATGCATGGAACTCTATCAATGAGGAATATCTCGACCGACTAGTTGAACGAATGCCATGTGCTTGTGAAGCCGTGATCGCAGCTAGGGGTGGTTAGTTTGACAAAGGTAAAATTTAAGATAACTTATTAAAATATGATTTAGATCAATAATGTCAGTTGCTTGAATTGTATGTTAATTTAGCATTTTATAAATAAATTTGCCATGAACTAAACAGTCTCTTTAATATCATTGCGCAATTAAAATTGTCCGTAGTGCGATTAAACTTATGGACGGTAGTGTATATGTATATATAAAACAAAATTATATTATCAATGACAAAATATATTGTAGAAAAAAACTGTCAATTGAAGCAAACGAAATTATGTCTAACAAAATTTAAGATCTCTTTGTATATGAACAAGCGTACATTTAATATATACTGAAGAATATGTCAATTACTGTCATATTTAATTCTAAGCACTTACTGTTATATTTAATTCTATACATTAAACCTTATGTCATTGGGTAGTATTTGTAACGATTGTACATATGGTAGGTAATAGTTCTTGTTAAGTTGTTCACAGTTGACAGTACCCTAAATTAAGATAAGTTTCATGTAGTATGTGTTAAATTTGGAATGAATTAAAAAGGAGGGATCGGAAGAAAATGTCATAAAGATCTCAGTGGAAGGTAGAATTTTTAAAAGAATTATAGTTAGTATAGGTAAAACATATTTATCTGTTAGAAAGGAATATTAGGAAAGTAGTACAATTAATCTGGTACGTAGACTTCCGCGGTCGTGGTCCATATTATCTTCTTCTAGGCTTCTGGGCTGGAACCGCGTCACTGGTAGAACTGCCGACGTATCAGTTTCAGTGCGACAGACAATAGCACTAGTTGAGCCCTGAAGATGTCCCATACGAGTGGGTACGAAACGTCGGCGGTTATACCAGTAACGCGGTTCCAGCCCGGAAGTCCAGAAGAAGATAGTATAATTAATTGACCAGAGAAATTTAGAAAAATTAGACATTTACAAGTAGTTTATATGGGTAAAATAGACAAACCAAATAGGGTATTAAAAGGAATGAGACTGTTATAGACAACAATACCTATAAAATAAGAGACAATAAGAAAAATATAGTTGTATAGATCCCAAAGAAATATTACTCTTATAAGGATATGTAATGGAAAGTTTGAATTATATGATGCACGTACAAATGTAAGGTTATATTTTCACCTCTAAATTGAAATATTTAATTTATAAAGTGTGCTTTGATTGGGACAAAAAAAATAGCGAATTAGAGAATGATTAGAATTCAAAGATTTATAATTAAAAATAGTACTAACCGTTAAGAATATTCAAAGAAAAACGATTCGAATTTTTTTAAATTAATTCTTATTCGACATTTAATTCATCGTTCTTAAATCTATAACTACCAGTCCAATTTGAAATCACGGTATTCTTAATTAATTAGTTGCAGAGTAAAGACGTTAATGTCGCTAAAAGAAAAACAACAGAATGTATTAATATTTTTATAAAATGACGATCATATAAATTCTTAGAGATAAAATTAATGCTGCATTATGTAAAGAATGTATAAACAGTGATTAATAACTTTTAAATAAGTTTTATAAATTTGCGTAGAAGTGTTTCTAATAAACTTTTAAAAAATATTTGCACCTGTTATAAAAGGATAATAAACAAACAGTGAATGTGTCATTGACATTTTTAATGAACAAGGGTGAATAAGCTAAAGCGCATGTACCACTTATGAAAAGGAATTGGAACCATAATGATACAGAACTGGATAAAAAAGAGGTCATCTGGTGATCAAAAGGATAAGGAGAAAAAAATAAGAAATACTACGATTGAACAAAGTGAACGTTTTTTAAAAGGTAGAAAAATTGATTATTTAAATAAAGTTCATAATTTGGCCAAAAAGCAGAATAACAAACTAATTTAATCGGGTACGTAGACTTCCGCGATCGTGGTCCATACTCTCTGCTTCTGGGCTTCCGGACTGGAATCGCGTCACTGGTATAACTGCCGACGTTTCGTACCCACTCGTATGGGACATCTTCAGGGCTCAACTACTGTCTATTATCATTATTCAGTGTGACAAACAGAAGCAGTAGTTGAGCCCTGAAGTTGTCCCATACGAGTGGGTACGAAACGTCTGCAGTTATACCAGTGACGCGGTTTCAGCCTGGAAGTCAAGAAGCAGATAAGAAACTAATTTGTTAAAATGATAACAGTTTAACATTTATTTCAGTAATTAATGATATAATAGGTTAACAGTTTAGAGTTTCAATAAGAGATTAATTTTAATAATAAAATCTAATTCATATTGTTAAAGAGATGTAAAGTTTTATTTAATATATTGTATATATATTACAATCACTAAAACATAAAGAAATTTCACAGTATATTAATTTTCTATTGATTATATAAAATCAGTTTACGATTACAGTGAATTTCATTATTTACATGATTATATAATATTTTGAAAGAGTCGTTGTATTACATAAGAAACATGATACATTAAAATGATATAATTAAAAATAAAATTTCTTTGAGTCTATCATTATTTATTTAAAATCCAATAGCGGTACTTTGATTTTCGTATATTTATCTTGAGCTATATCTTATCAGAGTGGTGCACAACCCCATGATCTTAAGGTAGGGTAAAAATATAAACAAATATGCAAAATGTATATGGACAAAGTAAGTATCATTTATTAATTCATTTTAATATTAAATAGCATTTGATAATCTGGTACGTAGACTTCCGCGGTCGTGGTCCATACTATCTTTTTTTGGGTTTCCGGGCTGGAACCGCGTCACTGGTATAACTGCCGACGTTTCGTACCCACTCGTATGGGACATCTTCAGGGCTGAACTACTGCAATGTCGGCAGTTATACCGGTGACGCGGTTCCAGCCCGGAAGCCCCGAAGGAGATAGCATTTAGAAATTTTAAGAATATATTTTACATTCACATATATGATAATTATAATATTTGACAAGCCAACATAAGGTTTGAGTATTAATTTATATTGAATCACACACACGAATATTTATTTATAATTATACGTATACGCATGGACAAAGAGAGTTGCGTACACTTACGGTTAATCGAAAACTAAAAAAAAAATTCTTTTCGTATCATTTTACCTAAAAAATGATATTATTGAGCAAATGTAAAAGAACTATCAAGTTATTCTCAATTATTACGGAGATATTGGCTGCTACTAGTATGACTCTATATATCAGTGCATATCCATCATTCTATTTCACGGAGGTGTTAATGATATATAACTGAATAAAGGTATCCATAAATTGGTTACCTATTGTTAACAAGAACCATTTATATTTTATTATAATTAAAGCGCAGCATAGTTCATGATATGCTATTTATTAATAACCATATTTTAACGCTACGTAATATACGCGTCTGACAGTCAATAAATGTATTTTTTTTTGTAAGTTGAGCAAAATACTCGCTTATGAAAAGATATTAGGTCAATTCACTACATCCAGTTCAGCGTAGCTTAACAACGTGACGAATAACCATGTCATTAATCCGTAATGTAAGCGCATTTATTCACAAATAGCAAAAATTCACTTTAAAAGGACTTGTCAAATGTTTCATGAAAATATACAAGTGTTTATTTATTGACTAAGAATAGCATCTATTAGTTGTTAATACGAGGTCTGTTCTCTTTCTGTTTTCCCTAGTAAACACACACTTTTCGACACATTTATTTATAATTCTTCAAAGTATTTCCGCCCACAGTCAACGTATTTTTTCATTTCCGAAAATCAATCTTTAAAACATATTGTCCTACGTTTTTGAGTTAAGCGTTTATTTCATTTTTAAGTGAATCAACCGCTTCTTCGACCGATGTAAAACTTATCCTTTACACATGCAAACGAAATGGAAAAATTCGGCGTCTTAATTTGAACCATACGATGAATGAATTATTTCAATGTTTTAGGTAATCAAAATTCGATTTTTGGAACAGCAGTGTGAGTCCGGGTATAATTATGATGCAAAATATTTCTTACTCTTGGACGATTATCTCAGACATTTTGAAAAATGTCAGGTTGTACACCACATGAGATCCATTTCCAAAGAAATCCAGTGTAAATCTTTACCATCTCAGGCAGTATTCTTTTGAAATTATGTATCTCCAAATATTTTTTAGGATTCCTTGAACATCTGTTCAATCGCATTCCAAAGACAATCAATATTTTTTTCGGGTAACAGTCGTGTAGGAAGTCGAAACTTGTCATTTAAGGAAAAGCTATCTCATTGAAATTCATTGTACCACCACGTTACGGTATCCAGGGAACATAACATATCACAAACTACCAGGGTGGTTTTCCTAAAATATTTTTTGCAACTTAAGGCACGTTTTTTTTTGAAATTATAAAAAACGGCTCGATAATGGTCTTTGTTTAGTTCCATCATATTTTGTGCAAATAATTATTTTAAAACGTTACAGTTTAAACATACTCAAGTGGAAAATTAATATTTTTCGCTATACCATCATTGACTACAGTCACAAGAATTAATTAAAAATTTCTACTTTGGAACGGGACTCAAACCTGTAACTGCCGTTTGCTAGACGGCTGCCTTACCAATTATACCACCATGCAGTACAGTTTCGAGTCTCTTAAAACGCCATAAATCACCTTATGGAAACAGATCTAATAGTTATAATTCGCAGTCGGATTTTTCGTGCTAAGAATTACATATAAATGTATAATTAAACACTTTATAATGCAAACAAACGTCTAGCAAAGTGGAAGCATCTAGCAAACGACAGATACAGGTTCGAATCCTGCTCCAGCGTAGAAATTTTCAATTAATTTCTGTGATTGTAATTAATGATGACACAGCAGAAAATACTAATTTTCATTAATTTCCCATCATAAAGTGCTTAATTTGAACTATTCAGCGTATGGTTCAAATTACTCCGAATGATTCCATTTCGTTTCCATGCATAAAGGATAAATTTTACATCGGTCTAAGAAGCAGTTGACTCATTTAAAAATGAAATAAACGCTTAACTCAAAAATGTTGGACAATATGTTTTAAAGATTGATTTTCGGAAATGAAAAAATACGTTGACTGTGGGGAGAAATACAATACTTTGAAGAATTATAAATAAATGTGTCGAAAAGTGTGTGTTTACTAGGATAAATAGAAAGAGAACAGACCTCGTATTAACAACTAATAGATGCTGTTCTTAGTCAATAAATGAACACTTGTACATTTTCATAAAACATTTGACAAATCATTCTAAAGTGAATTTTTGCTATATGTGAATAAATGCTTAATCACTAAGGTTGATATATAACCCCTTTCCACATTAACTTTCGTAATTCTATACACGCATTTCGACAACTAAGTTGTCATCATCATCAGATAATTGCAAAGTGTCGAACCTGGTAAACCACGGCGAAAAATACCCGTACGAAAAACAAACTCCGTACGCGATCTGTAACGTTGAGAACCAAAATGTACAAAATGTACACAGTGTATGGTTCTCAAGTTCTCTAAGTTAATCAAGCACAGGCTCCATCAAATTCGACCTGAATAAATGCGCTAACATTACGGATTAATAACATGTTTATTCATCACGTTGTTAAGCTAGTGCTACGCTGAACTGGATGTAATGAATTGATCTAATATCTTGTCGTATTTATATATAATTATTAGCATCAAAACCTAAGTGATGGTTATAACAATTAGAAATGTTTCCATAATGTGACTTATGGCGTATTAAGAAACTGGAAACTGTACTGTTTGGGGGCCTATTTGTTAAGGCAGTCATCTAGCAAACGGTAGATATAGGTTCGAGTCCTGCTCCAGCACAGAATCTTTCATTAATTTCTGCAATTTTAATCAACGATCGCATAGCAGACAAAACCAATTTTCAATCATACATATGTATTTATATATAATTATTAGCACAATCAAGGGTATTTTTAAACTATCATTCCCATTAACCTTGTAAATAACTAGGTTAATATGTTACACCAAATTTCTAACAAAATACAGTGGTTTGCCAGAGAAACTCAGTGTAAAGAGAACAGTCTCCGTATTTCTTTATTTATATTTAATTAATTCAGAGAATAACCGGTAATAAAAAATTAATACGTAATTGGTTTAATAGCACATACCATCAAAAACGTCTATCGTCGAATTATTTTAAAATTTGCCACATATCACTTACAACCATGCTCAGATGTATTAGACACCCCAGGTAAAAACCCTTATTCTCGGTATTATCCAAGTCTAACGGAAATTAACCGTAAACATAGTTAATGGTATTTACAGAAATGCGTTTTTGAATACCCTAGTTAATCCCCTATTGAAAAGAATAGGTGGAAAGGGGAAATTGTGGATTTTAGAAATTTAGTGTCATTCTAGCAGTGTGTGAGCAACGTGCGTTTGTGAGTTTGTGGTAGAGATCAATTAGATTATCCTATTTTTTCACGTTGTGTCAGTTATTTGTTGAAGAAAAATGCCTAAAACACGAGAGTTGTCGGTAGGGGAACGCGCCCAAATAGTGCTACTGCATTCCAGAAGTTATCAATAGCAGCAATTGCAAAAAAAGAAAATGTTCGCGATGTGCAGTCCGTACAACCATTAGTCGCTATCAGGAGAGTAGGTCGTTTGTTAACACACCAAAAAGTGGCAGAAAACCCTGTACCTCGATTAGACACGACAGAATTTTACAAAGACTGGCTCTCGGTGATAGGAAAAAATCGTCGAAACAGCTCGCCAGTGAGCTGAAACAGCGTTATCGCGTAACAGTTTCTGCGCAAACAGTGAGAAGGCGTCTCCAGCGTGCTGGTTTACGAGGGTGTAAACCGGTTTTAACTGACACTCATAAAAAGAAGCGGTATTTATGGGCCAAACAACATAAAAATTGGACAATCGAGAAGTGATCAAAGATTCTTTGGTCTGATGAATCGAATATCGAGGTATGTAAGTACATCTTCATGACTAATATTCTTATCGTTGTATGCAATTCAGTCTACATGTAACATTAAACAAAATTAATCCTGTCTAAGTGCTAACTTTCTTCTTTTGCCTGGCAGCTTTGGGGACTACCTGGGACGCTATACGTTCGGCGTAGGCAAGGGAAAGCTTATGAACCACAATGTATCATTCCCACAGTAAAATTTGGAGGTGGTAGTATCATGGTTTGTGGTTGTATGTCTGCATACGGTGTTGGAGAAGTGTACCTGTGCGATGGCCGGATGAATAGCCAACGCTATTTAGCCATGTTGGAGGAAGTATTAGAACCGTCTGTGCTAAAACTATTCGACCAGGATATTCCACAATACATTTTTTAGCAAGATAATGCGCCCTGCCACAAATCGGGAGCTGTAATGCGTTGGTTCTAGGAAAACACAGTGGAGGTATTGGATTGGCCGCCACAAAGTCCCGATTGATCGCCCATTGAAAATTTGTGGCGTATCTTAAAAACTAAGATCACGGAACATAAATGCCTGTCAAAAGCAGAATTATCAACAAAAATTCGCGAAATATGGGCTGCAATACCACCGGCAGAGTGTTACAATTTAGTAGCAAGTATGCCTCGACGAGTGCGACCTGTCATTAAGGCCAAGGGCGGAGCGACAAAATATTGGTAAATTGTACTATATTACTTAATAACACTTTGTACATAATTTTCACAACAGTTTTATTTTCCTCACCTCTCTTTTGACTAAACTATATAAACTACTCGTATATATGTGTGTACATAAATTCGTAAGGTGTCTAATACAGCATGGTCGTATATGTACATAAAAATGGAATATGGAATTCTTGGAATAATGAATTTTTATAAACAATACTCAATGCATGTGTTTACTTTTTATATTCAAATTCAAACTTTGATGTATAGCATGTATACATTTTTTACATTTTCTACAAGTAAGTTTTTTCAGAAGATTTATCAAATTAATACATGAAAGTATTACCAACTTGTCGAAAATTAAGTAAATTCCTCGTGCATGTATATATTCATATATTTAAGTTATAACATGACATGTATATATAAGAGCTGCCATAATTTCTTAATAAAAGACAGGGCAATTACAAAAAGTTTTTCAAATTCGAAAAGTTTATGTTCTCAGTTTGTTTATATGACCAAGTTTAAATGTAAAAATCTATGATCATTATATATAAATTCCTAAATTTATGATCACTATTGCATCGAAAAACTGAAAATAAATGAAATTGTAGTTCGAAATATCTAAATCAAAATATTCATCCAGTACTATTTTAAAATTAAATTTGTATAAATTCTTCAAGGTACTTATAGTATTATTAAAAAAATTTATAACATTGTCAGGAAACTTGCATATTTACTGACATAAAAGACGTTACAGAGACGTAGTGAAATGTTCTACGGAAAAATTTTAACAGAAATAGCACATATATTTCGATATGTTTATATATAATTTTATTCCAATTTTTGCATTTCAAATTAATTCTAAAATGAATTATTACATCTTTTAATAGATATTTCTGCAATAATAATTATTTAATTTATTATCTGCACTTAATTTCTTACGTTGTTACCTATGTGTGACACACGTTAATTAATCGAAGCAAGTCTATTTCCAATAAATCGTCTCGATGAAAATGCTGCGCACATCCCCTCACATTAACTAACAAATATTTCGTTTTGATAAAAATAATTTACAAACAGCTCAAAAATGAAAAAGTATTTATAAAAGAAAGTAAATAATTTCCATATGGTTTGAAATATTAAATCAAGCCTTAGTATAAATATTGGCTAATGACTTTATGTACATTAGGGTAATAAAATACTCTTAGGCTGACCAAAGAAACAAAATTTTCCTTCGATGTATTTTTACATATTTCTATTCCAACTCATATTAATTAATTAATTCAGTTTCCAACCATTCCATATACGTGGGTTGTCTTTTAAGTTTTGTATATAAAACTGGAACAAAACGGTATATAGTTTTAAAGACTTCATTGTTTTGCGATGTATTCTCCACGAAGATTAATGCAGTTTTGCATGCGCTCGAACCAACTCTAGAAGCAGTTGTTCCACTTGTTCTTGATTTTCGGAAAGGTAAGGAAATTGTTGCAACTTAGGTCCGGACTGTACGGAGGATGCTCCAAAAATTCGACATCCACAATAAGCACCCATTGTGAGCCAATTCCGAGACACCGTCACTCCCGACCGTTTCAATACTTCGAAGTGGAATGCAGATAACTGTATTACCGGCTAGATGAACCGCATCTTAGATATCAAAGGATACAATAAGTTTCGCCTGTTCGCCAAAGTTGCCATTTTGACTACCCTGCTCTTCGTTGATCGCTATCTTCTCTTCTCCTCCACTAACTTCTCCGTCTTTTGAAGTCTCATAATCGAACTACAAGATTCACAATCTATCTCCAATTACGCTAGCGCCAGTCTCCCAAATTGCCTAAAGTATTTCTTCACAAATCGTCATATATTATGCTTTTTGGGGTCGGTCAGCACTTTGGAAAAGTTTCATGATTTTCTCATTTCTAAATCTTCGTACTATAATACAAGTTGTTTCCTTATTGATACTGAATTCCGCCTACAACGTGTGAAGTGCATACATCAGCGTCAACGAATTCTTCTCGGGTGTCGAAAGAATTCGCACATAAACAGACTCGCTCGGCAAGTTAAGAAAAATATTGCCCAGTTTTTCGCTTAATTTTACGAGAAATTATTGAAAGATGTTATTGCGGTTCTTTTTCACGTCGCTTATTTTTTAGACCGATGGTACATAATATTAGAATCTTAAGATAGTATATCAAAGAACAAGTGTCACAAGACAGATCTTATCGCATAAGGCGAGTTTAGGACACGATAAGCGAAACGAGGAAAGCCTTAGAAGCCGAGTGCGACAAGTGTCTTATGACACAAGTTCTTCATGTTATTTTACCTAATTTACTTTCTTTATAATATTTTCAAAATAGATAATGATCTACTTAAAATTAATATTAAAAATCGAATTAATGATCCAGAGGATCTTAAGTCACCCAGGTAAATATTGTTATACAATCTCTTCATTAAAGTTAAGTAGCCATACATCACAATTTACCTTGAAGATCAAACTATACGTAATATTATTTTCTCTTGAAATAATATTTTGAAGTCTAGCCTTTCTCTTATTTTCGGTAATGATATGATTTATTACGTTCTATACCACGCAATAAAACATGTTAATAGATGTGTTTCTCATTATAATATTCCATTTACTATATATATCAAGATATTTGTTATTTCGAAAGTGGCATTATGGTAAAATATGTACAATATGAACAACTGTGCTATATAATTGTTCACAACTAAATAAATATGATATTTACTGTTTCATGAATATACGCAGCTACAATACACCACTGTGGGCGTGCGACACAAAATATACATACTTTAATCGTTTCTCGCGAGATTATATATAGAGTAAATAAAATTTCTTTCTCGAGAACAGTTCAAGTTGAATTGAACTGTGTGACAAAAAGAACGAATCACCAGTAAAAGTATGTATGTATTTTTAATTGAGACAAATAATAAAAAACAGTAAACAAGTAAACCCTTATCTTGTCAAACTTTGTCGAAAGAATTCCTTTTTCTTTTCTTAATTATGGATCAGTTTAGTTTGATTATTCGATTATGACAGTCTGTAGATGTGAACTAGTGTACAAAATTAGATGTTATGCAGTTCCTCTTTTTTCACCTCGCTTATTTTTTTTAGACTGATTGTATTCAATATTACAATCTCAAGACAGTATAAGCGTCATAAGATAAATGTTATGGGATGAGGCTCGCTTAAGGCACGACGAACGAAACAAGGAGAATCTTGAAGGCCAAGTGCGATAAGTATCCTTTGACAGAAGTTCTTTAGTATTTTTCCTAATTTGCTCGACGTTTTTTGGATAAATAGTAATCTGAGTAAAGACCGAGTGCGGTTAGCGTCTCATAACACAAGTTCCTTATATTATTTTTTCTAATTTTCCTCCTTTGTGACCATTTCTAAATAAATAATAGTCTATTTAAAATTTTGGGATTTCCTGGTACTTGGTAATACACGAATATCGTGTATTACCAATTGTCAATTTCTCTGAGAAATATTCTTTTGGCAGAAATATGCACTAGAATAGTAATGCAATCCATATATATATATGTTCATTGGTTAGTGGACTTTCCATTGTTCAAGGCTAATATCGCCTTTCATAAATTGGAACCGTTTTCTTAGAATAGAATTTAATTCACGAACAAATTGGGTTGAAGTGTAGAACAATATTATTTTTCCAGACCAATCTCGTTTTTTGCTTATGGGTTAAAGATCGTGGACCAGCCCGACTTCGAGGGGAAGAAAGTAAGTGTTTCAATTTTCTATAAAACGTGAGACTGCGCTTACTCGAAGACTACTGATTTGGAGTAAAATTAGAAATGTTCAAAGGTACACTATTATGTGTTGAAACCATTTGTTTTTCAATATACCTAAGAGCTAAAGAAAGCGACATTCCAGCAAGGCAATGCACGTTATCTTTCAACTATTATATTATAATTTCTGTAAGAGGCCAGCTTCAATATTATCAATTGGCCTGCACAGTCTGTGATATGATAGGTCGAAGGCTTGGTATGTTGCTAACCCTCCAATGATCTTAAAACAGCTACATGATGCCTTACAAGTTTTTTGGAATAACTTCGCACAGAAGTCATTGGAACTTCTTATTAAAAGCACACTAGGACAAATAACTGAAATAAATTTATCAAATAATTTACATTTATTAATTTATATATTATCAACACAATAAATATTTGTATAAAATTTTGTTAAGAAATATACTTTTACTCTGATTCATTTGTCACATAGTGTATGCGTTACTTGCATGTTCGTCGATGTAGATTGTCAGTTGAGTTTAAAGATTTAAACTAGCGATCGCTGTATGATTTTATTAACTAATGTTGCTTACGGAGTTACGCATAAACGGAATCAAACGGAAGACAGAACTTTTTAACTACAAACGTCCGTATCTACGTAGTTGTTATCAAAGTACGAAATTACATATTAAAGCAGCTGAAATTTATATCGTATTCTTTCTCGTAGAAGCAAAAAATACAGGAATTTAAATATTATATACGCTAGATACAATTAACTGGTTATCTTTACTAAATGTAATGTCCTTTTATATTTTCAGGAACTAAATTTCAACTTCCAGAACAACATAAACTGTATAGATTTGTTTTGCAAATAATGTTGAATAAATTATTGATCCCTACCATCTGATATATGATGTGATAACCATACTTTATTCCTACTTTAAGGAATCTCACCTCGTAATTCTCAGTATTGTATAAATATATGTACGTTCTTTTCCAAATGTTGAGTCATACAGGAACTATAAACAAATATTGTAGAATTATGTATGATACCACAAATTTTTAAAGCTAATGGTCTTGTCAATCAGCGAAACTAAAACTGTCTGGTATTTTGAAAAGATAAAAGAGTGAATTATTGGAGAAAATTTTGAATAAGGCAATAATTAATACTTGTTTATTTTTATCAAAATGAAATAAGTTTATTAATATGAATTAAGAGGAATGAAAAACGCACAGTAAACTAGATATTTATAGATTTCTAATTTGCGAAGGACTTTTTAATAAACCGAGATAAATTTAACACCATTACAAAATAAATTAACTAAGTTCTAGGTAATTTAAGCATGATATGAGTGGGTGGCTATAGAGTACTTTTCTCCTTATGGTAATCAGAAAATTTATTGACAAATTGCAGTTATTCTCATTCTGATAATATGTTAGAATATTTTCTGTTTCCCATTTTAATAATTATGTTTGTAGTCATAGAGATTTAGATCTATCAACTTCATTAAAAGTGAACTACTTTCTAACATATATTTCCACAAAATTCATTTTATTAGTTCTCATATTCATTTATACTCAAATAGAGAAGCTACAAAAAATTCTAGCAAACAAAATTGGCAACGGTTACCGCATTAAATTTTACCGAAACGATTATAGCTATTGTCTCTTGGGATTACTGTGGGATTCTTCTTGTGGATTATCTTCAAAAAGGTAAATCATAGCAGGCAAACACTACGCATCCTTTTTAGAGTAACCGTACGGTGCAGGACAATACAAAATGTCCCACTTATACAAGAAACAAATGCTTTTTCTTCAAGACAATGAACATATTCACGAACTGCTTCACATCCAGCTTATTTGTCAGATTTGGCTCACCCAGAATTTTTCCTTTTTCCTGAAAACGCATATTTTGAACAAGAGTCATGGGACAGAAATGCGAGACCTTAATGCATTGTAGTGAACATAATTGACTCTAATGGTCAAATAGGACAGGAACAGTTTCAGCAAAGATCTACAGAGGCTAAATGAACTCGATTTACGCAAAAGAATTCAATGATCAATCAGATCAAATGCGCGAGAAAAGGCAGTGTAAATAACATCTAATTGACCACCAGCGTCGAGAGACTGGGCTATTTTCTACGATAACAAAGCCAAATTGGTTGTAGTAGTGTTAATAAGAGATTAATTTTTAGAGAAAAAGTAGTACTACTGCTAACATTAAAACAAGTAAGCATATACATACATATATACATATATATATATATATATATATATATATATGAAATTGACTTAAGGGGAAGTCAGACTCAAGATGAAATTGTCTAAGTCCAAGGCATTTAATCAAACAATGCTAAACTTCCATTATGTCATTTTTATAAAAATCTTTCTCAAGATCCTCAAACTACTGCTCCATTACTGCAGTAAGTTCTTCTTCCGACTGAAACTTGTTTCCAACAAGGAAAATATGATATTAGGAAATAAGTGGAAATAGATTCGAGTTCAAATGGACATATAACGAGTGTCAAGCACAACGTCAAATTGTAATTTATTCGAAATTTCCCGATCAATTTAACAGTTGTAAGAATGCACGCTGTCAATATAAAAGAGACTTATTTATGAACTATCGTAGGTCGCTTTCCAGAAATTAATTTATCGAATATAGGCTAGCGCTTTTCAAGATAGTCTACATTTTAATTCCAAAAAATCGTAACTATTAGCTTTACTGCTATTTGAAGTATTTTGGCTTTCTTCGAGGGAGGCTTACAATGAAGTATGCACTCTTGATGTTACTGTTGGGATGCAGGAATCATGTAGTGGTGAAGTCCGATTTAATCGATCGTTACAAATCTTCCCAAAAATCAACTCTTGTTAAACAGCGTAAAATTATCGCTTGACGTTCGCATTCTTTCATGTTGTTGATCGCACTTGTAAATTCGGTGCATATACCTCGCTAACAGCTTGAATATGCTCAATTCTACATTTAAAATGTGATGTGTGTACGCGGTCAGTCAATATATCCACGATGTGAACTAGCGTTTTGATATAAATTCTTCGGTCGTTCATAACAAGATTGTTAATTTTATTGAATATTTCAGGAGTTATTGCAGTTTTTGACGACCCTGGTCACACCACAATTACATTGCACCACTCAGCCTAAAACTGTGGCTTTCGAAGTGCATTGTCACTAATTACATATCAGCCAAAACTTCATAAGTGCTTATGAATTGTGGGTTTATGAATTTTGGAATTTTCCATTTAGACATTTTATTTAGACTGCTATAAGTTTCAAATTGAGTATTCAAGTCTCACTTTCTACCAAATCATCCCCATAATTAGCCCGTACTTATTTTTTCCAAAAAGGAAATCATGAGATGTGGGCAAATTTGCAAAATGCTAAAAAAGTAATCGATGGTCAGTTCCTAAAATCGATACAATTTTTAGATAGGCCGAAACTTTGATAATAGGAACATTATGAGAAAGAAATCGTCAGGGTCTGAAAAATCTATGACGGCACACGAAATCATCTAAACGGTGAGAAAGGCAAGCAACAGGAGCCCGAATCGATCCACACGTCAACATATACGCGCGTTACAAGTGAGCCGTGAGTCTGTGAGAAAAATCTTACATTTCGACTTAAAATTCCATCCCTACACAATGCAGCTTGTTTAGAAACTCATCGAAAGAGACTATGCACAACGAAAAAATTTTGTAATACGTATACAAATGTTGTTTGAAAAGAACCCAAATGCAATGGCAATTAGGTTCGCTAAAGCTAATTTCTAATTCAATAATTCAGTAAACAAGCGGAACTTGCCGCTCACAATATCCATGAAATGCCTCTCCAATGTGAGCGTGTGAAACTTTGGTGTGCTATTGCCAACTTTTATGTAATCAAGCCGTATTTTTTTATTCACAACAAGATGCTGCCATAACGCACACTGCTAACATAACCATGAACGTTTTAAGAAAGACGTTTCCTGGGCATCTCATTTCACACTTCAACTTATCCGCCTGTGATTTTTAAAACAATGTGCAACGCAAATTCCATACTTCACTGGAGTTGAAAAATGCCTTACAGAAAAGGTGCATTTGATTGATTCAGAAGTAATGGACGGAGTTATGGCTAATTTCTGACATAGAATTGAAAATTGCATTCAAGATGATGGCTGCTACCTAAATAAATTCAAATGAGTACTGTTCATAAGAGAAACGTCTGTTTTCCACAAGTCACCTCGTATTTTACTAACAGCAAACAAATTTTGAAAAAAAGAACGTGGAATTAGTAAATATCGACATTAATCAGTATATAGTGTTTATAAAACGTGACGTGAAAACTACAGGTAATGAAAGTAATTTACAATTTTTAACCACACATGTCAAGTAAAAAGCAAAAATATATCGTATCGTTTAAATTAGATTAGGTACGTCGAGTTTAAGTTATGTAAACATTTCAAATTTTTAAAACCATATACACTGGAAAGTAATCTAAACTCAAATTCATATAATCAAAAAAGCCCAAGTTAACTCGTGAACTAAATAATAATAATTTATTATCTAACAGCATAAGACAATCTTAACAAAAATAAAGAAATAATATCGTATAGTAAAAGAAGAATAAAGTAACAAAAATCAAACTAAATTACAAGTTTAATTATAATACATATTAAGAAAAACAAATTACAATGTAAAAGGAAAAGCTTACAAATTATTTTCTGAACATACAAACTAAACTTGATCTTAAAGCATCCAACCTGATATTAAAAATGTCAATATCTACACAATAATTATAACGCTACAACACACAGGTAAGATTGGAGATTGAAAACGATGATGAGTACTGGTAGCACATAGATTGAAATTCTATTTATGGAGAGTTAAATCTAGAAACAGATAAAGAACTGACTGTGGATTGTTTTTATAAACCTGACCTTTCACATAACCCAAAAGAAAATAGTGTAACGGTGTCAAATCACATGATCTTGGTGGCCAATTAACATCACCGTTTCTTAAGATTACACATCCAGGAAATTTTTCTCTCAATAAATCAATCGATTCGTGTGCAAGGTGAGGTATAGCGCCATCGTGTTGAAACCACATATCCTCTAGATCAATATTCATTCATTCAGGCGACAAAAATTCGGTTATTATCCGATGACATCGATCACCATTGACAGTTACAGCTTCACCAGCAGCATTTTCAAAGAAGTAAGGTCCAACTACACCACCTGACCACAATGCACACCAATGAACGACGTTTTAAATGATCTAATGGCTTCAGTTCCTGTGTTATTTGAACCTTATATGCCTTCAGAGCTAAATCTTTGTGCGAAATACGTCATATTGTTGATCCACTAAGTCCAAGTTGTTGTGAACATCGTCTAATAGACACTTCAGGATCTTCAGCAACACTTTCACGAACCAAGCCAATATTTTCTTGTGAACGACCACTGAGTGTATTTTTCACTTTTTGATCTTCCACGGAACCGGTCTCTTGAAATTTTTTAATAGTGCTTTCAGACGGACCATTATGTAATTGATACGACTGTATTTTTCACTTTTTTGATCTTCCACGGAACCGGTCTCTTGAAATTTTTTAACAATTCCACCAATAGTGTTTTCAGATGTCGATTATGTAAACCATAAAATTCCTGTAATTATCTAAAAACTCTTTTCACAGAACGCTGATTTTCATAAAATAATTCAACAATTTAAACGCGTTGTTGTACCGTGTATGAAGCGATTTTTATAAATGTCGAGCATTGCTACTACTGTGAAGGCGGTATCTCCAAAATATTACTCAGCTACCTCTTCCGGCGTAGAAAACCGTTGACCACGAAGTTTATTCTTCACGTGTGGGAAAAAAGAAAACAGAGGGTGCTAGGTCAAGACTGTACGACGAGTGGTTCATCAATTCAATGTTTTGCCCGGTCGAATATTCAACTGTTTGAACCGACCTGTGAGAGCTCGCATTGTCATGGTGGAAAATGATCTACCGTTTTCGGTTTGTTTTCCTTATTTCTTCAAAAACTTTTGGCAAACAAATTGTTGTGTACCATTCAGAATTGATCATTCTACAACTTTTTAAAGGCGCGGTTGCAACGTGACCGGTTTTATTCCGAAAAAATAGGCGACCATTTGCTTCGATGTGCTTCGAGCGCGAACACCTTTTGTTGGTTTTGGCTCATCTTGGAATACCCACGCAGTCGACTGCTGTTTACTATCGGGCTCATACGTATAGATTCAAGATTCATCATCTGTGACAACTTTATAAATGTTTTTTGAAGCACCGCCATTATGTTTCTTGTGCATTTCTCCTCACCAATCGACGCAAGTCCTTTTTTGAGCGGTTGTCAAATTATGTGGTACCCAATATGAACATAGCTTCTTAACGACTAAATGTTCAGGCAGGATCTTATGCACGCTGGTGTTACTACTACCTAGAGATGCCTGGATCTCACGGTATGTCACATGACGATCTTGCATTATCAATTCAGACACTGCATTAATGTTTTCCGACACAACAACATTTGTGGGACCAACTTCACGAAATTCATCATCCAAAGAGCGCCTTCCAAGTTTGAATTCACTATACCAACGATATACTGTAGTTTTCGATGGTGCTTCATCACTATATAAAGAATTCAGCTCATCGATGCATTCTTGTTGAGATAATTTACGCCGAAAGTTATGAAAAATAATTGCACGAAAATGTTCGCGAGTTAATTCCATCTTTTCGCTAACATAAAATTTTCAAGTTACTGTCAACAATAAA
The DNA here is from genome assembly GCA_031893035.1 of Dermolepida albohirtum. Taxonomy (NCBI): domain Eukaryota; kingdom Metazoa; phylum Arthropoda; class Insecta; order Coleoptera; family Scarabaeidae; genus Dermolepida; species Dermolepida albohirtum. Next base: position 165,213 of record JAVIWB010000555.1, on the reverse strand, counting down.
AATAGCGACCGGATAATAACACTGTCAAGGTAAATATAAATTGTCAAAAATGATAAACTTCACGATGCAATCATCAGATCGGAGACAATACTAACAGTGTTGCCAGTTCCCGGAATATGAACGGCTACCCTCGTACCCTGTGTACCTAAATTCCCACATTCGCTTTGAAACCTGACCAAAATCTCCGAATTTCTAGTTCCGAATATCATGACACAACTTTCTAAAACATTAACAATAACAACAAAACTAGTAATAAAGTATAATAGCTGAAAATATTAATAAGACCCAAATCAGATGATACGTAGTCATCGCGCTTAACAAAAAATATATATATTAAGCCAAAAAAGTTAAACAAAATAATGAATTCATTGAACTTGACTGTTTTAAACATTAACTGCCACTGAAATATTGCGAATCGTTTGACATACATTTTTTATTTATTTAGGAAGCCAGTATTTATTCTAAATAAAAAATAGGCCAACGAATAAAATTCTGATCTGAATGATTAAAATCTAGCGGAATATCCTGTAGACGATTGTAGTAATTAAACTGCGCTAATTTGAAATCATATTGGTGTCTTTTTGCTCAATAACATGTAACACATGTCAATTGATGTATGCGTTTAGTAAAAATATAAACTATTTAATTAGTTAAAGCCTACTTTGTCGATCAGAAAAGGCAAAAAAACGCAAGTTTTTGAAGCAGAAAGACATTTTATTCTTCAATATAATCTTGAACAAGCTCAGCACACTTTTTCCAACGATACTTCAAACTAGCTCTCACTATAAACCGATGAATCAAAGTCCTCGCAGTTGCTACTTACAGCAGCAATTACTTCCAAATTGAACCTTGGAAAGTGGATATCTTTCCCACTAACCATTTCTTCAATTTCGATAATAGACCATAGTCAAATATGAGGAACAAGACAAATGAAGTACTAAATAAAATCCCACTTCATGAATTTTAACCATGACGATAGCAAACCTGTGGGCAGAGGCGTTAATCTAATGAAAAGATACTCTCTTCTTTGCCAAGTTATGCCGTTTTTCTTTGATTTTATGGCTCCATTGTTGCAACAATTGGATATATTTGCCAATTATTATTTTCCATAAAATTTCCACGAAAATCCCAAATCTCAATCGTAATAACCTTTCCAGCTGATAAAACTCTTTTTATCTACTTCCATAGTAGAGAACTTTTGTTTTTTTAGATCGCTCTTTGGCTTCAGAAATGTAATGGTATGGTAGGTTTCATCAACAGTAATAAAGTGGCGCAAAAGGTTTTTCGAATTATAGAGAAAATGTGCCAAAATACCGCAACAAATACCCAAACTATTCAATTTTTGCCCTGGTGTGTGCGACCGCGGTGCCCAAAGCATCGAGTATTTTTTCATTTGTAATTCTGTGTACACTTTTATTTGAGATACCCTTTATTTCTACTATCTTGTGCACTTTTACCCGATGCTAATCCAATACGATGCGTGGACTTTTCTATCACATCAAGGACAGTAGTAGTTTTTGGACGCCCATACTTTGTGCTCACACAACCACATTTAAATTCAAAAGCACTGCTTTTAACAATTGAAAGCAAAGGAGAACGCGTAGAACAGATAATTGGGGAGGGCATACCACAAAAATAGTTTTTTAGATTTACAGAAGGCCATATTGACATAATCGATTCTCAATGCTCAGGAAGGCCATTGGATTTTCAAGAAAATCGATTGAGTATTTTAATTCAAGATGATCTACACCTATCAACTCGGGAGTTGACCATTATAATGAATTGTAACCACTGTTTCATGGGAAACTGGGAGTTTAGTTGCTGCAGCAAAAATAACAAGAATCAGCGTGTTAACATTTATGTCTGTTTGCTAACTGGTCATCGTTTGCCTAGATAACAACATCTACCGTTTTTGTTCCACATTGTTACTAGTGACAAAAAATCAGAAGACCAGTGACCATAGTCTACTATAAGTTGCTTCTGAGAATGATAATCACTACTGAGACTGCCTGTCGGCTTGAGCCGCATTTCAAGAAAGAACATTAAGTCATTCTTCAACATGATAACGCTCGCCCTGATAGTGCTAACATTACAAAAGGGGCTAACACATCTGGGAAGTTATTCTATATCCGCCTTATTCACCTAATCTTGCTCCATCTCTTTCGCTCATCAAACACCCTTCGAGGAATCTCCATTAATAACAATGTTGAGCTTCAAAATTGGCTTAACAACTTCTTCGCTTTTAAACTGCCGGACTTCTTCAGGCGTATAATTGAAAAATTGACAAATCGTTGGAAGGTGATCGTAAATAATATATTTTTGATTAGGTCAAGTATTTGATTAATAAAAAAATTAATAAATTTCGTGTTTAATAATAACGCTACGACTTTTGTAACATATGTACATATATGTATGTATTGTATATATGTTCCAATTATCTAAAGTAATTTCTAAAAATATAGTTTAGTCGAATTTTCAAACTCTTAAAACATACTTCAAGGTCTTTATTTTATATTTGTTTGTGGATGAAACTCTAAAACAAATATATGATTTATTTAAAAAAATTTATTTAATGGAAAATAACAATTTTCCATTAACTACAACTCTATTATATCACAGTTCCTCCAAAGATGATAAATATGGCAACAGCTATTGTTTTTCTTTCTTAAAGAAAAAAAAATTGTTTATATAATGAAAACATAAATAACCAATGTATACATATAACTAAGTAAATAAATTTGTCTAATTAATATGCTGGAATATTGTTACAATAAATAATTTATTAAACAAAAGCCGAAAATCAGAAGTAAAAGTTATGTGACGATTTATTTTGCAAACTTAGCCGCATATGTAGAAAGATGTAAAACAATAAAATACTTGCAAATTGCAGCTTATAGAGCAATATAAACTATCCTGATCTGTACTTAGAATACTATTGTATTGAACTTTACCTGCTGATATATGATGTTGATAAACTACATTTTATGCCTGCTTTCAGCGATCTCACATCGTATTTCTTAGAATAGTATAAATAAGTGTACCTTCTTTTTAAATGGTGAGTCATACGGGAACTATAAACAAATATCCTAGAGTAATGCATCACAAATTCTTAAATCTATGGCTTGTCGGTTAAAATTTAGAAAAGATTGACCGGAATTTTGTAAATTATGGAATAAAATATTTAGGTAAAGAACAAAAGAATTAAACAAATCAATCATTTATTTAGGATTCTGAAGTTATAAATACGTGTATGTGTGTATGAATATGTCCCTATTTCCTTCATTTTTCTAATATAATACGTTTATATGAGATCTAAGTCTTTAAGAAATTTAAATAACTTCAAAATTTACCAAACAAAAATTATTCTAAAATATCTACAATACTATAAACACTTTTCAGACAAGTAGGCGCACAATATGAAAAAAAACATTATTTGTAATAAAAATGAAGAAAAACATTTAGTTTAAAATTACTAATCATTAGCTTTTAAAAATGTCAAAATCTGTATTCAAGACTTATTTTGCATTAAAATAAATAAATGGTCCGTGTTATTTGAGCCTCATCTAAAGTCTCGCATGTTATAGTTCACTATTAGTTTTCAATTGTAATTATTAAACCGCTTCATAATTATAATGAAAGTAAAGTTTTATTTTACTTTAATTTTTATTAATATTACAAAGGGTACTAAGAAAGTTTTGCAATATGACGCAACAATGAATCGCAGGAAGCTGCTTGTTGTTGCATCTTGAGACATGTTCATACGTGCATAGTAGCCGCCGCGCCACGTCGATGGGTTTGTGATGGCATCGTGGTCACGAAATGAGATAAGGGCAGTTTTGCGTTATAATTTCGTGCGTGGTTTAAACATAGACCAATGCTTCGAAGAAATGATTCTTGCACTAGGTGTGATGTTTGTCCACATCGCGCAACGTTATTCAGGTAGTATCGAGAATTCCAAAGGGGAAATTTAACTGTGGAGGAGCTGAACTGAGAGGCGGGAAGGCCGCAAACGTCAGTTACGCAGGGAAACGTTGTTACTGTGAGGAAAATGCTTGGCGAGGACAGGCGAGTGACCTATCAACGGATAGAGGGTACTTCTGGCCTAAATGCACCAGCAATTCGTTCGATTCTGCATGATCACTTGTACGTGAAGAAACTTTGTTCTCTCTGGGTGCCGCATTGACTGACTAAAGAGCAGATGACACGACGTGTGATTTGGTGCCGGGAGATGCTAAAAAAGTTTAATAAGGGACAATCTCGGTATGTGAACAACATCGTGACAGGTGACAAGACTTAGCTGTACTATTATGATGTGCCGACCAAAGCTCAAAACAAAGTTTGGGTCTTTGATGATAAAGACACACCCGTAGTTGTCAGAAAATCCCGATCTGTAAAGAAGAAAATGATAGCTGTATTTTTCAAATGGAGTGAAATTGTGGTACGCATCGTTTTGGACACACAGAAGACAGTCACAGCTAACTGAACAGCGCCTGCTTAAAGTCATTGGATCTATGAAGAACCTGCGGCCAAAGTCAAGAATAGACAGCAGGTTCCTCCGTCACGATAATGCTCCAGCTAACCGCGCCAAAGCCTGCACCGAGTATTTTACCACGATAGGATTGAAACTTCTCGAGCACCCTCCCTACATTCAATCTTATATTATAGGTTCCCAGATAGCAAACAATTAAAAGTGTTTATCTATGACGAGAAGGATTAACAATAGAAGAAAGGAAAAGTTACTGTAAAGTGTTATAAAAGGACAAAAAAATATGTAGAAATCGTAAGAATTGCTGGAAGAGAAAAGTCACAAAAGTATTCAAAGATGAAAAAAGAATTGATATAGAATTCGAATTGAAAATAAGCAACGATATGGACGTTGTCGAAAGTTAAGTGAAAGGGATAAACTCGTTATTAAACGACCAACAGAAAAAATCCTATCGAAAGTGCTCTAAAGATCACTGGAGTTCTTGAACGATCTTTAAATACCATCGTTTCGAAGGATACAATGCGATCATCTATCAAAAGAGGCGCCCATAGGTCATGTGTTGACAGAAACAAGCCTCTTGTTAGTAATATTAACAGAAAAAAAAATAGAATTTACCGAAACACATCAAGGTATTGAATTTGATTTCTGCGGATGAGGTAATTTTTCCCAACAAATCATTTAATATATTTGAATGTGATGGTCGCATAAATGTATGGAGGAAGCCAAACTAAGAAAATAAGGACGTTCTGTACATGTACTGTGTGTGTGTGTGCGCGTGTATGTGTATGTATAAGAGCGTTGGCACTGCGAAAAATATGAATAAGATTGGTTAAATCTTTGCAACATCAGGTATCTTTCAACAGTTTCTCATCTGCCAATGTTCATCGTAGGGAATAAATATTTTCATATGCGGAGAATGATCGTTCGAGATCTAATGATAAAATACTTAAAAAATCTTTCTTAATACTTAACGGCTCTGATTATCTAACCTACACTATCACCATGAATTTGTTTTAATCTGGCAAAATCTGATAACACACTAACTACTTTAATGATAACAGTAATATTATAATGTGAGTTCAAAAAAAATATCTCAACGCTTTCCATGAAATTTTTAAGTATGTCCTAACTGAATACACTTTTCTTAATTGTCAAACATAATTATGAAAATATAATTTGTGACTTTGAATGCTACTGACACTTTGATATGCCGTTTGGCGTCACGAAACAGTCATAGCTCACTAGAGGTGTTTTTTTAACACACGTTATTAGTATTATGCAAATTGGTATGTAATAATTAAAAAGATACAGAATTTACCATTCAAACAAATTCTTGATGATAGTGAGTCTACAGATCCGTTAAGTGTTAGCAAAGATAATTTTAATTATACAAATATTTCATTATTAGATGTCAAACGATCGTTCTTTGTATATAAGAACATTTATTTCTTACGATGAACACAGTTACAAGAATAAATTGTTGAAACATACCTAATACTGTAGACATTTAGCCAATCTTGTCCACTTTGTGCATCTGCATACTAGAAAAGCTGCTTAAAATGGTAAGTACTTATTTACATCTATTACCTACTAAACTCCTCAAAGCACGTGCAGCTGACCAAACACTCACTGTGCTTTCTCTCTCTCTCACTCTCTCTCTCTCTCTCTCTCTATATATATATATATATATATGTATGCTGTATATATACGAAAAGTTTAAATAACTAAAACAACAATTCTCTTAAATACAATATAAATAGGTTCACCGATTCTAATATAATACGAGGTTAGCCGTTTATATTTCGGGAACTGTCAACACTGTTAGTTTGCCTCCGATCTGATGTGAAGTTTGTCATTTTTGACAATATATTTACCTTGGCAGTTTTATTATCCAATCGCTAATTATATTGTTGACAATAACTTTTCGTGCAATTGTTTTTCATAACTTTCGGCGTGGATTATCTCAACAAAAATGCATCGACGAGCTGAATTCTTTATGTGGTGATGAAGCACTATAGCACCATCGAAAACTATAGTAAATCGTTGGTATAGTGAATTCAAACTTGGAGGGCGTTCTTTGGACGATGAATCTCGTGAAGGTCGTCTCACAATTGTGTAGAAAAACATTAATGCAGTATCTGAATTAATAATGCAAGACCGTTATGTGACATACCGTGAGATCGAGGCATCTGCAGGTATTAGTAACGCCAGCGTGCATAAGATCCTGCATGAACATTTAGCCGTTAAGAAGCTATGTTCACGTTAGGTACACATAATTTAAAAATCGCTCAAAAAAGGACTCGCGTCGATTGATGCCAAGAAATGCACTAAAAATACAATGGCGGTGCTTCAAAAAATATTTATAAAGTCGTCACAGGTGATGAATCTGGGATCTATACTTATGAGCCAGATAGTAAACAACAGTCGACTGTGTGGGTATTCCAAGATGAGCCAAAACCAACAAAAGTTGTTCGCACTCGAAGCACATCAAAATAAATGGTCGCCTGTTTTTTCGGAAAAACCGTTCACGTTGCAACTATGCTTTTAGAGAGTTGTAAAACGGTAATTTCTGAATGGTACACTACTATTTGTGTGCCAAAAGTTTTTGAAGAACTAAAGGAAACAAACCGAAAACGACAGATCATTCTTCATTATGACGATGCGAGCTCTCACAGGTCGGTTCAAACAATTGATTATTTGACTGAGCAAAACATTGAATTGATGAGCCATCCGCCGTACAGCCCTGGCACCCTGTGATTTCTTTTTGTTCCCACACGTGAAGAATAAATTTCGTGGTCAACGGTTTTCTACGCCCGTACAGGCAGTTGAGATATTCAAAACTCATATTTTGGAGATACCGCTTTCACAGTGGCAGCAATGCTTTTCGGATTGGTTTAAACGAATGCAAAAGTGCATTGATTTTTAAGGAGAATATTTTGAAAAGCAATCAAACTATTTTCGATAATAAAAAAATTTTTTTTTGTTTACTACTTCCGAAATTAAAGGGCTACCCTCGCAAATGTCAATACATATGTTATTGTATTCTACAAAAAAGATTCGCTTACGTATTTACGTATGTATTAATTTCCCTGTAATATAAAGAGGACGGAACTCTATAGAAAATAATTCCCATTAAATATTGTAAATCATAATTTACTAATTTAATAATAAAGATATCGGTTTATAAATAGAATATTGTAGGCTGCTATTTTGGGAGAAAGAACAAATGTATGTAATTTTCGATATTATACCTACTGCTTGTCTAGAATAAATTAGCAAAAATAAAAATTAGATTAAATCATAATTACAATTTAGCTGGAATAACTTTACTACAGGTAATGTATAATACTTTGATTGCGTGAATGTTTTCTTACATGTTGGAACTCACACATTTGTGATTGCTTCGTACCGCGACCGTAGACCTGTAAATTCTGTTTACACAAGAAAACATTACTCACGTATTTGTAACTTGGCAGCCATACAACGTCTCCCCGAAGATATCTAAGACTTAGATATTGAGAATTATATGCCACAATTATGTCCTCAACCTTAAGGAAGTTGTGGGCATTAAAACTGTCAAGCAAAATAAATCAGGTTATGTGGTAATTAATTATGACCTATTTCAACTAATTATGTTTGTATCCTATATTATCGTATCGTGCTGAATGTATTACATCTATCAGACTAGCTGTAATTGCAAGATTAAAAATAGATATACGAGGAAATATCAATTATTAGCGAGATTCGCTGGAGTTGATGACTTGGCAATACTGGTATGAATAATATTGCCACGCATGTAGTAATTAATTTAATGGTATAAACAAACACTATATTAAAATAGCTTCATGCTATTAAGTCATTTGATAAGGTGTGAAATATTAATAAAGATTATGTGTTACATAAATCCTTGTAAGTGATGTAACTGTACAGTGAAACCCGTTTATTGGAAACCCTCTTAATAGAATATATCGGTTAAAGGAATTAAAATCTCAAGAACAAAACCATTTCCCTTTAAGTATTGACAAAATTATTCGGTTATAAGAATATCTTTTAATAGAATATATAGGGTAAAGGAATGGCTTTTCTAAGAACATTAATGCGATTTTGTCTTCATAAAAGAATAAATGTCTCTACCTGCTTAACTAAAGGTGGATATAAACCAAAAGTTACTATGAATGTTTACTTTACTTTTAGAAAGCTATTATGTACATAATTACAGATAACTTCTGATAATTACGTATTGCAATAAAATCTTGTACCTAAGTGATTTTAAACAGTGTTTAGATAATGGTTAATTCTGTGCGAATTACATACATACAATGAAATTTTTTCGGAGATTTTAAAAGCAGGAAATTTCTATATTTCTGGTCAGTTTGTTATTTGACATTGCAATCGAAAGTGAGTGAAAAATGGCTTCTTCGACAAACTTGAAAAGAAAAGACCTTGCTCTGAAGGAAAAAGTAAAATTGCTTGAGTTTTTAGAAGAAACAATTTGCAGTCAGTCGGATGTTGCCAAAAAACTTGGTGTGTCTCAAGCACAAGTGAGTAAATTGTTAAAAAGTAAAGACAGTATTTTAAGTAATTGGCGTGATAATTTTAAATCTACTCAAAAACGAAGACGCAACGGGAAGAATGCTGACGTAGAAAATGCTTTAAATCATTAGTTTATGGAAAAAGGAGCGCGTAAAGTTCCACTTTTGAACCATTTGACCCATTTTGAAGGAAAAAGCCGAACAGATTGCACAAAATCTGGGTAGTGTCAATTTTCAAGCAACAAATGGGTGGTTTACCAGATGGAAAAGTCGTTCCCAAATTTCTTTCAAAAAAATTGAAAATACATATTCAAAGGATACTCCATCAACCGCACCATCATCTCAAGAAGTGAAATTGACATGTGACATTATACGTCGTTCTTTAGAATCAAAAACTGATTGTAATTTTGCACATTTCTATGCATTAGATAACCAAATCACTGATATCTTGTGTAAAGAAAGAAAACGAAATAAAATTACAGATTATTTTGTTAAGGATGTGCAGAGTTTGAAACAAAAAAAAAGTATCAATTAGAAAATATGTATTACACTGAAATATGTATTTGTATGTATTCTTAAATACATTTTATGAAAATCGCAACATAAATTTACAGTATCATACTGAATTTAATTTTATAGTTATAAAATCGCAGATATAAAGAATACGAAGTATGTATGTATATACATACTTAACTTACTAGTAATAAGAAAAAATAAGTTAAAAACGGATAATGGAATCATTCGCATATAGGAATAATTTTGGCGGACAATATGAGTATTCTAATAAGCGGGTTTCACTGTACTTGAAAACAGAAAATTAACCAAAGTTTAGCAGCTATCTTTCTTAACGGAAGCAGCAAATACCTAGTCTAATTATACATAGATCTTGTAGTCATTAAATAAAAACGTTAACTGCAAAAATTATTCTTCTAAAATTTATTCATCATGAATTGTATAATGTGCGAAATTGCTTTGTTTTCTCGACTTTTTCCATCTAGCAGTGAATAATAGGCTCCATACGGAAAGTATTTGCAAAATTCAAGACCTAAAACTTATACAAAACGGATTCATCTAAAATGAAACAAATGCGATTCTTGTATAGGGTAAAATTCCATATAAAAGATTTCGACAAGTAAACCAATTACTGTCATGTTATGTATGCATTGATATATTTAAGGTTAAAAATAAAGAGGTTACGTCAACATATGTATGTATACCTATGGTTATATTCTGCGACCTGATTGTAGCAAAATCACCGATTTTACCAAATTCTGGATTAACATTACTTAGTGACGAATCTGTGAACATATATACGACGTATTTTCTTTAGATATCGAGACTATGCAGCAGTTTATAACTTGTACTACATTGTAACTGTGGTATTTTTATATTTTGTGAGTTAAATAAGAGTGATATATCTAAAAGAATACTATGTCGTCGCGAAGTTAATGGAAAAATGTCATAATTTATTTATTTTCTAATAGGAATTTCTCTAAGTTGAATTATGATTTAAATCGGCGTAACTTTTGACAACCTATAGAAAATCTTTAACAGTGAGACATGTTCAAATGCTAGTAAAATCAGCTTCGTAACTGTGTCCAAAAGAAACTGTCATGGACAAAGATATTACTACTATGAGAAATATGATAAAATAAGATCGTCGCATTATTGTTAACTTAATTTGAACAACTGTACACTGGTATGAAAGTGACCAATACTATCTCACACGATCCTTTACCTACACTATCTCAAAATACAGAATGTACCAATTGGCACAAAGCCGTTCCTAAACGCTTTGCCCGTGAAACCCTTCACCTTCCTTGTATCGAAACATTTCTGAAGTAACTGGAAACAACTCCTATATAATTATGTCCCGAACTGACAGAATTTCAATTTGAATACAGCAATGCCGAAATCAGTAGCAGCTCTGAAGATGTTACAAGAATGAACAAAACGTTTAGGAATTAAGAAACAGTGTTAATGACTCGTTTCAAGCACGAAAACCAAGGATAAACTATTTTCTTCAATAAAAAAGTGTATTGATTGCAATGACTAGTATTTCACATAAATGTAGTCAAATTTTTAGAATAAAATATTGCGAGAACAATATTAATTGAATAAGGAAATATATGTTGAAACTCCATTATAATTGAAAAAGAAAGGACAACTATTTCAGACGGAATTCAAAAAATTTATTGTATTTCAGTATAATTGCTTTAGACTACAAGAACTCCACTTGAAATAATTATTTCTTTTTTTTTAATTATTGAGAAAACATTCGGAAAATACGTATATAATTATATCACTTGTATAAATAGCAAAAAATATATTGCCACCCGAAAGATTTCGTACACGCCTTAAAGGTTGAAAATGATCAAATGTAAACACAATTGAAGTGTTTAATTCTACATACGATATATACTAACGTTTAATAACTCAACAATAATAAAACTATTAAAGGTACAAGAAAATCCGTAAATACTCTACGAGATATCGAATGTGTTAGAAGGTTTCTAAAATAAATAAAAAATGTTTAATATTTTGATGGTCCCCATTAACTTCTCTTACAACTGTTAATGTTCTAGGAATGGAGTCTAAATTTTCTGCAAATAGACGGAAATGTTTTGCCATTCTTCCAATAGCGCTTCCTTGATTGATTCCTTATTAATTATGTCGTGGCTTCTAATCTTCCCTTCGTGATATTTTCAAACGTATGCATTGGATTTAAATACATCGACTAAAACACATTATAAAACAACCATTGTTGTAGAAGCTTAACTATATATGATGTTAATCATGCTGAAAGATCTATTTGCCTCCTAACAATAATTTTTAACGTTTTTTTGAAAATATTGTTTCAGGATATCTCTGTATACTCTTCGATTCTTAGACTATTCAACAGAAACTAAATCGTACATTCCAGTCGCTGCTATAGATGCCTACACAGTATTTAAACTCACTGCACTTTTAGCAGTTCCCCGATCACGTTCATTTAGGATTCATTTTCTCTCGAGGTATTCTCTCACGCGTTCAATCGAATTTCAATCAGGTAACTGGGACGATGATCATACATTGTAAAGTAGCTGATCTTGTACAACCTCTATATTGTTTAAAAATTATTCTCGCTGATTTATGATATGTTCAATAAATACTAAATTACCCGTCCCAGTCGCCACCACAGATCTCCACACACTTATCGGTCTCTGTGCTTTACAAAAGACATTAACAATAAGTATTAACGTCACTAACGAAAGGTTTTCTAGGTAGTACTCTTCCATTATATCCGGATTTTATAAAAATAAATAACAAAGCAACCCTAAAAGCTCTTAAAAAATTGATTTCACAGTTTTAAAGTGTAATGGTTGCCACTTACTGTACGTACTGAGCTGCGCTTGGCGGCTTACATTGGCTTACCCCAACACAACGCTTATTTCGTAAACAACAAACTCGGTCGACATGTTAAAATTTATGACAGGAAAACTATTTTGTTATAAGACAATTTGCGAAAAACGAGTTCGACTTCGAAAACAAAGTCCCTTGAGAGGCATACTAAAGAACATCCGTGCAGTTGGACAAGCCATTGCAGTCTTCCCAGCATTGCATAGAAAAAAATGTTGGAGTATATGTACGTGAAGCAAATGGCCAACATTGCTCTTTCGAACTGTGAAAAAAAAATTTGAATAGCTTCTTGAATTGTTTTGTTATTTACGTTTAATATTGACTTAAAATTAATTCTTCTAACCTCATAGTTCTAAATAACAACAGCTTTTATATTGTTATTAAATTCTTTTAACGTTATTAAGCGGAAATAAATGTACTCTGTCATAATAAGATGTTTACATTTGATGATTTTCAACATTCATCAGCTGTACGAAAACTTACTGTTTATTGAATAGGTAATATTATTCTCTTACTATACTTTTATTTGATATTTAGCAACTTGCAGAAGTACGCGTTGCTTTCAAAAACTTTAAAAAATGGATAAAAATTATATTTTGCATCGTGGAAAGCAATAATAACTATATTTTGTATACTTATTAACATGACGTAAACAGCGGATTAGAATGTTCCAGTTTCACATCGTAAATATAACAATAATAATATCCAATTAAGACCTAGAATGGGTTTCATTTAATATTTGTTTCTCTTCTGTTTGGTAGACTCTAATATCACCATTCTCAGTGGTCTAATGGTAAACATGGGATCGTGAGTTCGAGTCACACTAAAGAGCAGGAAATTTTTGGAAAACATCTGCAACGTATATACTATATAAAACGTATATACTATGTAAAAAGCAGTAATTATGATTTTTGTTGTACATCGCAAAAACGCATAATTATATTCATAGTGTTTCCCTTCGTACGCAGCAGCAAAAGTTGTCTAACTGGCTAGAGCAAGCATAGAAGATGCATCACATTCTAGCAGACCAAAAGAAATAATTGAAAAAGTTTATGAGATGACGAATGATCAGCAAATAAACTTGAAAGAGATAGCGGAAAAAATAGGCATTTTCTACGACCTTCTACATTGGACGGCTTTATCTGCTTGAAAAGTGATGGTTACAGTTTCCTTGGAATTTCCGAATAATATTGTAATTTCGGTTGATTACTCAAAACTGTAAATGTTTCGATTTTTTTCGAGTTTAGATAGTTGTTAATTTTTTGGTGTGTTGAAAAGTCTTGAGTATAGTTGAACTAAATAGTATAAATATGAAGGGCTGAAAGATTATTATGTAGAAAAATAAAAGTTGTTACTTTCTGGCTTATTCAAGTAGTTTTCCGGTCTATCCTCGTAACAGAAAATAACCTTTTCTATTTTGACTTCCATACAGTCTACTATATTACATTAATAAGATCTATATTGTACCAAAACAAATCGTTATCCTTCTGACACATTTTCTTACATGTTTGTTTCTCAGAGCATAGAATATAAGATTGTCGCCAGCTATTATTATAATCATGCGATGAACATTAATTCTTTTATAGATCGACCAATCCGACGAGAACCACATTAAGGCCTCTCACATTCACAATGCACGTAAGTCCTGTGTCGTTTAGTGCAAAAAAATAAAGAAATTTAAACCGGTACTTTGTCTTGTAAAAATACGTCTGGAGCGTTACGCACATTTTACGCACGCTTCGGCCGTGTGGCAACACACATTAACATAAATAAATCGGGCGTTATTGCATTCCGAAATACGAATTCGCGTGCATCCAGGCAATCAATCAGAATCATATCTTATTAATTTAAGCTGTACCACGAAACAAAAACGGGCTTGACCACTTAAGGGGGGTACCTGACCAGGCTACCTCTTAGAAGGGAAGAAAAACCAAGAATATAACAAAGACCTTTTCGTATACAACCTCGCTTGAAAATACATACTATTATACAACGAGGTATTTGATTTGTCCCTGGAAATTTTGATACGTTGTGTGATTTCGCGTCGTTAAGTTGGTATCTCTTACATTTCCACGTTGACTCATACGCTTAAATAATACAGTAAGACTTAATAACGTTTCCGAGTAGTAAGGGAGAAACCAGTTACGTTAAGAATATAAATTTCGTCTATGATACATAATTTTCATTGTTTATTAATACCAGTTACACCTTAATGTGGCGTTACATCAGGTAATGTTATGTATATAAAGTTCAATTCTATCTAAATCTTAATATGTTTATTATTATTAATATTATGAAAGCAGCGAATGGAATAAAATTACGAACTTAATCATAAAATCTTGCATTTTTAACTATTACAAAAATAAATGTGTTGCAATTATAGAAAACGACGTGAGGTATTATAATACAGTGGAACCTTTATATAACGAACTTCGATTTAACAAAATTCTTAATTTTACGAATTTTTCTAAGAACATTATATGTAATAAATATTTATATGTATTTTGATTTTGATTTAACGAAAAAAATCTTAACAAATAGAATATTTTCTTCACAGATTAATAAAATTCGTTCTAATCTAGGTAACACTAAACGATGGGGTGCGAACATATGGAAAAAATAATAAAAAACGAAAATTGTTTGATATGCCGAAAGAAAAACAGTGCTTTCTTACATAAATTACAGTTTATAATCATCAAGGCCTGCCTTACAGAGTAAAGTTATTCGAAAGAATGTTTAATATTTGAAATTGACACTCTGAGTTGTATTTCTAAATTTAGCTGAGATCTATATTTTGCCTTAAAAGCAATCACCGTAGAAAATCCAATTTCACTAAGCTAGAATATTGAAAATGAAAGTATACTACTTGCTCATGGTTTCAGAGCAGAAAATTTACCATTCATCAATTCCCAAAATTCAAACAGTAATTTACGGCTAAATTGTCTTTTCATTTCGCCACTTCTCATAAAGTATACGAAGTTTTCTTCTTCGGCAGTTATGAGGCCTTCTGGAGTATTTTTAAAATGGGCTTCCGTTCCATTTGTAACTTTCTACTAATTTGCCGTCAGCGAAAAAATACTTTTTAAAATTCTTTACCAACATGGCTAAATGATTTTTAATACCTACAAAAACAACTTTGATATGTTACTCTTCCACTTGTAGACAATTCTGAATTTCTACCAAAAGCATCGACTTTATCACTCCAAAATATGTAACTTTGTCCTTTGAAGTTGAAGATTCAAGGTATTTATTTTTTTAAATATTGCGAACAAGAAATTCAATATCATCACAAATAAATTATCTCAAAACTTTCCGTCTTTTGAACTGTTTTCTTCTTCTAGAAAAATTGCGATTTTGTTTCTTAATTCATAAACACGTTGCACAACTTTTCCACGTGATAACCATCTTGTCTTCCTATAAAACAATAATGCTGAATGTACTACACCCATGTCTTTACAAAGTGCAGCAAAGATTCTTGATCTAACCAGTCTCCTTTTGATATAATTTACTAAAGTTACAACCGTCGTAAATACAATATTCAAACTCAAACTCCTTCCTTTGGGAGCTAGAGATTCTCTGTAAATTATTCAGTGTGTCCATATACACTGTTCACATTTTTGTTTCGCAAATGCTTGCAAACTTTGGAATCTTACAGACATTGTACGAACACCATCAGTGCATATTCCGACATAAATTATACATTTCACACTTTTTATTTTAAAATATATATTTTCCCTACATACATAAATTTCTAGAATTGTTTAGAAAATTCTTTGATCCTTTCTTGCTAATATGTTATTCTCTCCTTCGAAATAGTTTAATAAATAAAATAAATAAATAGATTAATAACTTTATGTACAACAGATTTTTAGTTATTGGATATTTTACTAAATATAATACAATATTGCATGTTTTTATTAAATTCGATACAAACTCTCCGCTGGAATATTCCAAACGTTTCGCTATTGCAACGCCATAATTATGATCGGGTAAAGCATTCTCTGCTTTTCATTATTTTACCTTTTAACTTCCCCTTAAAGCAAAACGCATATTGTATTACTACTATTAATTTTGCGTAAATATAATATTAGTAACAATTTAATCTGGTACGTAGACTTCCGCGGTCACGGTCCATACTATCCGCTTCTGGGCTCCAGAGCTCAACTACTGCTACTGTCTGTCGCACTAAAACTGTTTCAGTGCGACAGACAGTAGCAGTAGTTGAGCTCTGAAGATGTCGAATGTGAGTAGACACAAAACGTCGGCAGTTATACCAGTGACGCGGTTCCAATCCGGAAGCCCAGAAGCAGTTAGTAACAATTTATTCGTGTTAAATATTTTCTGTGATAGTTAAACACTATAAAATATGAAGCAATACCTAGCATATAAGAAGAGTAAAACCTCTTGTCTTAATACATTGTTAGGATCAAAATATTCTTTTATAAAATGTTTTGAGCAGATCTGGTGATAATCCAGATATATTTGGCCGTTAGTTTTACCAGTTGCTTGTTACAACCACAATTTAAACAGCTCCAATTTTTATCTGGATTTGGAAATCTACGGTAACTATGATTTCTATTGGGCGTACTGCCAAAAACAGCACAACGCGGTGTCATTGTAAAAAGGCTTCAAAAAACGCTTTTATAATTAAAGCTTTTTCTGCAAGTTCACTTAACAAGCAATATTAAGTTTCAGCAACGCAACAAATTTTAAAAAAGTATTTATAATAAACTCTGGAATTAAAGCACACATTATAAAAATAGAATTAAACAAAAATGAAAACTAAAAAATTTTGAAACGAACTAAAGAAAATTGACACTACAAAAATGGCTAAACACTACCACTACTACAAAAATATGAAAAAAAGAAAGAAAAGTTTGATAATTTGTTACGGAACAAACGTCACAAGAAAACATCCCAAAAAAAATATTAGATTACTACCAGTGTTATTATTGGACTACCAAGGGCATAAGGATTTAAATAAAATTAAGGATTTCTAATCACAAAGAAATCTCGAACGAGGTTTCAAGGGGATTTACAATCTTCATAATGATCGGCAATCTCTTTTTAAAATACTTTCAGTTGTTTTTTCTGCATTATATTACGATATAAAAAGCGGTTAAAATTAGAATGTTTTCAGATAAGTGTTTCATTTATACAGTCACTCTATTATTTAGTATAAATAAGAACGGTTTAACAGAACTGCCAAAAGAAGGTGTTTAGCCCTTGCCGAGAAAGAAAAACTTGGACGAGGTTAAAAAGGAAAAAATATATTGCGCTTAAATTCAATATATCTGCACAATTCAAATAATAGTAAAAGCATTTTAAAGCACATTGAAGAAATGCGTCTTCATAGAAAAATCTTAAACTTTCTTCTAACGAGGACATAGGCGCCGCTCTTTGAAAATGGGTGAAAGTGATTCGTGATAAAAATTTGCCGTTATCGCGTTCAATAATTAAAGAAAAAAGCTAAAGAATACGCTTGGACTCTAAGTCACTCCAATTGACTGGCGAGTAATGGTTGGTTGGACAATTTCAAAAAATGTAACGACATAATGCAAAAGATTATTTCGAGACGAAATATGCAGATAGTAATAATTAACTGATTGCGATTGATAGAGAGAAAAGATTTGCAAAATTATTAATCTAAAAACGTTTGTAATGCTGACGAAACCGGACCCGGAAGTATTTGTCAAACAAAACATTGACAAGACATAAATGTTTTGAGGATAAGCTCTTATAAGCGTTATATTAGGTGTTAATATGGCTGGAATAGACAAATTGGACTTACTGATTATTGGAAAAAGCATAACTCCAACTTTCCGAGCTAGGAAAACTATTGGAACACCTTACAGTAAATAATGCTGCTAGTAACATTACAAAACTGTTTAGAAAAAGACCTAAACACGATAATGGAAATCAAGCTTTCAAAACCAATGGATTTCAAGAAGATATTCCAAACAATATTTTTACTTCATTAAGTAAATATGCGTCTCGTTTCCGAAAACAAAACATTTCTTAATGAATTTATTCAAAAAAAATTTCAAACTATCATGTACTGAGAAATTAACAAATCAATTTTTACTACATATCTTGCATATACATTTCTTCATTGTTTGCATTATACATAAATAAATGTCAAATTGCGTTTTAAGCTTTATTTATCTCAAACGTTTTTAAGCCTGTGCTTTAATATAACGAAATGCTAATTTAATAATTTTATTTCTAAGCCAAACTACGTCGTTAAGTCGATGGCCGACTGTATATAAAGTAAATATAACAATTTACAAAATACCCCTCAAGAAACCACTTAAGGGATAGCCAACACACTGTAAAAGTCTTAAGAATGAATTATTTTCTTTATGATTTGGCAAAATATAAAATTTTTTGTTAATGCCCCAAATATAAAAAACGGTTAATCAACCTAATATCATCTTCATGATCTACATTATTTTTATATGTATACGAAGATTTTTAACATTTCGAAAATCTGTAAGTCAAACTACGTTAGTATATTATTTGCGTTGAAAGTTGCTTTCGCAAATTATTCTATAGCGTAGACCATAAATTACTCACAATGGTTACCTTAGTAAAATAAAAACTCGTTATGTAACATTTGGTATATCAAGACATAACTCGTACCTTGTGTTTACATAAAAAATTTCACGGATATAAGTTAAAAAAATTTAACATTACTACATTTTTCTTGAAGAATGAGTGCACGTGTTATTTAATGAATCTTTACTACTAGTTGCATTAATACACCACCACTTACTTAATACAAATGACAACACCAGTATTATATGTTAACAATTTCTTTTACTTTTGCAATATACTAAATGATATTAATGTCATTGTGTAATATATATATAAATAATCTTATTTTCTATGGATCGTTATAAATACAAACACAGTTTAATGTAGAAATATTTTTGTATGACTTGTAATTTTTAATTATATTTTTTAATTTTTGTTGCTTTGACTTTAACAGGTTTTTCATATCTCAAGATATTTCCTGTCTTGTTTGATTCAATATTTCTTTAAAGGAGGTTTTGTTCTCCCTTCCCTATCTGACTTCTCCGTTCCATTTACAAAATTCTAATGGAGTCGAGATCTGACATCGTTGTCTTGGTAGAATACAAAAATATCTTTAAATCCAAGTGATTTGTATTATTTGGCAAGTTTGTCTTTAAAATATCTATATTACGATTCCTGCAAGAGGCCAATATCAACATTCCCAATTGGCCAGCGCCTTCATCAGACTTTATTGCCCATAAGACATATCTCAAATATCATAAGTCGAAGGGTTGGTATGTGTCCTAACCCTCCACTGGACTTAAAGCAGCTGCATGATGCTCTACAGATTGATTGAAATGAGCTTCCACAGAAGTCCTGAACATGTTAAAACCATGCCCGAGCAAATGTATTCGTTTACGCGGAGCAACTCGTTATTAATTTTTCTCTTTAAAGGTTACGACTTGAATGAAAATTTAATCATTTATATTTTCAACGCAAAAGTGGTTTAATGAACATCATACAATTTTATAATAAAATAATAATTTATGACTCTTCTAATCAACAGATAATAATCCAATTGAAATTCTGTTGATTTACAAAAAAAATCTTAATGTCTGTGCTGTCAGAAACAATTTTGGCATCTGTTTAAATTAAATTAGCGGCCTCTTAGCACAGATTATATAGAAAATTTTGGGAATATGAAAAAACGCTTTCGAGCAATAGTCGATAGTGACGACTGACGTCATATTAGAACAACTTAGATTTAGTACTCTTAAAATGCAATACAACATAATATTCACACGTATGAATTTTGAAAAATTATTACTGTTAATTGCCGGCATCGATTCTCGTTGCTATTATTTTATTGATAATACGCCAATACTACAAAGGGTACTAGGAAAGTTTTGAAATACAGCTTTGTTTATTTAATTATTTCATGCAGGAACAGTGCAAAGTCGCAAGGACCAAGATCTGGATTGCAGAGAGGATGCTCGAGAAGTTTCAATCCTGGCGTGGTTAAATATTCGGTGCAGGCTTTGGCGCGGTGAGCTGGAGCATTATTGTGATGGAGAAACCAGGTGTCCATTCTTGACTTTGGCCGCAGGTTCTTCATAGATCCAATGACTTTACGCAGGCACTGTTCAGTATACCACTTGGCTGTGACACTCTTCTGTGTGTCCAAAACGATGCGTTTCACAATTTCACTCGATTTGAAAAATACAGCTATCATTTTCTTCTTTATAGATCTGACAACTACGGGTGTGTCCTCATCATCAAAGACCCAAACTTTGTTTAAAACTTTGATCGGCACATCGTAATAGTACAGCCAAGTCTCGTTACCTATCACGATGTTATTCACTTATTATGTCCCTTATTAAACTTTTTTATCATCTCCCGGCACCAAGTCACACGTCGTGTCATGTGCTCTTCAGTCAGTCGATGCGGCACCCAGAGAGAACAAAGTTTCTTCACGTGCAAATGATCATACAGAATCGAATGAATTGCTGGTGCATTTAGGCCTGAAGTACCCTCTATGTGTTGGTAGTTCACTCGTCTGTCCTCGCCAAGCATTTTCCTCATATTAGTAACGTTTTCCTCCGTAACTGACGGTCGTGGCCTTCCTGGCCTCTCAGCATTCTCCACAGTTAAATTTCCCCTTTGGAATTCTCTATAACACCTGAATATCGTTGTGCGGTATGGACAAACATCACCTAGTGCAAGAATCATTTCTTCGAAGCACTGGTCTATGTTTAAGCCACGCACGAAATTATAGCGCAAAACGGCCCTTATCTCATTTCGTGATCACGATGCCATCGCAAGCACTTTACACTCTCACTGCTAATGAATAACTGAGCCCTGAGCCCATCGACATGGCACGGCGGCTACTGTGCACGTATGACCATGTCTCAATATGCAGCAGCAAGCAGCTTCCTACGATTCATTGTTGCGTTATATTGCAAAACTTTTCTAGTACCCTTTGTAATATTAATTTTAGCAGATAAAATAAGACACACCAACGGTGGTGGAAAATGATAATTTTATACAGTAAGTTCACATTATTGTTTCATTTAAATGTGTACAGCACAATATTAAATTTCTGTTCATAATCTACCTTACATAAACTACATTGATTTAATATTTGAATCACGGAAAATGCGTTGCGTCAACAAGTCGCCCTCCGAGAAATGATCATGCCGCTATATCTAAACAATTTGCATCAATGCTTGTAGTAAACGGTTTTGTTTTTAGGATTATTTAAAAAAAAAATTATACAATTCTAAATTTAGAACCGATCAAAATTCTTTCTTTTTTAAACATTTATTTATTCGTGTCTTCTCTGAATCATTCGAAAAGCATACTTAAAATGATATAGTGTCTGGGGATTTTTTAGTTCTAAAGGATAAAGTTTCATTTTTAGAATAAAGATATGTAATGTACATATACATATAATGTAAACAATAGTATAAACAAGAAATGTATATTTTAAATATTGCAAAAATTCTATTGTTAAATATGTCAAACAAACTAGTCATTTTATTTTATAACATAATAAATCAAGCGATTTATATACAAATGCTTAAGTCTGAACACGTAATCTAATACTAATACTTTATTTAATAAACACGCATACTACAAATAAAACTATGATCATTAAAATAGAATTCTTATAGACGAAAGTATATTGATATATCTAGTTAGCCTGGAAAGTTTCTAGTAAACAAAGTTGAATATGGTTATTATAGCTGCAACAAAGTTTCACGTTCGTAAGTTGAACGGTGATAAAACAGTGAATTTTTGGAAACAGTATGTCTGAATAAAACCTGGATTTCGAAAAAAGCGAGTTCTAAGTAGCTAATTAAGTATTTCATTTTGTAAAGGGTCATCGAGCAAAGAAATTTTCGGTGATATGACCTTGATTTATCAGAATTCGTTCATACGCGACTATTCAGAACTGATGACCAAATGGCAAAGATGAGCATCGCTCCGGAAGACAAGTTTCTGTTACCAAACCGGAAAACATTGATGCTGTCCATGATATAATCTTAGATGATCGACGAATTTTACTCTAGCATGATGCAGAAACATTATACTGGGAATGTGTATCTCAAATCATTCATAGGAAAAACACTGCGGAAATCTTATCGATATTATGCTCTTTTTGCAAAACGGTACTACTTTTAGCAAGTCGGTGATTACGCGCAAAAAATTAAGAAAATTGAGTTTGAATTACTTGACCACCCACTGCATTTTTCGGATTTAGCATCGTCAAACTATTATTTGTCTCCAAAGCTTAGAAAACATTTGAAGGATAGAAGATTTTCGATAAATAGTAACGCCATATGTGCTGCTCGGGAGGTTTGAAGACCAAAATAAAGAATTTTTTAAAGGTCTTAATTCATTCTGCTGAATGTGTAAGTGTATAGGAGGACTATGTTCAATAAATAAAATTTCGTTCCGAAATGTTATGACGTTTTATATGCTAAATTAAGTATTTATCAATACAATCATTACCAAAAATAATAAAATTTCGCCGAGATGTTAAATAATATTATCTACTAATTTTCCCGATGTAATTTTCACATGAAAATAAGACGCAGAAAATGATAATCTACTCTTTACTTTTGGAAATGTTCTATTTTTAAGTCCATTAAAAAATTATAATTTTCTGAATATTATTTATTTTTCTGGGGAATATTTATTATACGGTTATCTGTTATATTTATGTTAAACTAAATTGACATACCAGCGATTAAGATTTAAAAATTCTTCCGATTCTTCCTTTAAATATTAACACGAGGAGAATTAACCATGCCTAACCATGATAGCAAAATATTGGTCAAAAGTGTTTTGATGAGATCGCGAATACATTCAAAATGAGCCAAGAAGCGGAGTGCCTTCAGGCGCAACCAGTGTTTATATAAATTTTGAAACAATGATCCTCGAAGATCGTCATTTGAAAGTGTCTACCATTGTTAAAACATTAAATGTATCTAAACAAAGAGTTTTAGCAATTCTACACAATAAATTACGCATGAGTAAAGTTTTAGCAATGTGAGTTACAAGATGGTTGACTCTCGAACAATAACTGCTTACGCAACAAATTTTTCAGAACAACTTTACGTTTTTGAATGCAGACATTGAGGTTTTCACTCAGATAGTCACAGGCAATCAGATTTGGCCCATAAGGGTTATCTGCTTCCAAAGAAAGGCCACGTACAATCTTCAACTGAAAAGCTTATGACCACATCATTTGGGACCAAGCAGAAGTAATTTTTGTTTAATACATACCAGAGGATATTATAATAACGACAGTTATCTACAATATCACATTAACATAATTACGTACGTCTATTGGACATCCGGATTTGCGTGACAAAGAAGCCCTCCTTTTTCATAACAACGAGCGAACTCACAAGAAAACCAAAGTCCAACTCTTCTTCCGTAGTCCGAATTTGACCCCATCTTAAGATCAACTGAATTAATTTTTTATAATAAAATAAAGATGTTCCAGGTCAAGCGACACAAAAGCGCTGAAATTAAGGAAGACTACGTTGAATAATATTATTTAAAAATTTGTAGGCTTTTTATTTTATTGTTTTATTGTGTGTGTTTATTGTTATTGATACATTTTATAACAAAAAAAAACCCGAATCATTAAGTATATATTTTTAAACTCAATTTTGAATAAATGCTGTTGGCAATAATAAATGATTAAATGTTCCTTAAAAATTCTGCACTCCTTAGAGAGAAAGTTTAATAATGAATTGTCCATGTAAACGAATACGTTCTGATATTCAACCGGACATGCTTCTAATAAGGTGTTCTATAGACTTCTATGGAAGCATTTCTCAAACAATTTGTAGGCCATCATGTAGCTGTTGTAAGTTCGAGGATTAGAAAGTATACCAACCCTTCGACACATTATATCCCAGACATGTTCTATAGATCTGGTGACCGCGCAAACAATGTTGGTCTCTTCCAGGAATGTGTCAGTAATGTAACAACTGGAACATTCCTATAACTATTGCATAAGGACGAGCATTATCTTGCGGAAATATGACATTATTTAGCCCTTGGTAAGGCGAATATTCCAGAACTGTACCTTTAAGCATTTAAATGGTCTCAAAGGAATACTAAAGGAATTGTACTTCCTATGCTAATTCCACCCCAAATCACTAATCTTCTAATAACTGCTGTCTCAGATTGTACAGAAAAATTCAAAAATCGTCTTTCTCCTTTTGCAAGAACAAATACGACTATACATATATGGAACTAACGTAGGAAATAAGATTCCTATAGTAGTCCTTCGAAGCCATATTATGCTCAAACGTACATTTATGAAGTTATGAAACCAAACGCTTTGCCATATATGCAAAATTAAATAATCCCACATTCTAGCAGAACAATGCAATTTTACATTCCTGCAAAAGTTAATGTCAATATTCCGAATTGACCTACGAGGTCGCCAGTCATAAAATATATCTGGAATATGATAGCTCGAAGGGTTGGCACGCTTCCTAACCCTCCAAGAAATTGACAACAGCTACATAATGCCTACAAGTTACTTAAAATAAACACACAGGAGTCCATAGAAGGTCTTGTTAGAAGCGTGCCCGGCGGAATAGCGAAATTTAATCATTTATTATTCTCAATACAATAAACATTTGGACAAAATTTGGTTTAAAAACACCTAATTTTACTGAGTAAGTCATGTCTTTAGCGCATAGTTTATTTAAAGCAAATAATATGTCATCATTTTTGTAACAACAAATTAGCAACGCAAACTCTTCTCTATAAGATATTTAAAATACGAAATGTCCCTTATAAATTTACTGCAAACATAAATCATATTAATCATAAAAGTGACAGACAGGCTTGTGTGAGAACGATGTAATAGAAAAACATCCCGGTATCATAGTTTATCAAATTCAACCCTCGTCCAATTTGTGCTATTAAAATCCATTTATATTGGCTTGCTGTCCCCTTATTCTTGCTAACTAATTCAAATCGCCTTAATTAATTAAATTCTTCCAAAGCTGCACAGAGGTTAAATCACGTCAACTCCACCCCAAGTAGTCTCACTTTCCAAATAAAATAAAGAGCGCCCCTCGTATATATGAACATGCATTGGCCAAATAATACAAGTATCAATCCCCCTTCCTGATACATTGACAAAACACGATGGATTCTAGTCACTGATTAATCACCTCTCCTGAGATTATTAATTCTTAATTATTATTCATTACAAACCCCATTTTAATAGCCGATTAAAGAGTCGTATCCCGTTAGATAAAAGGCAGATGTGCCTAGTTCGAAGGATTTGTATATGTATGTATGTAGGTATTATATGAGAAGTTACATTTATAAGCGGTGAATATAAAGTAGTTTTAAAACTTATCACTTGACATGAAATTCTTTCTCTCCGAAGGGAGTAATTATATATTAAAATAAAACACTATTATTTTTATATATTTTTTAAGCGTAAATATTTAAGAATCCCTTAAGAACGAAGAAACTATGCACACATTTTTTAAGGAATTATGAAATACTTTCCATTAGCACATACGAATTGATTGTTCAAAGCCTCGTTAATATCATAAAACTGGTTATACTGTAGGAATGTTTTAGCAAATCCTAAGCCCACTTTAGTTTCTAGTTTTTATTGAAATATAGATGAAATAAAAAAGAGGGACCAAGTAATTTTTGGAAATACTTTCTTTATAAATGAATATAAAATATATTTTATTTAATATTTGTCGATAACTCCCTGCCCTTAATAACTATTTTCACTCTTTGTGGTGCAATATAAGAGCAAGCTTTTACGAAGAAGAACCTACAATTACATTAGCAGTGCCTCGGATATTTTCTATTGGGCTATAGTTCAATAAATTACCAGGCCAAGATTGAAAAATGTAATGTTTTGACTCCAAAGAATTAACAAACACAATTAAAACTGTTTTAATTATTTATTCATATCAATCTTAGATCATTTTTACCTCGTTAGAGACTAAAAGTTAAAATCATATCATAGCACAAGCAGCACGTTTAATAATTTAGTATTAATGTAATGTTTTGACTCCAAAGAATTAACAAACACAATTAAAACTGTTTTAATTACTTGTTCATATCAATCTTAGTTCATTTTTACCTCGTTAGAGACTAAAAGTTAAAATCATATCATAGCACAAGGAGCAAGTTTAATAATTTAGTATTAATGTAATGTTTTGATTCCAAAGAATTAACAAACACAATTAAAACTGTTTTAATTACTTGTTCATATCAATCTTAGTTCATTTTTACCTCGTTAGAGACTAAAATTTAAAATCATATCATAGCACAAGGAGCACGTTTAATAATTTTTCTGTTTCTTCTACTAAATCGTTCTATCTCGTTCTCCAACTCACAAACCTTATATTATACACCGTTTTAAGTTATAAATTGGCACTGAATATGATCTATAAAATGTATAGTGAAATGTTGATATAACTGGTTCGACCTTCTTCATTCTTTAATTAACATATTTTTGTATAATAGCAGCCTTGGATTTGATATTATCTTACGGTTGTAGTAGCATGTGTCCTTTACAGCAAAAAACATGTCTATTTCACTACGAAATGCCGTAAAAAAAACGTCTTTCATTTTTCTTCTGTTTATTTTTCCTGGTACTGGTTAGAAGCGTCCCTTCTTTGAAGGCCCATAGGGTATGACAGCCTGAGTTGAGTTGGGTCTGAAAACACGCCATTGGTCTTATTGGCCACACTAGGAATGGAGTCTGGTAAGATGAAATTAGTAGACTGATCACAACCATTAGTAGAGTAGTCAACAATGGTGACTAGTCTATTAAGTTAACTTCTGAACCTATCGAGCACAAATTTTTCTAAAGCCAAGATGTTTAGTGGTACTAGTATGAGTACCCCTAATGTTGATACTCACTTCTGACGCAATTTTATTAACAATGTATAGATAAGTTCTCGACTGGCAAGGGTTTTTTCATCTGGGCGTCCATCATGACTTTCATTCCTTTCACTCAGCCGCCCTTAAATTGTCTGGCCCAATTAAACACTCGGGTCAGTGAGAGTGTAACGTCCCCAAACTGTGGATGTAACAAGTTCTCCAAGGGTTTAAACCCTTCGTTGATAAAAACCTTATAATAATGCGTTGTGCAACTAACGAAGGAATCTCTTGTTCACTCATGGCTATGCTGACAATAGAACAAAACGGAGCAACTAACTAAGATGATTTCTCGTCCCTAACTCACTGACCAACAACCCTCACAACTGCTTGCTGAGTACCAAGCAGTTGTGAGGGTTGGTTAATTAGGTTAAATTAATATTTATATTTACATCGCCCACGTAAATTGAGTTTACGATATACTTCTACGAATTATAATATTAAAACTGTTAACATTATGTACGTCTTTATGTAGTTAGTTTACTTAAGAGATTTAAATTCTCCACAAACGTAAATTAATAGCACCAAAAGAATATTAATAGCAGTATTTAATCTGATATCAGCTAAAACACTTAATCTTTCCCTGTAAAACAGGCCGCTAGCGCTAAGAAGTAACATTGTAATAGAAAAAAAAACCAGTATATCAATAAAGCAGCGTAAAAGTAAAATTAAAAGATTTTTTTTGCAATTATTTCTATTATTAAGGCACTATCATTATCCAATTCGGG
This sequence comes from Dermolepida albohirtum, assembly GCA_031893035.1. Lineage (NCBI taxonomy): Eukaryota > Metazoa > Arthropoda > Insecta > Coleoptera > Scarabaeidae > Dermolepida > Dermolepida albohirtum. The sequence continues at coordinate 137,098 of JAVIWB010000555.1, read as the reverse complement.
AATATTTGTAACTCATCCGCAATTATAAATGTAGGCATGATCTAACGCAAACAAAAAAAAAGCAATAAGTAAATTTTTTTTTGTAATAATGACATATATGCCAACTTAAAAATTAGTTCTATTTCAATGAATATTATGTTTAAAATAATCGGAAAGAAAAGACACCTAGCGAAGTTATTCTTAACAAATCTAATCCGTAGGTGGTTGTTCTAGCGCTAAAGGAGATAAACACTATTCTGAGCAAAAATGCGCTTCGAAATGAAAAATTTTTAACCAGTTTAAAAGAACGTGAAAATCGTTAGCTTAGCATTAGATATTTTATTATTATTTTAGAAAAAATTTACTATGAGAGCACACTTTAAAATACGAAAGTAAATTGAAGTTATTCTGCAACTCTTTTAGTAACTACGTAAGCACAGAATTCCAGAGAACTGCTACAAACGAATTGCTAAATGGAATTACTAAAATCAAACCACCAATTAATAATTGCTGAAATTAAATTCCGCGGTCGTGGTCCATACTATCTGCTTCTGGGCTTCCGGGCTGGAACCGCGTCACTGCCGACATTTCGTACGCCCTTGTATGGGACATCTTCAGGGCTCAACTATAGCTACTGTCTGTCGCACTGAAACTGTGCAACCTAAAATTATTTTACTTAAACAAAGATGAATGACATTAAAAAAGGGAACAGGGACATAAGAGACAAATACCTACAGTGCAATGCAGTGCAAAAAATCACATGTAAGTATTTGTCTCTTATGTCCCTATTCCTTCCTTAGTTTAAGTAAAACAATTTTTAAAAATCATGTGAAACGAATATACAGTATACGTTTTGGCTTTCAGCGGTACGGATCGCGTGCGGAATTTTTTACCGTAGTTTTCTAGGTGCGACACTGTTTAATTATCTGCTGATGATGACAACTTAGTTGTCGAAATACGTATACAGAATATGGAAATTAATGTGGCAAGGGGTTATATATCAACCTTCAATGATCAAATTATTTCCTATGTATATTCCTAAGCAAAATTTGGTCGATTCTATTTACGAGTATTGAAACAGTTGTCCTTTCAACAAAACTAAAATATTTAAGTATTTTGCAGTATTTTTCTATGTTACCATAAACTTTTCGTTTCACATAATTTGGAATAACTTTGCTCTGTTAAGCATCTTTCTTGTACACTTGATGATAACGATGATTTTCTCCGGGGAAATAACTACATATAATATGGATACTTGTTGATATTGTACATCAATAAGTATTTGTTATAAATAGCATTTAGAGCTCTTCTATAAAAATTTTACATTAATTTTTTTCTTTTCTTTCTCTTTTGTAGGCATATCTTCGACAAATTTGTTAGATAAAAATCCCTTGACTATAAGATGTAATTTGCTGATTTGCAGTACAATATGTTTTTAATAACATATAATGAATTGTGAGCCAGTTTTTATTAAATTTTTTCCTGAAATTAGATTAACTATCGAAAATAAATATTATTCTTTTATACAAATGATACTTTCAGAAGACTATTAGAAAACTTAATTTTCCATTAAGAATATGTTAAAAAACTATATTACATAAAAACAATGTAAAACTGTTTCATTATTCATTCATATACATTTAATGAGATAATTTATCTCAAGTAACCGTGTATCTCTAGGACGTGTTAACGAGCGAAACTCGTGCTTTGCAAGCAATGAATCATAATTAATTCCCAAACTATGGTAAACAATATCAACTGCCAGTAATGTTCCAGAAAATCCCATTGTAATAATTTCTTTGAAATATTATTAATAAACATCCTATTAATGCCAAATCAAATAAAAAAGAAAAACGAAAGATGCTTTCTTTTCTGTATGGTTTAATAAGACGACGTTGTACATGAAAACAATTCTAGATGAAAAGTAAATAACACGTAAATTAAGTGCTGATACAGAACATAAACAAATTGTTCATTTGGTATTTATTCGCCTGTTGCCCTTCTCTAGGAGACAGATGTTTCGTTTACAGTATATTTCCTATACAGATGCAATGAGGATAATGAATCAATTAATCAATTCTGCAATAAATGATATTTTATTCAGAGATTTACTAAATAGATGTATTTAATATAATATTAGGTGTTTCATCTTTATTATTTTTCTACTTTAGGTAATTTGCTTATTAATAAATAGAAATCTATAAAAATAAAGTAAAGGGTTTATTACTCGAGAGTTTTTTTTTATAGATTTGCAAGACGCTTTTGGTGAACTTAACAAAATATTCTTTAGGTACTAATTATAGCACCCACATTATTTGACATATATATACATATGTACTAAAAACCAATTAATAAAGCTCGAAGAGAGTTCAGGGCTGAACTACTGCACTGAAACAGTTTCAGTGCAGTAGTTCAGCCCTGAAGATGTCCCATACAAATGGGTACGAAACGTCGGCAGATATACTAGTGACGCGGTTCCAGCCCGGAAACCCAGAAGCAGATAGCATGGACCACGACCGCAGAAGTCTACGTACCAAAATTCAATGTATTTTGATTTTAATAGTAGTATGGACAATACGATGGTGGTCTGAGAAGTTTCCGACAAAACAAAGATACAAGACATTTTTTCTTAAAATTTATATTTATTTTTCAACATAGTCTCCTTGTAACTCTACACACGTCTCCCAGCGATGCTCCCATCTCTTTAAACCGTCCAAATAGTACTCGGTATTTTTCTCTGCAAAATAATTGCTCACGAAGGTGATTGCCTTCTCATTTGACGAAAATCTCTGTCCTCCGAGCGCAATTTTTTGATGAGAAAACATAAAGCAGTCGCTTGGGGCTAGATCTGGTGAATAAGGTGGATGGTCAAGCAGTTTAAGCCGTAATTCGTGGATTTTCGCCATGGTGTGAGACGGCGCGTTGTCTTGGTAGAAAAGGATTTTCTTTTTCTGCAAATGTGGCAGTTTTTCCACAATTTCTGCCTTCAAATTGTCAAGTAATGATGCGTAGTATGCTCCTGTAATAGCTTTTCCTTTTTGAAGATAGTCGATTAAGATAATTCTATGACTATCCCTAAAAACAGTCGACATCACTTTCCCAGGCAAAAAAACCGTTTTTGCTTTTCTGCAGCCGGTTCCCCCTCTGCAGTCTACTGTTTTGACTGTATTTTTGTTTTGGGCGTATAATGGTGTATCAAAGTTTCATCTACAGTAATTAATCGGCACCAAAACTCGGATTTAATACGCCTAAACTGAGCCAACAGAGCGTTGGAAATGTTCATTCGAACACGTTTTTCGTCTAACGTTAGCAAATGTGGCACCCAACGCACGGACAGCTTTCTCATGCTTAAATCTTGATTTAACATGTGACAAACACGTTCTTTGGACATATTCATAGCCTTTGCTATCTCTCTCACTTTAATTCAACGGTCGTCTAGCATCAATTGGTGAACTTTAGCGATGTTATCAGCAGTAGTTGCAGTTTTTGGACGTCCCGAACGTTCATCCCCTTCAAAGCTCTTACGGCCACATTTAAAATCAGCTGCCTAAAATTTCACTGTGGTAAATTATGGCGCAGAGTCTCCGTACACAGAGTCCAACGCATCTTTGATTTGCGCAGGCGTATTGCCTTTCAAAACAAATATTTAATGACAGCTCGATACTCGACATTCACATCGACTCACTCAAATAACTGTCAAATAACAAGTGCGCTTCCAAAATGGCTGAAACTTTAGTGAATACCTGACAATAGACACACAACTACATTCCCTAGCTTTTATTGTTGAGTGCTGCCATCTTCACGTTGACGTCGGAAACTTGTCAGACCACGCTCGTACATGTGTATTTAAATTTCAATTACTAATGCCTCTTGCATAACGGTTTGCAATCGGCATATATATTTCGAATGTTTCAGAACATAGTTGCCACAGCTTAAGGATGTGTTACTGAAGCAATTTCTAGTTAAAAATGTCTAATGAATATATGCCCAAAACTCTATCGTAACTCAGCTACAAGCATTTGAAATTTTAGATAACTCTACTAATTCAGATATTACGGCAGACTAGGGAAACCTATTTTCAAGATAGATTATCGATAGTGTATTGTCGACCGTCGCATTGGTCCATTTATAATCGAAGACAGTTCGTTAATTACGTTACCTGGAAAACGACGTCACAAAGTTATTATGTGACGTTCCCCTTAATATAAGACGGCGACTGTGAATACAGTCCAATGGCGCGCCTCCGCTCTTTTGTAGAAAAGTAACAGGTTTTTTTAATCAAAATTATACGAACCGATGGGATGGAAAAGGTTCTGTTGGCCGCCAAGGTCATCAAAATATGGCTGAAAAATTTGGTCTATTCTGAACAACTAGAAAACAGAGAACAACTTGTTGCTAAAATGATGGATGTCGCAGAAACTATTCATGATGATTCTAAGACTATTAGCAGAGCTACCTCTTTCTAAGGAGATTTAGACTTGGTATAGAGCAATCGCATGTACATTTTGAGCAAGTAATTCAATAAAGCGATTTCTTTTTAAGTATTTTTTATTGAAATTTCTTTTTGCAGCTGTGCGTAGTATCAGCATAGGATTATCCAAAACTACAAATGTGTATTATGTGTTTGCACGGTTTCGGTAAAGGACCGGTACGATTTTTAGTGAGATCTCATTTGTAGTTTCGAATCGCACACTTTCTTTTAAGAACCCTAGTTTAACACAAGGCAAATGGTTTTTATATAATAAACGCATTAATGTGATTGCAAGGAGGACTAGACTACCGACACAAATAATGTCCTACAAAAATTACTTTTGCGATATATACTTTCAAGGACTTGGATTTTTATAATACTGTTAATATTATTTAGCTAGATGTTTATGCGTACACTATATAGTCTAAACATAAATACTGCAACTGTTTTCGTTTTTGTTTTCGTAACAGTGTCAACATGTCATCGAAGAAATGCAATACGTCATTAGTTGTTTGGTAACCATTCAATAAACACCATTTATACTATGGAGTGATCCGAATACTATAGTCGCCTTGCCGCCATTGCATTTATATGTACAAAGTGAGAAAGAGTACGCGATAGAGTTTATCTGTTTTTTCTGCTTCTTAATATTAATGAACATTTCGTAACATTAAATAAAATAGTTACTATTGCGGTTGCGAGATATTGGTCGCGATCTTATCGGACGTCCACGCTCCATACATACGTCAAACACCGGACAAATCGTTCGTGCAAAAATCATTTAAAATCCATTAAGAGAACAAACGATCTTGTCTCGTGAAGTGAAGAATTTTTCGCATTATTGGGGAAAATTTAAATGTGAAAGCTCACAGAAGAAGTAAATGTCACTTTCTAACACCAATCTTCGGGGCCATAAAAATCGAAAAAATGAAGAAATTGATACAGTAAAAGAAAGTGTCGCAAAACATTCCTCGGATGTGAAAATATTTACTATAAAAGAATAGATTGATAAGGTGTACTCTCGAAATTATCTAGAACGTGGAAAAATCATAACGGTTCAGCGTAATCACCATCCGGGCTCAGTAAACGTTTGATTCTACTAAAAACATGTTTCCTCTATTCATTTTTGCAAGATTGGGATGAAAATATCGTCCCGAGTGTTGGTGCCTTTTTACTCATATGTGGGCGATGTTTCGGTGGTTAATGAGCAAGGGCTGCAATGCATCAACTAGACTCGAAGAAGTTGCACTTAAGAAAAGCTTAGATAACAGTACACCTAAATAATAAATTATTAAAACGTACACCAAGAGTTTAGAAAAATCCAGAAGCATTAAAATGATCCCAAATCTCAAAAATCTCTCACTGGACTTATGTCTGCTCACACAAGAGAACCTTACCTTTAATCAAAAAATAAAATCAAATAAAATAAAAAAGGTTCAATATAGAAACTATGTAATTAACTTTGAGCTAAATTACATTTCAGAAAAAGAATAAATATTAACGGCCAAATAATAATGAAAAGCGACAACAACGAGTTAAGAAATTACACAAAAACTAATTCTCCTCAGATACGCTGATTACTTATAATTTAGATTATTTGCAATCATTCCTCACATTAAATAATAAATATAGCCATAATAAGATTTTGGACAATATTGTATATAATAAAGAGGAGGAAAAAAGTAACAATATGACTCTAGACTAATTAAAAAATAAATACAAGCGGATACTGCCAGAGCCCTTTGGTATTTAAGTAAGAGAAATGTATTTCTACTATCTTGAAGTTATACGTTAAGAACGTCCTCTTTTACAGATATCTCAAATACTACTCAATATTGCAATTAAAAAAAAATAAGCTAATAATTAAATTTTTGATATTTAACGAAACTAAGCAATTCATAGAAAAGTTAAATGTAATCTGCAACAACTGTAATTTGAGATCACCTATTCTACGTTCCCATTGAATATTGATTAATTAAAATCCTTCGGAACTTCTTCGAAGATTAGGTTCAGTTTAACGACATTATTCTGAAAGACATACATACATAGAACGTAGAAGAGTTTCTTTCGATATCTTCCTTCTTATGTACGCTTGATGGTAATCATCACGGTCTAGGTCATGTCTAAGATATAAAATCATATACCAAAAGTTATCTAGTTTTCAACACAGCCAACATAAAACCTCAAAGGTATACTAATCCTATTTAGCATACCAGAAATAAAGAAAATATAATTTTCGTTATTAGACTAAACTTTCGATAACATGAAACCTAAGAATAAGTACACGAGTAAGAGTAACAGCAAGAGTAAGACTAAGAGTAGGAATAGAAGAATAAAAATAAGATCGTCTAATGTTGAACGGGTCAATAGACAATAATGAAAGTTAGGTTAGAGTAAACACAAATCTAGTAAATGCTTAAATACACGGTAATCGACAAAAATAAACTATCTCAATGACACAGGGTCCTTAATGGAATAAATCACGAAATAATCATTAGGAATATTTCTAATCAACACTTACTACATACAAAAGGTACTACTAGGAAAGTTTTGCAATATGACCCAACAGTGAATCGTAGGAAGCTGCGTAATGAGTCGTAGGAAGTTGCTGCATGTTGAGATATGTTCATACGTGCATAGAAGTCGCCTCGTCATGTCGATAGGCTCCGTGCTCAGTTATTCATTAGCAGTGAGAGTGTAAAGTGCTTGCGATGGCATCGTGGTCACGAAATGAGATAAGGGCAGTTTTGCGTTATAATCTCGTGCGTGGTTTAAACATAGACCACTGCTTCGAAGAAATGACTCTTGCACTACGTGATGTTTGTTCACATCGCATAACGATATTCAGGTGGTATAGAGAATTCCAAAGGGGAAATTTAACTGTGGAGGATGCTGAGAGGCCGGAAGGCCATGAACGTCGGTTATGAAGGAAAGCGTTACTACCGTGAGGAAAATGCTTGGCGAGGATAGGAGAGTGATCTACCAACTGATAGAGAGTACTTCAGGCCTAAATGCACCAGCAATTCGTTCGATTCTGCATGATCACTTGCACGTGACGAAACTTTGTTCTCTGTGGCTGTCGCATCGACTGACTAAAGAGCAGATGATACGACGTGTGACTTGGTGCCGGGATATGCTAAAAAAGTTTAATAAGGGACAATCTCGGTATGTGAACAACATCGTGGCAGGTAACGAACCAAGTCTCCTTACCTGCCACAATGTTGTTATACTATTACGATGTGCCAACCAAAGCTCAAGACAAAGATTGGGTCTTTGATGATGAGGACGCACCCGTAGTTGTCAGAAAATCCAGATCCGTAAAAAAGGAAATAATAGATGTATTTTTCAAAACGAGTGGAATTGTGGAACGCGTCGTTTTGAACACACCGAAGATAATCACAGCTAAGTAGTATACTGAACAGTCCCTGCCTAAAGTCATTGGATCTATGAAGAACCTACGGCCAAAGTCAAGTATAGGCACCTCACTTCTCCATGACGATAATGCTCCAGCTCACCGCGCCAAAGCCTGCATCGAATATTTGACCACGATAGGATTGAAACTTCTCAAGCACCCTCCCTACAGTCCAGATCTTGCTCCCTGCGACTTTGCACTGTTCTCGCATGTGAAAATGAAGCTAAAAGGAAGACGGTTTTCCAGTGAGGAGGACCTTCTGCGGGCTTGGGAAAACGAGTGTGCTTTACTCCCTAGTGAAACTTGGCAGAACTGATTTAAAGATTGGTTTCGGAAGATGGAGAGGTGTATTGAGTGTAGAGGAAATTACTTTGAAAAAATTAAATAAACAAAGCTGTATTGCAAAACTTTCCTAGTACCCTTTGTATGCGGAATCTTATGGCAAGTTTGGCAGCTTCTTGTTTTCTCAAGCGAAAGCAAGTGTCAACAACTTTTACGTCACTAGAAGATTTTAAAATATGCTCATTTTAATGTAAATAATGAAAATGCATATGACGTTAGAAAGAGATACATATGTATGTATATGCATCGCTAAACATAAAAACTAATCTGTAAACTAAAGGGTTTAGAATAGGACTGGTACCACCTAAAAATTCAAAAATGAAATTTTATCATATTCAGGGTTAACGATAGTGGAGTCAGGTGGGAAATAGTATACAAGTACGCAAAATTAAATTATACTTTAATACATAAAAGTGAGAAAACAAAATCGTAACAGTATAGAAAAAGGAAACTGTATTGGAAATTTTGATGTAGTCTAGGCTCCGTGTTCAGTGAGAAGAAAAGGTATTTCAAGGGGAGTTAGCTTCCACCCGCAAAACGAAAACGCCTCAAATAGAGTTGGAAAACAATATTCTTGAGTTCATCCGATTGGCTGGCCTGAATTATGGTATATTCTCAAAGATATGGTTTGTAACAAACATCATACAAATTTAACTCGTTGAAGCAAAATATTCCTGAAGCTCTGGCAAAAATATTGCTAGAAACGTAATAGGTAATGTAAAATGTACAAAAGAATGAATCGGCCTTTTGCAAATCTGTGTGCTAACACGTCGAATAAATTATACATACTTTGACAGATTATTTTCTGTACTTTAAAAGTGTATGTATTCTATGTAGTATTGTACGTTGTGTTATTTTAATTTTATGCGCCTTTAAAATACTGACAGTATGACTAAAGCACGTATGTACATACATATGTATGTATGTATGTATGCATATGGATTCCATCTGAAACGGAAAATGTAAAACAAGCAATTAATTAAAAAATGTCTAGGAAAAAAATATAAGTAAATCTAAGTTATGAGGATTGTAAGAGAAATGTCGGTTGTAAAATATGAAAATTAAAGGTTTAAGTGTATCAAATTTATAGTCAATATCTACAAATATTTAGTTATGTATTTAAATAAAGAGCATATGGATTGCTTCTAAAAACAAGTAAATTAGAAAAAAATGTATTGTCTGTTGATATAAATCATGTTTAGTATAACAAAATCGCGGACTTACAAATTATGAATACACATTTTTTAAGCCAGCAATCTTTATATTTTACAAACGCTACATGAAGTTTAGAAGAAAATTTAAGCTTCTTTCATACGCACACACTGAAAGCAAGCAACGCTTTATTCACATCATAAAATACCACGGCATAATTGAAATTATAAATACATGTAACACTAATCATCCTAGAAAATACTCTACGTCATTTTCTTTTAAAATAAAATGCAAAATTGGATATCGCGGATTAGTGTCGTGATCGCTGTAAAGATAATTTTTACCTGCTAGGTTGCATTCTAAAAAACACACAGAAGTATAATGACTTACTTGTAATAAATTGTAGCATATATGCCTCTTAAAATATAACGCAGATTAAATCTTTAATCTCTTCATACATATCCTCGTAAAATAGATTATTACACGAAGACCTGAATATCATATCTATAAATATCAGAGTTAATATTGCAGCCTGCATAGGCAGATGCAAGTCGTAGAAGTAGTTGTGATAAAACGAATTCCGTGGAAGATTGGCCGACGAGTAAATGTACTTTTTAAGAACGATACGCTTATTTTCTTTATTAGAAGTACCAAGTGTATTTTAGTCTAGGGGCCTTACATTATACTTAATAATTCTATTCCTGGAATAAACTCTTATACATAGCAATACACCAGCGCTCAATAATTAGAAGCTTAATTCGTTAAACGCATTCAAGAGCTAATTACCATAGTTTAATGTTCACTGCATATTAGCTATAATTTCATAAACTTTACTATAGACTTCTCTGATTAGTATCAAGTAATTAACCATATATACGTATTCCATTACTTTGTTTGCTCTAACACTGGCAGCGTAGAGCCTTATAAGCAAACGTGCTCTCAAAACATATGAAATGCTGTCCAAATGTATTCCATATTATTATTATGGCCTTCTTACAAGCTATTGTTTCAAAAGGGATCATGATTTATATTAAAATGCATTAAAATTCAGCCTCTTAAAAGGATAATAATAAGTTCTAGATAATTGTAACATACTTTGCTTACGTTAAAAGAGCTACATAAGGTCTTGCTATAACTTAATCACTGAAGGTTGATATATAACCCCTTTCCACATTAATTTTCGTGTTCTGTATTCGTATTTCGACAACTAATTTGTCATCATCAGCAGATAATTAAACAGTGTCGTACCTGGAAAACTACGGCAAAAATGCCCGTACGAAAACAAATTCCGCACACGATCTGTGCCGTTGAAAGCGAAAACGCACACTGTGCTTTGGGGTTATACATCAACCTTCAGTGATTAAGTTAATCAACCACAGGCTCCATCAAAATTATCTTCTTGCTATAACATTCACAGATTTTGGATAGTACAGCTTATTACACATATGCTTTATACAGTGCTTGCAATGTGCGTTGCGGGTAACCCTTGTTCCATCAGCACTTTCTAAAGTTTCTACCCAAATCTTGCAAAGTACTAAAAAAATATTTTATAATTTTTGGTAGACTTTATTAGTGATTTATTCGCACGAGATCTCTAGAGAACACGACAGCATATAAATATGGTAAAAATAAGCGAGATAACTTAGAAATTATCATTACAGATTGTAGATAACGTCGTAAGTAGTTATAAATAATTAAAATAGTAAAAACTATATTCAAATTAGTTTTGATCTAATTTACATTTGTATTGTTTTTTGATAAAAATATAACTGAAAGCTTAAAATGGGGTAGTGTCTGACACAAGGTACGCTGAAATGCCCTTATCCAAATATTAAGTCATTATCATCCAACATTTTTCAAGATCGTACGGTAGCCGAAATAAGTGCAAATGAAAAATGTTGCTTCGCCAACAAAACAGAATCCGATCAAAATTAGAATAAGGACGTTAATTAAAAAATTAAAGGAATATGACAAAAGCTAACAATCCTCAACATGCTGTTCGTGAAAAAATACTTCCGAATAGTTGGCACCAGTTAATATATGTATATCGTCATTTAGAAAGTATGCATATAGGATTTGAAGATAGAAACGTTGTTGTGCTTATCACGTTTGTTATCACAAACGTGATAAGCTTATGAAAACCCATACGGTGGACGATGGAGGCTTCGTGTTTAGTTAGTTACAGGAGAAGCTCATATGTTTGCAGAAAATCTCACCATGTTCAATTAGTATTGTTAATAGTATGATAGATGAAAAGTCTATAAAAAAATATCCAAAATTCCTCTCTTAAATGACACTCTGGCGCTGTGTATAAACGATTTAACAGCCAAGGCTAATGATCAGCTTGTTCAACGCATTCGGTCTCTTGCACGACAGACGTGGCAGGGGTTACAATTTTACTAATCTTTGCTAGAACCAGCATGAGAATTACTTATCAGAAGATGGCTCGTGCAAGCCTCTTCAAGCTCATACAACTGGAGTTGAAATTTTTAAGCTACACTCAACGAAATTAACTTTGCACTTCAAGGCAAACAGTGAAAAAGTTGCAGTTTAGGTTAGTTGTGTCAAGCGTCAGAAACTTGATTGCTTTCCAACATACAAAAATCTTATGAAAGAGGAGGGTGTTGATGTTAACACCAATTGATATGATCCGAAGAATCTAAATATTTACAAAAAACGAGTGAAACTTTTGAATAATAATTTCCCAACGAATATCATTGGAATGGTCCTTGTGGATTAAAAACCAATTTATTATTGCTGAGAAACCTTTTTCTTTATCAAACTAGAATTACTTGAGTCACTTTTGATTCTTCATTGTTATCAATTTATAAAACAAAACATTTGACTTGTTTATAGTACAATTTGAAAGACGGATGTCGACAGTTTGCAAAACAAGCTGTAGTAATGCTTTAACCATTTATAACTACTTACTTATGCGAAACTAGGTTTTCAAGATATGTATTGATACAAAATAAAGATCGTAATACGCTGGATGCAGTTTATGATATGAGACGTCAGCTTTTGTTAATGGAATGCAACATACGTTTTCTTTGTATGAATAAGAAACAATTACATACATCTTATTAAGGTTTGATTCTATTTTTTGTAAATAGAAGATTGTTAAAATAAATACTAACATTAAATTATGGTATTTTATTACAATTTACACATGTGTATCATATAAGAAAAACTAAAAAACATATCTGCAAATTCATGGCGCAATACAATTAATTATTAATGAAAATTGAAGCAAAATGCAAGGGCTTCCGGCGTCCATAACTAGTTTAAATAATGACGAAGATTCCAGCGAGTTAAAGTTTTAGGACAATGATATATTTTAGTATACTAAATTGCAGATGTTTTGATAACCTTTTATTTACATATTTTCATAATTTGTTAATTAGCTTCATACGATTTACGGAATAAATTACTGTGCAAAATGTATTCTTGTGGACGATGATGGTAAGATAAGTCTGTAGCATATTTTTCATACCTACTGTAAAAGTTTCGCGTCCGCACTATTTCCCCTGTCCGCACTGTTTCGCTTACTAAAGGGTGTTTCAAATTGCACGTTTTTTTTTTCAAGAATAAATAAAATATAGATGGCGCACAGAATTTGTCTGGGTATGTGCGCATTTAAAAAGTGTGATGTATGACATTTATAAAAATAGCTTCGCACACAGTACAACAACGCGTTCAAATTGTTGAATTATTTTATGAAAATCAGCGTTCTGTGAAAAGAGTTTTTAGAAAATTACCTGAATTTTATGGTTTACGTAATCGTCCATCTGAAAGCACTATTGGTCGAATTATTAAAAAATTTCAAGAGACCGGTTCTGTGGAAGATCAAAAAAGTGAAAAATACAGTCGCAGTCCTGAAAATGTTGCTGAAGATCCTGAAATGTCCATTAGACAACGTTCACAACAATTTGGACTTAGTGGATCAACAACATGGCGTATTTTATACAAGGATTTAGCTCTTGAGGCTTATACGGTTCAAATAACACAGGAAGGCATTAAATCATTTAAAACGTCGTTCATTTGTCAATTTCATCAATGAACAACCAGCTGATTTTTCTCAAAAAATAATGTTTTCCGATGAAGTACATTTTGAACTTGGCGGTTATGTTAATAAACAAAATTGCCGTATCTGGTGTGAAGAAATCCCACGAATTATTCATGAGAAACCTATGCATTCTAAACGAGTTACTGTTTGATGTGCATTATTGTCAGATGGTGTAATTGGACCTTACTTTTTTGAAAATGCTGCTAGTGAAGCTGTAACTATCAATGGTGATAGATATCGCCGTATGGTAACTGAATTTTTGTGGCTTGAATTAATGAATATTGATCTAGAGGATATGTAGTTTCAACAGGATGGCACGAATCAATTAATTTATTGAGAGAAAGAAACGGTGATGTTAATTGGCCACCAAGATCATGTGATTATGTGATTTGACACCGTTAGACTATTTTCTTTGGGGTTGTGTGAAAAATCAGGTTTATAAAAACAATCCACAAGCAATTCCTGCTTTGAAAGATGAAATTATTCGTGTCATTGGTGAGATAGGGTCTCAATTATGTGAAAGTGTGATTGAAAATTTTACCAAAAGAGTGGACGTCTGTGGAACTGCAAGAGGTGGCCATTTTGCAGATATTACTTTTTGCATATAAATGTCATAACTGATACTTCAATAACCAACAAAAAGTTTTTGAAAGCGAATGCAAATTATGTGTTTTATTTATTCTTTCAAAAAACGCGAAATTTGAAACCCTTTATTTTACTTTTAAGTAATACTACATGCATAAACATTTGAACATTAAAAATTAATTAAGTTTGTGCATACTAATCATATATTAAACACGTAAGTTCTTACTTTTCAATACATATGTACATATATCTAAAGTGTACACTTAATAATTATAAATTTCACACATAGGTACAAACGCATTTATTTGAATTCCTCAACAAGTTTTAGTATTACATACTCCTATAATATTCATTTCCTCCAGTTGATAATCAAGAAAGAACATTATATCATGATTTACCTGGCATTTAGATACAATTTTGCTAACGACCACATAAATTCTTGCGACTTAAAACTAATAGGAAAGATATTTCTATGCGGAAGTAATTACATGCAACAAGAACTATTGAAACCACCAGATATAGTGATATGCAGCATGTGCTGATTTATACTATCGAGAGTTTAGCGCTTTTATTTTTATCTATTCTAGATATTTTTGTATTGGTTCAGATGTAAACGATTACATGTTTATGTCTAGCAGAATTCTAATTTAAATGTTATCTGCATTTTACAAGTTTCGGTAATATATTAAATACAGTGTGTGACAATATTTCCGGAGGTCAATATTTGGAAAGTGGTGGAGATACGGTAATGTGGAGAGGCACATCGGTTAGAGAATACCATGCTGTTTTAATTTACTACAATGAATTGAATGGACGAGCGTCATGCTTTCATTGTAGAAACGTTTACCAAAAGCAACGAAACCGTGTCAGCGACGCAAAGACCGTTTCTTGTGTACTTAAGCTTGCTCAACTCGAAACATAATTTTGCTATAAGTTACCAACTTTAAAGCTAATAGATCAACAGTGAAAATAGAACTAACTGGGCAATCTCAGACCGTCCGAATTCCAAATAATGTGGAAGTTGAACAGTCTCCGCACTGTTAGATACGTAAACGCGCCGCTGCTTTTTGACTTTCCGATCTAAACGTGAAGAATTTTTCATATGAAACTTCGAATGCATCCATACGAAGCGACGGAAGCGAAATTCAAAATAGAGACTGGCAATTTAACATGTCTCCCAGCACGAATGACCAAAACATTAAATATGATCAAGCCTCGTTAATTTCATGAAAGACCTTTCCATAGTCTTCAGGCGACTGTAGTAACAAGCATTTAAGGCTCATACTGCTTGGAAGTAAACAATGTTACAGTGATTGTGATGAACGTAACGATAGCAACAATGATTGGTTTCAACAGGATAGGACAACAGCCGACACTACTCGATGTGCTATAGTGAGATGTTCCCCGGTCGTTTGATCTTATTGCAAGATGACATTGGCCGATCACCGGTTGACCCCTATGTCATCAAACTATCGATCAAATGAATTATGCCATTCGCCAAAAAATCCCTTACATTCTACATGACAACTATCATAAAAGCCTTGAACAGCACATGGACGTAATGGTAGCCATTTAATTGATATAATTTTTAAAACTAAACGAAACAAAATGGCATAATATGTAAATGTTTGTTTACACTCTATTTGGTTTTTATTAACCCTACAAATGTATCAATTACTTTTGTCAATCTTGAAAATTGATATACTCCCATGCAATGAAAGGAGATTTTCATCAGCATTTTAGATTGTATCAAAAATTTATTTATCTAAATACATATCGAAACTATTTATATTATTTCAATTTTTTCCACAATAAAAAATCGGTAAATAATGGTCCGAA
The DNA here is from genome assembly GCA_031893035.1 of Dermolepida albohirtum. Classification (NCBI taxonomy): domain Eukaryota; kingdom Metazoa; phylum Arthropoda; class Insecta; order Coleoptera; family Scarabaeidae; genus Dermolepida; species Dermolepida albohirtum. The sequence goes on along the minus strand of JAVIWB010000555.1, from coordinate 121,252 downwards.
AAAATTCTCCCACCATGTAATAAGCTTTTGAAGTTAAGTAAAACTTTCATTTTTTTTGAAAATTTAGTAATCATTGACATTCTTTACAGTATCTGGAACAAAGTTGTATAAACGACTACCCATATGCATAAGAGACCTTTTGTAACTCGTGAACGTGTGCTCTGCAATAACTAAGTTGTCCTTAGTTCTGGTATTATAACCGTGCAAGTCACTTCCAATTTTAAATAAGTTTTTATTGAGAAATACATACTGCAGCAATTTTTATTTATAAATACATGTAAATGTAAGTAATGCCCTGTCACGGAAGATTCGACGACAAGTATCCATTGGCTCCAGATCAAAGATCACTTGTAGTATTGTTTTTTGAATAATAAAGACCCTCTCCCATTCGACGGATTGCACCCATACTCTTACATTGTAATTTAACACCGAATAGACGAGGAAATAATAAACACTTAAAAAAGACTTTGTATACAAAAACTTATTAAATTTTAAATTTCATATTGCAATATCAGCGGAATTTAATCTCGCACATACAAGGTCAATAACACATGGATCAATAAGTCCCGAGACTAACCCATAGATGGCGCTCGTAGTAAACCAGTAACCACGTCTTTCTAGAAGTACTAACCTTTGCTTGAAACGTGTGAAAATTTTAAGTCGATCGGACCAGAAACAGCTGAGTTATCGAGGTTGGAGTAAAGTCGTTTTGTAGTTTGTTTAAACAATATTAAAAACCGAGTTTCGTGTTCTGATAAAACATTATTTTTTAATGGGTAAAAACACCACGCAAGCAAAACAATGGATTGAAAAATGTTACCCGGACTCTTGTCCATCAAAAGCAACGATTTGTCGGTGGTTTGCCGAGTTTAAACGTGGTTACCGACACAAATGACGCGGAACGCTCGGGTATATTTGTGGAAGCCGTTACACCGGAAAATGTGAGTGAAGTGACAAAAATTATAATGAAAGATCGTAAAGTGAAGCTCCGTGAGATTGCTGAGGTGACACAGATATCATATGGAAGTGTATTTACTATCCTTCATGAAAAATTGAGCATGAAAAAGGTTTTTTCCAAGTGGGTGCCGCGATTGCTTTCGATGGAACAAAAACAGCAACGAGTCGATGATTCAGAAAGCTGTTTATCGCTATTTACTCGCAACGAAAAAGATTTCTTGCGTCGTTACGTGACCATGGACGAAACATGGATACATCACTACACTCCAGAGTCGAAGCGGCAGTCATCTGAGTGGCGCACAGCTGGCTAAAGCCGTCCGAAACGTCCGAAAACGCAGCAGTCAGCTGGCAAAGTCCTGGCGTCAGTTTTTTGGGATACACATGGCGTGATTTTCATTGACTACCTCGAAAAAGGTAAATCGATCAACAGTGATTATTATATTGACTTACTGGTGCGTTTGAAGGAGGAAATCGCAAAAAACGACCGCACATGCAGAGAAAAAAATCCTTTTTCACCAAGACAATGCACCCTGCCACAAGTCGATGAAAACAATGGCAAAATTGAACGAATTGGGTTTTGATCTGCTTCCCCACCCCCCGTATTCGCCAGATTTAGCCCCCAGTGACTACTGGCTCTTTGCTGATCTTAAAAAAATGCTCCAGGGAAAAAGATTTGGCTCAAATGAGGAGGTCATCGCTGAAACTGAAGCTTATTTTGAAGCGAAAGATAAATTTTTTTATAAACATGGTATTGAAAAATTGGAAAAGCGTTCCAACTGGTCAGACGATTGTATCACCCTAAAAGGTGATTATGTTGATGAATAAAAAAAATTTTGCAAAAAAAATGTTGTTTTCATTGTTAGTCTCGGGACTTATTGATCCATGTGTTATGCGAAACCCAATCCACACTAATTTCTATAGATGTGGACGTTAAATAGATTGAAATGTATGGTTCCTAAAGTTTATAGTAAGAATCTCATAATTTCTGCTATTTAATCTATGATGAAAATTGTTGTGCAATACACCAGTACTCTCATCAGGTACCATAATTGAGAGTTACGTAATAGAAAAACTATTTCCTTACTTATATTCGTTCCTATATTAGCTACAAGAATTGGTAATGGCAACTGAATAATTTGAACTATATATTCTAAATAAGGCAGCCAATAAAGTCAGAAGTACATGAAGAAGTTCTAGAATATTCCTGGAATTAAAATATTTCAGTGGTCTTTTATTACTTTTCGGTACATATTTAACTTTTTATTTATTCACATTTAACATGTACGAATATATTTACAACAAGCCTTTAATGAGAAATCTTGTTTAGGTATAGACCACTTAAATTGTAGACCCGTAGCAAGCTAAGTCCTACATTTGAATTTGACAATTCGACATCATATTTTTAACGTTTCAATTTCACATGGAATTTAAATTGACATAGGATTTGGCTACTTATGCAATCTTCTTGAAGTTCTACAACTATTGAAATGAAAAGTTCACAAATGAGCCTTAAAGCATCTTCTTCTGGGCTGCCGGGCTGGAACCGCGTCACTGATATAACTGCCGACGTTTCGTACTCACTCGTATGGGACATCTTCAGGGCTCAACTACTGCTACTGTTTGTTGCACTGAAACTCAGTAACAGTAGTTGAGCCCTGAAGATGTCCCATACGAGTGAGTACGAAACGTCGGCAGTTATACCAGTGACACGGTTCCAGCCCGGAAGCCCAGAAGAAGATAGTATGAACCACGGCCACGGAAGTCTACGTACCAGATTGAGCCTTAAAATTTAAACCAAATTTTATATTTTATGTTTTTATAGTAGAGAGCCCTTGCATAAGTACCTTCTTAAGCGCTGCAAAGAAATTTAACCTTACCCTTCCAAGTCATGACGATCATCTACGAAGAAGTGACGATTATCAAGGAGATCGCCTCCTATTTTCTAAAGTTAGAATCCCTAACTTTCCACCATATGAATGCCTCCTAAATTGAGAATTTGAAAATTTTTGCAATCGATTTATTATTAATATTATTTTAATTAGTTCCAGAACTAAAACACAGTATGTAATTAACATCATTTGTTCAAAAAACAATGACTATTTAATGTTTATTAAATGATTTACTTCTGGTAATTGAGTAACGATGCATCATTTGTTGTTGCTTTTAAATCTTTTATATTTTACTTGTAAGAACATAAACATATATTTGTTACATATTGCACATTCTCACCGTAGAATGTTTGTTTTTGATATTTTAATGTATATCTACAATCTATTCATCTCCGTCAGTTAGGTTTATGTTATAATATTAAAGCTTTCCGTATGCTTAAAACTTTCATTTCTTTTAGTTCTTTAGAATACATTTTCAGTTTCATATTGTACCGCTTTCGCTGTTTAAATTATACACCTATATTTATCTGTTATGCTTCTATTTACATATAATACATATATATATTATAAATCAAAATATATATAACCTATCCTTACTTTATATTGTTTCTTATAATCTTTTAATTTAATACATATAATCTCCTTTAATTCTTAATCTCTATAATGGTGTCCGAATACCCTCGCTTTTTAGAAATACATGTTTAGAATCTTTAATTGATTTTTTCTTTTAATGTATAATTAGATTCTAGATTCTTATATTATTTTAGTATGAAATAACACTATATATTTTTATTTATTATTAAATCGATATGTATGTCAAATTAATTTAACTTTTTTCTTATTTTCTTTTTATATTACAAATGTTTATACAATAAATATATTGTTTCAGTTTTAAAATATTATATTTAACTATATTTAATTAGAAATTATAAATTTTCAAAAATTATAATTATTATAACCGAATGCTTTTCTAATTTTATACTAATTACTGCTTATACATATTTTTTTAAATAAAATTTTAAATAATTATTACATTATTGGCCTTAATACTATAAGATAAATTCTTTATACTCGTAACTTTACTAATCATTCAATTGGAATTTGATTGAATTTCCTTAATTTTAATTCTTTAAATTTAAATTTACTTATTATTATATTATTATGAATTTTAAAAATTATACATATTAATATTTCCTCTACGTCTTTATAGATGACGCTCCTTCTTCGTTGATTACAGTTTCAGTTAATTCAGTAAGTATCAATCATTCACTTTTCTACAATTTATGGTAGGTATCCTACCGATCAAATTCCAATATGATCAATTTTCTTAGTTTTCCTTCCAAGCTTCGTCATAGGCTTCGTTAAATAAATATTATTTATTTAACAAATTTATACTTCTAAACACTTATAATATTCTTTTTATATATCTTTATGATCTGTATTCCGCACCTCCAAATATTTCTGTAACCCTGCTGTATTAAAGTCCCTATGCTATTCTTATGGTGTAAGCAAACTGGAGTATACTCCAGTTTGCTTACTGGTTACTCACTGGTCTAGTCTCCGATATATGCTTGTGAGTGCTTAATGTTGGAGCGCATTCATCGAAGGTTTTTAAAATTCCTTACCTTCAAGATTAGTGGTGCTCACCCACAAAGAGGTGTGTCGCAGGGAGAATTGTTTCTTAAGCATAATATGTCCTCTTTGCATGACAGGAGGGCTGATCTCTGTGGTAGGATGTTGCATGGCATCCTTGGTAATAGTGTTGACTGTCCTTCGTTACTGCAACGTTTGTGTTTTTTAGTGCCCCGTTTGAACTCTAGGTGCAATGTGTCCATTGTGACGCTAAGGGCGCGGAGTAATGTTCTCAGGAGAACACCGGTGTGCATTTTGAGTAAAAGTGCCAAAGAATTTGCTTACTTGTTTGCATAGCATGGATATCATATATGTATTTTTAGTAATTTCTGTTTCTGTTTGCTTTTCTGATTTACTTTAATTTGAATTAGCTTTAATTTTTTAATTATAAACTCAGTTAGCTATTTTGTATTTTCCTGTTATTGGGCTATAAGCCTATTGGAAATAAAGGTCATTATTACTATTATTATCTTTTACAATATTTATTATTGATGTTTGCCTTAATTATTTGAAAACTGTATCTAGAAAGGTTTCAATATTTGTTTATATCTTAATAATCAAATATTTTTTGTTTTTCTTAATGCCCTCTATTTATAGTTAACTTATTCTAGCATCCAAAATTTCTTAGGCTAATTTTACAAATTTACATTTAATTGGAGAATTATAATAAGGTTTGAATTTTCCATTAAATTCTGAGCACGAATGAGCATCATTTTTACATTAACTATTACTAAATGATATTCCTTAATATTGTAATCCCTTTGGCATTTTTATTTTCTTCATTACAAAATTTAGTATCAAAAAAATCCTTTTACTAGTTCCAGCTGAATCATATTCTTTAATTTTTTTATATTTGCTTTCCTCATTTATTCATCAATATATTTTATATAATTACAATATCTGTTAATTAAATTAGATCAGATCTCAGTTATGATGAATAATATATTTTATATCCACATTACTGTACTCTTCTGGAAACATAAATGTACATATTTCTTAAATACGTAAACTGCCAGTCTACAATATACACATATTTATTTATTTCATTCATGGTATTAAATTTCGGAGTCGCTAATACCTTACCGAATTCATAATCTTTAACTGTGCTCGTTAGTGCGTAGGAAGGCGAAGAAGTGATACAATGCGTTTATGTAAGTAAAATTAATTCAGAATTATTAGAGCCTTCGATGAGTGTGTTTGTGATAACGTATTTACCATTTTTGATTTAGCGTCTCATAAGTAAATTAGGAGTGTGCTAATTTTATACATCGTATTTTTGTAACAAACTTAAGCGCCACGAGCAAAGCGAAAGACATTACAAACAGTGAAAAAAGTAGAACAGAAACTATATTAGATACCAACTTGTATTGGCAAAGCAAAAGAACTAAGAAAGTAAAAGTTTCAAGCCAAACAGTAGCAAAAATTAAAACACTAATCAAATAAAACTTGCTCTCAACATCGAGCGGTCCACAACATTGCCACCGGCTACGCAAAACCACCGAAAGGGAGGATAGAAAAATTATTATCAGTGCTTTGCAAAATAGATAAGCTTCCGTTAGGAAATCATCTTCTGCGATCCTTACGAAAAAAAAACACATTTAACCGAAACAATGAAGAAAAATCGTCTACAGCAAACATTTTAAAAATGTTTTCTTATATTAAGTGCTAGTTATCATTGTTAATTTCTGGATCACAGATCATATTCAGTGATGAGTCACGACTAGAAGCGGTTACAGGATCTATCAAATTTGTGAGACAAACACCTTCGGAATGTTATAGAAAGGAATTTGTAGGGCAGTGTTAAGCACTACAGGGACTGATATACACGACCTCTGTACTTTGTCGAAGAGGTATTGAACCAGTATCAATACAAAGTACAAAAAAAATTGTTCTGTTGTGCTTCGTTACTTCACTAGATGCAGAGGAAAATTCTACCATATTTATTCATGATGGGGATCCCTGCCATAAGGCGAAATGTTTCCAAAATATTTTTGCAACCTCAATCCAATCGAGAATGTTTGAAGTATTCTTGTCTCAAAATCTAAATTTAAGCGCTCTAAAAGTAAATATTGAAAAAGCCTGGAAAGAAAACAAAAAGTTTCGAAACACTGTAAAAGCTTGGATTAACAGTATGCCGAAGCAAATTCTAATGGTTATTCAACCTAAGGGAAATTTGTCCAAATATGAAAACAAGTATATTCTATAGTTGTAAACACATATGTGTTCAAATCTATACTAGCATGTGTATTCGTTTTATATTTCGTATGTTTGGATTTTATTTCGTTAAATTTCTAAAATTGGTGCATTGGTGGCGAATAGAAGAGATTGAACGCGCCGTCGTGCAAGAGTTCTGCTAGGCGTCAAGAATTGTTTCGCTACCCCTCAAGTGAACTTATCCATTTTTGAAAATTTGTTTTGCACTATTAATATTGTGGGTTGCAGGCTTATATAGATATCAAACTATATATGTGTACTCTGTTTATAATCCGTCATATGTTACTGTGTAAGATTTCGAAAATCTCTTGAATACCTCTAAACAATTTAACACATCTCACAATAATTTAATTATCATGGGTTATTTCAAATATTACGCACTTAAATAATGATTTTATTACTAACTACATTAACTTTGCTATCATGAAGCGGTTTAAATATGTTCTTAATTCTAATCATTAATTCTAATGCTAATGGTACACCTACGGCAACTAAAATCAAATACAGGTCTAATGAATATAAGGGTAGTCGAACATCCGTCTTTGGTGAGAAGCAGACAGGGCATCACATTGAGGTGACTACGGACGACATAATCAATAAAGTTCATGATATGATGTCAGCAGAGTGAAGATTAGAGAGATTGATAAACAGCTCAATTTAACGCGTACAGAACACCCTTCACGAAAAATTGAGTATGAGAAAATCATCGGCGTGGTGTGTGCCGCATCTGGTGACGATCGATCAAAAACGGAATCATGTGATAACTTCAAAACAATGTTTGGACATGTTAAAGAGCAAAACGAATAAGTTTCTGCGGCGTTACGTGACTGTAGATGAGACTTGGATACATCACTACACTCCAGAAAACAAGAGTCAGTCGGTACAACAGATTTTTTCCGGCGAACGTGCATCAAAATAAATTGAAGAGGTTACATGAGTCGGAAAAGCTATGACGACGATATTTTGGGATTCGCAAGGCATAATCTTAATTGATTATTTAGAGAAGGAAAGGACAATCACGAGACAGAACTGTGGACCCAATCCGAAGCTGAACTATAGAGAAGAAGGCCATGCCTAGTAAAGAAAAGAATTTTCTACCATCATAAAAGTGCCTCAGCCTACTCATTAGCAATTGTAACAGTAAAATTAGTTGATTTACGATAGGAATTGACACCTTATCCACCATATTCACCAGACTTGGCCCCTGTGACATTTTTTGAACATTTTACATTGTTAAACTAAGTGTATAGAGCTACAAGTAGATTATGTCGAGAAATAAAATTACTAAATGCAAAACAATTGCGTTGAATTATTATTCTTTATTCATCATACCATCCTCGTACCATTTCTACTATATTTGTACTTCAGTATGTTAATTCTATATTAATTTATTTTTATTTCTGCTTATTTATGTATATTTAGACGATATATATTCATGTTAAACAAAAAAAAATGTAACTATTTTATTACTATAATATCTAACTAACATAAATACACAGAAGCCGTATGATATTTTTATTAAAAAAAAAGATTCAAACCACTTACATTACATTATTTATATGTATTTAATGGAAATAATTGTTTCTGATTTAATTATGAAAAGTTTGTATTAAGAAAACAGAAAGTAAATGTGATTATATACAGAACACCTTTTATTTTAAAATAAATATTTTATCCAATTAATAGTAAGGGGAATATTCTAAAGTAATATCTTTTTCCTAGAAATAATAACTTGGAAATATAAAATGTACAGGTATATAGTATAATAGAAAGCCGAGAGTGTTGTACATTTTCTTCGACAAGATTAGAGTCGAGCCGTATGCCTGGAGGTAGAGTCCATATCATGATAATGCGGTAGACAATAAGTGGTGGAGGTGTGTTACCCCAACATAAGGTTAATGAGATATTGGGTAGTCGACGGCGGTCCGACAACAGTTAATTATGTGAAGAGGGTGGCTGACTGAGGGGTTGTTTTCATAGCGTATTAGAGAATCCAGGCAGCTTGAGCAACTTTTTAATATAAATCACAAACCAGGGACTTTAAAAAAATGTTAATTTATTGTGGCACTGTAAAAAAATACATATAGTTTATTTTAAAAAGAGTATTTTACGGTCTCCCTGTCCACAGATGTTGTAAAACTACTTCTGAATATTTTATAACTCACTGCGCTAATGAAAATATGTTTATTTAAAGAGACGTTGCTCTGCCTTTCGAAGACGAATAAAAAATAAAAATAAGGTAATATAATTCATTAGCTCCTTTAAGGCTATTACTGAACGATTCGAATTTATATTTGTTTGGGTAAATATTCAAAGGGATCTGCAGTCTGTCTTCGAACTATGCGGTTAACTCGTGTTTCTGTCACAAAATAATTTTTACCACATCAGATACATATGTGTATTTTTAAACATTGAACCGATTACTTTGATATTTTGTTGTAAACGTAGACTATTTTTCGTTTTCGTAGTCGGTATATTAGTGGGATATTATTACTTACTATAATAATATAATAGTATTCTTTATTACCCAACAGACAACGCCTAATTATAGGATAGTCAGTTATGATGGATAATATATTTTAAATACATATTATTTTACTCCCTCGGAAAGGTAAATGTACACATTTCTTAAATACACAGACTATTAGCCAAAATATACATATACATATTTACTTATTTTATTCATAGTATTAAGTTTCGGTGTCGCTAATTCCTTACCGAACTCGTAATGTTGTTTTACCTGCGCTGCCTATTTTCTAGAAAAGTGAATGTATAATGCGTTTGTGAAAACAAAATTTATTCAGAATTGTTAGAACCGTAAAAGAGGATGTTTGCAATTCACCATTATTAGTTTAGTGCCTTATAGATGGAATACTGGTGCGTTATCTGTTATACTTTATATTTTCTAATGAGCTTATACGCCATTAGCAAGACAAAGATATTACAACAGCAGCAAGAATTGACCATTTATCAAAGAAAATTTGCCGTCAACGTCAAGCGGTCGACAACATTATCACCGGCAACGCGAAATTACCAAAAGAGGGGGATAAAAGAATTATTAACATTGCTTTGCAAAATAGACAAGCTTCCATCAGAGATTGTTACATCTCCTGTAGTCTTTTAATATAAACGTATCAGCGCGGATGTTTCGAACTCGATTACGAGATTAAAGTGTAGCGGGTCGGCGAGAAAACCGCGTTTAACCGAAATAATAAAGGAAAAGCATCTACAGTAGGCCAAGTTGGAGATTGAAGAGAGGTCTTTATATAAAATTATTTAGCAAACATTTTAAAAATGTTTTCTTATATTACATATTAGTTACTCTTAATTTCTCATTCATGGGTCATATTCAGTGATGAGTCGTGACTCGAACCATTTACAGAATTTATGAAATTTGTAAGTTTGTAAACTTCGGAACGTTTTGATGTTGATATATCTCACCATGATGGTCATTAAAACTGAGGAAGGTGAAACCAAATATTAAAATAAATATATCCTACAGTTGTAAATATGTGTTCAATCTATACAAGCTATGGTATATAATATATCAGGTTGTTACAAATGTAATGTCCGTTTTTTCCTTCAGTCTGAACTGAATCGCACCTGTGTGAAGACGTGTATGTTTTTGGTGAAAATTATTATTGTATTTGTAGAAAAGGGTATTTATTTTGAAGTGTGTACCTGTTCCATTTCATGGAAAGATTAATTCACCTGTCCTTGTCTTCCCTATGGAAATGCTATCGGCAAGAGATATTCGGGCAATTTACCTCTTTCAATTTAAAAAGGGATTAAATGCAGCTGCAGCAACGCGAGAAATTAATCAGACGTTCAGTAAAACCACGTGTAATAAACGCACATTACGGCGATGGTTTAAAAAATTCAGCGAGGGAAATTTTGATTTGAAAAATGAGCCTCGCGCATATGCGCGTAGCACCGTTAATGACGACGAGCTGCGTGTAGAAGTTGAAAGTAATCCGTCGAAAACAGTGCGTAGCCTTGCAGAAACATTTCAAGTGTCCATTGCCACCATTAGTCGTCATCTTTCTTCGATTGGCAAAGTGAAGAAACTCGATCGATGGGTGCCGCATCAATTAACGGAAGCCAATAAACTCCGTCGATTAGAGGTGGCTACCTCTTTGGCTAATCGACAGAAAGTTGAACCGTTTCTTCATCGAGTGGTAACGTGTGACGAAAAGTTGATACTTTATGATAATTGGAGACGGTCAGGACAATGGTTAGATCGAGGTCAAGCACCAAGACAGCATGCACGAGCATTACTTCACCCGCGAAAGATTATGGTGACTGTATGGTGGACCAGTAAAGGTATTATTCACTATTCATTTTTGCAACCTGGTGAAACCATCACGGCAGCGTGCTATTGTGCCGAACTGGAAACTATGCATGGAAAATTGAGCCGCTTGCAGCCCTCACTAGTCAATAGACATGGACCCATACTTCTTCATGATAATGCAAGACCTCATGTTGCACGACAGACAATCCAAAAACTTTCGGAATTTGGTTACGAAATTCTCCCTCGCCCATCTTATTCACCTGACCTTTCGCCAATGGATTTTCATTTTTTCCAAAGTTTAGACAATCACTTAAAAAATAGGGACTTCTCTGACCGGGAGTCTGTATCACTGTAATAGCAGTGTTTGAGCAATATGTGAGCCGTCAAAACCTAGATTTCTTTTCAAAGGGAATTTTTCAGCTTCCAGACCGTTGGCAACAAACTATTGATGTAAATGGAGACTATTTTGCAGAATAAATATTTATATTTTTTTAAATTTAGACTTTTTTTATTCCTTACAAAATCCGACATTTCATATGTAAGAACCTGATAAAAGTATATGCTTCAAATTTGGATTTTATTACGTTAAAACTTTAAAATTATAGAATAGGCTAATTTAATTACCAGGTACTGTACAATATAAAAAAATAAAAAAGTAAGTCATTGTAATATAACTAGAAAAAGAAGAAGTAATTTTATGCAAAAAAATACAATATAAAAAAAATAACGTAGTGACAATATTAAAATTATGTCTTATGTTCTAGCACTGAATATGTTATTTATACATTAGATTTCTAAAGGCACTGATATGCCTGCAATTGATCCGAGAAACAAAAGATATCCGGTTAAGTATGAAGGGGTAATCTAGGATGTTTTCCAATATCTACATCAAGAATTCTCCATAAAAGAATCCCTTCGTGCACTAATTAACAGTATATAATGGCATGATAATAATTCAGAGAATCGCAAGGCATATGAAGAATATCATATCAATTTAATTAACTAATATGGCCTTTACCTGATGAAAATCCATAAAAACTCAGTTGTGTCATTTTCGCAAACTTCTTTATTAAAAATTAGTAACAATTGTTTCGACAACATTGCGGTTTCTTCAGACAAAATAAATCTAACACACATGATATATATTCTAGTCAATTAAACTATTTTCAGGGTGGGGGTGATATACAGTTACATTTCAAGTAATGATATCTTTATCACTTTATTTACCATTCTGCATTCGGAAAATAAAGGAATAAAGTTATCAATACTTAAAACTATAGAAATAAAGAAACATAAAAAATGTAATAACTTATTAAATGCCCAAGTAGATTTGAATAATTCTCCACTGTTAAACTTATTTCAAAATAATAGTATATAGTCCCCACCCTGAAAATAGTTTAGTTGTCTAGAATATATTCTTTTTAGTGTGAAGAAGCCACAGTGTTAGCAAAACAATTGCTATTTTTTAAAAAAGATATTTTGTGAAAATCACACAACTGAATTTGTATGTTTAATTTTATTCTAATTTACTCGTAACGTAGGAGAAATGTAGAGGCTTTAAAACCGCCATATTTTTAAAGAGTTTAATAGTTTTCATAATGGACATGAAGGCTCCAAAACAAATGTTGGTAGTATGACACTTAAAGGTAAGGCTGGAACGAAACATCCAAAACCTATAAATTCCGTAAATTTTCCTATTTTAATAACATCGATATAATATAACGATGCAAAAGGTGAAGAAGAAAGAGTTAAATTTCCCACACAACATTTTTCAATATTGTTAAAGTATAAATTTGCTGAACTAAACTACTGCCATATCCAGATGATATTGAAGTCTAAGTACATCACATATAAAAGAAATTCCAGAGTATATTTTAATATAATTTGCGCATCCAAGAATAAGCGGTTTACTTGTGGAAGTTATTGACAAATAGTATAAATACTGACTGTTTCGTTCAATTACATTACAAAATTGCAATAAATACAACAGATATGAGAAATATTTAACTTATTTTGTCTGGTGCTGATAAAAGCATATTAGTCACTGCTTATTAGTGTCGATTATAAAATATTCTGGTTAAGTACGAAAAATCCAATATTTTACTTTACGTAGTACAATTTCTTATACATATGTACAGAAATTCTTCCAGTATAAGCTTGGTCAAATACTTACAACGCAGTTATGAGTTCGAATTTCAAGCTGATAGACCAGTGTGACTGACTTTGATTTTTTTTTTTTTTGGTATCCATTCTAATTGTCCCTGACTGTTTAGAGGTAATCAATAGTCTTTCTATAATTGGTCAAGATAAGAAACATTCTACACATAAAATTTGCTAAATTAGAGCTCAATGATATAAAACGAGAAACCAATTCCACATGATTGGATTGTCGAAATAACTCGCTTCATAAAAAAGAACACCAACCTAACTATGAGAACTATAGAAGCATTACTAAGCTCAATTCGATAAAACATTCCATACAAATATTCCATGCGAATATATAGTAACTTTTCCAAAAAGGTTTATGCCAAATTCAAAACTGAGCACTCAGCAATTTATCAAATATATTTACTTAAATTCGTTTAACATAAGAACCTTACCTCAAATCAGTCTAATATTATTATAACCAAAGTAAAACTCTACTTGAAGTCACTCCTATATCCTCCATAAGGCAACTATCTTGCTCAAGCGAGGTTTGACTAATCTTACAAGCCAGAACAGATCCTTTCCAAAGGAGTTCTTTCATTTCTTCACTAGTGAAAGTACATACAGGCTAACTTCCTCCTATAATCTACATTCTGTTACCAAGCCGATTATCTTAATTTCCTTTTTGCTTTTTCTAATTAGGTTACGAAACAACTTATAACAATCGATCTTCATTCTTATATTTCCACTCTTTCATATGTTTTCTTTCTGGTTATAATCAAATTTCCTTCCTAACCGAATTTTTGGTGGTCCCACATACAGCGTCTGCACCTGTGAAGTTTTCTTCTGAAATAACTACAGGACTTTTCATTAGCAGTGATGCATGTTTTTGTAAAATAAATCACAGATATGGTGGAAAATTTAGGACCATTTTTAGTTTGTTGAAAAGCATAGTTAATACCATTATTAATAACATCATTCACATGTTCTCCACAGATGCAATGACAGGAACGAATCCGTTGAACTCAATTGTCCATGACTTTTTCACATAAACTAGGCCGAATGTCAGCAACGTCAGGTTCAATATTGGTCTGAAAGTCGTGTAATACTGCTGGTTTACCGGTTTTCTAACTTTGTTGACTTACTATACTAACAACTTAACATAACACCATAGGAAAAAGTCTAGAGGTGTTAAATTGCATAAACGTGAAGGATAATTGACTGGTCCAATTTTGGAAATGATCGATTCATCAAATGTCTCTTTCTCTAAGTGAATTGATGGATTGATATTGTAAAGGATGGCACTATCTTGTTGAAGTCAAGAACATCCAATTCAGGCCAAAAAAATCTTGTCGAAATTGAACAATTCCATTCACAGTAACAATAATGGGGTTACCAACATTGTTGAAAGAAAAGTAAGGTTCAACGACTCTACCAGCATGAAATGCACGCCGGTTAATTTAAGTGGATACAATGCTTTTTCATTCTTTACTTCTTGCTGATTTTTAAAGACATTAAACCAGAGTGAACTTTGTCACTGAAAACGATTTTTTTTAAAATTCGGAATCATTTTCAAGTTTCTCTAAAGCCCATCTACTGAATCTATGACGTAACAAATGTTGGTTTGTTTTGAGTTCTTGAGTTAATACAATTTTGAAAGCAGGTATGACAAGATCGCAAAATTCGTTATATACTAGTGATAGAAATGCCAAGTGTCTGAGAGCTGCAAGTAATTGACGCATTTGAATTTTCACTGACACTCTGACAAATAGTTGCAATATTCTCTTCGTTCCTTTCACTTCTTTGTCTCACTGGGACGGGAATGTTATGAAGTGAATAGGCTGATTCGAATTTTTGCATAGGACGCTCAATTGTTCTCCGAGCTGGACGATTATAACGACCGAAAATTTAAGTTAATGGACGTCAACCAACCACGATCAAATGTGAATATTGATAAAACGTCTGAATAATTTGTAAACGATTATATGGTAGACACAAACAAACGCAAATGTCAAAAAGAACAAACTTACCAGGGCTGCTATCTTAAAGAAATCTCAATTTATAAATGCGTCGTCGCTAATGGAAAACCCCTTATATAGTAAAAACCTTCTGATATATTTTCATGTATGTACATATTTATTTTACAACAACAAAGTTAACTAATACATATTAATGAAACTATAAAAATAGTATACGTAATAAATAACACTCATTATATCTTCGAATAGTACATATTTTATGTACAGATATAGTTAATACAATTCACAATCATAATTAATTACAAGATATTAATTTGTGAAAGAGGGTACTTAATTGTCTCAGAAACATTAAACATAATTGCTTGACAATGTGCCATACGCAATTTCATCTTAGGAAATTACCTGTCAATACATGCGCAGGCAAAGTAATAGTTATTCCTACTAAATCTTTATGGCGTCATAAAGAGTTATCGTAAATAAGGGAATGTATTTAAGTGCAATAATTAATTAGATGATAAAACGAGTTCAGTTTACGGGTAGTATTTACGATAACCGGGCGAACATTTTCCTTTAGTTGTCTTTTTCATGGGAGTACTTGCAATATTACTAGGCAAAGACCGCTACATTCCTAACACATAAACATAAAATGCACTAATGAGGACTTGCTCACTAATGTTGTCTAATATTACGTGGAGCATAATGAACGGCTAGACACGACATCTGTGAACCACATAACAAAGAATGTAACGGCTACATATTAAAGTAAATATTAGCCTATCGACAGCCGACCCAACGTTTGTTACATGTAGTCTCCATTATGTATTTTATCTACAATCATTGTACGTCGTTTTCATTTCTAAAATTTTTAATAGTTAACATTGTGATATTTCTGAAAAATTGATTTGATGCTTTAAAAAAACTTCTTTTCATTATATAAACTATTAATTACTTATTATAATGGCTATAACATACAACTAATTCGTATATTTTATAACAAAAACGACAAAATGTATTTAAAATGAATTATAGTACCATAAGAAATATTTTTTAAATTTTTTCATATGATTCTTAAAAAAGAACCTATCTTCTCTTTCAAAATTTTATCTCTACATTATGTTTAATATTTTGTTAGCAGTCCATTTTAACATAACGAGCACAAATCTCATCAATCTCTTCAATTTATAAGCGGTACCATAAATTTTGAATAATATTGAAATCTGAACACAGTGAAACTCTTCTTATTATATTTGAACAATTATAAAGCATCCAACGTTTCAATTGCTTGCCACTTATGCTTCGAGTATCTCAATATTCTTAAATTTCTCAGCATTCTGTTTTAGATTATGTTTTAAAATATCCAGACACCTATTTTAATCCATAATAACTTCAATAAACCTTAGATTTCCTAGACTTTTGGCATCGAGCTGTAAAAACGCCCTCATGTGTTACCGTGATTTGTACATATTTTTCTTTGGTAATTCATTAGACCTTCTCTATCTTTATTACATTTATTTGAACTACAACAGTTGAATTCCTGTTAACTTGTAAAAAATCATCTCTTTCCATAACCCAAAATCTATCTTTTCATATTAATTAGCCTATAAGAAATGTTTTTCTTTGGAAACCTTACCAATTCAAAGTTTTGCTCTTATAAAGCGTTGAAATGTTTTAATATAGTAAAAGCAATATGCATTGCTTTTTGACATTCCCAACCAAGATACTTCAAGATTTTTTTCAGCCGAAGATCACCATTCAACAACTTGACACCTCATTTCTAGATCGCATTGAAAATGCCTTGTGATATCATCAATCGCAGACGGTTTTAAGAAGTTTTTGTCTATTCGATCTTTTCTGATTACGTTTTCGCGATATCAAATTCATTGTAATTTTTTGTAATCCCTCAATAAATGTGGTCCAAACTTTAAATTTGGTTGCTGTAGACAAAATTTGTCGATCAAAACACGATAATTATTGCCTTGAGTATACTAACTCCTACTTTTCTACTTTCATGAATATCATTGATGGTTCTTTAAAAATTGTTCGGCATTTTCTTCGGTTATTGTATCAGTTGATTGGCCTGGACGTCTTTCATCATCCATACCCTCTAAGCTTTCTCTAAGTCATCGATATTACTCAAAAACTTTCGCTCTTGATCAATAAAGGATCTACATAAGTAATTTCAAACATTTGGTGCATTTCTGAAGCACATTTGTGTTATCGAGCAAGGTCCATAACGGAATTAGAACAATATGCCATGAGGACTTAATGTGAGAAAACTATTTTCATTGAAATAGAGTAATTTCGGTTATTTTCGAAACAGCAGATAGTAACTTGCGTTCTGTGAAATGCTTATTTTAATTATATTAAAATACTTCATGTATGTGTTTAAATCAGTTTAGTGACAAAATTACTTTAAAGATCATTATTTATTTAATTTTTGAACCTGAGTACGTGTATAGTAAGATTTTTATATCATCTAATTAAACATGTCTGGTAATGAAAACATAAAATCGAAGTGTGAAATTTTGTGTGTATCCTCCAACTTATTTGAAAAATTTTTTTCCGTTTAATTTCCTCTACCTTTTCCTTTAATCTTTTAAGGATTATTATACACTGTATACTAATACAATAATACTAGGACACATCTAGAACATTGAAACTTTTAAACTAACACTTTGCTCTTTCCCCTTCTGTTAACTTCGACACATTTTGAAATTTGTACAAAATATTATGTAACATATTAATAAGGTTTGCGAAGCCGGTGCCAAACCTCTGGCGTTTAGAAGGATTTGTGATATTCCTGTAACATCATTCTCCATACAAATAAAATCATTTATTAGACACCTACCTAAAAAGGCAGAAACATAACAATTGCGTGAAGAATATCTATCTGTAGATATCATTTCAGTTCGCTCGACATTACCGTGTTTTAGTAGCAAATATGTGTGAAAGAATAATTTGCGAAAATCATTGTGTGGCAGAACATCTAGACTTCAGTGTACAATAGAGATTCACTGATTTAGAAACACCTACATTGCCAAAAACATGTCAATAATGTAAATCAATGAAAAAAAGGCGGTCAAAACCCTATGCCGAATTTGTAATGGATTTAATGTCTATGATGAGTATTTGTAACATTGCATTTAATAACATCCAAAAAGAACAGTTTCGTAAGTTTTGTCACAAATACAGTCTTGACTGGAAATTAGCCGAAATTGTTTACATCGTGAGCTGAAAAGAGTGAAGACTATAATTCAGTGCGAAGTCAACGATAAAAAATTGTGACTAACTATAGAAAAATCAACGGATTCAAAGAAAAAAAGTGGTACATATTAAAGTTTAAATTTTAAAACCAAGTAGATAGTCAGCTCAATATTTAATAGCCAGAAAACTTGTATACTAGTGAAACCATTAAAACGTTATATTAGCCACTTTACAAAGTTCGAAATTTCGGCAAGCCAAGCACTAATATTTGTCACTGATAGCGGATCAATTATACTATGTGCTGGTCTCTTGCTTCGACATAATGCTAATAGCAAAAACTAAAGAAGAGTTTGTCGAAACTGTAAAACGAATTCAGGAATTTTATGAATAGCGATCTAATTTTCCAGATCCCTCACATTCAGTTTTGACCTGATGAGGAATGTGGTGGATCGCTGCGTTCTATTATTTCAAACTTCCATCCACAACGGTCCTTAATGGTACAATTTGATACAAAAGAAGCTGCTGCCATCAAAGCAAGTCAAATTGAAATTGATTTACAAACTATTTTCAGTCACTACTAAGTAATAACCAATGACATCACAGTATTATGAAAATCTTCATTACCGAAACTCCGTGTGAAAATGATTTAGACTAAAAATAATAATTCAATCTAAACAATAAATAGATATTGAGCCACATAAATCAAAAATTATTGAACCTGAAGGTAAGGTCCGACATGTCAATGGACTAGTAATTTAGCAAGAGGCTTCAAAAGTATTACAAGAAATATTTTGAATATATGCCAGATCTTACACCTTACAGTTATTCTACCAATTATTTTATGAAAAGTTTTAATTTATTTATATTTACTGAAATTGCGAATACACTCGTAATGTCTTTACGCTAATCAGGAAGTTGAAAAATATTTTAGGTCTTGGAACTACAAGGATCCAAATTTCCAACGAAAATGGAAAGCATTAGATTATATTGAATTAGACTGTCTCATAGGTATTCTCATCAAGCATACATTTGGAGGTGCAGAAAAGATTCGGTGAGAGAAATGTGGATAAACAGCTTTGTAGATATTTCAGTTTTCTGCGATTCAACAGTAAAGCAACTAGAACTGAAAAGAGAAAGACCGACAATTGAAGGACCATTAGTGATATTTGGAATTTATTTATCCAAAACTTCTCTTTAAACAGAAACTTGGACGGTTAACAAGCAGTTGATTGTCTTCAAAGGATAATATCCTTTTAGACAATATATACAATCAAAACCAGCCAAATACAGTATACAAATTCAGGAGACCACTAATACTAAGACCTCTTACCTCTATAATTTACAAGTTCACATTGGTAAGGTGACAGACTTTGTTGAATCATATTATAACAAAGGACGAAGAATTACCACTAAAAATTTTTTCGCTTCGAATAGTCTTTGCTGCTAAATGTAAAGTATGCTGTATGCAAGTAAAATGTAATAAATTAGAACAGATTTTTTTTTGATAGACTGCCTGCACGAATTGCCATTCGTAACAAATATTAAGACTTGTGTAATTTAAAAAATTTAAAGTATCTGTAAAGTTCTTCACACTAACGGTTATATTGCTTCGCCAGTATTGTGTCCTAATCGTTTAATAGCTATTAGATTCGGAGCTGACGGATCATGTTTCGTATTACAATATTTCATAAGAGTTTTTCTTAAAATCCTTAGAATACTGTTAACCACAGTTTGTTATTAATTATTTCAGCAGTAATACTATTTCTTATCTTTCTGTGCACATTTGGAAAATAATTGCGCATAATTGTTTCACTTGTCAACTTCCATAAGGCAACATATTTTCCACAAGTTACGAAACGGTTTTTCTGTTACGTCGTTGAATGGTGTACACTGGGTCATCATTGTCACTAAGTTCGTGAGCTAGTATATTCCGAATCTAAAAACTTCACTATAACTTTTCGAATTCTATAAACGAACATGTGATTGTTCCAATGTAATAGTTTATTCGCCATATTTATATGCATTCTCGTATCGATTCACCGCAGGAATCTTGTTATAATACTCACTGGCGATGGATAATGAAACATATGCAGACGCTCCCTCCAGATGTATGTTACTGGAAGTGAATCGCAATCTACAAACTCTAATTCCTACTATGATAACACTTTTTTTGTAACTCACAAACAAGTGCGGAATTTTCAAGTAATTGATTTGGCATATTTTCCAAGAGTCTTAACAATTATATATGTATGTCTATAGTTGTATAAGTAAGAATTAGTCGCATGTCTTTCAATAATGGCTTGCTATCAACCAAATAAAAAACTGTTTTTTTTTTTGAGAAAATAGCTACACATTTATGAAATATAAAGTGTCTTACATTATATATTTTGGGTTATATAAAAGCTTTGTTTTTAAAGTACGCAAGTGACGCAATTTGTGAGCAACTTTATGCTCATACGCCAATATATTAATTTTTGTAATAAAACTTGAGAAGTATAATCTATAGATATTTTTAGTATAATATATTTTAATTTATTTTATTTATACTATATTTGTGGCTTACATTATATGTTTTAGGTTATATAAAAGTTTTGTTTTTAGAGTACATACACCAAAAGAATCAAAATATTCTGACGCAATTCGTGGGCACCTACTCATACGTCAATATATTATTTTTAGTAATAAAATTTAAGAAGTATAATCTATAGATAGTTTTAATACATTTTAATTTATTTTACTTATAGTATATTTTACATACCTAAGCCCAAATTAAATACACCATTTGATAATAAACACACGATATTTTAAAATTATGCATGTCAGTAACTCGCGTACGTCATTTGATATTGTAAAGTTTCCCATTAAATGAAAAGATTCTAATTTGTAATTAGAATAATAAATAACGCATGACTTGCCAGTACTTAAATAGTAATTATTATATATAAATGCACGAGAATACGTATTTCGAAAGAGACTTCCAAAAAATAAACAAGAAATAAAATTACTCACAGGATCTAAAAAATATTTCTGAGTAATGAATATACGAATATAAAAAATATTAAAAATTTCTTGAATGTGATTCAATAAATAACTATTTTATCTAATAATTTATTTGCTAGCAAGTATTAGGCTAGTGCATATAAAATGCAAATTTCGATAAGTAAAATTTGAAACTATTTAGATTCTACAAACAAATTTTTATTGAAAAAAGAAATTTTCCTCCGATTGAACAAACTTTTGTCAACGAGTAAAAAAGACATTGATGCGTTTCTGCTAAAAACTGACTAGGGCATAAATACCAATTTTAAAAAATAGTAAAATATAAATCCTTGACATAATTTCACAAAAAACTTTATCGTAAACTGACAACATTATTTCTAACTTTCGTTTATTATCAAGTGTAAAACTTCACTAACGCTTACTCCTACAAACATAATTATAACAGCGCATCTAGTAGTGGCAGAATACTAAAATTAGTGATGCCATTGACTACATAGTACCTTTTCCAATATTTCAAGAATATCTAAACAGTTACTCTTCCAAACTTTATGCAATACGAGGATAGTTTGACAAGTAGTGAGAATGACACATAGGTGGCGCTCTAATTGGTAAAACAAATGCACTGTAATTAAGGTTGGCTATTTATATGTTTACATTCCGATATTTAGATAAATCGGTTGATTAGTTTATTTTTGACAGCTGATTGAAAAAAAGCAACACGTCGTTTTGTTAAAATGGAAAAAGCAAAGTATCGTGCGGTGATTAAATACTTCGTAATTAAGGGTATGAAAGCTACCGAAATAAAAGATGAGTTACGGGAAACATTAGGTGAATCTGCTCCATCATCCGCCACAATAAGTAGATGGGTAAATGAATTTAAACGTGGTAGAACAAGCTGTGTTGATGAAGCGCGCTCTGGAGCACCCAACATCGTGACTTTTAAGGAAATGATTATAAAAATCCATAATATTATTACGCAAGATCGACGACTCAAAGTGAAAGAGATAGCAGACATGGTAAACATTTCAACAGAACGCGTATACCACATTTTAACGAAAGAATTGGGCCTTTCCAAGCTTTCGATAAGATGAGAGCCGCGATTGCTTACGACTGATCAAAAGTTCACTCGTTTGCGCATTGAGTGTTTGGAATTTTATAAGCGGAATCCGGTTGATTTTTCTGGACGATTTGTTACTTGCGATGAAAATTGGATACACTACAGTAACTAAACAACAGTCTAAACAATGTTTAGAACGTGGTTCTGCACCTCCAAAGAAAGCGAAAACCACTTTATCGGCAAACAAGGTGATGGCATCAATTTTTTGGGATTCAAAGAGCAGTTTGCTCATTGATTACCTTCAGAAAGGTGCCACAATAAACGGCCAATATTATACAGAACTTCTACAAAAATTAAATGTTGAGATTCGTGTGTTAAACAGCCAGGAATGGCGAAGAAAAAGATTCTGTTTCACCAAGACAACGCTCCCTGGCATACCAGCATAGTTGCGATGTCCAAAATCCACGAGACGCATTTCCAATTAGTACCGCATGCGCCTTATTCGCCGGATCTAGCCCCTCCGCCTTCCACCTTTTTCCAAAATTGAAAACGGCACTAGGTGGAAAGAAATTTTCGTCTAACGACAAGCTTATCATCTTCGTAAATGAGTATTTTGCAAGCCTTCCGGAATCGCATTTTAGAGATGGCATAAGGGCATTGGAGCACCATTGGAATAAATGTATTGTTCTTTTAGGAGAATATATTGAAAAATAAAAATTTTGTATTTAAAAAATTCGTTTTTCTTTTCCATTCTCACTACTTATCAAACTACCCTCGTAGTTATCAAGTTCAAATGTACTCCAAGGTTCAATCTTGGGCCTATTCTTATTTCTTATATTTATTAACGAGATGACTAACAAATTATCATCGAATTCGATCATATGAAAATTTGGCGACCAATAGATGCTTTGGATGACTACAGTACTTAGTACGACTGATCTTACAAAATTTTGCAAATAGAGCTAAGAGAATCATATGTCATTAAACATTGCAATGTAATTGACTTTTGAAAACATGTACGATCCCGTTTGTTTAACATATTAATGGAACACTTATTAATAGTGAAGCCAGATTGAGGTGTGCGCCATAGGCATGCTTTTTACAGTATGCATATAAAAGAAGAAAATTATAAGTTATAAATTTATAAAAAGGTGGTAAATCACACCGTTTTAGACGTTTTCCATGAAGTTACAAAGTCGATAACATCGGTTAAATATTTATAACATTAGGTGTCTTTCCACGGTAATTTCAGCAAACCCAGTGCAGCGGAAATACTTTTAGCATCTATTATGTTAAACTCGATACAAATTTTACTAAAATATATTATTTCGTTTCCAATCATTCGCACTGAAATTGTTTTCACAACTCATATTGTATTTCAATGATATTCATTATCTCGATCATGGACCTAATAAGCAATGCATCACAATTAATTATGCCGACGATACTATGCTTTTGGTCACAGGCGACTCTCTAAATCAGTTAATTGACAACGTTGATTCTGTATTGGGGACAGTTCAAAACTGGCTAGCACATAATAACCTGAATGTAAATGGATCGAAGACGAGTATAATACTGTTCAGATGCAATACCTTTTCTGAATTTCCTGACAATGTGGAACTTGGTGATTCCTTATAGCCCGTACACGATAGTGTTCGTTTGTTGGGAGTTACGGTTGATCAGTTTATAAAATGGAAGGATCATATCCATGATTTATCTAAAATCCTTTCAAATGTATGTTTTGGAGTTCGTCGCTTGAGGAGACTCGTTGGTGAACAGACGTTACGAATGATATACTTTGGATGCTTTTATTCCAGAGTAATGTATGGCATCGCCGTTTGGGGTAGTAGTACTGATATGAAACGTATTTTCATAATACAAAAAAGAATTCTGAGTATAAAATATAACATGAATTTTAATCAAACATGTAGGGCATATTTAGAAAACATTTTTTGTTAACTATTTTTGGAATTTATATATTCGAGGTCCTACTTTTTGCCTACAAACATAAAGGCCTATTTGAAGAATACAGCGCTGTTCATGATTATTCCACAAGGCATAAAACTAATTACTATTATCCCAAACACCGCCTAACCCTGATAGAGAGTGGACTTCGCTACTCTTCCATTAAATTTTTTAATAGTTTACCGGAATCATTAAAAAAAAATAAAGGTATTCTCAATATTTAAAAAAAGAGTTCTCTACAGCAAGAATATGATGTGTAAGATTATGTTTTAACATATATAGTATGTAATATATTGTATCTGTCATGACGTTTGCATTTTCTTTCTTTGTACAATTAATTGCAATAAAGTTATTATTATTATTATTATTATTAAATTTAGTATACAAATCTAAATAGAGATAACGACACAAAATAACATACACACAAACATCTACGCATTCAATATATGCAATTTATTATTTATATTATCTAAGCGTTATAGAGTATATGTTACCGCGAACAATACACATAAACATAAACAAGCAGTATGTCTCGTTAGCGTTGTCTACCTGCACCTATATTTTTCCTCTCATACCTACGCATATTGCATAAAGAGAATAGTCACAAAAGTTCGGTCAACTTAAAAAGCTATCTCTTCTCACGTTGACCAGGAGGCTGTTTTCATGGCTTGTTATTAGATTGTAGGGTTTCTTTAATGGATTCTTAAATATCTGCCGACAGTTTATGGGAAACATACAACACGCGATACCTGCCTACTGAATATACACAATATCGGCACTGAATACCTTTTAAATATTTTAACGTAGCAAATTACTTCACCAAGATGTTCCTTTTTATACCTCAACATTTTCTTTACATAGAATACGAGAAAATAAAGTATTATTTTAAAAATATTTCATGACTGTACACCCTTTATCTTCTTTCTTTCCATTTACACAAATACTACGTTACGTATATAGTAAAAACATATTTCGGTCCGCTTAATAAATGTTAGAGATATACGTATATATATATTACAGTAAAATTAACATTCGTAAATTCATTAATTTGAATGTTCTATTGTTAAATTTTTATTAATCAATTGCCTTCTCCGCATATGTTGTTAATGTGATGACACAATGTTTTCTGACATGACTACAATAAATTAGTTGCAACGAAAAATATTTTCAATCATCAATTATTAACAATTAGTAAATTACAACTTTCAAGTAAAAATCAGTCGTAAAAAAGAGGATAATAAATGTAACAATATATTGGGTTAATACGAAAGTTTATGGCGCATTTTGCAACAGATGGCGCTAATTCATTTTCACTAGTTCACAATCATTCGCATCTATCATTATGCTGTTATATAAAATACAATTCTAACTCTATTTTGGAAAAAAATTGAGCGATTGTGTTGAGTATTCCTAATTTTATAAAAGATTGAATATGGAAAATCAGGGTGTGAATTTTAGTTATATTTAACTCTATGTAAGAAAGCGCGTCAAAATTGTAAAAGTAACGAAAAATTTACAGTGACAGAGCTTTACCAGAATGTCAATACCGATGATAGTTCATGAAATTCTGCGCTGGTAATTCTACGACACTTCTCGGTTAGTAGGTCCAATCGGGCTGATGATGACAAGGCGTTAATCTAGTCAAATTCTGAGCACACGATACGAGAAATGTCCATCATCCAAGGCATCACGGCAGCTTCAAAAAACCAGGATACGTTAGCGAGCTCGATGTTTGAGTTTCTCATGAGCTCAAAGATATTCACTTAACAGTCCTTTTTGAAGCGATTGGTAACTGAAGAAATAAGTTGTTTACAACAATGGGATGCGAAAACGGTCTTGGTACCGATCCGAAGATTCGTCTCAAACGTCATCGAAAGCAGACAAACATTCATCAGAATAAGGCAGTTATTAATAAGAAGTGAGTTGTTTATAATTAGGTGTAAAAACGTTCTTAGTTTCAAGCTGAAAATCCACCTCAAGCATCATCGAAAGCAGACATCAAAAGAAGGTTATGTTCTCAATTTTGTGGTATTTTAGAGGCAAAGTATTTTTAGAGATCCTATTAAAATACCAAACAATTAATCCAGGTCTTACAAACCATTGAACGATTCTATCATCTGGAAACCATCAGAGCTCTTCAATCACAAAGAAATGATATTTAATCCCAACAATGCGAGACCACATAGAAATTCGATCATCGCGAAATTTTTATTTTTGCTTGCGTATAGTAACTGCATCAATATAACTTCTAAACCAAAATATTACTACAATATTTAAAATATTCTGCGTTAAAAACATATTTTAACATACCTGACTAATTTATGATCTGCTCTGTAACCTTGATTGATCCCAAAATATTTAAGGTTTACCACCCCATGAATTCTATTCGTTTAATATGTCTCACTTTAATATGCCTCAAAAATATATTAGAAATTATTCCTTAATTATGACAATGTTTACCCAGAGAGATATTGTCACACAGATATAGCACAATCCATATTAACCACAGCAAAATTCAAGAGTGGTTAAAGATACCGAATCAAGGTTAATGAATCCAACTTTATAGACATCACTTTCACAATGTTTACAAAGAACAAACGCTTAAATCTTAAACTCAGACGAATATATTGAATTATTAATCGGAAATCCTAGTTATTTTTCTTTGATAAGTCACTACTCTACAAAGCCATATTAAAACCAGTGTATATTTACGGTATACATCTATGAAATATGGCTATCAACTTCAATATTATCCTTCTAGTTAAAATTCATCTTACGCTAAGTGCAAAGTTAGTATTGAATAATAAATTTTGTGAAAGAATGTTAGTTAGCAGGAAGACATTAGTAAAACAATTTCTCTGACATGAAAAAACTCGACGATTAAGAGGATATATTACATGCGGTTTAGTAAACAGATTCTTTTAGATAATAGTTAATTTATCTATGTAAATGCGTTAAAACTTCAGACTCATTGGGACCAATGGCAAACTCTATTGCTGCATAGAGTGCTGAATAAAAGGTCTCGAAAGAGTATTTGCTTGCGATTTAGTCTTCTTTCTTAGATTCCTAATTATTTTAAAATTCCTTGTTTTCATTTATTTAATTCGCATTCCCCATTTGTTTGCTTCACATTCTCTTGATTTCTCAATTTATTATAACATTTACAAGTAGTAAGTTGAATAGCATAGTTGAAAACTCAATTACCTGGTCTTACTTCTTTTACTAGTTCTATATTTTTTGTTACTTCCTCTTGTGTACATATAGTAATTAGTAATTAGTTTTAGTCAGCCCTATTAGTTTCACTGGTACTTATCATTGTCTTTGTGTTCAGGAACTTATTTGAAATTCAAAAATACTACGTCCAATATCAAACTAAATATTAAACTATTTTATTCTGCATAATCGTTTAAAGATAACAAAAACTAATTGCTCTTAGATTAACACGATTAACCGATTACATATGCAGTTGTCACCAGATGTCTTACTATCAATTTGAAAAGAGAAAATAGATATATTAAAGCCTTTTCAAGATACCTCTTCCGCATTACTTCGTGCCATCTATTATTTTGCTTGCAATGATACCAAACGGAATATTGTCATATATAGCCTATGCACACTACAGGCTATATTTATCTATTTCTGGTTATAATTAATATATACAACTTTATCATTTACTAGTCTGTAATGTTGTCGGATTCTATAAAACCATTTAAACAAAATGAAATTAACTGCACATTCACCATCTTGTTTCTTGTTGTCATAAATCATTATTTGTTATTTTTATTTTTATAGATTATTCTAATAGGCACAAACTTAAAGATTTTGGAATAAGATTTTGTCGTACGATCCTAAGGATATCTCCATGCCATTACATGCTCAATGCTAAAAGGAAGTCTAGTATGCGCGCAAACAAAATATGTTTAAATAAAGAATGCTACTTCAAATGTGCCTGATATATTGGCTTTTAAAAGTAAATAATAAAATTATAAAAAATGAAAATTATGTTCTCTGAGTTGCCTTTTATAATGTCTAAATATAAGAGAAAGTAAGATAGAGCAAAATCTGGAGTAGTGGGTGATCCAGCTCAAGCGATTTCAGTCACGAAGAATGGGTGCAGCTTTAGCTGTCTTGTGCTTTTGTCGCCTCCATGTATTTAGGATGGAGCAAAATCTGGACTTGTGGGTGGTCCAGCCCAAGCGGTTTTAGTCAGAAAGAATGGGGGCAGCTTAAGCTATCTTGTGCTTTTGTCGCCTTCGTGCATTATCATAAAGAAGTAGAATTTCTTTGTAAAGCAAACCTAGACGTTTTTCATATATAATCATATGTTTGTTAAGGTATTATTATAGGTAACTACTGTTATTCTAGTCCCTTTTGGCATGTATTTAACAAAAATAACTCCTGGTTGTTTGCAAAAGCCGGTGAATCATATTTAATGGATTCACAACACCCACGAAACTGTTTTGAATAATATTTCACTTTAAAATATGGCGAAGCTTTGTCTCCGTACATTGCAATCATTCGTTTTCAAATAATTGTAGGAGAATTCTGTCAAAAATTTAATAACACTGTGTAGTTCGAATGTCATAAAACTAATTTTTTTTATTGCGAAACACTATAAAGCGTGAAATAATGAACGAATGACCAAATTTGGCACATAATTAGAGAAATATCATTAAAGACGTTGCTAGGCAACACATTTAGTTGATTCGATCATGGCTAGGTAAACGCAAAAGGTCGGTATATTCGCTTATTTTTGAATATTAATAATTCTTCTATCTAATAATAATTGAAATATATTAATAGATCATTTTGTAGATTATTTCGGTGCATAACAACAAATATCGAATAAGCACATCAGACAAATACCAAGTGCTACCGACCTATTTTTGATAAATTATTCGAAGAGAACCTTTCTCTATTTTAATAATTATTTAAATCAATTTTTTTGAATATTTATGAATGAAATCAAGTTTCACAAGCTTCATATTACGGCATTTGCGTTAATATTTTATTCAAATATCTTCCAAAACGTGGCAGCGTTATACGACATTCTCATAAGCGCTGGTTTTCTAAGGTGGGAACGGACTCTCGTTTAAAATTATACTATATTGTTGTTTAAACATCTGAAATTTAAGGAAATTGCGTATACACGTGAACTAAGCTGTAACATTATAAAACTGAAAACTAATCAAAATTCTAATCTGAGCAAATACATATATGTTATTAATAAAACAATTACTATATACTTTTGTATTAAAAATTTTTTAATAGGTAAAGATTAAGAAACAAAACATGGTTTTCATCCATTTATATACTACAAAAATTTATAACTACACTTGCTAACTTACACCGTTTACAAGTACAGTTCAAAAAGATTAATGGGGAATTATTAATTATGACGTACGGGCATGAATGAAATTCCTAACAGATTTTATTCTGTCAATTATTCATTCCTTACTAAATGAGATATTATTTTATAGTATCTGTTTATAAATACTGTTGAAGTTAGTCATTTTTGAGTTATGTTAATCACGACATTCGTGAACACGTGTATTGACAAACGTTTACCGAAAGAGGTGATTGTTATTACTGCCAGCAATTATTTATTTATCTTTTTGTTGTAAAGTTTTAGAAAATAGTTAAGTTGGCCTAAAAATGTTTAAATTTAACGTTCATCACTTCCTCATACTTTAGTGCAGAAGTAATACTTTTGAAACTTTCTATTAATATACAGTAAGATATTTTGTTGTGTCATCAAGAAATAAATATTTAGTGCATTTTATGGTAACTGTAGGATATCAAGTTTTCGATTACATGAAATCATTAGAGTAGTATTTATTAATTCCTAATAACGTTCTAAAATTTTAGTATAACAAGTAAAACTTTCGTTATATTTGTGATCCTTGGCCCTAATATTGGGGCCATCTACTGACAATAAGTCAACACAACTTTAGAGAAATATTACAATTGCAAACTTATTACATGCTTTGACTGGATTTTATTAGTATTTAGTGATCCCACCTTTTACTTGAATGTATTCTATTCTATTTGGCATACAAGGTGTGGCAATTAGATAACGAGACTGGTGTGAGAAATGTTATTTATTGCAAATAAACCTATATTTAACTTTTATCCCCCATACTCTCCTCTCCTGTCTATACATCGTTATATACGTATCTTCCATTGTTCAAAACAATGCTGTAGTTCATCAGTTGTCAGCCTCTTCAACAACTCTGTCGTTTTTGCTTTTACATGATCAACAGACTCAAGAAATATTCCCTTTAACGCACTTTCTACTTTTGGGAACAGGTACAAGGAACATGGTGCGAGATCTGGCGACTACGGAGGATGATCAAGCCCAGCAGAGATTACGCTTTATAATATCATAATCTACTCGTTTGAGTTATTTTTATTATTTTTTTTAATTCGAGTGATATCCAGTATATTATTTCTAATCAATTGAGTATGCTGATATTATCTTATATCCTAAAAAAGTGATAAATTTAGAATTATTATTCATGGTTTAAAAACAAATACACGCAGTGTACCCATAACTACTATCGATCCTGCTCGATCGTACAAAATTGTCAATCGGAGAATTTCATGATAACGTAAATATGTCGTCGGGGATATACAGTACAGTACGTCAGTTCTTGTTTGATGGCCGCTCAATAAACATCAATATGAGAGCGGATCAGTAACTACTAATTAGTGAGCGTGACGAAGAAGTACAGCACTAATAAAAAAACGTATTTGCTTTTCAATTTGACAATACTTCAAAACATGGCTGCCAAAGTTTGCGTTAATCCCAACGGTAAACGCTTGTTATTTGAATTTAAAGTGAACTGTTTTACCTTGTTTTGAAAAATAGAGTATCAATCCGTAGTTAAGTTCTTTATTTTAATAAAGAAAACATATAATGGGATGAAAACTGAGTTTTGCCGGTTTCGGGGACCAATCTCGAATTATAATAATAAGTATAAAACGATGGACATCTGAGTTTGTAGGCGAACCACTATATTTTATGAACAACGTAGTGAACGCTTAAAAGTCATGTATACCCCAAAAATTATTAAAAATATACGTAATATGATTTTGCATATTGAATTGAGTACGAAAAAATTACGCGCAATGTGGGTACAGCATTTATTGACTCTGCATCACAAACGCTAACGAAAATACATTTCCGGTGATAAAACCTGGATACACTATTTCATACCCAAAATGAACAAACAATCGAAACAATGGTTTGAGGAAAGATCTTTTGGGGTGGAATGGGATTCTTCCTATCAGATTTTTTTCTTTATCCCAACCTAAAAAACTTGGCTCAGTGACAAGTGATTTATACGGAATGTAGAAGTAATCATTCAAACTAATACATATTTCGAACGGTTTGATAAAACTTACTTTTCCGATAGATTAAAAAGACTGATACAAGAAAAATACGTTGAAAAATAAAACAGTTTTTGTCAAAGAGTTGTCATGTTTAGGCTCACTAATTAGTGATCCATCCTTGTACTATAAATGATCCAAATATGCATAATCACAATATTATCACTGTATTGTACAAAATCGGAGAGAGCGTGCGACAGACTTCAGCACTTCGTTCGTCACTTAATTAATATTAACTACAGTTTTATGTACCGTACCATTGCTCGCTGTTGAGACACTAGTGAAAACGCCCGCGTACTAATCGGCAAACACTATAGTAGCTGCCGTGCAAGAATAACTAGAAATCCTCTGTACAAGCAAACAATTCTATCAATCGAAATTACATTGCGCTTAGAACAATCTCTTACATTATTAGGAAATATTTATACATGAAAGCTTACCGACGGAGCAACATAACTTGTTAACAGTAACCGTGAGAACATAAAAACATACATAAACATACATATATAAAAAAAATATAATTAAATTGTTGCAGCAAAATTACAAGATTTTATCAGAGGAAGAGATTACAGAGGAAAAATTTAACAGAAAAATTGATATATCGTCGTGTATATTGTCGAAATTCCATATATATTCCATATATATGGAAAATTGTGATAGCGATTCCACGTGGTCACTCTCTAGAATCAGTTATAATTTGGTTAAGTGTCCCGTATGAAAGTGTTTTTCTTATTAATTTTTGTGAAATTGGAATGAAAACATCAACCATCGAGTGTACCAGAAAACTGCGTTAGAAACTGTGGTGAAGCCTCTGGCAGACTCTTCGTTTATAAGGAAGAAATGGATGTTTGAATAAGCTACGGAACTCGCTCGCAAAAAAAACGATTAAAAATGACGTAAAAACAATTTTCCTGAATTTATTAATACTTCCAACTATTAGCCCTGACTTGTATCCTCTAGATTACCGATATATTCAAAAATTGGAGTCTTTGATGCCAAGCTGTCATGTCAGCTGTAGTACAAATATCGCTAGAATTCATGCCAAAATCTATAGAAGAATAGCCTTGTCATCTACAGAACTGTGTGGATGTCGGTAGAGATTCTATTCTATTCTAAGTCTTTCTAGCTTCCGTAGTAAGACAATTGTGTGGAGATTCTTGTTTTCTATTCTTTCTATTCTTCTATCCCAACTTGTTATGTCTACAATAAGTTTCCCCCATGTATTTCTAGCTCTTCTTGGTTTGTTCTTTCCTTAAGATCTTACTTCGTACTTCCTGTGTTATTCCTTTGTCTGGCAAATTGTATATATGTCTTAGCCAACCAAACTGTCTTACTTATATTCTTTTGTCGATATCTTTTATATGTAAATGTTCTTCGAATGTTGCATTTCTTATATTATCATTTTGCATCTTTCCCTCGATTTTTCTAAGAAATCTCATTTCTACGATATATATATATATATATATATATATATATATATATATATATATATATATATCTAAATACATGAATTGAGTAATGACAAAGAAAGATAGAAGCCATATATATATCATTACTCAATTCATATCCATGTATTTAGATCGAATACATCACTGTCTTTATAATCCCTCCTTTTATATCTTCCAGTGTTTCTTTCTTCCCTAAAAAGGCCTCCTCAGCGCTGGTATTGCATATCCATCTATTAGAATATTATACTTCGCTTTTGTTATAATAATGATCTTGATTTTTTGAGTGTTTATTTCTATATTGATCTCTAATTCTTCACTTGAAATGTCTATATTATGTTTTAGTTCCTTTCCTGACTGTGACCGCTCGAATATCTGCTTGTTATTAACTACAACCTCAAGAAAACTAACACCAATTGTTAATGTGGTATTATTGTATGATAATAGACTTTTCCTTTCTACAAATTGAGTCTAAAGCGTCTTCTTATAATTGAGTAACAATCTGAATTATCCGATCTAGTCTCGCTATAAGATCTTTCTCGAAAGCCGTGGTTACAACTATGGTCGTACCATCCGCAGATATAGATGGCCGACAATGAAAACAACAGGCATATCATTGACAAACATTAAAAATAAGAGAAGGCCCAAAGTCGATCCTTGTGAGACCCCAACCTAACTTCTTCCAAATTTGACCGATCTCCCTATATATCGATACTTAATGCTCGATTTGTCAAGTATAGTATAACCGATTTCAAAATATTGTGCCTTTTTTTCAGCACATGCAACTCCTTCTAGATAAAATCAACGTCGAACGTTTTGAAAATCTGGGATAAGTCAAAATATATTCCCTTCAGAAACCTACCCTTTTCTTCATAAACAAAGTAAAAAAGATCCAAGAATGTCGTCCCTGTAAGTCTTTCTGGCAAATAAAACATGTTGAGCTTTGGGAGAAGCATACAACGTCCTCAAGTAATTACTTTAAAATGTATTGCAAATAAAATTAAAATTTTCGTTAGATGTGTTTTTACGTGATGCAATATATATTTTGTAGTATCTCTTTAATATGTTTGAGATATTATCAAAATAGTAGAAACGTCCTTCATCTCGATTAAAACATCTGAAATTTATAGTACTCGTATATAAATAAACATTATACAATAATATACAATAATAATTTTAGTATCAAGGAAGGTTTATGTGAAAGAGCTATATATAAACAGATTATAGCATATAGATTGTTGCGTATAATTATTTAACAATAAGTTATGTTACACTGCAAGAACAGTATCTGTATATATTTCATTTCAAATTCAATTAAGAATTAAAGATCAAAACGGTTTAAAGGCATGAAGCTTTATGTCTATGATATACATACATACATACGATTGTAGAGGAAAGCATGTTTTCCTAATTTATAAAGGCATATTTATGACATCGTATCTTTTGCACTGACTTCGACGTACGTTTCTATATTTTAAACAGTGGCGGCTCGTGAGTATTTGACATGGTGAGGCAGATAGAATAATAAATATTCAAAATTGTGTACAATTGATTAATAAACTCTATATACCTACTACATATAAAAACAGTTTATATATATTTATATATATATAGGGCTGCCAGACGTGAACTGAGCCCTATATCGCGCCCCATTCGATTTTTAAGGGAAAACGAAGTTTCAAAACAAACCCTTGTGAAACGAAAATAAATATTCTAAAAAATTAAACAAATTCTAAAAACATTAATCGAAAATAAGAACTTAATCTTCTAGGATTTAAAAATAAAAAATAAATACATTCCTATTATAATATAAAATTTAATAATATAACAAATATATACATATATATGTATATATATAAATCAACAACAATCCAATAACAAAATTTCAAAATTACATGCAAAATGAAAATATTTTAAAATACAGAGAATTTCCTTTATTGGCATTGCACGTAGAATTACATTTAATAGATTTTACTTCTTGTATAGCAAAGGTATCCTCCGGTTTTTTGTGTTAGCAAAATAATCAATTACATCATTATAAAATCGTTCATCCCTCGTCATCGTTTT
Source organism: Dermolepida albohirtum (assembly GCA_031893035.1). NCBI lineage: Eukaryota > Metazoa > Arthropoda > Insecta > Coleoptera > Scarabaeidae > Dermolepida > Dermolepida albohirtum. The sequence continues at coordinate 86,015 of JAVIWB010000555.1, read as the reverse complement.
AACCAATTCCTTTTCGATTGCAATTAGTGCACAGTTACTAAGTCTTTGTTGTCCAATTGTATTTCTAACATACGATTTTATACGTTTCAATGTGGAAAAACTTCGCTCAAAGGACGCGGAAGTTACCGATATGGTAACTACTATACTTAGCAATTTAAAAAGTTCTGGCATACAGATGGCTAACTTTTGTTCGTGCATAAATCTTAACATTTCACATGGTGTTTTAGAATTACCAAGGAGTTGTATGTCACTATAAATAACAGCTAATTCATTTTTTAATTGAATTTGATCAAAAAATTTATATTGTTCAAACAAATTATTTAAGAGCCTCTGAGGAAATGCCTTCGAATATTCTTCAAATTTACTTTCTGTTAATAAATCAAAAAAAGCAAGTTTTTCTAAATCAATAAATCTAATTTCAATTTGACTAATAAACGTATCTAGAATTTCGAAAAATAATTTTCTATAATTTTGTTTAGTATCTGGAACGTCATCAATTCTACGCCTTTTATGTGCAACAGATTCGTCAGACATCGAATTTTCGTATACAGTACTGAAATATGTATCACACTCCCGAAATTCTCTAAACTTATCAAGCAAAAAACGTAATTATTATTATTATTATTGAAATTTCTGTTAGACTTACCGTGTATTGTAAGAGATTTTGATAAACCAGGGTTTGGTCTTGGAAGGTTTTTGATATATAATTGATCTTCTACCGATAGAACAACGAACGTATTTCTTATTAAAAAATCTACAATGTCTTGTGTATTTCTTACATTTTCTAAATCCATATTCACAATTTTTAAATCACTGAAAATATCACTAAACAAATATTAAAATATTTAACCTAACTTTGTTATTCCCCCAAGCTGTAATTTGCGATTCGGGCCGAGAATGTCAGCCTCGAGTATATTCGGTAGTTCGGCGATTGTGATTCGATGAGAGGCTCAGTTTAAATTGGCTTCAGCCTAAATAATATCTACTTGAAACAATAAAAATACTCCTGTTAAAACTTAAAACATATTATTTGCGTGGAGGAAATATTGAGAAACTGTACAAGAAGAATGTAAACCTTTAGACATCTTTATATCATTAAATAAATACTTAATTTATCCTATTAATAATGCTTTCTATATTATTAAAAAATTCAAAAATCTCACAATAAAGTTAGAAAAATCTATTAACTTTTTGAATATTTTTTCTTCTTTGTTATCTTAAATATGTAGCTAATACTTTACTGTAATTTCCATAGAAATTGAGAATTTTTTTGACTGCTGTAGTGCGTTATAAATTTTCAATGAGAGGCAATGAGTGGCCGGGCCTCAAATATTCGTGTTTAGTAGGGATATACATAGATCAAGCATGGAGTTGGTCGGGGCAAGTATACGCGCTCGTACATTCGCACGGAATTAAAATGAAATGATAAATTTGTACTTTGCTTGTAATGCCGGTTTATTTAAAACTATTTTCTTATTGTTTATAAGATAAATTCTGAATAAAAGATGATAATTAATTTATAAAGAATTTTAAAAGTATACATATTATTCTTGTTATAATTCCAAGATTTAGATGGTGAGGCACTGCCTCACCTGCCTCACCTGACCAGCCGCCACTGATTTTAAATCGGCTTTAGTTATAAATTATATGAACAAACGACTGATAAAATAAATATTTGATTCACTTTAATATTGAATACATATCTCTTTTTGTCTTACAGAGCTCTGTAGGAAAGTAAATGCAGTATTAATAACATTTATGAACGTTTTGTATGAAATTTTCCAACGTGTCATGTAACTGCTTGTATATCATAAACTTTATCGATACAGTTTATTGACAAAATCTCTTTTAAGGAAAGGTAGATTTGAAAACGGCAAAAATGTGCAATAAAAACATTATTTTCATAACGATGGTCTTCTATTAAGTTAAAAACCAAGAACACAGCCTAATATCGTTCAATTACATCACATGTCTAAAACAAACTACTAAAATGGAATTAAAAATTTAATAAATAAAAAATTAGATATCTGAATTACATTACCGACATAACATGGAATCATAACAAGTTTCGATACAAATTTATATAATATAAGGAACACCACCCGTTTTCGATTAGCCAGTTTTAATCGTTTTTCTGGAACTGTCTGTTATGATGATACATCTACATATTGGTAATAATAACAATAGCACTTTATTGCCCAACAAAGTTAAACTCCAATTATGTACATTATAATAAATGCTCTCTGTATAGTATAATAGTATAACGCAAAATTAACATTAAGAAAAAAAACTATAATATTAAGTGATTAGAACATTGTTAACGAAAAAGATTCGGAAAGAAATCCGTGATATTTCAGACCACATGCACCTTTTTCGAAAGTATTCGTTCTGGGTCTAGGTAATAGGATTGTAACTAATGAAAATAATTTACTATCGAAACAAAATAAATACCACAATTGAAAAATTCTAATTTTAACTGCTTTTTACATCGTATATATAATGACGAAATTTTAAAAAAATTCCCGCTCTCCATACAAAGCTGGAACCCACGATCTCATGCTAACTGGGCATGTATCTTCACCCTTAGACCACAGAAAATGTCTTCTAATCTTCTAATGTGCCATAAATTGCATTATGGAAACAGATATTAAATGAAACTTACTGTAGGCTTTTAATTATATAATTATATACAATAATATTGGGTCTGGGAAAAAGTTCGTGGCGTTTTTCCCGATAGATGGCATTGGTTGCCGATAACTAAAGAACAACAAGTCACAGCGACACCACCGACGGCCCGTTTTTTAGATGACCTTCCGAACGTTAGTTTGAGCGTAGAAACATTGTAATCGGTGCAGTGGTTGGAAAGTTATTCGCCCTTGAAAATGGAGAAGAATAATGAGAAATTTCGCTATATTCTGCAATATTATTATGATAAGGGGAAGAACGCTGCGCAGGCTTGTGATAAAATTTGTGCTGTGTACGGTGAAGGTACTTTATCGAAATCTGTTGCGCGGAAATGGTTCGCTCGCTTTCGTTCTGGAAATTTCAATGTGAAAGATGAGTCACGCTCCGGTCGTCCAATCACTGAAAAATCTGATGAAATTCTTGAAAAAGTCCAACAAGATAAGCATATCAGCAGTGTCGATATTGGCATGGAGCTAGGCATTGACCACAAAACTGTTTTGAACCATTTACACAAAGCTGGTTACAAAAAAAAGCTTGACGTATGGGTTCCTCATGAGTTGAGCGTGAAAAACATGATGGACCGAATTAACATCTGCGATGCGCTGCTGAAACGGAATGAAATCGAGCCGTTTCTGAAACGTTTAATAACCGGAGATGAAAAATGGATTACGTACGATAATCGGAAGCGTAAAAGATCGTGGATAAAGGATGGTGAGTCGTCATAAGCGTTCGCTAAGCCAACATTGACGCCAAAAAAAGTGATGCTGTGTGTATGGTGGGACTGGAGGGGAATCGTCCACTACGAGCTACTTCCAACTGGTCAGACGATTGATTCTCAACTCTACTGTGCACAACTAGAGAGATTACGCCAGGCGATTGAAAGAAGACGGCCCGAATTGATTAATAGGAAAGGTGTTGTCTTCCATCATGACAACGCCCGACCACACACTTCGTTGATGACCCGTCAAAAATTGAGAGAGTTTGGTTGGGAAGTTTTGATGCACCCACCTTACAGTCCGGATATAGCACCCTCTGACTATCATCTGTTTCGATCTCTGCAGAACTCTCTCAATGGAATTAAGTTGGTTTCAAAAGAAGCCTGTGAAAACTACTTGATTCAGTTTTTCGACCAGAAACCACAGAAGTTTTTCACCGATGGGATCATGGATCTACCAAAAAAATGGCGAAACATTGTCGATAATAATGGAGCATATTCGGTTTAAATGAATTCGTCCGCGCGCCATGCGGGGACCAGTTGAATTTTACTGAAAAAACGCCACGAACTTTTTCCCAGACCCAATATAAATGGAAAAATATTTGAAACTAACCCCTGATCTCCGCACGAGACTCGATTTTTTTCAAAATTTGTGTATTATATACGATGTAAAAAGCACTTATAATTAGAATTTTTCAGTTTCGCATCGTAAAAGCACATAATTAAATGTAAATACTATGATTGTTACGTCCAACACCAATACTCGTCAGATAGTTTATGTTCTGTTCGACAATTGATTTACACCTCGCAGATGATAAACTCTAAACGATAATGCAAAGAGATGAGAAAACTATACTTCCATCTCTCAAATAAAAGTAGAAACACTACATCACTTTGAAAGCATGTATCTGTCGCGTCGTCACTCTTTGGATATTAATCAGAAGTTCTTATGCATGTTTTCAATATGCGCTTTCCCTTCTATCGGAGAGACGGAAGTATGTTTTGATCAATAAGGTTGATATATAACCCCTTTCCACAATTAACTATTTGTAAATTCTGTATACGCATTTCGACAACCAAGTTGTCATCATCAGCAGATAATTTCAAAGTGTCGCACCTGGTAAAACATCTGTGCACATCTTGGTTTTGAACGGTGAGGATCGCGTACGGAGTTTCCTTTTTTTCGTGCAATTTTTTCGCCGTGTTTTACCAGGTGCGACACTTTTAAATTATCTGCTGATGATGACAACTTGGTTGTCGAAATGCGTATACAGAATTTACAAATAGTTAATTGTGGAAAGGGGTTATATATCAACCTTATTGATCAAGTCAATCAACCACAGGCTCCATCAAATTCAACTGGAAGTATGTTTCCTCATCTCTTTGTGCAACCATTAACAAGAATAAGTTTGCTGAATACATAGTATAAGCTAGGACAGTAAAAGTAACTTTAAATAACAATACTTAAGAATCAATTTCATTATAGATCAACTTTTAAAGAAACTATGAACTAATAATCTTGTTTCTATTGGCTAAAAACTTTGTCTTTAAAGTAGGAGAGTAAAATAATATTTTTACACTTAACATTTCAGAAGCTTTTTTTTAAATTCTTTTCAAAAGCATATGTTGATATAGATAACAGAAATACCATATAATAGCACCGTATACCAGGTTATTTCTAAGGAAAGCTAAATGAAATGATTTCAAAAACAAAATATTATTGATTTGCTCGGTGAAAATGTATTAGAATTTCCAAAGATTTTATAGCGTCTTTACAAAACTTACGTAATATAGTCTTTAAATTAAAGAATAGAATCAAACTAAAGGTCTAGATCTTCAGCTGTTTAGTTTTAAGCACCATGATCTAATTCACGTTATACGAAACTAGTTTTTGAAGACATATCAATGGTGAACTTGTTAACATGTAAAGAATATATCTAAGCTATATTTCACAATTTATAACCTACTTTGTAATACAATATAGTCGCTTGCAGTGTTTATTTTTGTAAATACTTTTAAATCGTCATATGCCAGTACATAATATGTATTACAGTAACTTCACTAGATCATTTATAAGTATATTAGAAAGCAAAGAACCTAAATTAGAACCCTGCGACACACCTGAAGTATCGAAAAAAATGTGGAAATCCATTATAACATACAGAAAACAATTGAACAATAAACGATAGAGGCCTATAGGAAATCTAATATCGTTCAGTTTATGTAAAAAAAAAGAATTACGGATGTCGTCTTAAATCTAGATAAAAACATCAACTCTACATAGTCTATGTTTCTACCAGGATAGACGATATACTTGTAACTAAAGTATTTCAAAAATGTACTCTAGATGCATTCAATTTTATTTATTCAGCTTATAAACCGGAATGCCGAAGTAATATAAAGAATTTAAGCAGTTACTCTTCTTTTTAAATGTTACATCGCAGCAGTTAGATATTTTTAAATTAAATTTGTTAATAAGACATCAACTGTTAATGGTATATAAGTTGTTTTGTAAAAACTGTATTCAGCTGTATTCTTAATGTTACGGTATATTTTAATGTTATCCACGTAAGCCGAAACATTACATTCAGGATGTTATTAGGCCATTAATAACTAAAATAAATAAAGATGGCGCAAGGTTCGAGTCCTTGTGGACTCTAGATGTCGAACAAAAGAGTCTTTGTATCTATCGTAAATGATATAATTTTCTTTATCTAACAAGTATGACATGTACTCAACCCGGAAAATTATTAAACCCAAAAGATGACAGTGTCTGCAAAAGTAAACCGTGATCAGTGGTGTCGAACACATGACTGAGGTCCGTATAAATCTAACTGGCCACCATCGTTTAACTTTAAGCTATATCTTGGGCTACGCAGAGCGGTTCTTTATAAATCCAAACTGTGATAAAGAAATCAAGGGACGAGATTTAAATGAGATGATTTTATAGAGAACGGATTTTAACAAAAACAGAAATTATGATTATCGAACTATAATTAGTAATATCAATGTTAGCATCCTTTTTAAACACAGGACATATTCTGCAAAATTTCTAAATCCGTCGGAAAAGCGCTGATTGTGTAGATAGATTGAAAATTTTAACAAGAGCGTTAACAAAAACATTTGCACAATCCTTAACCAAGTAAGCGGGAATATCGTTATCTCCAGCGGTACACTTACTTTCGAGCTTTCTAATCATCTCAATATATAAGGGATTAAGAAGAAACAATGATAGTTGGATAACCAGCGTTGTGTTCAGACGGTATAGTACCAGAACTTCTAGATAAATACACTTCAGTAAAATCTGCTACACTAGCGTCAACAATGACTCGAAGCGAATTTTCTTTACTGTTGTGGTAATTTACTGGGAATTCTTGATATATTCCTCTTTGAATTAAAAAAAGACCAAAACTCAGGGAAATCCTTCACCATATCCCCTCCTGTACATCTCGTACATAACAGATATAGCTGCCAAAAACATCCATTTTGACAATCCTGTGAATTCTTTGCCATTCAGTTTTGTAGTAATCACTGCCAGTAGCTTTCCATTTTCTGTGGCAATGACGCTTTAATAGAAGATACTTTTTTGTATTCCTTATAAACCATGGAGAGCAAGTTTTATTCGAAGAATATTCTTACATAGGTACAGAAGAATTCAGAAAATAATAAAGTTTTATACAGAAAGCAGCAAGACATACGTTGATATTGGTGAAATCGTCAAGGAAAGAGCAATCAGTGTTGTGTCCAATCTGATGATTGATTGCATCGTGAAGTTTGTCATTTTTGACAATATATTTACCTTGACAGTTTTATTATCCCGTTGCTATTTCTATTGTTGACAGTAACTTGAACATTTTATGTCAACGACAAAATGGAATTAGCTCGCGAACATTTTGGTACAATTATTTTTCATAACTTTCGGCGTGGATTATCTCAACAAGAATGCATGGACGTGCTGAATTCTTTATATGGTGATAAAGCACCGTCGAAAACTACAGTATATCGTTGGTATAGTGAATTCAAACTTGAACGGCGTTCTTTGGACGATAGATTTCGTGAAGGTCATCTCACAAATGCTGTTGTGTCGAAAAACATTAATAAAGTGTCTGAATTAATAATACAAGAGTGTCATGTGACATACCGTGAGATCGATGCATCTCTAGGTATTAGTAACACTAGCGTGCATAAGATCCTGTATGAACATTTAGCCGTTAAGAAACTATGTTCACGTTGGGTATCACATAATTTGGCAACCGCTCAAAAAAGGACTCGCGTCGATTGGTGCCAAGAAATGCACAAAAAATACAATGGTGGTGCTTCAAAGAGCATTTATAAAGTCGTCACAGGTGATAAATCTGGGATCTATACGTATGAGCCCGACAGTAAACAGCAGTCGACTGTGTAGGTATTCCAAGATGAGCCAAAACCAACAAAAGTTGTTTGCGCTCGAAGCACATCAAAACAATTGGTCGCCTGTTTTTTTCGGAAAAGCCGATCACGCTGCAACCGTGCCTTTAGATAGTTGTAGAATGTCAATTCCGAATGGCACAACAACTATTTGTTTGCCAAAAGTTTTTGAAGAAATAAGGAAAAAAAACCTAAAACGACAGATCATTCTCCACCATGACAATGCGAGTTCTCACAGGTCGGTTCGAACAATTGAATATTTGACCAGGCAAAACATTGAATTGATGGGCCATCCGCCGTACAGCCCTGATCTAGCACCCTGTGATTTCTTTTTGTTTCCACACGTGAAGAATAAACTTCGTGGTCAACGGTTTTCTACGCCGGAAGAGGCAGTTGAGGCATTCGAAACTCATATTTTGGAGATACCGCCTTCATAGAGGCAGCAATGCTTTTCGGATTGGTTTAAACGAATGCAAAAGTGCATTGGTTTTCAAGGAGAATATTTTGAAAAGCAATAAAACTATTTTCGATAATATTTTTTTTTGTTTGCTATTCCCGAAATATAAACGACTAACCTTGTAATATTGTTTCGGAGTGTCTAATAGAATTGGCCAAGGACGTATGTACATATAAATGTTTTGAAAGAAAATTTATACCGTAATAATTTATATTACATTAAATATAATTCTAATAAAAACATGTTGCTATAAATAGATCAATTGTTTAAAATTGCTTCTCTATAATTCGGACACTTTTTCCAGGTTAGTCATTAAACACTTCAAACTTAAAATTTATGTGAAAATTACGTTTTACAACTCCATACTATTATTGCATACATGAGTATTACTTAAGTACCCCTAAATGAAATATTAAAAACATATTTAAATATAAAATAAAAAGACAACGTATCGCAATAAATGCAATAAAAACATTTTATATATTCAAAACACAGTACATCCCATGCATACAATATGTATATGTATATATGTACATATATCTAGACACGACTATGTATTTTATCTATATATATTCGTATATGTATAGGCACTTACATATATATGTACATATATACGTATGTTATTGTCTTGAAAGTTAACGCAATGTGCAAGTCTAACCAGGTAAGTATAGCCATCTAGATGTACTAGGTGCCTATTGTTAACATCTTGTGACGAATTGGCAACTACAAGATCTTGGAATGCAGATATTTATCACCGGCTTCAAAGACAGTAGTATGCGTACTCAAAGGCTGTGAGACGTAATAAATAAAATAACAAACATCGAATGCCAAACATTCTTAATTTTTTGAATGTAGCACGCAGACTACACTTACTGACAGTGTGATCAAATATGATATTACTAATGCGTTTTCACAGCAGACCGAATTACATACATTCATCGATTAAAGCACGGTTCAAGAATCTGTCGGTAAAAATTATTGTTAATAGATACTACTGAACTAATCGGACAGTTGTTCATCTAAGAATTCTTAAAGGTTTTATGTTTCACAAAATTCTATACGCTGAATATCATGTATACAGTTCGTTCCAAATTGTTAATTTACTATTGTTATATTATTACTCACGAAGTTAATGAAATATTCAAAATAGCAACAATTTTTGTACTTATAGCAAAGTCTATATTACAAGAACATACGAAAATGGAATTTTTAAAAGAAACGCTACTTTTTTACTACTACATTTCATCTTCTGTTGAATCTCCATAATACTTTTGGAACATTAACATTCTATGAATAGAATTTTAGATACTTTTTCTCCATATCCAAGAACTAAGGAAGACTGACAAACAAATGTGATCATACTATATCACTCAGGAAAGATAGATAAGATAGATTACATGAGGTGACCACAAAAACTATTCCACTGTGACCTTTCCAGTTCTATTGTAGTCTTCATGTCTCTCTTGCCTGTTAGTTTGCCTTGATTATAGCTCTTATTCTTAATCCTATTTCACTAGGTTATGCATTTTAACTTTAGAAATTCCAAATAACCTAGGTAATCGGATTTCTCCATCGGACATCAGATTCATTTTCTCTCGCAACTTTATGTATCTTTAACAGTGTGAATGACCCAGTTTATTCATGCCTTTCTCACTTGTTTCTCCCATGGAGTGTTTTCGCCTCGCAGTAGACTGTAGAGTAAATAACTTTAACGATCGCACTTCTTTGCGGCCACGCAACTCTTGGCATGTTGCCTTACAGGAGTAGTAATTTCCATACACACATACCTACTGCCAACCTCTAGTGTATAATTACCTAGGACTACACATAGTTTCAGTACGTCTCTTTACGCCGAAAACAAAAATCCAAACGGTAAACTGCTATTTTCTTCCGAGGTCATATAAATACTCGTCTAATTTTCATCAACTGTTACAGCGTTATTAACAAGACGGGATTTGCAAAACTAAAAGTGATGAAGTCGCCTTGCACTAATGGATACAATTTTTCCCATCAGCTTGTTCTATATTCTGGGATATTTAGCCAACATATAGCTTCAGTACTTCCAAATATGTGCCCAAATGTGCTTAAAATGATAAAATAATAACATACGCAAAGTTTTTGCCCATATTGAATCGTGATCGAGTTCATTATAACAACATTTTACTGTAGTCGATGAATATGTTCCGTTTTTAAATGTCTTTTTTAGGTCAACTAAATTTTCTTAACAGCTTAATTCATGCTTGAACTTACCGCTAATTGCCCTTCTTAAATTTCATGATCGCCGTAAGATTCAAATAACTACGACGACAATTCGGAAAGTAACTTTCGTTAATCCCTGGCTAAAGAGTTGCGACACCATTGATACCTAGTTTAGCACAGTAAAACAGTACACAACGTCTCGGAAAGTCATTCGTTAATTCGTTCACCTGTTAGAATGTTTCAAAATGGATGTTCAAATACAAAATATCGCTAAGTGGGGAATGTGTGCTATGATAAGATTTTCGTTGGTGAAAAACCTTGCAGAGAATATCCGACTTCATCGGATTTACGCTGTTCTTTATTTTCTTCATGGCTTCGTCCATGAACATTAACGACCTCTGGATCCACTTCTACTTTACTCAACAAGCGATTTGAAGCAGTTTTGATTACTTGCTGGTTCTCTAAGATAGTTTTCCGTCTTTGGAATTAGAGATTTTATTCTTCTAATCATGTCCTTCGAAAAATCTCTCTTTGCTAAATGTTACTCATAAATTACCTCTCCCGATCTTACTAAAACCTTTCGCTAAATTGTAAAATGTAAAACAACTGCGAATACGATATAAATTGGATTACATTACAATACAGTGACGAACATCAAATATTTCAAAAAGCGTCTCCGCTCAACAGTTCCAATGATATTAGTACGTGTCTGGTAAATTGAAATGCAAATATGTAGTCATCATTCCAACAAATGATTACAACAAACAATTAATATTTATTTATGCAGTTTCTATAGTAAAGCCTATTATATCGGCAATATGCAGATAAGATAAGTTTTCATCAAAAAAAGGCGTCTTGGTCTTTGGTAACGCTACATCAATCGAGCACGTCATCAATAACGTAGTTAAAATTGACACTTAACTTTTTTAATATGTAATCCAGTATCCCGAAGTCAAACTCAAATAATAGACCCTCCTAAACACAATCCTTTATTGATTCTATTCCGAAAAAGAGCTTCAGGTTGTCGGCAAATGAGAGTGCTTCGTAAATTAATGGTATTATCATTTACGAAAATCCAGAGCAACAGAGGTCCCAAATTGAAACCCTGAGGCATACCGTAAATAGGACTATGTAAATGTAAATTTGGTGTCAAGGTACAGAAGATATTGTTGCCTATTCGTCAATAGGATTTAAACAAAGTAACAAAGTGATGGCGAAAAACGACCCGTTGAAATTCATTAAATAGTATAAAGTGATCAATCTCATTAACTTACAAAAAACGGTGTATAATTCAAAGGTTTAAATATTGTCCAAAAATCTGAACTAAGTAATTTAGCACTTTCTCATACCACGTATTAGAAAAACAAAAATATCGTATTTCTAGAGATATAAATTTCAATATTTTAAACATTGTAAGTCTTAAAAAATTTTAAACGAGTTATTTAAGATCATAGAACATTTCAATAATGTTCACGCAGCACTAGTCTATTTTAAGATCGTAAACGTTCTTTCATATTTACTTGTTATGGTAATTCGGATGGCCTACGAAATATTAAACAATTTTAAGGAAAGAAAGAGACATCTAATTGACTCACAAATATTTCTTTTTATTTCAACACGGCTTAGGCAATCTTCAAATCAAACGAATGTATAATAAAGTATAGAGAAAATAAAAACGTCGCTTCAAATATTTACAATGAAAATAATTCAAATATTATCATAAAATTCAGTAAGATATTGTTAAGAGGTATTATACATAAATTAAGAATCTGTGTGTCTTATTAAAAGTTTAATTAATACGTATATTGCAGGCAGGTTCTCAGGTAATTATTTCTTGTTTCATCCATGCCTTTATAATGGAAAATCCATTGAGCGAAGATAACTTCGGTTTCAGCTTAATTTAAAAAATTAATGGACCGCATTCATAAATAAAACACCGCAATAACAAGTAGATACGTTAAATTAAGATGTCTTTTTTTGAACCTATTTTCCTCGTTCAACTTCGTTTAATCATAAAAATCATTGTAGCTTATGAATAAATATTTCCTTTTTAAGAATACCAGAGATAACAGGAGTTAAACACTTCTAGATGTGAATTACTCTTTATTAAAACTGAAATTATGATAAATCTGTTTCGCCGATAACAAATTTTATGATTAGTATCGATTTTGGAATAGAAAACATGTGATTCGCATCAGCATTTACTATCATTAATTGGTCATATTTCCCACAATATGGATCTATACTCGAGTGCTTGAAGCTAATTTCTTTTTCTCGTATATATAAAAGCTCCATTTAAGTAAGATTGCTCCAATTGCAAAAAAAAATGTTTATAAGCAAATCCTTCTTTTACAAGCAAAGTTTATGGAAGCTAACTTTATACTTGTAACAGCTATTCATTAACTTTTAAGGTAAAAAAACTGAATCCTAACTAATAAAAAAAGCGAATGCGACTATATAATAAATATTGCAATAAAATAGAAAAGCAACAAGAATTGAAGAATGTTGCCATTGAGTTACGACACTGAGTTGTCTTTTCGACTTATTATCCGCCTCGATATGTCTCAACATAATTTTAATTAAAGTTTGGTTTTTATCAAATGTGAAATTGTCTTACATTTCTTGAAGCACTGGAACGGTTCTTGCATGACACCCAACAAGGATTGGTACAAACTCGCACTTCCTCAACCTATCGCCGGAAAACTTTTACTCGACCCACATATTTATGGATCTAAGCTCGGATTATACTCGGCTGATACTGAGTTGTTATTATACATTATAAAACTGTAAATGATTATAAGCTCTATGATGCTCTGTGTTTCTAGAAGAAGGAATGTTAATAATAATAATAGAATGGTGTTAACGTTGCTACTATTATTACCATGGTAATGCCTAACCTCACGTTTCTTTGAAAACACATCAAATGTAGAATGTTCTACTTTACTCATCATATTCTCTCTGGTTATCATTTGCTCCTCCCTTAACAAGACATTATTGTACAATTTTTAATAAATTATTAAATTATCTGTAAAAATTGCGACGCATTTTTCAAATAACTTAATATTATAATATTTGAATGACATAGACGTCTACCTTACACAATACAATGATTACTTGACTCATTCACATTACACAATTGTTCTTTTTATAGCAAATGTGGCATAATACCGTATAACATTTCAAAAAAAGGAACAAATCTGAATTGTATATGCGCCAACCTAACAAAATAAAAAGTATAGTTCTCCCAACCTGTTTTAAAACTTATTTCTTGATCTCCATTACAAAACAAAAGCTTATTAAGATTATTTTCCATAGATGTATGTATAATAATGATCTATTACATAAAATTTTTAAAATATCTTTCATACAACGGACAGTTGGAAAAATCGGAAATTTGGCAACGCCAATTGATTTGATAAGCGACTTACATATATAGTACAACATATCCAGAACGTAATATTTTGTCCAGTTGTCCGTGTACTCAGTGTTGTGCTAAAATTCGAGAACTGTAGTGAAAATAGAGTTAACACGTGAAAATGTTTACGCTATAATTTGTTTTTGTTACGATTTAACTCAACAACTGTGCACGCAACGTTTGATTTCTGCCTTTGAAAATACAGAGACGAATGTCGCCGGTTACGATAATTTTCAAGTTGGTTATAATTCGCTTCAGGACACACCAAGGAGAGGTCGTTCTGCCTGTTGTTGAGGAAACTGTTGATACGGTATGTCGAATGATTAAATAGGATCGCCATGTAACACTTGATGAGATTCTGGTATTCTTGCACATTTCTCAAACCTCGATACTCAATTAGCTATGAAAAAGCTTTGTTTTTGTTGGATACCACATAATCTATCCACTACTCAGAAGGGAGATCTTATCAAATGGCGCAAAGCAATGCTGAGTAAATTCCAAATGGCGCAAAGCAATGCTGAGTAAATTCAATCACAGATACTCTAAACATGTCTATTACACGATACGGGTGATGAATCGTGGATATATTCTTACGAATAAGAAAAAACAACAATCGACAGTTTCAAAGTGAACCAGCAAAAGTAGTTCAATCACGAGGTATTTTAAAAAAAGTGGTTACGTTTCTTGTATCTAAATCTAGTCATATTACTATAGTTACTCTAAAGGAGTATCGTATAGTAAATACGAAATGGTAGACAATTTGCTTGCCCAAAGTCTTCGATGGATCGCAAAAAATACCTAAATGTTCCTCATCACGATAGCGCTACACCTCTTAGTTAACACATCAAATGTCGTCTAGCTAATAGTTCTGGTTTAGTCCCAAATGACTTTTTACATTTCCCACAATAAAAAATAAAATGGTAGGCACCATTTTTCCTGCTCTGAAGAAGCTGCAAATACATTCTTTTAACACGTTTTGAGTATATCAACTTTAGAATGGAATAAATACTTCAGCGATTGGCTTGGACGTATGGCAAACTACATAGAATATTATGGTGAATATTTCAATAAAGTCAATTATTTGCCTATAAAATGTTTCCATTTTAGCTATTCTTAAAATTTTTCGACTATCCCTCGTATATAGAATAATATTCCATATGTCGGAAAGGCATATATCTTAATTTTAAATTACAGAACCGCTTACACCCTAAAAATTCTCCGAAGAATGCAACGAATGTTCCCACAGAACCAGAATATTTTTTATTACCTACATGAAGTTTTGAGCAATATAATGAATAATTCATAATTAATTTAAGAAATCATTTAAAATGTTAATTAAACCATTGCTTTTAAAATATAAGAAAGGAATTATACCACAAGTAATTTAAAGTAAAAGAAAATGTGTTATAGCTGTCCTCTTATTTCCCTTGGTTAACTGAGTACTTTCAGTTGTAACCACACTTACTGTCGCTCTTCTTTTTTTGTTGTTTTGCTTTATAGGTTCTTTAAAGTCTAAAAAAGACGGAGAAGCCATTATGAAAGTTAGCTGAAGCATGCTAAATAATATGTTTGTAAACTAATTTAAGTTCACAACACTTTCAGCCTGGATGCATTTCATTCATCCTTTTGTATACCTGCACGAAACGATTAACAAATATTTATAATTCGAGTCCGAACCGGCCTAAGTGGAATATCTTGTCAAGCATTTTGTCCCGGGTCAAATGTTTGAATTTGTTTTATTGTCAAAAAGTATTTCTACCGCTAAACTAGTTTTTCCTACACATGTCGCATCATCTCTAAGAAAAATCGAAATAAGAAAACGTAAAAATTAATACCGTACATGAAAGAATTATTGCTTAAAATAATATTTAAAAAATTGAGAATATGTATAGGTAATACCGACACTAGATTATGTTAAGCATTTCCTATAAGAAACTTAATTCAATTTTAGGTTTCATTATTTACAACAAATTTTGTTAATTGCATTTTTATATTTTTGTAGGTAACTAGGTAACCCAAACAGTAGAGGAAATTAGCCTAAAATGACTTACTCAGCAGAATATTATTTATATTTACGTTAAAAAAAGGAATTTTATACAAATTTTTACTATGTGAGTATGTTCTGTTGTCTTTACTAGCAATTAATTGAATTCATAAAATATTCAATTTTAAAACTTATAAAAGTTGTTTCCCGTTCATTAGAATACTGTACACTGTCATTTTAAACTTATACTAAAATAAAATAACAGTTGGTCAAGATAAAATAATTGGTACAAAGAGTACTAGGAAAGTTTTGCAATACAGCTTTGTTTATTTAATGTTTTCAAAGTAATTTCCTCTACACTCAATACAACTCTACATCCTCCGAAACCAATCTTTAAACCAGTTCTGCCAAGTTTCACTAGGGAGTAAAGCATATCCGTTGTCCCAAGCCCGTAGAAGATTCTCATCACTGGAAAGCCACCTCCCTTTTAGCTTCATTTTCACATGCGCGAACAATTCAAAATCGTAGGGAGCAAGATCTGGACTGTAGGGAAGGTGCTCGAGAAGTTTCAATCCTGTCGGAGTCAAATATTCAGTGCAGGCTTTGGCGCGGTGAGCTGAAGCATTATCGTGATGGAGGAACCAGGTGTCCATTCTTGACTTTGGCCGCAGGTTCTTCATAGATCCAATAACTTTAGGCAGGCACTGTTCAGTATACCTCTTAGCTGTGACTGTCTTCTGTGTGTCCAAAACGACGCGTTCCACAATTCCACTCGATTTGAAAAATACAGCTATCATTTTCTTCCTTACAGATCGGGATTTTCTGATAACTATGGGTGTGTCCCCATCATTAAAGACTCAAACTTTGTTTTAAGCTTTGGTCGTCACATCGTAATAGTACAGCTAAGTCTTGTCACCTGTCACGATGTTGTTCACATACCGAGATTATCCCTTATTAAACTTTTTAGCATCTCCCGGCACCAAGTCGCACGTCGTGTCATCTGCTCTTCAGTCAGTCGATGCGGCACGCAGAGAGAACAAAGTTTCTTCACGTGCAAGCAAATGATCATGCAGAATCGAACGAATTGCTGGTGCATTTAGGCCTGAAGTACCGTCTATCTGTTGGTAGATCACTCGCCTGTCACTCGCCTCACAGTAGTAACGTTTCCCTGCGTAACTGACGTTCGTGGCCTTCCCGGCCTCTCAGCATCCTCCACAGTTAAATTTCTCCTTTGGAATTCTCTATACCACCCGAATATCGTTGTGCAATGTGGATAAACATCACCTAATGCAAGAGTCATTTCTTCGAAGCACTGGTCTATGTTTAAACCACGCGCGTAATTATAACGCAAAACTGCCCTTACCTCATTTCGTGACTACGACGCCATCGCAAGCACTTTACACTCTCACTGCTAATGAATAACTGAGCCCATTGGCATGGCGCGGCGGCTACTATGCACGTATGAACATGTCTCAAGTTGCAGCAAGAAGCAACTTCCTACGATTCATTGTTGCGTCATATTGCAAAACTTTCCTAGTACCCTTTGTAATATACCAATAAAAATAAATGGGTAGAACGCAAAAGACGTTTATTTTATATAAAATATTTAACTGCTTAACAACAAATTTCACAAAAAAATAATTTTGTTCTTGGTGAGACATCTGCGCATTTCATATGAAAGACTTTCAGATTGAAAGGCTGGATTCCTCTTTGTTTAAATCCATTTAGTGAAAGTTCCAAAGTAACACTATCCTCGTATGCTTCAGCAAATAGTTTTCCTCTTGATAAGGGTCTACTGTACAACCGGAGTTATTTTCTAGTCATTCTGTAATCTCTTGATTGTAAAATGTCGAAACTGAGACAAAAACGACATATTCAAAAGCTGTAATCTATGGCTACAATGAGATGGTATATAATACAATTTTTTTTAGCTAATATGTAGTAATGACCAAAGATACATATGGCCCTAGTTATCATTCAGAAACAATAAAGATTTGTTGTTCTGCGGGGAATTCAAAAATTTAATAAAATTCTGAAACCGCACATGAAAAATTCACCTGTGTTTCCGTTGGGTCATCAATCAGTTCCTGCTTCAACTTTTTCTGGCGATTATCAGAGTAGGAGGTATGCAACTAGATATGGGAATTCATTCAATATACAACAGTCGTGTGAGTACCTCATTCTGCACTTGTAATTGCTCCAATCTATTTTTACCCTTTTGTAACTAGTATCCTTTGTGGGATAGAGGCGATACAGGGCGCTAATTAATCGATATTATATATGCAATCAAAATTTTAATTTTTTGCATTTGCGACTTGTTCGATTCATGCTCACGAGTTGCTGGCATAGCTTCAGGACTCCTAAGAGAACTGTTTAGAATTCCAGCTCTAAAATCGAAAACGAACCCCAACTTGCCATTTTATTAATTGTACTAATTTGTTGGGGTAAGTTATTTTATTTTGCATATTCAAATTACAAAATTGTGACCTCTGTGGTATTGAGAACGAACGTGCAGATTTCTAGTTCTTTTATATGATTTCCCATCTCGCTCTCAAACTTTGTTGAAAAGGAAAGAGCATAACGGCCAAGCCAGTACCTTGTTCTTTAATTCTGCGTCTAGTCTCTACAACTAGTATTGCTTGTGTCACTTCATATTTTTTGAATGCAATTAACCGTCTCATGTTATCATTTTGCGCAACCTTTTTAACTTCATTCATGTCACCAACGCTCCGGTTCTAACGAGCAAATCTTTACCAACCATGACTAATTATAAATTGCCCTATTGTTAACACTGTACTACAAAATTTCAATATAATAAAATAGTATTACTCTGTCAGGTAAACTATATCAGTGTTTCAAAAGATGAGTTTAAATATTACATCTCGCGCTCAATTAAAAATTCAAAATTATTTAATTTATCAAGTAAAATATTTATACTACGAGGAGAGACAGCTAGCAATAGAAGCTAAAAGCACCGTAATAAGGGTCAGAAAGATACGACCACATCTGAAAAGGTATTTATGGCCAAGTCAAGTAGTCCTAAATCTTAGACATGAAAAAGAGCAATGAAAGAATTTGTTTTTCTACATGTGTTGTTTCAACACTATCGAATAGCTGCTTTAAGATTTTTGGTCAGTTTACAAACATAGTGTTTTACACTAAATATGGACTTCGGAACAAGTAAGTAAACAGCTAAGTTAAGAATATCATCGGTAATTGTAATGCTCCCTCCATAGACACGCAATCAGAGACCCTCGCAAATGAGTGTTGACATCGATTTTCCCATTAACACTGCATTTTTTATGACGGAAACTATACATCTATTGTATTGACTCTTGTTTTGTTGGAAGGTCTAAGTGATATACCTTGGTTTCACTTCTAGTGATAATTTTCAAAAACAAATGCAGTTGTTTTTCGAAATTTCGATTAAATATTCCCAGAAAACTTCTCGCCTGAGAAATTTCTCCTCTGATGTGAAGAACTTGGGAATTCATCTCGCCGACACTTTGTTCGTGTGTTCATTCAAACAGTTTCAGTCTTTTATTTACTCACATAAAGCATATTTAATACAAAAACAAAAAGCATTCGTTTGCTAATTATAAAGGGTCTCGTCTCGTTGTTGAAAAAATTTAGATTTCGACTCAAATAGTGGTATGTCTTGCCTTGCTCTAATTCTAGAGCTTCCTTCTGATCCACAAACAGATATTGAAGCTTCAGTGACGAGCTTGACACACCTCTCTACTGCTTGGGTATGACAAGGAAACAGCCCTAATTGACTGAAATTATTTCCCGAACGAATGGGTTTGAAATTTCTGTATTAGAATATTTCATAGCCATTGCTGGTTCAGTTATTCTCACATTTGACCAATTTATTAATTCATACTCGAGAACTTTCTTGCTTTTAACGCACACATGACAAATTTCTCCTCTGTTGTGAAGAACCTGGGAATTCATCTCGCCGACACTTTGTTCGTGTGTTTTTATATCTGAACTCTTCTCCGAAACTTTAATTATAGAGTCTTTCAACACCCTTCAATATTCTTATTGTTTCCTGTGTGTTTCTCGAGACGTCTACTAAAAATTATTTTCAATAGATTCCCGACTTAAACAAAATTGTTACGACCAAAGTTTTATTTGGTTAGGTGACACAGCATCCTTGCCATATATAATAATTATTCGTTAGTATATAACTATCGTACTGTTCCTCTCTGTAGTCAAAAATGTTAAAACACTTTTGTTCTCAAGTTTTCAATACTGCTACCAGAATTACAAAAATATTTTAATCTTAACGGGGCTTGTTCACAGTACATGTAAAAATTTACTCTACTTGGCTTTTACTTTTATTGTTATGTGTCACTGTATTCATGCCTAAGTAGATTACATAAAAATCCCTCCGCATATTATGAGCTTTAGAAAATCGGATTAATTTTTATTTAAATATATTAAATGAACCCTATAAACTCTATGTAGATTCAAATTAAATTAGTTTACGGAAAAACTAAAAACATGGAATATTAGGCAAATATACAATAAATAAAAAATAAAGAAAGAATTCATAAGAATACTTCTCATATACATTACAATCGTGAGAGCATTTAATAAAAGTTAAGTATATTGAGGTAGCGAATAGCAATGGAGAAAATGATATGACGAAACTCTTACTGGCTAGTTTTTTATTTAAAATATAGTACATTAATGTTAATTAAAGAAATCAAATATCTAATTTCAAAACACCATTTGAATAAGCACTACAGTCATGTCACTGGAAGGAACTTACATAAATATGCAAACAAAATCTAAAATAAGAAAAAAAAACACACGAAGTAAAAATATCACCTTTAAATATGCATGATATTATCGAAATCATTATAGCTATTTAAATTACAAACACTAAGTATGGAAATAATTTATATTTTATAACCGAAAATGTATTCATTTTCTGTTAGTCTGCAAATTAACGAATTATTATTTATTCGAAATTTGTGATAATTTATGCATGATTTTTCATTGTAATATTCAGTCTTTGAGTACGAATTCACCATCAAAACTATAGAGCAATCCAGTATTAATTCTGTTTCTTAAAAGGTGTCGTTAGCATAAATATTATTTTTCCATTATACGAGAGATGTTCTGAATATTTACAAACTTTTGATCCGGGTAAAAACAAAGAACAAACATCAGTTGACATACTTTTGTTTGGACAATTTCTAGTTGCAATTTTGTTTTATGAAAGTTAAAGAATATAGAAATATAAACCTTATTGCTATAAACAATACACAAATTCTACGAAATACTTTTGGATCTATGATTTTTGTATGATTTCAAACATCGATTAGCATACAGCGAAATTATTAAAATTTAATAGCAACTCTTGATCGCAATAGTTCTTCATATAGTTAATTACTAGTTTCGTAAATTTATACGTTTAAGGTGTATATTACAAGATGAATTAAGATTTGAACAATTTGTACAAGTTGCTCGTGCTGAAGACATTATTGCCACAGAAAATGCAATTAAGGAAAATCAAAATATCACTCACAGAGTGATTCGAGAAGAATTAAACATCAGATCGCTGACAGTAGATATTTTACACATACATCTACTTGTAGAGAGCTGGAAAATTGGTTGCCTCTACATTTTTAACCCAAAAAAAGAACAAACAGACATAAACTACACCAGTCTGGTGTAATTAATGTTAGAAAAGTTCGATGGGAGATCTCCAAGGAAGATAATTAGTATTATTATCGGTGATGAATCTTAGATCTACAAATAAAATAGATAAAAGAGCAATAAAAAAATTTATTACAGTTTTGTTACAGGTACAGTTGTCCAATTGCATTACTTTCTCTTGAAAATCGTGACTCTGTAAATGCTGTTTAGGATATAACAAGTTGAAACATACATAAGTTCATAGAATTTTTAATAAACTCAAAATTTATTAATTTTTTAACAAACACATAAATATCATCAATAAATAAAACGTTTGAACACCATTTAACCTTTCTTGGATCAGATCTACTAGGTCTTTACAATCCATAGTCTCCATTTCCTTTATTTATTTAGAGCATTACGATATATACCCATAGTTTAATCTCCGGGTATAATGCTTTTTAACACCGTGTTTTATCCACTTTACTCAGCTACAAGTCCACTCAAAGTTACAGAAATTCCGGAACTCAGTAAGGACTATTCATGCCTAGATAAAATATCGGGCTTTTCAATAAGAACATAACAACTTTGTATTTAAATAAAACATAGAATAATTGAGATATTGGACTGAAATTTATTCCAGATATAGTGCTTATATTACATGTAGCTATGGAATTTGATCTCTTCCATATGATCACCGTGAGCACGTTTGCAGTGATCGATTTTTAGTAGCCAATTTTCCACCACTCTTTCACAAATATCGGTCGGAAAGTTAGCAATTTCGCGTTCCATGTCGCCCCTGAGTTTCTCTAGCTTCGTTGGCTTGTTGCATAACCCAACGACTTAACGTAATCCCCTAAAAGGAAATCCAAGGGCGTTAAATCGCATGAGCGAGGTGGCTACTCGACCGGACCATTCCTCTCTCTGAACTTCCCCTTCAATAGATCAATTGTTTAATCGGGTGTGTGGTATGTGGCACCATCTTAGTGGAACCACATATCACTGATATCAAGTTTATCCAATTTTGTCCAAGAATAGTATTCCATCATGGCACGATAGCGAACTCCATTGACAGTAACATGGCGATCATTTTCATAGAGGAAGAAATATGGTCCAGTCACACCTCCGGCATGAAATCCACACTACGCGGTCACTTTTTGTAGTTATAATGGAGTTTTTTGAAGCACATGTGGATTTGTTGCTGTCTAATAACGTATATTTTGCTTATTGATAAAGCCATTAAACAAAAAATGAGCTTAATCGCCGAAGATGATTTCTCGATGAAATTCAGGATTTTCTTCAAACTTCAAATGATCAAGAGGCTTCAGTTCTTGAGTTAATTTGATCTAGTAAAGGTGTAAACCAAGATCTTTACGCAAAATTCGCCACAATGTGGTTTGAGAGATTCCCAGTTCCTGTAAACGGCGTGGAATCAATTGATTTGGCTCATTGTGAACTGAAGCACTTACAGAATGCCATATTTTCGGTACTTCGATGGTGCGTTGTCTCACTGGCACAGGAACACCTAATAGTGAATATTTTGACTCGAATTTATCTACTATAGCACGCACAGTCTATATGGTGGGGCGATTATTACGACCGCAAATTGGAATAAGCGCTCTTAAAGTTGCGAGCACCTACTCAGAGTTGTGGTAGTAGTTTTTGATAATTTCCAAACTTTGTTTGTTCGTGAATTTTACCATGATAAAAATGTTAACCTTGACTGACGTATTGACGTTGATAGATCATGAAAAACGTTCAAACGTTCGTATTAAAAGACAAAATTGTTATGACCCTCTTGGAAAACCTGATGTAAGTATAAAATAAATAATTGTCAACGAAAGACTTTACTTCCCTCGTCATTAAGAACTAAATTCTCAACAAAGAAAAATCACCTAATTAATTCTTTTATCATGCAATCTAAAAATTACTTGGTTTATCAAAAACTTAGATACTATTTTAGCTTCCTAAGACACTATGGTTCTCATTCGAGTATCATTTGCATACTAATTATACTATAAGCCACAAATTTTCACTGGATTTTATTAGGATTTTGTGCAAATTTTAAATAATTATGTATAACTATATTAAGCGAGCAATGTATGAGCTTTCTTGAACAATCACTGTACATTAGGGTGGAGCGAAAATTTTTTTTTTAATTTAGTTTTTCCTGTATTAAAAATCGATGCTCTAAATACTTAAAGGTGCAGAGAAAAAAATTTTATCTTTCTAGGTCAACGTCTTGACGTGGCGCACAAGACTTTAATTTGTTGAACTTTATCATTTATAAAAAAGTAAACAGTGTGGTTTAAAATTGTTTTTTATTCAAATAATTGAAACAGTTTCAGTCTTTTATTTACTCACATAAACCATATTTAATACAAAAACAAAAATTATTCGTTTGCTAATTATAAAGGGTCTCGTCTCGTTTTTGAAAAAATTGAGATTTCGACTCAAACAGTGGTATGTCTTGCCTTGCTCTAATTCTAGAGCTTCCTTCTGATCCACAAATAGATATTGAAGCTTCAGTGACAAGCTTGACACACCTCTCTACTGCTTGGGTATGACAAGGAAACATCCCAAATTCACTGAAATTATTTCCCGAACGAATCAGGTTTGAAATTTCTGTATTAGAATATTTCGTAGTTATTGCTGGTTCAATTATTCTCACATTCGACCAATTTATTAACTCATAATAATTCATCACATTTACTTGAAGTTATAGAAGGCAGAACTCGAGAACATTCTTGCTTTTAACACACACATTTTCTTTTCTTGCTTCTAATACTCTTCGAAGAGCCAATTCTCTAATTTCTGAAGTATAATCTTGAAGCATGGCCAACAGCATATTTTCTGGGTGCGTGAAGAAGGAATTTCTGTTTATAGTTTTTAAAACAATACTCTTAAGGTCATCTCTTAAATATAAACTTCTCTTGGCCATATTGAAACCATGAACTGGACCATACTTACAAGATGGCTCTGATTCTGATGTTTCACTTGAAGTACTACTGCATGACCGATATAATTCTGACATAGACGAAGAAGTACTTGAAATCATGTTTTTTTGAACGAATTGATCATATTTTCTCTTTCGAACTTCATTGCGTCGTATAGACTTTGTTGTCAAACTATCCACACAGCCAATATACATTCTATGCTCATTTCGTTGGTCCTTTAAAAACTTTTCCTCTGCTGGAGGTACTTTTGTTACACATTTACATATGTTTATGGACGCCCACTTACATGTTGCGATGTCAAATTGAGATTCCTTTAAGAAATTTTGTTTTTTGACTTTACTGCGCAGTTTCTTCATATTTTTGTATTTGTTGTAATAGGAAATCAATCTTGCTACGATTTGTTGATGACTTATTATAGGAATCGATGCCTTTTTGCATATTTGTTCAATATCAGTAGCAATTATTTCACATATGCACTTAATTGAAGGATCTTTTCTACGTTTATATAAATTATGTTATTTTTTAAACTTCGCCCTTCATGCGCCACCTCGAAATAAAGTCGCAGAGCCTTGTTATTTTGCATAAATAGAGCTTTCTAATAGCGTCATCAATTAACAACACAGGAGGTTTCAAAATTTAAACAAAAATTTTTTTGGGTCATTTTCACTCCACCCTACTGTACATGTAGCATACAATATTATTGTTTTACATAATAAATTAATTATTAATTAATAATAATTAATTCTCATTGAAACAAACAGATGCAGAAGCAACAGATACATACATTATTCAAATTAGAAGGGAATGATGATTCCAATAGAAAAAAAAATGTATAAAAATCACTAATTAAATTCATTAATTAATTGAAACTTTTTTTTAAATACACATATTCACAAATTAAGCTATTCAAGTATTCATATGATCTCAGTATCAAGGTTTCCGTTGTGAAAATATGTAACATACTATCTATTTTAATTTTCAAATGTTTGGTAACATGATTGATTATCTGTACGGAGAATTTTTTCGGAGACTGTATGTATAACTCAAGGGCAACGTGTAAGCATTAGAAAAGAAAATGTATACAAACTAATAAAAAACAGATATGTTTCTATAGTTTACTGTATCACCAAGTGTTTATTTTGATGCACCTTCATCAACGTTGTCGTATTAATTTAAACCTAAACAATATAGCACTGTTCTAAAATTGGACATGTACTCGGTTTATCTAAGACTATTTTTAAAATAATCCAGAAAAGTAACCTGCTTCGTTAAGTAAAAAATGCAATTTTCAGTAGCCGTGAGTGCACTGCAGTTCTATATTCATCCTCTCAGCGTTATTTATCAAACTATACACAACGCGATTTTAATAATTTTGAAACTAAATATAAACACGAAACTTGCAGATAGCATTTTCATACGTAGTTATTAACTACATTAATATGAAAAAGTATAATGAACATCAAGTATATTTACGCAATAAAAATACCTTTAAACAATAAATAAAAGCTATTAAAACTAAGATAAAACAACAATAATGATACAGAAATAATCTATTATAAACGATGAAAAAAATATTTTGATTCGAATTCAAACCTTCAGTAATTACTATGATTAATCAAAATGACGGAATTTCTATGTCTTATATAATTTTTTATTTCACAACTGCATTCAACTCATAAGTTTAATAGTTTTGTTGTTCGTAGGTTTGCCATTTAATATTCCAATTCCTTTCTATTTATTTTTATTTTCCTTTTCATTTTATTGTGCATGTCTTTGTTGATTAATTAATAAAATGGGAATAACATTAACATTCACTTCTGATATACTCGTAAGCCTTACATTTCTGATCATTTACTAAACTATATATTAAGACGCATACATAAATTGTTTCTTTTCTTATTCCATTTGTAAAACTAAATTTATATATAAACCATGCCTAAAACCACAATCAATCACTTCGTAAAATCTATTTCTTATTCTATTATCACAAAATTTACATGTTTTAAGAACATAAATCAAAAACCATATATTAGTAGAATGTTTTTGCCAACAAAACAACTATTTTAAAAGAAATTCCGTAAAACTGGCAACACGATTTCAACTAATTTACATTAATTCTCATCACATTGCGAAGACTAATTTCAGATTTACTTTACTTCAGAATAATCAACCATTTAAACATTCTCGGGTGTATTTTTTCATTTGCGCACAGAGTGAATAAAACTTTATTTAATTCCACTAATATAATGTAAAAACGTAAATGATCGTAATTTTATGCATTTCCGAGATTTAATGAACCAAAACGTTTGATTATTGATAAATAATTTGAAATTTATATTATATATATATATATAGATATATAATTACGCATTTTTCTATGCGACACAGGCCTTATATATATAAGGCCTATATCGCATAGAAAAATGAGTAATTGCAAAATTTTTGATTTCCCTTTAAAACAGCGTGAAGACTTTTCGATTTTTGTGTAACCACGTAAAATATACAGTTTCTTTACATATTCAATTCAATTTAGATATATAATACGATAAATAATAATATATGCAATAAATATGTATCTCTTTATCAGAAGAGTTGCAGCGACTACAGCATAGGCCAAACTTATACCTATTATAATTTTTACCACTAGAGTAATTCCTAAATAACTCCATGAAAATCGTAAAGAACTCAATATAGATATATGTAGATACTATAATGCAAAAAAACTGTTGTTTCGAACATTTCAATCGTCGGGAGATTTCTGAATACACAATCAGAAGAATCTAATTTTATCTGCATTTAAACACAAACATGTTAATAATAATGATAATAATAATATTGCTTCTGACAAAAATACAAAGTATCATAAAACTTATACGAATTTATCGTTTTATGATGTACCATATAATAATACCGCAGTATCAGCCACATACAGTCCGAACTCGAACCAAAGATATATGGGTTGAACGAAAAATTTCCTGACGTTAGGCTGTACAAATCCAATTACAGGACAAAAATAATAAAGAAAGTACTTCCTTAAATAAGTGAGAAATACAAATAATCAAAAATTGATGCGGCCTACAAATATATAATATTAATGTAAATATTGGCATTCCTAGAGATATAGATCGAAGCAGGTCTCCAAAGAAGATTTGATGATTGTCTCACTCCTTCGGGATAAACACTTATACATGTCACATCTTTGTTCACATATTTGTCTCTTCTTTAAACCTTTATTTCACCAAAACTTTCTACTTTAACACGTAAGATTATCACCAATTGCTTCTTTCCTTAAGTATACTATGGCTTATTAGTATTCCTTCAGGATTCACCTATTATAATTTTTACCATTGGCGTAATTCCTAAACAGCTCCATGAAAATTGTAAACAACTCAACACAGATATATGTAGATACTATAATGAAAAAAACTGTTTTTTCGAACATCTCAATCGTCGGGAGATTTCTGAATACGCAATCAGAAGAATCTAATTTTGTCTGCATTTTAATACAAATATATTAATAATAATGATAATAATAATATTGTTTCTTACAAAAATGCAAAGTATCATAAACCTTATATTAATTTATCATTTTATAATGTACCATATAATAATAACGCAGTATCAACCGCGTACAATCCGAACTCAAACCATAGATATATGGGTTGAACGAAAAGTTTCCGGATGTTAAGCTGTAGAAGTACGAGCAATTTACACCATAATAATATGCTTAATTGCCCAATACGCAAACCCAATTACAGGACAAAAATAATAAAGAAAGTACAGATATATATGGCGCATCTTTTTTCACATGTTTATATCTTCCTTAAACCTGTATTTCACCAAAACTTTCTACTTTAACACGTAAGATTATCACCAAATGCTGCTTCTCTTAAGTATATTATGGCTTATTGGTATTCCTTTAAGATTCGAACTAAATCTAATGCCATGTTAAATACAAAATCAAATTGCCGAACTTCTAAGACATACTCGTAATTTTTAGAAACACAGGTAATTTAATAATGCAAACTCTTAGATAAATAGATAAATCGTAAAAGTTTCAGTGCTTTGAGACATTATTGCCCACGATGATTTATGCTTACAAAAACTTTTATTTGTATTTTCTATTATCTAAATAAATAATTTTTTATTTGTCAAACATATATACACATTTATACAAATGAATGCATGTTAAATAATAAATGTATTGAAAACCTTAAGAAAAGGGATGTCAAATATATAATGTAAATATACACTTTATCGATACAGTAATATATCATTTGCATTATCAGCCATTAGAAAATAAAAAGCTTAGCAGGGAATGGAAAATATATCCTATACAAAGTAACTATAAGGTTTTACTTTTCTCATCCTGATGTAACTAAATTGGAGTTACTACAAATCAAAGAAGGTTATCACCCTTCTATTCTCAGATCCATTTTTTACGAAGATAGGTAAAGTAGATGTTTGCAAGATCTCGAATTTATGTTTTCAATCTTTCTTTAATTTATATGTAATTTAGTTAAACATATCATCATGCCTGAATGAAAAGTATTGTGTAAAAGTAAATCCACAGCATTTATCTTATTAACCACATAACGAATTGCAGGCAAGGCAGGTCCAATGGATTATTGTTCTCTTTTCATGTCCAGTTTAAAATGCATTGGTTTTCATGATAATTACTTCAAACGGATCAACTTCTATATTAGAAACGATTCACGAACTATTGTTTTTAATGAATTACAATCTATCATAGTTATGTAAGACTGAGCTCGAAAGTACTTAAAGGCTCTCATCTTGACCATATAATATGTACATTATGCAATGTGAATTTAAAACTGATCAATTTATGTGAATAAAATAAATTAAATTTGGATGAAATATATTATTCATTTCTTAATATTAACTAGAAATAATGTATAAGAGATTTCAATTATATTTCAGCCAGTGAAACTAGAACAAAAAACAATTATTAGAATAATAATAATAATAATTGTTTATTAATCAAACAGACATACAAATTTATTTACAGAGTTTTATTTATACGTAATTACAAATAAAAAGATCATATAAATAATATGAACAAATATTTAAGTAATAGCATAAAATACAAAAGAATATTAATGTTAATTAAAAAAAAGTTGAAAAAAATAACAATAACGCCTAATTGCAAATTATTACGAAAAATTAATACAATCGTAAACAGATTTTTAATACAATCAATAATCGCTATCGAATACATATATCCAGAGCATAATTTTACAATCTTTGTATAGAAAAATTAAAATCAAAAATATCCCGTTCGAATTTTTTTACTGTTTCCGTAGTGCATGCAGCTATATGTAGACATTATATTACCATAAAGAACAACAATTCTTAAGATCAGCATTCTTCAACACCTATTTTTAATGACACGGCGCAGTTTAAAAATTATATCACAATAGATGTGTTGTGTAATGGTGATCCTAGGTTATATAAAATCAATCAAAAAATATCATTTTGGCCCCAAAATACAGTTACCATGATTTCCATTCCAAAGTGAATTTGTTTAAATTCTTTCGTTTTGTGAAGAACACGTGTAGATGCCATTTTGTAATTTTCGTGAGCATCCCTGAGCATTTTCAATACCCATCGTACACACAGTTTCCGATAACTTTGAATTTCAGTCACAATTCTCAACAATGTTGTCCTAAAAACTTATGAAAATTCAAGAGAAAGTTAGTTAATCGTAAAGCAACGATTTTATTTCACTTTTACATCCACGTGCTCAACGAAATCGTCAATCCACGCCTGTTACTCCTCTGCTGGAATATTTGCACGACGTTAAACTCATGACATCATTGCCTTACTTTATGTTCACCTATTGCGGTAGGTCCAAACGTTTCACATAATTGACTTTGAGCAGCATTATTTCCTTCTTGCGTATAGAAATCTAATCATTAATAGAATTTCACCACTGGAAGAATTCATTATTACCACCATAATTTTAAAGTCTGTATTACAAAGGCAGACAACAATCAACTGATGACAATATAGAGGTTACATTCTCAACAAATCAGTTAACGGCCCTTAATTTTAAACCGCACCTTGCTCAAATACATATGATGCGCGTGCAGTGTTTTTTTAGCTATTTCCGTCAATTATTTTAATATACATATATAAAAGGTTTGCGACACTCATTCAAACAACCGCTTTTTTAAGGAACCAACGATGGTTGCCTTAGAGAAGTCTTCATATACTTATGTATATACATAAATAATACATGAATGGTAGGTAATATATGTATATCAATATATGTATGGTCAACTCGCTTTGGAGTGAAAATAAGAGAAAAGTATTTGAATAAAAGCAATTTTTTGGTCACTGAAAAAATAAAGTATATGCTTAGTTTATTTTTGTGAGATTAAAAGTATTCTATGAAAATAATTTTGCAAATGAACCCACATAATATGGAAAAACTGTTAGAAATAGAAGAAATTTGTTTTTTCTTTAATATAATTTAGTTTATGACGAATATATAGAAAACTAATTATTTGTATAAAAATAAATTTTAAGTAATAGAATTTTTTGATAATTGTCATGAAAATTAGACTACCTAGATAATTTATTTAAGATGGTAAATTGAATTTAAAAAATTCGTTTTCTTGTTAAACTTTAAAGGTTTTTTTTTGATTTTGAGATCAGGGTACGTATGGCAGTGAGAATATTTACCAAATAATGTTTTAGATTTAGAGATTAACAGAGGTACACTTCACGATCCGGGGGCTCTGTCGGGCTGCCTTCAGCACACAAGCAAGCAAAGTAAAATGTTAAAATAGGCAATACGATACAAGAAATTCACAAAAGTTGTATTTTCATTACACATATTTCAATTTTCATTTTCTTTAAGGTCAATACAAGTAATCATGAATATTTTTATTATTAAAATATAAAAGATATATAACTCTTGCGTAAGGAACAGCACTTTAATTATGAAATTAATGAAATAAGTGGCATAAATTGTTCTTGTTTTTTCCAAATTCTAAATTTAACGTTTTCTTATAATGTTAAAAACAAAACTATTCAATAATATTTTGAGGAGCGAAATTCGTATAAACACGCGTACATTTACATAAATGTATAACCGAAAGTTGTTTTCCGGCCGAAATACATTAATTTGTTTTAATACTTACAATTAGTGTCTTCCTCTCTTAGTGAATTACTAAAAATATTCTGTTCGAAAAGGGGGAAACTTATTTATAGTAAAAACTATTGTATACTATCACAAGATGTCAATTGAATTATGTATTTAAATCGTTACGGCTGTTTATTATTTTTCCATTAATAAATGTGTGTTTTTATATATTCAATACATATACAAATAAGAAACTGACCACCGAAACTTCAAACTACTTACGAGGCTTTTTAAGTATGTACACATGGCAAAATATTTATTGTTACTCACATAATGTGGTTACATATAATATGCAGGACGGTCTGTAGTGTGTTTATAAACTACAGATAATGCCAAAGCGTTCATTCTAGTTGTAATTGTTGTTCTCTATATTATCGAATAAAAATTTAAAGCGATATGTATTTTATTTGTATAAAACATACAAAAATATTTACAAATCTTTTAATAAAATAATTTCTAATTTATTTCCTATCTGTATTATCTATCTTTATCGTTCAATACATTGGACGAGAGAGGGAGGCTATGGTTTTATTCATTATTTTTTCTGTATCGAAATGATATGATAAACGTTATCAAGGAATCGTTCATTAATAACACAAATCTGCCTGACGATCGGTGAATCCGTGAAACATATGAAGTAGATAGGGTGTTATTAATAATAGAATTATTCCTTTTAGCATTCTCTTAATTGGCAAATAGCCGTGATGCAATGCGTCTGTCTATACGCTCTGGTAACTTAGTTATCGACATGCGAGATAGACGCGCTCTCGTTTTGTCGTTCAATACATTGGACGAGAGAGGGAGGCTATGATTTATTCATTGTATTATCTATTCT
This sequence comes from Dermolepida albohirtum, assembly GCA_031893035.1. Lineage (NCBI taxonomy): Eukaryota > Metazoa > Arthropoda > Insecta > Coleoptera > Scarabaeidae > Dermolepida > Dermolepida albohirtum. The sequence goes on along the minus strand of JAVIWB010000555.1, from coordinate 53,541 downwards.
TGAATATTTTACCATTATTTTCTGAAATTTTTATACAGAATTTGGAATTCGTTGTTCGAAATCGATGCAATTACATGTATGATAATAAAAAAACAAAAAATATACACATAACTTATGGTTATTAAAAACTACCTCAGAACTAACAAGCGAAAATGATTTAGTTAAGTATACAGAATATTTCGCTAAAGTAGCATGTTGCGATATATTGGATAAATTAAAGTTTTCAGATAATAACGACTTTCGGATTTATTCATAGGGAAGTAAATTCTTTGAGCAAACAAAGAAATATGAAGATTACGCTTAAAATATCCTTTAAAATGGATTGTTATAATTAGCTAAATTGCTGTATTTTCTATGATACCTCACAAGATTGAACGTTTTTGGGCTTGTTTTAAAAAGAATTTGATAGCGATTTATAGTAGTTATTCAATGGTTTTCGATAGTTTCTCAAAAATTTTGTAAATACCCTCATCAGCAAAATTTACTTTATGTTTTCTTTAAAAATTATTGAAAGTTACTATGGAAACAAAGTTCGATTTAATTATTTGACAGTTTGACAGATGTATTAATCAAAAGAAAGGGTTTATAATTGTAATAATATTATCGAAACTTATCTCATGTTAGCTATTCATTTTCAGAGTCGTGAATGCGCATGTTATGGCGAATTCGGTAAAACATTTTAATAAAAGATTGTGTTATCTTATAATGCCCATCAGCGAACGTGCAGTTAGAAGTAAAGCATGCTTTTGCTTATTTAGGATCAGATTCACTTTTAGGTATTTCTAGTATTTGTAAATACTGATTTTGAGTCAATATTAGTTTATTATTATTGATTTAGGAATATACATTCTTACGTATATTCCTATTTATATGTATATATATATATATATATATATATATATATATATATATATATATATATATAAGATTTTTGGCTCGTACATCGTGGATTGACGGAGATAATTTTGCCAATACTAAGGCGAAACAGTTTTTCTAATTTGCAGGTAATATATAGTAGATGTTGTAAATCGATCACTAAAACTAATTAATTTTTAATGTGTGAATTTCGAGAGGCATAATTGTTGGACTATTTTTTTATAGAAAGTTCAAATATCACCAATATTCAGATCTCAATAAATATGTTGCTTCTAAAAAGGGCTTCATTTAAAATAAGAAGACTTACGTAGTACCATGTGTGTTATCATAGTACCACATACGGCATTTCGACACACCGTTGGTGCTGATAAATTTCTTCTTTTTTTGTTCAAAGTAATTTGTTCAGGATTCCATGTAAAAATATATTGGATAGCCATTGCGTTAGTAAAGCTTTACATTCTTCTTCGTTCAGAGAAATGGTGCGTCAAAGAAGCGCTGGAGATGAACGAATACCTGTACTAGGGAGAGGGACTTTAGTGTATTTTACTCGCTAGTGAAACTTAGCAGAACTGGTTTAAAGATTGGTTTCGGAGGATGGAGAGGTGTATTGAGTGTAGAGGAAATTACTTTGAAAAATTAAGTAAACAAAGCTGTATTGCAAAATTTTCCTGGTACCCTTTGTATCATTTATAATATTCTTTTACTCGCTCACTTTCCTGGTACCCTTTGTATCATTTATAATATTCTTTTACTCGCTCTATGATAATTTGCTTACTTAATAATTTAACAATTAATAGTTGAATTCAATTAATTCCCACTGCTATTTATTTCATCGCAACCATATACAATATATTACATTTTCTCTAGCAATGTAGGTAATATAGAGTTTTGGATATTCAAATAAGCTGTAATTTTAGTTTGCACAAAATTTACCAAAAATCCTCTATTGAAATTGAATTTATGGTAATTATTTTCTTCCAAACTATATTATCAACAACTCCTAAATTGGTTTCTTAAAGTTATATAAAGTGAGAACCACAAAGTTTTACCTCTGAAAAAAAGCTTCGTCGCTCGCACTTTAAAGTGTGGCTTCTACAATTTTTAAAGGATGTTTTGAAATGGCTTGTAAACTTCCATAGTCATTGCCCATGGTTATTTCATCTTGGCTTCCGGGTTGGAACCGTACCCTCGGTACTTCTGCTGCCGACATTTCGTCTTCATTTGCAGAAGGCATCTTCAGGTCTTAATTGCTACTACCGTTGTCGTTGTTGCATTGTAACTGAATTTCGGCACAACAGGTTGGAACCGCGCCCTCGGCACTTCTGCTGTCGATATTTCGTCTTCACTTGCATAAAGGTTTGACTGCTGCTACTATGTACGGAGAACGCCGTTCCGACCCGAAAACCAAAATGAAGTAACCACTACGTTTTCAATTAAGTGATTCCATTATTGCTAGATATGTCGATTTTTACTTTTATTAACCTTTGCACATTTACGACTTCTCATATTCAAAATAACTTGTTAAATATTAATTTTAGACGTAATACTTGTATTCGGAATTTATACTTCTTTTAAAGTTCTCTTTACCACGTCCCCCAGGTATTTATTTTTGTCTATAACTAAAATTTATATTTTATTACTTACTTCACCGTTAGACTCGTAATAAAATACTAGCAATTTTAAAACAAAAAATTGCAACACAAATAAATAAAGAATAGACTGATTTATATGCATCATAAAGGCGTATAAGCAAGCAAGAAAATTTCTACACATGTACATACGCGTAGGAGGGTTATCATGTTATATAACACCTGTTCAACTTCAAATATTGAATGATTTTCAGTTCACATTTGATCATATATAAACTTACATGCATTGCATAAATTGTATTTATCTAAAAGCAAGATTATTTGTTGAGAAAACCGAAACTAATTATGAAAAATGCGAAATTTTGCCCCTACTAATTGAATTTACCATTAGAAATTACAACTATGCACCTACAAGGTTTCCGTAACTTCTTTCAGACGAGTAATAATGTGAAAAGATGTTAAAGACTTTAATATTGTGAATTCCTAAAAAAAATATAACTTTAAAATAAAATTTTGTTCTCGGACACCCATAAGATCTACCTAAAATGGATATATATATTTACTTTAAAGGAGGTAAATATTTGATTTAGAGCTACTCACAATTAGTTACATACTGTTAACACATATTAACAACAAAAATAAATATTATGTTCATATTTTTTTAACGACGCTTGGAATTACTATGAAAGTAAAATATAGACAGGTTTTCGAAATAAAAATATTGCTTCACTTCCATGTTTTGTTTTATATATTTATGTACAATTAAAACAACTTCTTAATATATTTTCTATAGATTTGTACTATTTACAGATAAGCGAAAATTTCCAAAAGCATGGTATTTCAATTCTATGTAATTAATATGCTTTTTTCTGTTAATAAAATGGAAAATATATCTCATCAATTTCCATGACGCAAAATGGTAGACTTTGTCTTCGATATTATTAGATGGAAACGAATCGAAATTAGAAGGTCATTATTTGCAGAGTCGACAAATTAATAAGGGGCAATTACAGCGGTTTGTTAGATCGCGAAACCAATTAATTAATAATAATTGTGCTTGAACGATTAAAAATTGTCTATAATTTACAAATTTGTGCCGCTGCCAAATACACTAATTTTCTAATAAAATTCTATTATTTATAAATTGAAAATACTGTTGATTCATTAATTACTATGCGAAAATATTTTTAAAATATTATTTCGATTATTTAAAAACCAAAAAGATTTCCAACACTTGTAATATAATATTATATTATCAGTCTACATAAAGTGTCCCAAAATTAACGCAAGATTTGAATTAAATAGAAAACACAGTTTTTAGTCTTTTGATTGTTATTTTTTTATTGAATCATAAAGTACATAGGATAGGGTTATTTATGGAACAATACATCGGGCAAATGGCCTCCACGGCTTTGCATGCACATACGCACTCGTTTGTCGAAATTTTCCATGACCATTATGCATAAATATGGTTAATAATGGTGTTAAATCACACGATCTAGGGTACCAATTGCGATCACCGAAACGAGAGAGTACACGACCTGAAAATGTTTGATGCAGTAATTGAATTGTTTCACATGCTGTATAGCATGTGGCACCGTCTTTTTGAAACCACATATTGGCGACATCAATATCATCCAATTTCGGCAGAAAGAATTGTGTTATCATGTCAAAAAATTTTCAAAAAAGTATGGTCCAATTATGCCTCCAGTCCAAAATCCACACCAAACAGTGACACGTTGTGGATGCATTTGGTTTTCGACAATCACATGTGGGTTCTCAGAACCCCAAAAGCGGCAATTTTAGCGATTAGCAAAGCCATCAAGATGAGAATGTGCTTCATCGCTTAGGTTGATTTTGCTCGAAAAATCAGCATCTATTTGTTGATGTTCAATAATACATTCAACGAACTCTCTTCGCCGTGCATGGTCATTGGCCTTCAGTTGTTGTGTTAATTGAATTTTGTAAGCATGGAGACACAGATCTTTAGTGAGCATACGCTATAGAGAACTTCTTGAAATTTGCAATTCTTGTCCACGACGCCGAATTGAGGTTCCTGGATTGTCACCGGCACTCTCACGCACTGCTTCGATGTTGACTTTTGAAACGGCTTCTTTTTGGACGACTAGTGTGTGTGGCGTCTCCAACAGATCCATTCTCCCTGAATTTTTCAATTAATCTCTTCACAGCTGGCGAAGTTAAAACACTATTCCGACCATATTTTGTATGAAATTTTCGATCTGCGGCCGCCAGGCTTTCGGTATTTTTGAAATATTGTTCAATAATGAAGACACGTTGTTCTATCGTGTAACGCTCCATTTTTACTAACCCTAAACTATCAGCTGTCGAATTGTTTTTTTAGGGTTGCCAACACTTTACTGCACAAATGGCGACAATTCAAATCTTGCGTTAATTTTGGGACACCAATTATAATATTTAATGTAAGTAGTTGTATTCCTCAAGGAAGTTTATTAGACCCATTGTTATTTAGGAGGTATATTAACATCTATGACTTGTTCCATGACTTTCGACATCTAATAAATTATGCAGTAAGTATAGCAAAATCCTGGAAGGCTAGTTTCTAAGCAATTAACTTTATCTAAAAGAATCAGAAACTAGGATTATAATGTTTACGTCTTCAAATGACATACTGGCACCTACCAACGTTCAATTAAATTGTATTACTTTTAAACTAGAGGAGGAGTGAGTCAAATTCCTTGACGTTTACATAGATAGGTTTTGAAATGAACACATCGTGTGGATAAACTTTGTTCTGAACTGAATTTTCAATGTTATGCAACAAGGATGATCAACGAAATAATGAATATAAATGTTCTGGAAGCGATTTATTATGCAAGTTATTATTCAAAAATTAAATATGGAATAATCTCCTGCCGTCAATGTTAGATACAAAGAGAGACTTTAGTTCGTAAAAAGCGTGTGGTGAAAATAATGTATAATTCATTTATTTTATTTAAAGTAGTCGCCTTCTGCTTCAATACAACGTTATACACTGTCAGTTAAGATGTCAAATGAATTTTTAAGTTCATGTTTAGAAATGTCCTTCAAGATCGCTGTCGACGCCTTTTTAATGGCTTCGACGTCAGCATAACGCTATCCTTTCATCGGCAAATGTAGTTTGGAGAATTGATAGAAATTACAGGGGGGCAAAATACGGTGAATACGGTGAATTGTTGATAGATAAAATGCCATTTGTAGTTAGAAAATCAGTGATAAGTGTCGAGCTATGAGATGATGCATTATCATGTAACAAACACCAACTACAATTTTCACGATATTGAGGGCGCACACGACGATTACGCACCAAAAGACGCTTCATAACATTAAGATAATATATAGTACAGCATTGACTGTTTGACTAGTTACTACAAATTCTTTGTGCACCATACCTTTATAATCATAAAAACAAATCAACATTGTCTCCACTTTTGACTTCTCCAAACGGTTTTTTCTCAGTCTTTCTTCGCTTGGATGCTTCCATTCAGAGCTTTGACGCTTAGTCTCCGAATCATATTAAACACGTCTCATCGCCAGTTACAATAGAATACCTGAAGTTTTCGTCCTTTTTTGATTCTTTATTCAGGTCCATACAATGTTGAATTCAGTGATCTCGTGTGGTACAAATCTTACACAAATCTTTCTCAGTCCCAAATGCTGTGTCAAAATACGATGAATTGAATGTTTGAAAATATTTAATTCCATGCCCACATATCATGAGGATTTCGGCTCATTTCTGATAAATTCACGCACAAGTTCGATGTTACTTTCTGTAACCGCGAATTTTTTCGCATCAGGATGTTCGTCGTCATTTATGTCCATACGACCGTCTTTAAATCGTTTATACCACTCATACACACTCGTACGTGATAAACACACATCACCATATACTTGTTTTATCAAACTAAATATTTCAGTAAACGATTTACTAAGTTTAAAACAGAACTTGGACATTTGCTCTTTATTCAAAATTCATTTTTAAACCAATTCCAAATACACAATTATTTTATGTGGAATTTCTCTGCTTCTCATGATGCAAATATTATGATATTTTGACATAATATTGGTGAAAAATCTACCTTACCAACACATATTTTTTAATAGATGGCGCCACTAAAAATTACTATTTCAAAAAAGTTCGGTTTTCTTTGCGATAGACTGTGTATATTTATGAAAGTATTACTTTTCTTTGTAAAAATAAACACTACTTGTCAAAATTAAATAATAAACACCATTATAACACGAGATTGAAAAACACCAATCTTTTGTTTCTTATACATAGATTAACAATGACAAAGAAAGATGCTTATTACTCTTGCCTAATGTTATACAATATATTACCGATATTCATAAAATTATCAGATTGTCTAAATTTACTACAATTTAAAATTCGTTAGTGGTTAATTCTCTTGGAACCATGTAGTATTGATGAGTATCTAAACGCACAGGTTGATATATTTTTTTGACATTTTCATATATACTTAATTATATATTATGAAATAAAATATTATTATTATTGTTCAACATCACGGCATCTTCATATAGTTTCCAAACGTAAAATTTCAACAATTACCAAAAACGTTAAAAAAATTACATAAGAATAAAACGATCAAATGCTTTTAAAAAAAGTCATTTAAAATACAACTAGTAAACTCACTTTCACTTTCAATAATTTTATGTCTCATTTATTACGTTTGTTAGCAAATTATGTAGTCCCTAGCTAATTCATTAGGGTAAAATTATAAATTAAAATTTTTGTGTTTATAAAATAATATAATTAACAAATATCTATCTTAATAATAAAATAATAATTTATTAATGACACATACGTCACCATGTAAAGATGACATGCGTATGTAAAAAATATTACAAGTAAATGGGAATACAATAATATATAATAAGGACCCTAAAAACAAGTTAAAAACTACAAGAAACATAAAATTAAAATATAACGACTAAGATATAAGAATAAAACACGGTAAAATTTATACTTTAAAAAGTTATTCACCGAATAAAAGTGTTTCACAATTAGTATTGTTTTCGCTGAGGTTTTAAATTTTCTCAAGGAAATGCCTTTCACCATATAGGGTAGATCTGTAATCTTGAAGATAACTATTTAGGAAAAACTTATGAGCTGATTTGTGGACATAAGTATACATAAGTATACGTAAAGATGGCAGAGTAAGTGCAGGATGGGGCAAAAAGCATCATCTGATTTTCTTTCGCTATAACTTTTGTTTATGAGTTCTGAGTCCACAAATCAAACTCAAAAAGCTTTACGTTTTGTTGAATTTAAAAATTCACAACTAAAATTTATAGCATTTTTGATGTTGCTTATGTGAAACCATTGCAGTCCAATTGGAAAGTAAAATTATGTAAAATTGCATTGAGGTAACTAATCGATTAATACCTAGAGTTTTTATTACTTCTCCAAAGAATTATTTAAGTGAAGATACATATGTTAAGTTAGTATAATAGAGTTGCTTGTATGAAATTACAAACTAGTTGGCAAATTTTGAAATTTTTCAAAATACTCCTAATACTGTTTAATGTTTACTTTTGGCGAATACGCTCATATGTATATGGTATTCAGATTTTGCAAAGGAACCTTGAAAAATTGCTAGGTTCAAACCCAATTATTGTCACAGTGGTATACCTAATGAGCATCGAATCATTCAATTAGAAGAACAAATATTGGATGCTATTCATGAAGATCCGATGTCCAACACGAAGCAAATAGCCCAAGAATTGAATATCTCTAGTAAAACAACACTACATTCAGTATTATCTCAGAATCTTTTGCGGCAATTTCATTAAACAAAAGTGCAACCTTTGTACATGAAGAGAACAATGTTATGTAATACTATTTTAAACAGAATTCAAGAAGAGTCGAACTTTTTATTCCATGTTTTCTGAAGCGCTATAAGTTTGTTTATTACAGATGAAGTTTTTTAGTAGTCATAAATTTCAGTTTTGGACTGACAAAAATCCTAAAACATTGAAGAAAATTGAGCATCGGAGATTTTGTTGGACCTATGCATCTTATCAATCACCTCAATGAAATTAAGTACGTAAATGCAAAAATTGGTAATTTTCCATTGAAATTCAAGTGTAACATTTTATACATGCACGACGATGCACCTGCTCATAATGCCAAAATTTCAAGAGAACTGGATAGGACGCAACGTACTAATGCATGGCCAGAAAGTCTCCTCTAAACTTTTTAGTTTGGAGCTTTTTAAAAGAAGAAGTATATGCAACGCCACTAACCAACTAGCAGGACGTAATATACAAAACTAATGCAGCAATTCAATAAATTATCCCGACATGTTAGAAAGTGTCTTGAGTTCGCTTCCTCGAAGATTGCAATCATGTTTGGAAACTGATGGCTACCATTTTGAACATATAATATATAATTTTTTTTGTCAGTTATTTTTAAATTTGAATAAAATTATTAACATAACATTTCTACAAATTAGCGTATTTAGCCAATGCATAATACATAATGAAGTGATTACTGATAACCGAATTTTCACATCTTTTAAACAGCTCGTGTGGCTTAAAGAAGGACCCTACAACTGTTTTGAAGTAGGATTATCGACTCACAGTAAACAGAAAAGTCGCTCAACCTGAAGTTTATTCGCATTTTTTAGCCACGGTGTATATTGAATATTAAACAGATTTTTAAAGTTGATAGTATTTGGCACGCCACTAAAAGCTCCGATTGCACTCTTTTACATTTTTGAAAACCACGTCAACTATATTTGAAACTCCCCACATCAGAAGACCTTATGTAGTCCTACTTTAGAAATTAACAAAGTATACAATTCTAACTGCTTTGTATATAGCTACTTATTTACTTCTATAAATGAGTAAGTAGCTGCAGCAAGATGGCAACGGAAATTTTGTACATGGCAATCCCATCTTGAATTTCTAGTAGTTTGCAAACTTTAGCCTCAATCGCTACTCCCCTAATCGCAATGGGTTACTGTTTTGTTTTGTTATGATTAAGCTTCAGAAGATTACTAGCAAGCCATTATTAAATTAAGTAATACTGTTACTTGAAGGTAAATCTTAATGGAAACTGGGATTGATTGAATTAATCATTAAAGGTTAATAAGACCCCTATCTACAATAATTTCCGTGCTCTATATACGTATTTCGACAACTAAGTTGTCATAATCAGCGAATAATTAATCACAGTGTGGCACCTGGATTCACGACAGAACTCGCACAGAAAGTCCAATACGGAGGACTTGTTTCTGTATAGGTTTTACCGTGGATTTATATGCGATACTGTGATTAATTATCTGCTGACAACTTAGTTATCGAAATACGTATACAGAATACGAAAATTATTGTAAAAAGGGGTTTTATTAACTTTTAGTTATTAATACTCTTACTCTAAAATTGTAGTATAAAATAAATATTTTTCTCAGAAATATTTTGTTGCTTTCTAGCAACTGTAACAACTCGTATTAATCGTCCTCACAAATCACTTTCCTATTATTAAAGAACATTTTCTTAAACCGTCTCAAGAAAATGTTCAGTACAATTCTAAATAATACTCGTAGTAACTGTTTTATTACTTTTACCTATCGACAGTAGTGGTATTTATCTTTCTATGTAATACTGCGAAGACTTGTTTATTAGTTCGATATCGATAGACTTGTATTTCTCCACTATAGGTCAAGGTTGAGAAACGCTGATGTGTAGCATCGTAAGATTCTGAATCATTTTATATTCGCGAAAAGGCGATAAAACGAAGTATATGTACGTACTGGAAGAAATGTTATTGTAATATATACATACATACGTATGTACAGACAGCCTGGACTCCTACCTCCGATGAGAGTTTCTACGTATACGCGTACATACAAGAAATAGTCTTTGCTGCAAAGCAAAATTAGTTGAAAATTCCGTAGACACGTAATTTAATCGTATTGCAGTGACTAGGAAATTGTCCTAATCTAAATACAATTAAGGACGTGTGAAGTGTTCTAAAAATAACTAAGAGTGATTCAAAAATTAAAATGATGTAGACACGGATGCACACAAAAATTAGCAAAAATGTTTGAAAACCTCAAAACTGATTAAACAAACCTTTTACTTGTTATTTTCTTTTATTGTTTTAGGAAAAAAATTGACCAAAATCTATATTTTTATATTGGCGAAGATACAGACGTAACAAAATATTTTTGAACATATTATTTAGATATTATTCAGTTATTTGATATTTTTAAATTTTCAATTATCTTAAATAATTACTTTCAAATAATTTTAAATAACTATTATCTTAATAAACGAAACTACTATCTGTATGTACTTGTACTGAATTCTGCCTTATAATAATTCTAATACAAATTTCTAATTCTAATTTCTCAACAATCTGCAGAACATCAATGAATTAAATGTTGGCAGTTCAGTTACTCACTGTTGCCAAAAATTTTTTAAATTTTAATTAGAAGTATTATTTGCAATATACTTATATTAAAACATGTGTTTAAATAAGTAGTCAGGAAGCTTTATATTGGTAATACAAGTTTTGTATTTTATACTTTTTAAAAATAAAATTGCGTGTTGATAATTTTTACAGAACAAAAATTTGTTTGCGAATATTTCTTTTTAATTTTAAGGTTATAAATTCAGTAATAATAGTAACCAGAACGTATTATGCCACCTAATAACATAGCAATATTCCCAGAATAACTTTGTATATACAAATATATCCAAAAGAACATCACTGTAGGGTGAAGGTGGGTAAAAATAGACAATTTCAACATTGTGGTAAAAATAAAACAAAATATTGTGTCCTCTGGGATACAATGTTAAAGCAAATATCATATTTAAAATGAATTTTGAACGTATTCTGTAATGCCAATTATGAATTTTCACTGCAAGCATGCTAACTAAATGTGCATATCCGTAGCCTTAGTATTTCGTTTCGCAGTTGGTAAACTTGTGCTGGAATTTGTGCTGGATTCAATTAATTTAAACAAGTGCTGTAAGTGTCAAGATAAGTGTGTATAAGAGCGGGAATCGGATATTATATCTCTGATATCTAACGTTTCAATTCATTGTGTTAGTGAACATAACCGTCGATGAACAGGATTACCATATTTTCTACAAAATTCTCCTTGGGCTAAAGCAACCAATGCATGTTTGTTACGAAAAATTTTTACAACTTCAGCGTATACCGATTCATAATTTACAACATGTACGCAAATTCTGACGTGTCAAATAATAAAGAAATCATAACTTCTCATAGGGAACTTAATTATGCGCAATATTGTTTTACTAAAGCAGATTTGGTGTTAAATTTGATAAAAATTAATTCAATCATGTACGTTGAAGTAATTCAAGCAATTGATAATTTTTTCTTGAACTTAAATAATATTATAACGCAAAATGCATTAAACAATAGAAATCACAAAAGCAATAATAAGAAACTAAAGTGAGTAAGTACAAGAAGCAGTAATTAATTTACAGATCATAACAATGGATAAAACTTCCATTCCAAAGAAAAGACGTTACATGGATGCAGACTTGGAGAAAGTCTTACGAGAACTGAAAGATAAGGAAATTACGCTTTGTGAAGCAGAAAAACATTATCAAGTTGATAAAAATTTGTTGTGAAAAAGACTGAAAAATATAAAAAAAAACTCAATGCCGAAAATAAACTTTAACTGAGGACGTGGAAATTGATCTCTCAAATAATTAAAAATTTGATCAAAATGGAGATTTTTCAAGATTTCGTCCAACAAAATAGAAACATATAACAACGAGAACGATTGCATTTATCTACTTTTAATGACCAAGGTCTTAAAGATGCAGACCGCAGAAAAAATTAATTAATGCCAGATACACGACAATTGAAATGAACGTAGATGCTACTACTTCTAGTGTCTCATTTTTTGGAAAATGTACTGCTGGCAAAAATTAAAAATAATTCAGATAAAATGTGCAAAAGAGACAAGAAATAAATGGAAACGCATGTATTATTTCTACAGAAAGTAGAAGAAGCGGAGATTAATAACCAAAAATAATAATAAATGGAAAAATAGCTATAAGCAAGAGTAATTACGAAATGGGTTTCAAATACACTATCGGCGGTCTCAATGAGTCTTACAACACTGAAGACCTAATAATGGAAAGTGTGGCAAAATCAAATATTCTTGTTTACATAATACTTGTATTTTTATGTAATTACAGGTTTAAGTTCAAGGCAAAATTATTATATTTTGCAGCTATTAATGCTTCTATTCTCTCTATTCTATTTTCCATACTAAAATACTAAAATTTGTAAAATTAAAGATATTGTCGTACTATATTTACACCATACTATCTTGTTGTTTACCTCCAAATAGGATATTGCTTCAAATTTGAAGTATTTACCCGTGTATTATTTTTAGCACCAATTATCTCATAATTGCCCTACATTGTGGAAAATTCTAAGACACGCAATGTACATATATAAAAACGTATATAAGTTTATACTGTTTTGACCGTCTCATTTTGTACCCACTTTCATCCCATACATCTAACAAGACTGCAATCATGGATTGCGAGGTAATGCTTGAGAAATTTCTGAACTGATTCAATATGAATATATTCTATCTGAATTTGGACAAAACCAATTTAATATTATACACTTTACACCTCGCGTTAATAGAATAAACGAAAGTCTATCCTTGTATATCAATAGATAATCCGTCAAGCAGGTTCGGCCGACCAAATTCTTGGAACTATACTTTGAAATGCCTTCGATATATTACGCTATTTATAGGCTAACTCAGATAAATTATATAAACTTTATAATGCTACACCTGACTGCATAAGAACTACAACCAGCTGGAAAAAAATTGAAGCAGCACATAATAAAGAATGTTTTTTATTCAACAAACGAATTTTCAAATACGTAAATCTTTTTATTTTGCCTTGTCTCTCTGTGGATTATACGTGTTTTTGTGTTTATTTCTGTGTTCTCTTTTGGGTAGATTGTGGTTCTTGTGACTTCTCTTATATTTCATTTGTTATTATAATATTATATCTTCTTTTTATCGTTTCTTTTACTTGCTGTAATGGTTTTTTGGACAAATAAAATTATTATCATTATCATGCACGAAGCCAATAAAACTGAACCGAACTATATATTATGATTATTATGATAAATATAAAATTTTATGAAAAATAATATAACTTATTTCGCTAGTTATTAAAAGTTAAAATCGCTTCTTACTAACCTACGGATAAGTTTTTAAAAATACTAAAAGAAACCTTCTTTAATAAGTAATCCATTATCCATAAGAAAAAAAACATTACAGAATTTCGCATATTCCGGCAACACAATATAACCTCACAGAGTATGTAATTTAAAAAGAGTATGCTTCAGAATTACTTCTTAAGATTTAAAATACGTTTTTTTTGCATCATAATTATCTAGAAAAAAAAATATTTTATATGTAGAGAAATTACCGCATATCAATTATTCCATGAGAAAATGCTAAGAAGCGAAAATCTTTCATATGTCTATTTGAATTTCTTACTGTAGATATACAAATTAATTAGGCTTGTTTATCCAGAGAAAGGCGAAACGCACTAAATAAGTATATTTACTCAACAAAAAAACTCGGTAAACACCAATAGGACGGTGGCTTCGAAAAATACTTTTCTTCTTACTTAATTATTAAAGCTTTGCAGGAAAACATTATCTCAGAAAATATCAAACAAGCACATACAAGTTGATTACAATTTTAGGATCATCTATATACTTAATATATGAAACGAATTCAAACGCAATTTTAGCTTTAACAAGCATTTCAGTGTCTTAAGAAAATTAGAAATATTTATCTTAATGTCAACATATAATTCTTAAGATCTAAAATATGCGTTTGTTATAAAAACGAGGATTTTATATAAGCACAAGCTTTAATAACAAGCCTTTGGGTGTAATCGATTGAAAGTAATAAATATTCAAAGCAATAAACTACCTTTTTACGAAAATATAATTAACCGATATTCAAATATTTGATGATTTACCCAACCTTTTAAATTTAATAGTTTATTTGGTCACATTATTCCCTTCACATGATATCGTTTTAAATCCTTTAACGAAAGCTGACCAATTAAAGGTAAGTGCACCACCTTATGGGAAAGCGATCATTTTTTCGTGAAAGGAAGCTATTTATTTATCCCCTATCAGTATTTTCTTTCAGATTTCGCTTTTCATTTGAAAATGTTTTAAATATCGAATCTTATTATTCCGTAATGATAATAACATTGCGTTTCCTACTTTCAACGAAAAATTTTCGTTCAAGTAAACAAGACAATCATTGAAATTTACAAACTCACCACCAATCCGCATTCGTAATATGCACTAGAAGTGTAGATAAAGCGACGGCCGCAAGGTATCTCGCGCCGCGACGCCTCATAGCGTGGCGTCACAGGATAGCAGCACTGCACACTTATCACTGCGGGAAACAACTTCGAACTGATGGAAAGTAACGGACCAACAGCGGGGGCGGGCCACCCTACTCTGCCACTTTACTCCATTGGCACAACGCAGGACATGCTCCACCTCTGGTTTACTTCCGCAGTTCAACAATTAGAAGGATGTCCCGATTGTCCTTACCTTGTCAACAAGTTTTATATTATAATACCATCCATCATGATAATCTCGTATTCTATACATGTAATCTGCTGGCGTTGTTCCTCACTCCAGCACACTACACTCACTGAAAGACTTTTACGACACAGACAACTGAATATATAAACAACAGTCTTACACATAATAACATCCACATTTTCATAAAGAGTGTATACGGGGAGAGCTTAGTGTAGAGGTAACAAACGAACGTGTACCGTCAACGAGATATTAGTGAATATAAACATTGTTATATCCGGTCCAAAGCGGTTCAATAAAATATAAATAAATTTTTACATGGCAACCTAACAAGAAAAGTAATTAGTAATTACATTAATACAGTTTTATTACTTTTCTTCTTATTTTCAGCGACAAAATTGACACTAAACGATTTATGAATAAAATCAAGATTTTAATTACATTTATTTAACAAATTACAAAATTATATATTATTTTAACAGAGTAAAACGTTAAATATATAAATTTCAAAAATACGCTGAAAAAAAACAATAAAAACGTATAATAAATTCTAAGAATAAAACAAAAGTACAATAAAAAGATAAACAGAAGCAAACGCATTTTAATACTTCACATGATCTCATTTCTGTTATTACAGCCTGCAAACATCGTAGAATGCTTTCTAGTAACTTTTTGAATAACTCGAGGTCAATTCCTTGCCAGTAATTCTCTAACGCTTTAAAGAAATTGTTCTTTGCTTCCCCTATTTCCAAATGTCCCTTTTTGGTCTAAAAGTGTGAACAAATCCTCAATTGGATTTAAATCCGGCGATTGCGATGTCTATTCCAATAACTCAGTTCTATTTTTGTACTCATCTTAGCAGTGTACTTCGAGTCATTGTTCTATTGTAAAAGAAATTCAACTTCTAAACCCATTTTGACCACAGATTCCTCTAAATTTTCGTTATATAGTTCCATAAAAAAGCTACATTCATAAATTTCTTCAATTCAAACTAAATTTCCTACATCGTACCACGAAATTATCTTATTTTCTTCTTATTTTTATTAACGGTTCTAATGTACGGTTTCCGATGAAGTATGCAGACTTTAAATTAGCACATCTTAATCAACGCTCAATAGTCTTCCCAGAAATGTTTAACTGCAAGGATTTTTTAATTTCTCGACAAGAAGCAGCTGAATCATTTTTATTTGCTGTACAATTTTCGAGTAGGCTTTTTTTAACTCTATCCTTAAAATTATCTGCTGTACTTGTCGCAATAAATTTCTGCAAAATTGTTTTAACTGCACTTTTTAAAACTCAATATTTCATTGCAATTTCGTGTAACCTCACGCCGTTTTTCCTATCTAAAATAGTTAGATTAGAAAACTGAATAGAAATATTTTTCCGAGTAGATATGATGTTTATTCTAATACGGTTACAATAAAACTAAAACCTACCAAACTAAATTTCCCCTAAATTCTGTTACCTCAAAGTGTCCACTTAATTTTGTTCAGGTAAATAGTAGAAACAGAGTTTTCTTTTTATTTACAACCTATTCATAAATATTATAGTGAATAACAGGTAGAATTAACAACTAATACTACTTGGTATACATACATATACACATGAAGGATGTACAGCCTTGACCAATTATATTAGACATTTTTTATTATTATAGATTCAGATAAAGTAGTAAGATCTAAAATAAAGCTACAAGAACAGCAACGTTTGTTTACAACTTATTGTTACTTTCATATTCGCTACACGATTGTAGCATTCCTGTGGAGATATTTCGGCCCATTCTTCAAATGTTTTTTCTTTAAAAATGTTTTTATTTCTGCAAATGTGTTTTTCCACTTTGACCTTTAAAATATGCCACAAATGTTCTATAAATGACACGTCTTCTAACTTGTCATTTATAGAACGTTATTATTGCTAAATCGGCGCATTGATTCCTGCAATTTATGGCAGGGAGCATTATCTTGTTGGAAATAATTCTCTCAGTATCAAATAATTTTAAAACGAACGGTTCTAGTTCCTTTTACAACATGTCACTACCACGTCATGCGTCCATGCGATTCTCGCACACAATGAGTTCTCCGACGCCGGCTGCCGACATGCATACCCAGACCACGATACTACCTCCACAATATTTTACTGTAGGAAGAATGCAATCGGCATTAAATGCTTCTTTTTTATACTTTTTTGTCTATCGAAGGTGTTGTCTTTTGTGCTCTGCAGTCAAACAGGGTCTACGACCAGCTATATGTTCACGTAGATCACTAGCTACAAGACACCTTCTTACTGTACGTGCAGAAACAAAAATCCTATGTCGCTTTAATAGCTCGCAGATAGATTTCATGATGTTTTGGTATGATCCCGTACACCTATTCTCTCTATAATGCTATCTTCTCTTGCCGTTGTAAATCGTTCCCGACCGCTTCTTGGTCGGTTTGTTAATAATCTATTATTTTTATAACTCCGTAGCATGGTATCATACGAACCGCATATCGCGAACATTTCATTTCTTTCACTATGGCAGGTAAAGTCTTACATTGTGAGTCAAGCAAGACTATCTATCCCCATTCTACTTCCGTTAACTCACGAATTTGTGGCATTGTCTCACTGTCAGAAGCTTAAAAATGGAAGATGTAAAAGTACAATACAAAATATCTAATTACAGTTTCTTAACACACAGCGTTCCGCCATCGCGTCGATAATAAACTGATATTTAAAGTTGCTTCATCAGCAGAAATATTCTCCTTAAAGTAAAGTAAAGCCCTCATAAATATGCAGACTAAAACAAAATCTGATGTCCGATTTTCTAGAAATATAATAGTACTTATAATATTGTTTTTTTTTGGGGTGTCTAATAGAATTGGCCAAAGACGTATGTATAAATATTTTGAAAGAAAATTTATAACGTAATAATTGGTTTTTACCAGATAATATCCACTCAATTTTGTCGCTGACTACATATATATATATATATATATATATATATATATATGTATACAAACGTGTGCATATATATGCATATAAATACACGCAGACACATTGCCATAAAAATTTGAAAAGCTATCAATTGACTATTAAATTTTATTTCAACGTAAACAGGTGTATGTAAAACACAAAACAAGGAAATAGAAACGACAACACATTAAATAATGTCACAATCGTGCAGATATTCTTCGAACAAATAATAAACTTTTGACATTATAAGGCTTTTTATCTCACGCTTAAAAGCACCCATGATAACAATTTATATCTGTAAGGTATCTTATTCTACACGTTAATTGATCGGTATTAGAAACATCTTTCCGTAAAAGTTAATCTATGCTTGAATATCTCTAGAGTGTGTGTGTGTGTATGTGTATATTGCGGGTTTCATAAGAATGATTCTCGTTCAATTTTCTAAATAAATTAATATTTTCATATGTGTATATAATGGCTGTTTCAAATTTCGCGTTTTTTAAAGAATAAATAAAATACATAATTTGCATTCACTTTCCAAAACTTTTTATTGGTAATTGAAGTATCAACTATGACATTTATATGCTAAAAATAATATCTGCCAAATGGCCTCCTCTTGTAGCTCCACAGACATCCACTCTTTTCTTAAAATTTTCAATGAAATTTTGACATAATTGAGGCTCTATCTCACCAATGACACGAATAATTTCATCTTTCAAAGCAGGAATTGATTGTGGAATGTTTTTATAAACCTGACTTTTCACATAACCCGAAAGAAAATAGTATAACGGAGACAAATCACATGATCTTGGTGGCCAATTAACATCGCCGTTTCTTGAGATTACACGTTCGGGAAATTTTTCTCTCAATAAATCAATTGATTCATATGAAAAGTGAGGTGTAGCGCTATCCTGTTGAAACCACACATCCTCTAAATCAATATTCATTAATTCAGGCCAAAAAAATTCGGTTATCATCCGACGATATCGATTACCATTGACAGTTACAGACTCACCAGCAGCATTTTCAAAGAAGTAAGGTCCAATTACACTACCTGACGATAATATACACCAAACAGTAACTCGTTTAGGATGCATAGGTTTCTCATGAATAATTCGTGGATTTTCCTCACCCCAGATAGGGCAATTTTATTTATTAACATAGCCACCAAGTTCAAAACGTGCCTCATCAGAAAACATTATTTTTTGAGAAAAGTCAGCTGTTGTTCATTGATGAAATTGACAAATGAATGATGTTTTAAATGATCTAATGGCTTCATCTCCCGTGTTATTTGGACCTTACATGCCTTCCGAGCTAAATCCATGTGTAAAATACGCCATGTTGTTAATCCACTAAGTCCAAGTTGTTGTGAACCTCGTCTAATGAGCATTTCAGGATCTTCAGCAGCCCTTTCACGAACCAAATCAATATTTTCTTGTGAACGACCACTACGACTGTATTTTTCACTTTTTTGATCTTCCACGAAAGCGTTCTCTGGCAATTTTTTAATAATTCGACGAATAGTGCTTTCAGATGGACGATTATGTAAACCATAAAATTCAGGTAATTTTCTAAAAACTTTTTTCACAGAACGCTGATTTTCATAAAATAATTCGACAAATTGAACACGTTGTTGTACCGTATACGAAGCCATTTTTATAAATGTCATACATCACACTTTTTAAATGCCCACATACTCAGACAAATTCAGTGCGCCATCTATATTTTATTTATTCTTAAAAAAAACCGCGCAATTTGAAACACGCTTTACATATTACAGTCTTACTTGCCATATTTTTGAATGTCTCTTTACATGGTATTCCTATACTGACGCTATTTATCAATCTGAGAGTCCTTTTGTGCATTTTAAAAACCCTACTTACGAACCAACCCATATTAATATACAATATCATACGAAAATGGGCAAAATAGTACATTCTCAGTACGTATTTAACTACATTGTATCTTAAGCCTTTATTATGCAATACATGCTCATTTTTTTGTCAAATAATTTATACGCTCACTACAGTAACTACGAAACGATCTTTCAACTTTCATCAGCAATATTTCTTTTCTATGTTATGTGTGACCTTTCTTCTTTAGTACAAATTCCGTTATGAAACAGATTGGGTCAAAATAATTACGTTACGCTAGAAAAAGATGCTCTAAGCTGCACAAGAAACCTCTCCCAAAATGCTTTATAATTAACAACCAATGTTTAAGAATAACAGCGACTGAAAAAGGACTAATATTAAACAAACAATGCGCCTTACTGAATATTTAGAAAATGAACCGAAATGTTTGATAAATTCGGCTGGGGATAATACTATGATGATAAAAATCATCTGTGTGACAGTCCATACAGTTTTTATAATAATAATAATCTTTACTATCCAACAGAAAACCCATTTACATGATAATAGTTTTACAGAATTAAACTCATGATGGCTTCTTACAAATAAGTATTGAGGAGAGATATGTAAGATGAATATTTATGCTAACAAAAAAGAAGAAATAATAACAATATCAACTCAAAATGCAATCCTGATATTAGATAAATGAGTCCAGACATAAATTATCGCAATTCTGCATCCGCACGTGTACCAGAGATGTATTAGGAATGTGACAAATACGATAAGACGATAAAAAAATCGACCTGAGATAAAAGATCCGAGCAATCAATGACATTGTTTATTAATGACAAAAGAAAAGTTGCACTTGCTACCTTCTGCTAATATGGAATGAAAACCATGTCGATCAAACAAAGAGCTGTAATCGACCCCACGTACAGAATGAAAGCCATGACTCTCGAAGATGACATATTTCACAAAATGTTTCTAAATCCCCCCAAAGCAATTCATTGGTAATAAAATGGATATTACAGTAAGGATTGCTCAAGTCTCAACAAGCTGAATCAAACTCATAGACTTGGAGGCAAGGCTACAGACAGAAAACATCAACTATGGACCAACTTCAAGTTATTATCCAGACCATGACAATCTGCAACATCAATATCTTCACATTGTTCTTCACAACCCTGCAATATTAAAAAGTAAATGCCACAAATTAGACCCTTGGGATATACCAGAAGTTGGATAATCATGGATTGTCATCACAGTTTAGATTATTATGATATTTTGAGACCTCTGTAGATTCGGCCATAGTAATGACTACTTTGAAATAGAATTTTAGTAGAATTCAATTAAATATGGGGCCCAGTTTCAAGCCTCTGCTTAGTAAGTGCAACCCCAGCTACGAGCAGCAACCTGTTTTAGACCATGAGCGTTGTACTAGGCTGCTGCGTGAAGCTGGTTCTGCATTTACCACTCATTGCTATGAGTGAAATATCCGTGAATCAATATAGATCTCAAAATATCTTAATAACCTGAACCGTGATAACAGTTACCCCTTAAACAGTGCCTGGCGAGCCTGTATCTCCAAATGACGCAACTGTAACCGTATCGCTCCATTGATCCGTGGTCAACAACATTCCTACATAAACCCATCGGCAACACACACCAGCATCAACGCAGCAACGAAAACAGTAGCAACAGTTAAACCCTGAAATTGTCCCATGCATATCGAGGCGAAACGTTAGCAACAGAAGTACCGAGGACGCCCCTCCAGTTCGAAAGCAAGATAATGAAAATATTCACAATGACCACGAGACAGTAGAAATAACTAAATTAAAAATGATTGCTAAGGGTTTGTATAAAATAGGTCCACAGTCCCTAACTTTGAAGACCGTTAACGTTAGTATTTATGTTACAATAACTGAGCAACTATAAAGCATTCTACAAACATAATCCTATTTTAAAAAATTCATGTCATTAATGTAACTTTTAAACTTAATTTTGTATACTTCAAAATTTTGTAATATATCGGTTTATGTCGGAACTTAAACGAATTAAAGTTTATATGTTATATGTTCAGTAATCTATGCACATCATAATTATAAAGCACAAAGTGGTAATGAACTTAGAAACTCATTCCCGTCTCTTAACATTGTTAAAACAATTAACCAATATAGAGCAAAATGAAACTGTGCCTCAGAAATGATAAAAGAAATTTCCAAACAAAATTATCCATTACTTAATACGTAGAATTTTTATAAAATTAAAGTATGCTACTTACTTTATCTAAACTATTCATTACTTTTTATCTGTAAATAAAAAAAACAAATATTTAATTCTATCAATAACTACCCAATCACAATATTACAATTTTTTTGGCCCTAAGCGTGAAAAAGTTTTTAAAGTGCTTTCACCGATTAATATCGTAGACTCTGTAAATTGTTTACATAAACATTAAAACAGGTTTCCAAATAAGATTTTCTAGTATTAATTCTTATAGTGTTAATATCCTAAACTGCGTAAATATACTTTGTAAATATATTAAGGATAAACTTAAAACTTTTATTTTGGTAAAATCCTTTGCTTGCCTTTAAAATTTTAAGAACTGCAACGATTTTTAATTGTTTATAATAATATGCACTGTATTACATACAACATGTTTAACATGTCTGAAAAGCAATTTTAGGTACAATTCAAACATTAACTGTATTTGAATCACTTTATTTTAATAAACCGTTTCGATTCTCCAATAATTAAAGTGAACAATTTTTAAATATCATTGTAACAATTCCTAAAACTAAATACATTTTGCATTTTACTTGAGCCAAAAAGTGTTAGATTTATCTCGTCAATATATTACTTGGATAGCAAACTATTAAATTAGCTGCAACGAAAATATTTTCAAAACTTATAAATAATAAACTTTCGACGAACTATAGAGAAAGTGTCGTGTTAAGAACATACACTACAAGAAATAATGGAGTCACTCAATGTGAAATGCATTAATTCAGCTACCGTTTTTGGATACATATTAGCAATGCACCGGGCATGTTTACTAAATATTTAAATAATGAAGAAAAAGAACACTTTAAGAATTAATATTTTGAGTCAAATAGAAAGGTATTTTGAGTAAACACAGCGCATGTTATTTCAACATATTTATATCTCAATCAATAATCAAAGCCATTGCCCAAAAACCGAATCAAATAGTCTAGCTTTGTCGACAAATTGGGATTGTCGACAAGTTATACGCTCCTGGTGTGTTACTACTGAAACGAGATATTCTGTATATATAATATAAAATACATACATTTTTTTGTGGTTTTTTCCTGCAGTGTTGATTAAGAAATTATTTCATTTATTTACGTTTCGTCAAGATATTTATATATACTGCCTTCTTCAGAATTTTATTATTTATCCAATATTACATCTGTAATTTTCTACATCTCAAAAAAATATTTGGTTGTTTGAGATGTAGAAAATTACAGATATAATATTGGATAAATAATAAAATTCGCTCTCTATTATTAATTATAGATGACAAAAGGAAGAACATACTAATGAATTAGTTCTATCCGAGATATATATATATATATATATATACATTACAAAATAGTCAGTCCATCTCTCGGATAGAAGTAAAAGCACTTATATAACTATAAATTAAATATAATATTAAAGCATTTTAAGTAAATGCAACATTTTGTTATTTCTACATGTTTATGTCTTTTTATCCATATACTTATGTGAACATAAATGCGTAGTTAGTTACTTATTTCCTATTCGGAGTTCTATAAATCAACCGGAAAATAGTATTGAGTAAATCCTTTGTCATTGTTGAAAGAAAAGCATTGTTCTTTATCCTGAAACACTTATATTATTTTATCCTTTTCTCATGATCAGCAGCCTCTCGTCCTGCGTTATGTAATGATTATGAATATGTTTCTCATACTTTCCGCCTCAACTCCCAATCTCCGGTAAAACTCATTATAATTTTTGTTAACTCTATGATGATCTTTGCTAAATTAACTGAACTTTCTTTGATTATTTTAAGAAGGCTAATATTACACTTCAAGTCTGTTGTAATACCATCTATAATGTATTTGATCGGTATGTTCCTAAGTTTAACGCCCTTACTCCATCGTCTTACCCACAGTGGTTCAATAGCGAAATAATAGCTAATTTAAAATGAAAACGATATTATCTTAATAATTAGAAATCATCTGATAGTTATTATGAGAATTTGGGAGATTTAATAATTTAATAAAACATGTAATTTCCTTCCGTTACATCGTATATTTATCGCATGTTGAGTACTCTATTAAAGAAAGTGCTCGTCACTTGTGGTATTTTCTTCATTCAAAATAGAGCACTCCACGTATACCTGAAGTGATGCATAAAGATTTGAAAATGATAAATATCCTCAATACATTGTTGACTCGGTTAACATAGTTTCTCAGAAATATATACCATCCGTTCTATTACGAATGATATAATATTTTTATAAATCCCCTGCCTTTTGAGTTACCCAAATCAATGAAAGAACATTGATACCAATCATGTCCACCTATACATATAAACTTACTTCGGTCGATAATTTAATCCCTAACTTTCTTGTTATATTCTTGTTCATCCTTTGCATAAGATTATTAATCTTACTATTGCCATTTATGACTTTCTTGCTACTGTGCTAGAAGCGTTTCAATTTTAAAGAAAGATTGGCCAATTATCAATCGTTTGTTCAGACTTACATCTCTAAAATTTTTGAGCAATATTATATAAATCTATATTTTGCAATATCCAGTCATATATCTTCCACGTCAATATGACTTCTTCTCTGAGAGGTTAGTAGCAGTAACTAACTGTGTGTGTGTGTGATTATACAGACTTTTCTCGTGCATTCGACATAAAAAACCATATTTTTGATAGTTAAATTAACTCAACTTTATTTAGAACCGAATTAATTATGTCTTTTTCAACGGATTCAGCTCAACTACTTTCTTTTGTCTTCCGATATTCTATAAACCTTGCCCCTATATTATTTCTATTTTTCATAAATAATTTATTAATTTGCCATCTCTGGTCTTGTGCTATGCTGATGACATGAAAAGAAGCCGCAGAAATGTGTAGGTTTTGTAGTAGCTTGATCATATTCTAATCATCTGTGTTTGATCATTGATAAATGTTTCGTTATATCGTTTACCCCAATCTATGAAATATGAGGAAGGTAAAGGGGTAAGCCTTTACCTTCCTCATATTTCATAAATGGGCATATTCTTACTAGAGTCAATTCAATTAAATAGCAGAAAATTTTGTTTGATCCGTTACTGAATTTTAATTTACATATTGAGGCGACGTGTTCTGTAATTAAAACCACACGGTATTTTAGCGATACTGATTTATTAAAAATACTTTTCTTTGCGGTAAGTGCAAAGTGCGTTAAGTGCAGATGAGCGAATACGATGTCGAGTTTTGAAATTTTTCGGTTTTAAATTTTCTGGCGTATTTCCTGAGCACAGCATTGACTAAAATCTTTGCATAGCGCACGTTTTTTATATAAGATGGTGGACGTGTAGACTGTCCAGACCTTCTATCCAATTTAATGATTTGCCCCTATGTTTACGTACCATACGCCCAGAATAAATCTTCCCTGAAGAGCTCTTTGGATTCATATGTCTATGAATTTCAATAACACTACAGTGATATTTTTATAGACAGCATTTTTAATTTAATGGACTTTAGTGTATTTCTATTATGTTATTTTTTACTGTTTGCATTTTATATATACTGACTTATTTAAGGGTTATTTTATTTTTGTATTTATTGTATGTTTGTATTAATTGTATGTTTGTATTACATGAACTTAAATATTTTAGTCCTGTAATTGGGTTCGCCCGTTGGGCAATAAAGCGTACTGTTGTTATTGTTATTATGCCGTTGATTTCTCGCACTTCCTCAGCCCAATACCAGGAAACTTTTCACTCAACCTAGATATCTATGAGTTTCATTTATAATAGTTCACGGTTCTACTATCCATCGCAAAACAGTATTTACTACAATTGAAGGTGTTTATCGCATTATGTTATTATGTTATTCAAATGTGAAATATTAGTCAAATTACGAGATCTGCTATCGTTAATTGAAAAACTTTCTGATATTGCTTTTGTCTTTATAATGATTGCTTTTTGTATATTTGTAGGTATCTGTGGACTTATTTCTATGGTTTGTATTTGATAGATAAATTGTATTGTTGTAATACCTGTTACTGACATTACAATCAGTACCATTGTTACTGTTTCTTGATTCCAAAGCGCTTTTAATTCCATTGCAACTGGTGTATATTTTATTATTTCTTATTGTTCTTTTTATGTAATATGTATATCATTTGCTACAACAATGTCTATTATGTAAGTTTTCTTTAGTTTTCTATCAATAAGTTTAATGTCTAACCTGTTACCAATAATTTCTTTGTCTGTGTGTATTGTCCTGTCCAAATATAGTTTGTAATTATTATTTTCAAAGTACTTTCTGGGGTTTACTTGTAATATACCGTTAGTTTTTACAAGTTAATATTTGAGTGCACCTCCTTAATGTACAATTTTTCCTGGAATATTGTGTCTTATATAATCTTATATAATCCCTTCCAACAAGTAGTTTGCGCCCTCTTGTTATATATTCTATAGTTTCTTTGAAAGAATTCTTTAATTATGTGCCTTTTATAGTACTTTGTGATCATTACATAGTCTTGTATTGTTAAAACAAATCCTCCCGTTTCTAGAAACAATTGTCCCATTTATAATCATTGGTATGACACTTTTGGACCTACATTCATCTCTTGTATGATATTGTAATGAGTGTGGTATAGTGTTTTTCTGGATCATTTCTCCTTTCGTTGTGTGATTATTATTGAATTTTTTTTCTACGTTTTATTGTTTTTGATGTAACGGTGTATATTTATTGTCGGTTAATACGATTGCTTTGTATATGGGTGTATTTTTATTTTCAAATAATTATCATAGATTTAGTATTTATTTATTATGTAATATTTCTATATGTATCTCCTTCTTTTCTGACTGTAGAAATACGTTTTATGAAAGAGTTTAGATGTAGCATACGATATTTTGTTAAGCTTGTTTTATTAAGACAATCCAACTCTTGTCTGTCAGACTACTTAATTATGCCGATAGCGGACGTGAGAACTGGTAATTGCTTTGAATATGATTATTATTAGTTATTATTATTATCCAATAGTTTTCATATATATTTCTTGACCATCTTATTATATATGAACATATTTAAATAATTTTTGTTTGAAAAATTTTTATGTTTTGCGACATTACTTTCACTTAACAGGATTTTTCTATTTTTAGCATAATAGTGAAACGATACTTTCTGGTCATTACTGCTAGGTTTTAAAACATTCATATGTATACCAAAATCTATAAAATACTGCTTCATTTCATTATCCAAAACTGTATTTTAATTGCCCGATATTCCGTTTCTCTACTTCACTGTCTACACTAGGTATTATTTTATATGTGCATCAGGCTTATCTTCAGAATAACAATAATACCAACATTAACAAATAAAGTGAAGACTTTATTTGTTATTCAACGATAGTACAACATTTAGTAAGTTTTTAAATATAATATTTATCATTCGATAATAAAATTTTACCGGTTTACGCACGTTTGCTTATATGCAAAATAATGAATAAGACCAAGAATATTTATGTTCTTTTTAACCTTGAACTGGTATGTCTGGGTTAAATCTGATTCAATACATATATGTAGTATCATGTAATAAAAATTCTTATTAAAACGAGTGGTCAGTAATGCACTTTTTTAAGTTTAATTGCGTATAAGTGAAATAGCACAGACATGCATGTATTAAATGAATAAGTAATAATTTGAAAGAAATTGCCTTCATCATTATCCGTCCCAAGAATATACAGTGGTGAACACATAAATAAAGACAGAACGAAGGCATTACAAAAGCAATCTCCCAAATGTACCATATCGTGGTTATTCTTTACGTAATCCATACCAGATTTCTATTCACAAGTAAATGCGATACGTTGTTTATTATAAATCATGAGGAACGTAAGGGTAAACAACATGCATGTGAATTTTTGGATGAGCTCTAAATAGAAAAATTTACATTTTTTTCGCACCAGTATACAAGGGCGTTTCGGAAAATATTAAAATTGAATTTATTACCTTCTATACGCTAAGCTACAAAACGCTGAAAAGCAGAAAATATTTATTTTCCAAGTAGACTTATTTCATTTTGTAAAATGATAGTAATTACAAATTATTTATATAGGTTATGCAGACTTCAAAAAAATAGTGACGCCTTATCACACTTTCAAAAATCATGATGAATGAAATGGAAGAGTAAAGATATTGTTAGTGTGGGAAAATTCGCAACGAAAAAAATTTCCAGTTGGGATAAATCATCTATAGCAAGATTGCTGGTTTTAGTTAACATAAAGTGTTTAAAGTTGGTCGAAGGAGTTGCAAATTGCAAGGGGATTCAGTTGTCTCAATTAGTATGCTAACTGAAAAAGTCCCATTACATTACTTCTCATTTTTCACTCTAAAATTAATTCCATTTTACATAGACGTATGAAGCAATTTGTCGTGTTTATTTTATACTAGTCTTGTACCTACCATTTATCTTTTATTGAAACAATTTTTTTAAGTGCTGATTTGTTATTATTACTAAACCATGTGTATGTAATAATTAATACTTTATATATCTCAATTTATGTTATACTGATCTTAGATTAGATAGCGATGATGTTTACATCAGGACAAGGCGCCTATTTTGATGACTCATTTTCGTAGCGAGACACAACAGAAATGGTACATAAGTTTATTTGCTGTAAGCGTTGCATCTGCAAACGAAAGTCCAGCCCACTTTTTAATCCAAAATCTTTAGAAAAATTGTCACCGGAAACAAGTGGCTTTAGTGAAATTGTATAACTCAAAGGCATTTAATTATATTCTATATTATTATTATTATATATTATATTTAAAAAGAATTACAGTAAGTACGTAAGTGACTACATTGCATATTCGCTACATAGACTTTAAATAGGCATTCGAGAGTGTGAAGGGAGATGTACTGATGAAGAACATGAAGAAGTTCAGGTAAAATTAAGAAGCATCAGTACTTACAGAAGGATTTCGAATGTAATCGTGAGGTTAAACAGGGAGGCGAATTATCTACATCGCTATCCAATATATCGATAAAGCTATAATCAGTGACTCTAATATAATAAAATCTAGCACCACCAGGGCAGAGCAAGTAGTGGATTACGCAGATGATATAGCAGTAATTACGTTGATTGAAAAAGAAGCGAGCAAACGAGGCTTGCACTTAAATCAAAACAAGACCAAATATATGACCATAGAGGAGATAGAAAATCTGGTACAAAGAGAAATTAGGATAGGACTCAACATATTTGAGATGGTGGACGATTGATAACAGATTACAAGTAGGCTACAGGGCGTATTATAAATATAAATGCATCATGAAGAACAAGGTGATCTGTAAAAGCACTAAATTGAAAGTATACAGAGCAACGATGCGATCCAGGGTAATGTACGCAACAGAAGCAATGAGCCTCACTGTAAAGGAGGAGAAGAAGCTGAGGAGATTGAAGAGGAAAATAGTGAGAAGACTATAACCCAAAGGAAATAGGTGTATATAGAAGTGAATATGAATTGAGACCCAAGCTATCCTGCAAGGAGAGGACATAATGAAAAACATAAAGGCCCAGAAACTACTATGGTACAGTCATATAGCAATCATGGGAAGGGAAAGGGTAATGAAGAGAATAACGAAATGACCACCAATCTTCAGAGCAACGAGGGAAAGACCGCCAAGCAGGGAAGAAGACCCAGTAATGGCAGACATGAATAAGCTGAACATTGGAGCGTTAAAATCGAGAAGAGGACGGTGTGGAGAAAGATGGTAAGAGAGACATAAACAAACAGAGTAACTCACCACAGTCTTAGAGTTAATGACCACGATGGTGCACCTTCTATTCCACAAATGATGTATAGCCTTGTATATATATTTCGATCAGCATTACAAAATCACGTATTTTCTGTATACAATCAAATTGAAAACAATATTAAATCCGATTTACGTGATAATGTATGGACGAGGCCACAAATTAAAAAAATTATTGTCGATATTCTATATATATAAAATAATAATATTCTTTATTAGTAAGAGATTAGAAAAATTTACTAGCAAAACAATTTTAAGGGTGCTGTTAAATATGGACATTGACAAAATTTCAGCTCTCAACAGACCAACTTCAAATGTTAATGGTTGATGGTGCCATAATAAGATAATTTTTATGTAGCCTGTGGTTGATTAACTTAATCAGCTAAGCTTGATAAATAACCCCTTTCCACATTAATTTTCGTATTCTGTATACGTATTTCACACACACTAGTGTGCGTTTTGGCTTTCCTCGATACAGATCGTGTACGAAATTTGTTTCGTGCGGATTTTTTCCGTAGTTTTCCATGTGCGACACTGTTTAATTATCTGCCGATGATTACAACTTAGTTGTTATCATCAAATTAATGTGGAAAGGGGTTATTTATCAACCTTAAATGATTAAGGTGCCATAATACTTTGTATGGATTGTTTTTTTAAAAATACGCGTCGTAACTTAATGCATATAACATGTAAACTTCATACTTTACATCTTGTAACAGTAATTATTAGAAAGTGTTATCCGGAGGTAAATAAATCGTGTCCCGGCGTCTTTGAACACCACAACCGATTCTTACACATTGAATAACATAGTTACAGATGACGTTTTATTATTTTGAGCATTTCCAACAAACAAGGAGTTTAATTTTACAATTTGACTGTAAAGAAACAGCAGTTATTAAAGAAAATCAGCTAAAATTTCAATATACTGAGATTTTTACAGATTTGCGACAATTACAAAAGAATAATTGGCAAGAGAAGAATTACGAAATCTTTCGTTGTCGATAATGAAGTCATTGCAAATACTGTATGATATATACTCATACTTGAACACTTTAAGTGATGCGAAAAATCATTTCGTTATAGAAAAGTTTAATAGTCTTTGAAATAAAGATTCGAACTTTATCAAACCAAGAAAAATGTGTACTGATAATGGCACTGCTGGCTGATAAGCACTGCAAACTCCTTACATAACTTAAAAAATATTTTAACTACGTAAATGCTACATCGCTAGATATGAAACGATCGTTTTCTTTGTATAAGTATATTTTCTCATCGCAGCGAACATCGCTCAGTGAAACGCTATTGGAAACATATCAAATGTTACAGGCGTATAGCCGAACAGATTCGGTTTGATAATGTTTCGCAGAAGGGTAAGTATTTCAGAATATTTTATGTATTATTACATATACCGTGTTACTTATCATTTACTTCGATGCGGATGGCTATGGACCAACTTGGTAACTCTACTGATTAGTCAAGATTGCAATTCATATTTGTAGTATACGTAAAGCTGTTTGAATTGATAAATTCTAATCGCATAATGGAACAAAACAAGCAACTTTCTGATGTAATTTTGTATACAGATGAACCACAATTAAAGATAATATCTCGACAGACAGTACAGTCGCAATTTTATTAGCATTAATGCTGCAAAAATGCGCGCAATCACCTGTGTATACAATCTAGTTTGTTCGTTTTTTTACGAAACAGCAATAACCTCACCACAGATATTTACATGTAGCGATATAGTACATGTGTATAATTTGTGCATTGAAAATTCCCTTAGAACCACTGTAGAATGCCACCAGAGATTCCCCGACAGATGACCAGTCATTAATCATTGAGTGTTCAGCAGAATTTCCAAGATCGCATGTAAACACGTGTACTTTCCAATATCCCATTAAAATGTACACACTTGTGTATATTGTATATTCTTTAGTCCGGTTTGTAGTAATTTCACTCTAGCTATTCTAAGTAAAAATTATATATTTAGATCATTTAGTTGCGTGGTTAGATAAGATTAGAAGTGTATGCAACCATTTTTTTCCAATGCTAATTATAGAGCAATTTAACAATATACTCTTTTAAACTGTCTATATAATTTAACTACGCAGTTTAGAAAAGTATATTGTTAAATTACTTAGCATTGAAAAAGCAATGTAGTTTAAAAAAATGCAGTTTAAAAAAGTATATTGTTAAATTACTCTGCATTGGGAAAATAATGGAGACTATGGTTAATGAAATTAATCAAAAAAGGTAAACAGAAACGCTTACCACGAATTTATTCTATGAGAGTTTTACCGCGAATGCAGGTGCGACATTATGATTAATTATCTGCTGATGATGACAACTTAGTTATCGAAATACGTATACAAACTACAGATATTGATGTGGTAAAAGCGCTTATTTACCTCTTTTAATTAATACTTTAATCTGTTCAACATTTATTGAACTTTGTATGAACATATTTATATACTTTTTGCTTATATACATTTTTCCGATAGTGATATGCAAAAATATTTACCATTCATACATAATCATCTGCTCCTGCTTTTCTCCAATTCAATCTCATTACTTCAAATATCTGCCTGTTTCGTCATTCTATTCCACACTCAATTTTCCTTTCACGTTTCTTTTTGTTTTCTCATCTTCCAAATCTTTTTAGTTCATCTTGTAAGTTGGTATTCTTCACATATATTCGAACCATTTAGTTTTCTTTATTCTCTCAACCGCAGGTTTCGCTCTTAATCTTTTTCTTACTTCAGTATTTGGTACCTTATTAACAAGTCTTACATCTGTAATTCCTCGTTTAGCTCATTGAAGTTAATTTTCTATTATAATATTTAGTTTTTTAAGTTTTCCTAACAAATCCATTCTCTTACTTCGCTTTATTTCCGATCATTTCTCGATTTTTCACTTCTTACTGCTAAACCTTATTATTACTGAACTCTCAAAGTACAGCTCCATTGAAATTCGCAAAAACATACAGGTGTTTTTGTTTAAAAAAAATCTAACATCATTTCCATCTAAATTAGACGTTTAATTTGAATATAAATATATATCCTCATCGAATCCCCTATTTGCATTTACTTGGATGTGGAAAATTTTTGAAAAATTAAGTAACCGGAGTAAAATATTCGAATGGATCAATACATTTGTCTAACTTTATATACGTGTATGTATCTATTATACATACGAGGGAGCGTTTTTATATTCGCGGAATGAGCGGGTTGTAGAGGGGTGAGTAGGCGCATTGGGGGCGTGGCCTGTGTAGCGACTCATGATTAGTATAAATACGAAGTTTCATTGTTATTACACAGTTAGTCTTTGAGCTATCGTCAACCAAGTAACATAATCAGGAGTGAAAAGTGAAATATGGAAAAAATCGAATATCGTGCCGTTATAAAGTTCCTTACCAGGCAAGGAAAATCAGTCGCGACCATAATGAAAGAGATGTCATTGGTTCACGGCGACTCTTGTCCAGGAGAAACCATGGTGTACAAGTGGCATAGTTTATTTAAACAAGGAAGGGAATCCCTTGAAGACGACTCGCAGGAGCATTGAGGTGACCACGCCAGCCAGCACTTATCCAAAAAGTTGAACAAATTGTACTCGAAGATGCTCGACTAAAGAAGAAACAACTCGCAGAAATGGTTGGAGTATCCGATACAACAATTTTTAAAATCCTACACGATCATCTCGGCATATCTAAGGTCAGCGCAAGATGGGTGCCGAGAATGCTCACGCCGCCGCAAAAACAACAGCGCGTAGAGTGTTCGCGTGCATTTTTGGACCTCTGTAATGAAGACAAGGATGGTGTATTGAGTGGAATTGTTACTGGAGACGAAACTTGGGTTCATCATTATGAACCTGAGTCCAAACAAGACTCCATGCAGTGGCTTAAAAAGGGCACAGCACCTCCCAAGAAATTTAAAGTGTCACAATCAGCTGGGAAATTAATGGCAACGGTATTTTGGGACTCGGAAGGAATATTGTTGATTGATTATAAAGATAAAGGTGTTTCTATAACCGGAGAATATTACGCTTCAATATTAGAGCGACTAAAAGAAGCCATTAAAGAGAGAAGACGGGGAAAATTGACAAAAGGTGTTCTGCTTCTGCACGACAACGCGCCCGTCCACAAGAGCCGCGTTGCGTTAGCTTCCCTGCATAAGGTGGGCTTCGAAATTGTGAATCACCCACCCTACAGCCCAGACCTGGCCCCGAGTGATTATTACCTGTTTCCGAAAATGAAAAAAGAGCTGCGGGGTAAAAAATTTACTGCCGATGATGAAGTCAAGGAGGCAGTTTCGGCGTATTTTGCAGATAAAGAAAAATCATTTTTTTATGAGGGTGTAAATAAATTAATTGAAAGATGTGAAAAATGTATCCGTCTTGCAGGTGAATATATTGAAAAAGAAAAATAATTTGGTTTTTTTATTTCCACCCCTTGTCCCCCATCCCGCGAATATAAAAACGCTCCCTCGTATTTTGCATGTGTACATTTCATTAAAAGGTATCGCCTATGATTCATGTAATACTTCATACTAACGTAACTTTAAAATGAAATCAAAAATATAAATATATAAGAAAAAAGTAATATTATTTTTTTTCTTTAGATATAATAATATGACTTAAACGTCAATTATTCTTTTAGTTCAATAAAACAAATTTAGAATTCAACTTTAAAAGTAAATCTTTAATGATTATTGTTAACATGGTTAAAAAATACAATTATAAACTTCCTAATAAATAGAAAAATTTTCACGTCGTTAATTTTATCATAGTAGGAGTAGGCCTACGAAAGAAATAATATTGTAAACATAATAACTTAGAAAAGTTAAAAGAGAGTCTATCAAGGGAATTATCATATTCGTCTTCGATACAATTAAGGAATTCTTTAAAAATAATTTATACAAGTAAAGGGATGATGCCGTAAGAAGGGGGAAAGTTAATTAAATATTAATTGAGTGATTATTAAGCGTATACATGGAAAATTTTGTCGATAACCCCAACTTGTCGACAAAACTAGATTATCTGACAGCCTTTTTTTGGTACTAGTTTTTAATAACTACAATATGTCAATTAGCCGTGTTTATATGCACACGTCGTTGTTTGTTTGGTTGACAGATATACTGCTGAATGACTGTTTAAGTAAAGCTTTTATTTCTATCTGAGATATGTATGAACGTACGGTTCTCTCACGACTTTATATATCTAATTATTATAATATCGTTTTAATAAGTCCACTTATTTCACTGTACCAAAAAAGATTTTATATTAACATTATTATATCGTTTTAAACACCAAACTTGTGTTATTCAAGACACAAATATGTTAACATAACAAAGTGTTACGTTCACTCAAAATGCTTTTCTATTTCCTCTAAAAGTATTAGTTCTTGAAGTAAACTTTAACATTTTTTAAATGCTTGGTAAACATGGTTGGTGCATTGCTAAGGTGACTAGAAACGGTAGTTGAATGAATGCATTTTACATTTACTAAATGCATTATATGTACTAGTGTGTACAGATGTTGATGGACCATACGTGGGAAAATATTTTTGCTTTGGCCTTTTTTTTCATGTCCAAGTAGATTAGATGGAGAGCCTGTCAATACCCTCTGTAATTGGCATTAAGTTGTTGAGGTACCTTAAGGGATGGATTATTTATTATTATTATAAGAATCTCTTCTCGTACATAAACTGGATCTATGGTCACCGAAAGAAAAATTATAGGTAGGCGTTACGTCCAGATCAAGTAGTATTTTTTGCAAGGCTAAATCTTAAAATTGAATAATGAGGTAAAATATGCTCGGACCGATGGGTGACTGCAT
This sequence comes from Dermolepida albohirtum, assembly GCA_031893035.1. Lineage (NCBI taxonomy): Eukaryota > Metazoa > Arthropoda > Insecta > Coleoptera > Scarabaeidae > Dermolepida > Dermolepida albohirtum. Next base: position 17,773 of record JAVIWB010000555.1, on the reverse strand, counting down.
CACGTTTTCCATTGCTAAGTTTTAGTCCATTGCTGTAGCACCAATCGACATCTATATATATTCATTAATAAAAAATACATATATACAAGTAACTATGCTTAGAACTCTGAAGTATATAGATGCAACGGCAAAATGCTGTCCAGGGATCAAAAAATTTTTACTAATGAATAAAACTTTAATAAATAAAAAGGAAAAGACAGATACGCGCGCACAACTTGCTTTACAAACTAAGTTTCAGTTCAATAATGAAGTAATAATTTTATTTTAGGGATGTGATGCAGTATTTTCCATGGAACGTATAAAAAAAGTGTAATTCCAAAGACATAATCGCAATTTATAAACCACGACGATTGACCATCTGGAAGCCCTATTTAATCTCGCGTATATTATAAATTATGGGACATCTTAGAGGATCCCAGACACAATAATACTGAAAACTTCAAGAAATCGTCGCAGAATTGACGACTATAGATGAATAACCCCATTGATTAAAGCAATGTGTTAAAATTATAACAAGCATTTTAAGTAACGTATATATGTAATTTTCAAACTGGATAGATCGTCTAAATTGAAATTATTATAAATTTTATACATACTTTTATTCACTACGGTGAATTTATTAAGTAAAAACAAAATAAAGATAGAAAACTTTTATCTACATCCTTTCCTGTTCGTTGTTTGGCAGAAATATAAAAGCGAAATTGCAAAATGAAAGTTATAATTATACATACATATGTATGTCAGTGTGGAATACTTTGTGCACTTGAAAAACCTCAAACGTACAAAATTGCAAAACTTTAAAAATTCGAGTGTCTCAACAAGAAGGATGTTAAATAAATTTCTTCGTATTTTTCCTATGCTTTATATAAGTCTAATTTTGAAAGAAAAACGTTGATATAAATGATACATAGAAAGCTATTCCTAAACCACTAAACTATTTATAAGGTAGGAGTAGTAGAACATATTCAAAGCTCCTTAAAGAAATAACTTAAAGGAAATATGCGACAAAATCATTGGCTTCAAAATAGCAAAAATTCAATTACATAAAGCAGCTTACTTCAGTCTATTAATTAAGACATTAGATAGGAAAATACGAGGGTAGTTTGACAAGTAGTGAGAATGGAAAAGAAAAACGAATTTTTTAAATACAAAATAATTTTTATTTTTCAATATATTCTCCTAAAAGAGCAGTACATTTATTCCAACGGTGCTCCAATACCCTTATGCTATCTCTAAAATGCGATTCCGGAAGGCTTGCAAAATACTCATTTACGAAGATGATGAGCTCGTCTTTAGACGAAAATTTCCTTCCACCTAGTGCCGTTTTCAATTTTGGGAAAAGGTGGAAGTTGGAATGGGCTAGATCCGGCGAATAAGGCGAATGCGATACTAATTGGAAATGCAACTTGTGGATTTTAGACATCGCAACTGTGCTGGTATGGGACAGAGCGTTGTCTTGGTGAAACAGAATCTTTTTCTTTGCCATTCCTGGCCGTTTAGTACGAATCTCAACATTTAATTTTTGTAGAAGTTCTGCTTAATATAGTCCGTCTATTGTAGCACCTTTCTGAAGGTAATCAATGAGCAAAATGCCCTTTGAATCCCAAAAAATTGATGCTATCACCTGTGTGGTTTTCAGTGGTTTTCGCTTTCTTTGGAGGTGCAGAACCACGCTCTAACCATTGTTTCGACTGTTGTTTAGTTTCAGGTGTACTGTAGTGTATCCAAGTTTCATCGCAAGTAACAAATCGCCTACAAAAATCAAGGTCCAAACACTCATTGGAAATGCGCAAACGAGTGAACTTTTGATCAATCGTAAGCAATCACGGCACCCATCTTACCGAAAGCTTGGAAAGGCCCAATTCTTTCGTTAAAATGTGGTGTACGCGTTTTGTTGAAATGTTTACCATGCCTGCTATCTCTCTCACTTTGAGTCGTCGATCTTGCGTAATAATATTATGGATTTTTATAATCCTTTCCTTAGAAGTCACAATTTTCGGTGCTCCAGAGCGCGCTTCATCAACACAGCTTGTTCTATCACGTTTAAATTCATTTACCCATCTACTTATTGTGGCGGATGATGGAGCAAATTCACCTAATGTTTCCCGTAACTCATCTTTGATTTCGGTAGCTTTCATATCCTTATTACGAAGTATTTAATCACCGCACGATACTCTGCTTTTTTCATTTTAACAAAACGACGTGTTGCTTCTTTTTCAATCAGCTGTCAAAAATAAACTAATCAACCGATTTATCTAAATATCGAAATGTAAACATATAAATAGGCAACTTAAACTACAGTGCATTTGTTTTAGCAATTAGAGTGCCACCTATGTGTCATTCTCACTACTTGTCAAACTATCCTCGTAATATTATACATACGGGTCAAAAACTTTAAACTTTTATGTTTATAATAAAGACGATGGAACTGGCAACAATGACATCAAAACATCCCTACTGTAACGTGGATATGAAGCTACAAATGTTTATAATATAATATAAAACACAGAGTCATAGAATTTAAACCCATTTTTCATAGACTTTGAACTCAAAGACAATAACAAAGAAGTGTATATTACAAAATTTTGGGCAACTTCGAATATTCACTGTTCTAGGCGTCAAGACTTTCGACGTACCAAAACATACTGCAGTAGAACATTTGGATGTGTCAAATGTAAAACCACTCAAACTGACAATTAGAAAGATGTTAATACAATTCGTTTTGAAAGCTTGTAAGACTAGAAAGAAGTTGTAACTCTGCAGACAAGCACCAAGAAAATGATGAAATTGGATCTTAATAAGAAAGTAAATATAAAAATGTGTAGCTTTATGAAATAAGTATAAAGATATTTCAATGTATGAAAATATATTTAAAGCATTTATTTAAAACACAAATTTTAGTGAACTTAGGCTATAAACCATAAGAGGAAATTTATACTTGCTTATGAGATGTGTAGACTTTTGTTTTTTGTCTACAAAAAAAGGTTGTCCTATGGAAATTCGTAGGCAAAGAGACTTTCATTCCTTCACTACGTTGAAAATTTTTTGAGTCGTAGTCACTCGATGACAAACTTGTTACCGAACTGAAAGAGGTTCTTACTGATAATTTCAATATCCGAGTATGAAAAAGGTATAAAAAAACTTATAAAAACCTGTAAATGCTTAAACATGAAAGTAGAGAAATGATGATGTATCATAATAAGTGTAAAAACAAATTTTATTTCATAGACTCAACTAATAAATATTTGAGAGAAAAAACGTTCACTTTCCGAATAACCCTCGTAAATATGTTTGTCATAAAAGTACTGTAATTAATTTCGTTAATTCTCTCATATTATGTAAATAAAAGCGAACACATGGAAATGTATAATACTTGTAGACATAGTCGCATAAATACAAATATACGCACAAAGTGCATTTTGTCCAGTGAAGTTTTGTAGAAAATAAATGATGTTTACCGGTTAATTCAATTAAAAAGTATCAAATAAAATATCATTACACTAACGTGAAAATTATTTCATTATTTTAAATGACATTTCACAGTGCGTATCTCAAATCACGAATTTCAAATCAATACACAAAATTAAAATTCCATCAAACTAATATGAAAAATTATTTCACATAACTATGAAGAACAGCACGTAATATCAGGAGTCGATTAAGATGAAACATTGACATTGTATATTTATGAAGCAGACATTCAAAAAGGACCACCCACTAAAAGATTCATCCCTCCGTTTCTATTTGGGGAATTACGAGAGATATAAAAGAATCTTTCGGAAAACTTGTTCCTGCATTTATTTAATTACATTGAAAGACATTACTAACAATCTAGGCTAATACCGAGATCCTTCGTTTAGCTGTATTTCGTTAATTCAATATCTTTCAATACGTAGATACTATTAATTAGTTTTCGAATTATTTCTAATAAAATGTATTCTACAATTGTTTACTTCTATTGTATAACAAAAAGGTTATGAAAAAACAAGCATCAAATCCCATAAAAATCGTTTTAATGATTACTTGCTTATTATTTATGAAATATCTCCTAAATACAAGGTTATACATAATTCCGAAGTTGGAGATAAGTGGATTACACCACTGGTTCTTTAGGAAAAGTATATCAGAGGCATGAAATATAATAATAATAGAACGATAATTTTATTACTGTCACAATAAAATAGAAAGTTTAAAAATACACGAACAGAAACTGTACTTGAATCTTTGGAATAGAAATGAAACTATCCGAATCAAGTAAAACACAGTGAGGAAACTTATTTCGTAAAATGCAAAGCAAAACTTGCACTACACGTATAAAGACATATTCTATAAACACCGTGAATGCCTAATAGTTAAAGAGAAGAACAACTCTATTGTCGACAAGATCTTGATTGAGACGCGTTTCATCTATCCAAGACTCTTCAGCCAATCTCGGAATATCATACGAAAACAACAATTCGTCTTGGAAGCCCAAGATTGGCTGAAGAGTCTTGAGTAGACAAAATGCGTCTCAATCTAGAGCTCGTCCACAATAGGGTTGTTCTTCATTCAACAAGAAAATTACAAAAAAATAGATGAAGAAAACGCTGCAGCTGAAATACTAAGAAATGCATATATATGAATTTGACTAATAGACTCCCTAATATTAGTAAATTAATGAAGTTAAGGAAACAACTAACTAGATCACTTTATACTAGCTATATTATAAAAATTTATTAAGTTATCTGTGAGAAATCATAACATAAATAACGTGTATAAGCAACACATTCTCTTCTCAAAAAATCTACCAACATGGATTAATATTTCTGACTGATTTTGAGAACTAAATTTTCACAAAAGATGAAATACGAAATACGAAATTTCAAAATGAAATTCTTCAAAGAGAAAACATCTCTTCTTATGCACGTTGTTTTTTATCATTCTAAAATGGAATTTTTTTAGTCGAAGCGCAAACGAAGGTCATATCTAAAATTTACGTAATATAGTTTCTGTAGTTATACACAGACAGATGAGAGCGAAAATTTTTCTGAACGCATAAATGGAACTTTTCTATTACTGCCTTTTTTGCTTTTCAAAATGTTCGCAATCATTCTTGACATTCGATAAAACTCATTATCGAAACAGTAGATTCAGAATCATAGAAACAATAATGGACGCAAGTGCACGCATTTAAACCTTAATTGTTGAAAAAGGGAAGAAACCAAGAGAGAACTCCTAAAGTTAAACCGATTTGAGCGTTTTAATCTTTATATGTTCATATTTGTATATACAGGGTGTCTATAAAAGAACTCCGGGGTTTTAAGACAAAATATTTTAAGAAAGTAAAAAACGTACATACATGTTTTATACATGATTAGAAAGCTTACATTTTCAAGATTTTTTAACAACTTAGTGAAGTTCAATGTGAGCTCCGTGAGTGGCACGGCACACGTCGAAACGGTATTCTACCTCTTCCCATGTCCTGGCGAGCATGTCTGGGGGAACGGACGCCACGCAATTCTCTATTCGTTCCCTGAGATGGCGAACATTTCGAATTTTCTCCGCATACACAAGATTCTTGATATGCCCCCAGAAGAAAAAGTCCAACGGAGTCATATCAGGGCTCCTTGGTGGCCATGGAATAGATCCTTCCCTTTCACTCCACCTGTTGCCGAAACGAGCGTCCAGTGACTCACGCACACGCAAACTGAAGTGTGGCGGCGCCCCATCCTGTTGGAAGTAAACTAAACCTTTCTCCGCCTCAATGTCATCCAACTGAGGATAAACATACTCCTCTAACATGTCACAATAGACATCACCATTGATATTCCTTTCGACAAAAATGAAGGGACCTATGACTCTGTCACGCATAAGAGCACACCAAACATTCACTTTGGGCGTGTCACGTTCGTACTCAATAAACTCATGGGGCGGCTCTGAACCCCAAATTCTGCAATTATGCCTGTTTACAGTTCCGTTCACATGAAAAGTAGCTTCATCACTAAAAACCACACTTTTTAAAAAATCATTATCTTCATCAATTTTATCCAGCATGAAAACAGAAAATTCGAATCTCTTAACCTTGTCTGCCGGTTTGATATGGTGTAAAAGTTGTATCTTGTAGGCAGTTAAACGAAGTCTTTTACGAATTACCTTATGGACTGTTGATCTTGGTAACCCCAAGTCCAGACTGCGTCTTGTTAACGATTTCTTAGGGCTTCGAGTGCATGAAGCTCGGATTCTGTCCACATTCTCTTGAGACACACGCGGCCTACCCGGCGACTTTTGCTTCAAAACACTTCCTGTTTCCTTGAACGCACATAACCACTGACGAATTGTTTTGTCTGTAGGCGGGTCAACACCATAGCTACGTCGAAAGTTTCTTTGTACAGTAACAACAGAATTAGTTTCTATGAGCCAAATAACACATTGAGCCTTTTGTTGAGGCGTCGCCATAGCGCGGCAGTCCAGACGACACTGACTGCCTGCCGCAGCCGCTACGTCATTTCAAGGTCAACGCTCCGCAGCGCTGCCAACTGTTGAGAGAAACATTCCCAATTGGTATGAGTAAAACTCTTTGAGCTGCTTGTTTCAAAGGAATTGATCAAATTTTGCTGTCTTTTATAGTTTAAAAAATATTAATTTTTTAAACCCCGGAGTTCTTTTATAGACACCCTGTATATAATAATATGTATGTATCTTATGTACTGATCAGGAAAGGCTGTCCTACGTTTGTATAGTCATTGAATTCCATATACACATATAAAGTTGTGCAGCATGGAAGAATTTCAATTTCGAGCAACAATTACATAAAATTTGAAGCCAAAAATGTGTCAGAAATATGGCCACTAAATTCAATATGGGAATAGAAATGGAAGACAAGATTCCATTTCTAGACCTACGAAAGAAGAAAAATGGCACACTAAAAACTAAGGTGCATACAAAGCCAATTCATATAAGGCAATATTTGCATTTCTTCAACTATCCCCCATATATTTCAGGCTTTTAAACCCTTACTTAAACAAAAAGAATAGCAAAACAAAAATAGGGAGCATAAGAAGCACATTAAAAAATATTTAAATAAACAAGATTTTGTCAAAAGCCATAAAGCATAAATCAAAAAGACTAGATCTGGGGTCAGACAACAGAACAAAATGTACACCATGGTAATCAGAAGGATAGGAAATGGATAAAAATTTAGAACAACTTCAAAAGCCATAAACACTAATATATCAATCTTAACAAAAGCAAAACTAGAGAACAAAAGACTACACGTTCCAGGTACCATGTATATGACGACGAACATATATCAGAAACATAAACCCCAAAAGTGTGAATCAGTGTGAGTGAAGAATTCCTCATCTATTCTGTTTCTGCGTCTATTCTGGTTACTGCGTACGTACCTAGATTGCACTACGTATACATATATAATTTACATTAAGACTTCATAACTGTATTCTCTATTCCCATCACTAATATTGAATACTTATGATAATAAGAACTAGTTCAAAATTCACATTATACACTGTGTCATAAATAAGAAATTGGGAAGACACATGAACTTGCCAAATAAACCCATTAAATAAATACATTGAGCAAGAAACATCTTTATCAGAGCTATTCTGATGTCGAAAGTAAACAAACTGCCGACATGGCAAAATGTTCACAATGCACAATGCAAGAAGCGCAAATAACAACTCAAATACAACGTTGAATTGGGGAAACTGGTATATATTGGCGAGAAATAGGAATATCGCTTTCCGGGTACGAAATCCTAAGAACAGTAATTGATAATCGAAACGCGAAGAAATTTGTCACTTTTACTGATGAATCTTGTTTTTAAGTATAATATTTGCTACCGGAGAAAACCATAGTAAGTTAATGGAACAAAGCAATTGAAAAATCGCATTCTCTGTAAATCCGTCTGGAGAAATATTTTAGAGCATATATTTTGAGAAGTATGTATTCATAGAAAATTTAAAAGTAAAGAATCACTAAACGCGATATGCAAAATAATGTTTTTGAAACAAGGAATCACTTTGAATTCAATGAATAACTAATCATTTAGCTTTGTACTTTCTGGAAAACTGAAAATAATATTTGTGTGCTATATGACCTTCACTAAACACGAACGTAATACTTTGTAGTACAAATTAGGAAAAAGGAAAAGGTTTTTAGTTAGAAAAATTCGAAAGATAAATTGTGATTAATATTAAAACAAGAAAGATTAAGTTAACATTTGCACATCTAATAAACACCTTATTTACTATACAAGATTAGATCGGAAAAAAAAACAACGTTTTGAGGAAAACTACATATATTTTTCTACATAGTCCCCCCCCCCCCCTACACATTTAATCCAACGCTTTTCAATGCCTTTCGAAAAGAAGAGAACTATCTAAACCTCCAAATTATCCTTTTACAGATTCAGTAATTTGGTATTTAAGTGGGAACCCATTCTCGGTACTTCTTTCCGTCTTCATCTTAATTTACATGAGATATTCTCAGGATTTAACTATTGTTACTGCTTTCGTTGTTGCACTGAAAAGCTTTCAGCTTTTTGGATTGTCAGTAGACGCAGAACCCAACTAACAATTAACTGTCTTATGTCCAAGTGTTGATGTAAGATTCATGTACGCGGTTGCGTGAAATGTGTATTTTCTTTGCTATCTCTCAACTTACTCGCCGGTCATTCCTCATGATTTCATGGACTTTTTTAATTGTTTCTTCATCGATAGCCGTTTTTGGTCTGCCAGAACGTGATGCTCTATAATTGTTCTACCACATTTAAGTTTAGCAGCCCAGTCTGCTACAAATGACGGAGAAGATTTGCCATGAACTTTGTTTAACCTCGTTTTTATTTGTTTAGCATTTAAGCCTCTCAAGAAGAAATACTTTATCACTGCACGGAGCTCGCTTTCACTTATTATTAAAAAATGCATGAAATGTTTATTTGGATCGATAATAACGGTATAGGTTTATACACAATATATTTGAAAGCTATTATATGTACAATGGCGTTTTCAATGTAAGCGATCAGGACAGTGCAATCTTCTGGCATTCTAGAAACATCCAATCTAGCCTCGTAGTGTTTCTACTTTGTGATTGAAAAGGTATAAGATAAACGTTTTTCATTATAATTTTATATATCTTCATAAAATAATATATGTAAGGAAGTAATTAATCCATTGGAGACAGCTATGCATATTTATAAATCCTAAAGTTGACATGGAAAGAATGATTACTTGGATTAAAACATTGGGTGGCTTACTACAGGTGCAATAACAGCCAGAAATAATTATTTAAAATATGATAGAAATTGAAATTTAAAATAAACTTCTAAAAACTTAGATTCATGTTTATTAGAAACTTAAATTTATTTTTATACCAAATCCTAAACCACAATTTTTACTTATATATATGTGAGTTAAGAGGGGTAAAAGCAAACTAGATTTTTGTAAGTTTAGTTTTATAATTTTAAAACTTCTATAAAATGCATCTAAATGACTGTGAGGTCTCTGCTTTGATGGCAACTTAATATTATCTTTTTTGAGAAGGATGCAGCTATGTATTTATTATTACTATTATTAAACTAAATCGATAGGTTGCTTTTCTCCATATCATTAGTTTGGCTGCTATATAGGATATATGTATGTACATATGTATATCAGCAATTCCCTCGACAGAGAGAAGTTCTTGTGACATGTCTAGTATATATTTAGCTTCTAATGAAGTAAATTAGCGCTTGTTTTTAGAAGATGTATAATTACGTATTTATTAAACACTGAAGAGTAATTAATGAATGAGTGATTAATAAACATAAAATAGCATTATGGTCGATACTAATAAACATAAACTAGCGTTGCCATCCATACTTATGTAGGAAACTAACGACTATTACAAAGAATTGAACGATCCTCTAAGTCATTCAGTTACTTATTTACAAATACTGCATGTATCTAAAATGCTATCAAATTTTATTAAGACTGTTTACTCGATGACCATTGATGGTTATTATTATATAGGGAAGGGAGTTTTCTAGCAAATTTTTGTTCATCTTGACATGATGCAATTTGGCCAACATAATACTTGAATGTCTTTTTTGTAGAAAATAATACTGAATCTTCATTATCAGCGTCAGTAGACTCTTTGCTTGTGGTATATATGATCGAAAATTTCAAACTCTGACATTTTCTTCCTCTACGGAAGTAATAAGTATCTCGTCTATATGGGAACTGTGCCCGAAAATCGAGTGCGGATTTTTCAGGGCCTAAGTATTGCATAAAGTTTGTAGTGAAATAATTTAGAAATTTACCTCCATCTAGCTATTTAACGTTGCACCGTATACTACATAGAAAACACTTACTCTCAGATGCCACCCATTCGTTCAACAAATTCCAACCCCTGAATAGAATTAGCAATGGAAACTTATCGCCTGCGGGATTGACTGCTGGTAGTAGTAAGATATTCCCTCCGTCTGGACAAAATGTAGTGCTTAAAGATGATACTCTCGTCTTTGACGGATCTTAGAAAAAGCTTTATTAATCCAAACTAAATATTCCATACGATTGTTCGCGGATATTGTCTTGATCAACTACTTCTTTGAGTATTTGAAAATATTCCTCTATAGAAAACGGATCGATACATTTCTTCCGCATACTCAACATTTTGACACATATTAATTGACAGGTTATTGCACTTCATAGAACCAGTCTTCCCCAGGAACATATTATTTGAAAGTAATCTTCATATTATTCTTCATAATAATATAAATATAATATAAAAGGGTTGCCCGTAATTTGCATCGCTTCTTTCCTGCTTAGTCTGCAGCTCTATTTTTCTATATCTTTTAAGCAATCAGCCAGCTGTTTTTTTATTAAAGAATATGGCAGTTGGCCTTTATATTGATTGATTTTTTCCTTCGTTTACCACTTATTCTAATTTTAAGATACTCATCGGTATCCTACAAGCTTTACAAGTGACATAAGTGGTCATTACTCCGCGATTAATATCAAATAATGCTGCTTCAGTCTGATATATTGTGTACTTCGCGACACGATCCGATTTTCTAACATAATTCCGAACCATGTTATTCTAAACAATAAAACATATGTCAAGCAAAAGCGACCTAATAAGTCGCACTTCCCCACGCATATTTTTCAAGCGGAAAGTCTTACTTTTACAAAACACAGAATTTAAAATGCAATTATTAGAAAAAATGTTAGCTAAACATGATCATCGTGTCATGTCGCGTATTAATTTATTAATCAATTAATTTGCGATGCAACACGATGATGGATTACTTACTTTCAGAATTATAAGCATCGAAGTAAAACTAGAAATTTACGAATGGTTTCATATGATCACGCCAAAAAGAGTTGATTTTCTTCCACACACCAGGTAATGCAAAAACAACTTGTTTCAAAGAAGATATCCATCTAAATTAATCTCTCAAAACTGTACAGCCTTCACTTACTTTAATCGCAAAGGCCATCGCTAAAAATTATACTAAACTACAGCGCAGATATACAGTATGATTCACGCCGTTGTATCGCGTGATCCACTACATAAAATACAGAACAAAAAATAAAAAAGAACAATATTTGCTCTGCAAGAATACAGCTCAGTGTATATGTATGTACTTCTTCAACAACCTTACCCACGAATAATTCCTGTTTTGCTCATCGGTTTCTTGTATTTCTTTCTCGTTTAAAATCAAAAGAAGTATCATAATATTTTTCACTTTTCTCTTATTATTTATTCACTAAAAAAAATCTAGACTCTTCTCAAAGATTGCATACTTTTGACAATATACATACACACGTAATTTGTTTCTTTATACCGATTCCAAATATTAATTAAAAACAGATCGGTCACATGTAAAAACATAAAACTAACACTTCAATGCGACATTTTAAATGTAAGCTATACCAAATACCTTTAATATTGGATCTATCGTTCTAGACATTTAAAGAAAACCAATTCAGTAAATTAACAAAATATACGATCATTACATCTACATATACATCGCACCATGAGTGATACGTAAACTTTGTCCTACAAAAAGAACCCGCGCATACATACATAAAGATATTTAAACTTGCCTATAAGCTATAAAAGAAAGGCATTAAAGTCTAATTCTGGGAAAATATAAAGTTCAGAGGAGCCGACGTTCCTGTATATTTTCGATGTCCGCCCCCCTTAAGATACATACGCGCCCGCCTAACCTCTAAAAGTTACAGAAATTTTCAATCTGTCGGCTCGTTTGACTGCACCCGGTTGTTTGAATTCGAACATAGGGCTTTGTTTGACTAGTCTAACTTGTTTACACGCGAGCGACGAGGCCTATTTGCTTTTTCACTTCTGAATATCAATAGCCAATTTAAATTTTACATTTGCAGACCACGTGCACTAAGCGCGTCAAATTCAAATGCAGTAAGATAAATTTAAATAACTTTGTTAAATATCGTCTAACTAATACAGGTTACCACGGTAAAAAATGTACGAGTTTTAGAGCAATCTGTTTCTAATCCTATATATTTCTGCATTGCTTCAATCCAGCAACCAAATGTACTTATTTAAATATTATTTGTATACTAAAAATAAGGTAAATCCTTTAAACATTTTAAGTGACAATTTTACTCTAAAATACACCTAACCTGTAGTCGCAATGAAATATGCACTTATACAAGGTGACTGGAAAGGAACCCTCAATATTTGTAGGATATGTTTGGAGGACAAATGTAAACAAGTCATATATAGTCGAATATTGACGTTTTCTAAGATAGCAAAGAAACAAATGTATGCTAGCTTGCATTCTAAACAAAACACATAAATGATAATTGTCGCATTTGTTCTGATGTTTGTGGTTTTCGTATTTATTTTTACATGCGATTTCGTTGGTATTGACTCACCTAATTTCACAATGCCTGTCACATTTAGTAATGGAGAACATACTATGATTTTCATCTATGGGTATTGTAACGGTAGTGCTAATCATGCAGTTGCTGAATATCAAAGTCACTTTCCCAACAGAAGAGTGCCAGTTTGAAATGTATTTCGCGGACAGTCTTCAATAATGCATAAGAAAGTTGAATATTTTCAAGTATGAAAATTACATCTGAGAAGTAAGCTGCTTCTGGTCTTGCAATAGAAGAAGATTGTTAATGAACGTAGTCCGGGTATAAGTACAAAGCACATTGTATCCTGTCAAATTAACCCAAAGTACATCATGTGAGGTCATTCGCAAAAATAGTTTAAAATTTTCTATTCTGAGCGTATCCAGAATCTTCACGACGGTGCGAATGCTTTACGATTGCTTTGATTGCACTGACAAAGCAACTCGCGATGGAGTAAATAATTATCACAATGAACATCAGGGAAGTAATTTTCAGAATCGATTCAGCATTAACGTGTGATGTATAATTAATAATTTATTACTTGGCCCAGTTATGCTAAGTAAACGTCTTACTTTAGAATTTTTAGACAATAATTTGACAGAACTACCGGTCAACGCTCCTTTGAATCTTAGGCAAAACATGTACTTTCAACACATGTGGCCCACACATTTTAATTAATTGATTGCTGTGCGATCACATCACAAAGCCCTGAAGATACTTCATGTAAGTGAATACGAAACGTCGGCAAAAGTGCCAAGAAAATGTTTCCAAGCCGGAAGACCAGATGAAATAACCATGGACAACTACCACGGAAGTCTATAAACCAAATTACATACATTATAGTTTAATTTTATGTTTTTTATCAACATACAAAAATTCGTAAATTCACAAATCCTAACAATACATAGTCAACTCTGACATATTACATACCTTACTAGACAGTAACCACGAAATTTGAATAACCCAATACATCCAATAGTCAGTAAGACTATACATATTACATTCCTTACTGGACAGTAGTCCAAATTTTCAAACAGTTGGCTACGCTGCACTCTGTTTTCTTCTTACTTCCTTCTCCGCCTAATACACTACTTCCAGGCATTCTGGCTATATCTGAAACTTTTCAATTTGAAGAGTATTCGTACTTAACGAAGGACCTTAAGGAAGATTCATGGTGAAATAAAATTAAATGAAGAATTTAGAAGGACAAATAAAGAATTACAGCAACCTTTCAACTTTGTAATAGTAACTATAAAAGTGAAATTTTCTTTTAAATATACCAACTTCTTGCTAAGGTTACCGTTTAAAACATTCTGAGCAGTTTGAATTATAATACAATTCATGAAACATAAAATCCGTAATTTCGTTATATGCTCTAAATAAAATAAAGTCGCGTTAATCCTTATACCCCATGCACTTGCAGATGGTTTGAAGGGATAATGAAGTATAGGATAACTTTTTCTTTGTAGGCTTAAGCTCTAAAAGAAGTTTCTACAAATATTTATCTCTATCACTTTGAAAAGTATTTTTTCTGCTATTCTATTCTTTTCGAGTATCATATAAGTAGTATGAGTTTTAATTTTGAATTTTGTAAGTTGTTTTCTGCTTTTGTAATGTATTTCTAAAAGAGAGAAACAAATGTCTGAACAAAATCCAAGCCCAAATTCCAATCTAAAAAATTTAAATAGAAAAGTAACTAAATCGGTAGTAGTAGTCTATAAAACGCCGGTTTCGGACCACATAATTTTGAACCAACAAATTCAGGAATATTTATTCATTTTACAACACATTTTACTTAAAATTCTACTCATCATTATCATTATTTAACACATTTATCTCAAAAATCCATGTTTTTTATCAATTTTGCTCAAACCAAAAAAATGTACAAACCAAAAATCAACATAAAAATTCCATTTTATGAGTCAGAACTGAATTGTGAACGAGTAGATATATAAGTAGATATTAATTACCTGTACTGGAGTTAATAGTTTTTGTTAGAAATAAAATTTAGTTTTTATGAGCCAACAATTCACAAACCCAAGGACGTTTCATTTTTAATAAAAAAATTTGTGACAATATTGATCCTTCAAAATTGTGAATGAGTATTTTAGAATTGAAAATATACAAAAAATTAAAATTTACATAAAAATATATGCAACCAATATAACATCAAATATATGTATATAATTTTATCATCATGATAACTATTATAGGTGGTATACAGGTTTCGTTCCAAACCTGTGAGCAGAATATTTTAAGAATGTGTGACTATAGTTATATTCTATAAATTAATATATAGAGCTTAACAATTATCACATCTACTCGTTCACACCTCATAATTACAGAGAAAATTATTGATTTATCATATTGTGAACCTCTATAACATTTATCATATTCATGTTAACATGGAATATATTAACCTAACGTGTAACATATAAACATAGACGTTTAACGTTAACATGAACATAGAACGTAACGTAAACGTGAACATAAAACGTAATAATTCAAGTAATATAATATCTTGACGACTATGAATAAAGTTCTAATAAACATTAATTGTTTATATGAATAAGAAATCGTCTACGGTATTCATCTTTTTAATAAAAGATATTTATCAATGAAAAGTAAATTGTTTACATAATTATTTTAAACATAAATAAATTGGAATGGATTCTGATATAAGGTATTTGAAGGAAATTAAAACGCTTATTGATGATCCAATGAAGTACATAAATTCATATAACTCATTACCTAAGCTACCAATAAATAAAATTCTATTAATTACAAATCTTTCAAAATTTGAAAATATTCTAACAAATTCATTTGACTACATAGTATTTATAAAAAACAAAAAATATAAAATAAATAAAAAATATATAGATAAATTAAATATTTTGTTTGATTATATTGGGTCTGGGAAAAAGTTCGTGGCGTTTTTCCCGATAGATGGCATTGGTTGCCGATAACTAAAGAACAACAAGTCACAGCGACACCACCGACGGCTCGTTTTTTAGATGACCTTCCGAACGTTAGTTTGAGCGTAGAAACATTGTAATCGGTGCAGTGGTTGGAAAGTTATTCGCACTTGAAAATGAAGAAGAATAATGAGAAATTTCGCTATATTCACACATTATTATGATAAGGGGAAGAACGCTGCGCAGGCTTGTGATAAAATTTGTGCTGTGTACGGTGAAGGTACTTTATCGAAATCTGTTGCGCGGAAATGGTTCGCTCGCTTTCGTTCTGGAAATTTCAATGTGAAAGATGAGTCACGCTCCGGTCGTCCAATCACTGAAAAATCTGATGAAATTCTTGAAAAAGTCCAACAAGATAAGCATATCAGCAGTGTCGATATTGGCATGGAGCTAGGCATTGACCACAAAACTGTTTTGAACCATTTACACAAAGCTGGTTACAAAAAAAAGCTTGACGTATGGGTTCCTCATGAGTTGAGCATGAAAAACATGATTGACCGAATTAACATCTGCGATGCGCTGCTGAAACGGAATGAAATCGAGCCGTTTCTGAAACGTTTAATAACCAGAGATGAAAAATGGATGCAACGTACGATAATCGGAAGCGTAAAAGACCGTGGATAAAGGATGGTGAGCCGTCACAAGCGTTCGCTAAGCCAACATTGACGCCAAAAAAAGTGATACTGTGTGTATGGTGGGACTGGAGGGGAATCGTCCACTACGAGCTACTTCCAACTGGTCAGACAATTGATTCTCAACTCTACTGTGCACAACTAGAGAGATTACGCCAGGCGATTGAAAGAAAACGGCCCGAATTGATTAATAGGAAAGGTGTTGTCTTCCATCATGACAACGCCCGACGTACACACTTCTTTGATGACCCGTCAAAAATTGAGAGAGTTTGGTTGGGAAGTTTTGATGCACCCACCTTACAGTCCGGTATATAGCACCCTCTGACTATCATCTGTTTCGATCTCTGCAGAACTCTCTCAATGGAATTAAGTTGGTTTCAAAAGAAGCCTGTGAAAACTACTTGATTCAATTTTTTGACCAGAAACCACAGAAGTTTTTCACCGATGGGATCATGGATCTACCAAAAAAATGGCGAAACATTGTCGATAATAATGGAGGATATTCGGTTTAAACGAATTCGTTTGACGCGCCATGCGGGGACCAAAAAATTTTACTGAAAAAACGCCACGAACTTTTTCCCAGACCCAATATAATTAGTTATCAGATGATGAAAAAAGAGAAATTCTTTCCAATAAAAGTTATTGTTGATAAGAATTATAGATTTACACAAATACAATAAAAATATTAATTTGAATGTACATACATTTTTTGAACAAATAATTTTGAAAAATAAAATAGCATATTAATAAAGTTGTAAAATAGTTCTGAAGCATATTCTTAATAATGAAAAAAAATTTATCAAGTTTGAATAAGTATAAATATTTCTAAAATTTATAACTTCAAGTAATCGTGAATTTATTAAAGATAGGGCTGAACTACTACACAGTTCAGCCCTGAAGATGTCCCATACAAATGGGTACGAAACGTCGGCAGATATACTAGTGACGCGGTTCCAGCCCGGAAACCCAGAAGCAGATAGCAAAATTTTCGATGTTTTGAATATGCACTAGAAAGCATTCTAAATCCTGCTAAAGATTATAGTGATAGACCATCAAAGTATAATATATCTAAATATGAACGTCTTAATATGAAATATCCATTAGAATTAACATCAGAAAATGTATCAAAATATGAAGAATTCTTAAATACATCTATTAATATATACAAAGTACGAGATGATAGAGTTGATTTATTTATATTAAGTAATAAAATCGGAAAAACTGAAAAACATGTAAACATCTTGGAATATGATGAACATTGTGTTGGAATTAAAAATTTAAGTGCATT